>CM077081.1:111621853-112821853 GCA_039513925.1 Platanthera zijinensis
CTATTACTTCATTCATTGCATAATTTAAAAACTCTAAGTTGTTATATTTAGCGACCGTAAAGGCTATCCTTACTACTATTATAAATTTAGAGTCTTGCATAGCATGAGTTGTCCTTCGGGGATGTTTATACTCATGTAGGATGTTGGAGTCAATCTAAATAAGTATTTTTCCGCAGCATATAACTATATTTTGATTCGTGGACTAAATGAGCCTTTAAGCTGAGGGATACGGCTAACTATTGCACTTAACTAATTTTTTCCTTAAACAATTTTTCTTCAAGATTAAGTAGGTGTCTGTCTGAGCGTCCGCAGTTATCCCCTACTGACGTGGCATCATGACGCGCATTTCCCCTTACTCTGATATGATTTTATATGCGGTGAAAATGCGGGTTGTGAGAGTTGGTATCAGAGGGAGGTTTATTGATAATTGGTCGGGCAATCTTCCCTTATTAGTGTTAGTTGTTTAGCGTCATATCATACACACACCGATGTGACATCAGTATGTCTTGGCTTAAGCATGAACACTACACTCATAAGCATGATTAGAAGTATACGGGGCATATTATGTTGTATGAGATGCATAATATGTGTTTGTATATGGATTCACAATAGGTGGCAACATGTGAGGGTTATGTTGTATGGGATGCATAACCTCACCACATGAATGCCCATTAGCACGTTTTCCTTTTTTCGTTGCATGCATTGTTATGTAGTATGGGATGCATAACATTTCATGTATACGCCGCTCATAACATGTATTAAGGCCTATCTAGGATGCATAACACTGCATACATAGCATAACATAACATAAGCACAACATGTCAAGCTAAAGACTTACGTGATGACATATGTACACACATGACTTTAAATAAGAGTAAAGAAGTCATGCATTCATATCATAGGCACATGAGTCAATAGGATGATTGGATATCATCCTGAGTAGGACTTGCTTATGGCGGATTATGAAGTGGAAATTCTTTAAATAAGAGTAAAGAAGCCATGCATTCATATCATAGGCCAGCGTCGGTGGTTAGAATATGTGGCGGATTATGAAGTGGAAATTCTTTATCATCCAGGAAAGGCTAATGTAGTAGCTGATGCTTTGAGTAGAAAGACCGCTAAAATTTTTAATCTATCAGTACAGTCCTTGGTAGAAGAATTCTTGTTGATAGATATTGAGGTGTGGAGTCATTCTGTGCCTGCTAGTTCTGAAGCGGAAGAACCTTCTTGGATTTCCCTTACTCGAGCACACCAGATGGATGATCCTTATTTGTTGCACCTCTAGAAGAGAACTGAAAAAGGAGAGTTACCTGATTTCTCTTTGGACGAGTTAGGTAATCTGAAATATCGGAGTAGATTTTGTATTCCTGCTATTGGTGACATTCGGGCTAAGATTTGTAAAGAAGCTAATGGTTCCAGTGTTTTTTACCATACTTGTTCCACCAAGATGTATAAAGATCTAAAGCAAATTGTTTGGTGGTCAGGAATGAAGAATGACATAGCGAGGTTTGTGTCAGAGTGTTACACGTGTCAGCATGTTAAAGAAGATCATAGAAGGCCTGGTGGTAAATTGACACCGCTTGATATTCCAAGTTGGAAATGGGAGAGTATTTCAATGGATTTTATCACCGGTCTACCAAAATCTCCATGTGGGCACGACTCTATTTGGGTAATAGTCGAAAGATTGACAAAGTGTGCTCACTTTGTTCCATTTAAGATTGGATATTCGATGAAGAAGATAGTTGAGCTATATCTTGAAGAGGTCATTAGGTTACATGGAGTGACTGTTAGTATTGTATCAGATCGGGACTCCAGATTTACGTCTCGCTTTTGGAAGAGCTTGCATGAGGGGTTGGGTACCGACTTGAGGTATTCCACCGACTACCATCCGCAGATGAATGGGCAAACATAAAGAGTAAATCAGATCATGGAGGACATGATTAGATGTTATATTTTGGACCAAGGAGCATGGGATGAGCGTCTGAGGCTAATAGAGTTTGCATACAATAATAGTTATCAAGAGAGTCTGTAGATGGCCCCGTTTGAGGCCTTGTATGGGAGGCGTTGTAGAACTCCGTTGTTTTGGCCTGAAGTTGGTGAGAGACCGTTGCTCGGTCCGGAATCCCTTGAGGAGATGAATTATGTTGTAACTCATGTTTGAGAGAAGCTCCGTGTAGCACAAGAGCGTTATGAGAAATATGCTAATCGACGAAGGGTCGATCTGGAGTTTGCCGTTGGGGACTTGGTTTTTCTTAAAGTTTCTCTGACGTCTGGCGTTAAAAGGTTTGGAAGGAACCACAAGTTAGACCCCCGGTACGTGGGACCTTTTCAGATTCTTGAACGCGTTGGAGTTTCAGCGTATAGGCTGGAGTTGCCTACAACCATCCCTGGTGTCCATGATGTATTCCATGTGAGCTAGTTGCGGAAGTGTGTACGTAATGATCGTCAAGTCCTCAACTCGATGCCCTAAATTCAGCCAAACCTTACATATGTGGAAGAACCTGTTCGTATTCTAGATTCTCAAGAGCGAGTTTTGCGAAGAAAGACCATCCCCATGGTCAAGATTCTTTGGAGAAATCAAGACGTCGAGAGCGCAATGTGGGAATTAGAATCAGTAATGAGAGAATATCATCTGCACCTCTTCTCTTAGTTCGGGTATGTCGTTATGTTTGATCTTATCATTTTGATTTGGTTTTGGAGTTGTGTTAAGTTTCGGGACGAAACTTCTTTTTAGGGGGAGTGACTGTAACACCCCCGATTTTTCGATGATTTTATTTAAATGGAAAATGTCAAATTTACGGCGTCGTGGCGTTACTTTTAACGTAGAGTTGACGGCGCAATGCCGTTAAGGCATTTTCATGATTGTGCGGTCGAGTCGGCCGAATTCTTGTTGTAATTGGGAAAAATTTTGCATTTTGACATTTTGGACTTGCTTGTCAAGTTTCGTCGTAATCCGAGAATTTTTGGAGTCTCGCCACGTGATTTAATATCTCGAGAATGGTATATTGGATTCTAAGGTTGTCTATGCTGCTAATTCATAGAGTCAGCGATTCATTCCAAAATATTGGTCAAATCAGAACTTCTGCAATTTGTCCAGCTTGTACTTGAGATCCCCCTTTTCGTTCTCGAGAACTCCCAGTCGTTCTCGAGTAGTCTGACTTAATGTTTTCGAGAAGTCTGTCCTAGTTCTCGAGAAGTCTTTCCTAGTTCTCGAGAAGTCCTATGCAGTTCTCGAGAAGTCCTATGGCGTTCTCGAGAAGTCCTTTGTTGTTCTCGAGAAGTCCTTTGCTGTTCTCGAGAGGTCTATTTTGTCCTGCGTTCGAGCCTCGTTTTTAGTATCCAAACGGCATCGTATCAAAAAATGGTAAACATAAAATTTGTTTGCCTTGACGATATCTAAAACTTTTATGTTGACCACGTTTTTGATTTGAATCCATCTTAGACTCCTATTTTTGATTTTTCCCAAAACTGCTCGTAAATAAGCTGCACTATTGATTTCTACCTGAAAACCCTTGTTGTTCTCGAGAACTAATGTTTATTCTCGAGAAATATGGTCTTATTCTCGAGAAATACATGTTTATGTCGAATCCTGATGTTTTGTTCTCGAGAACTATGAGTTTCTCTCGAGAACTTTGCTCTATTTCTCGAGAAGCCCCCTTTTCTCTCGAGTAGTCCTGTATAGTCTGCGTTCGGGCAAATTTTGGAGGGTCGAATCGGCACTGTATGGAAAAATGGTCAACATTAAATTTGTCCGTTTTGACGATATCTACAACTTTTAGGTTGGACACGTTTTGATTTGGAGTCATCTTGGACCTCTATTTTTGATTCTCTCGAGATTCCTCTCAGGTAGCCTGTTTGATTGATTCTCTCAAGTCCTAAGCCTTTGTTCTTGAGAACTAATGTGATTCTCTAGAGCCTTAGCCTCTCCATCTCGAGAAATGATGTCCCTCTCGAGAACTTTGGCTTTTATTCTCGAGAACCAATGTATTTCTCGAGAGCCAACCCCTCTCTCTCGAGAAGTCTGTTTTCTCTCGAGTGGTTCTGTATAGTCTGTGTTCGAACACCGTTTTGAGGGTCAAAACGGTATCGTATGAAAAAATAGTCAACATAAAAATTTGCTCATCTCGACAAGATCTACAACTTTCATGTTGGGCACTTTTCGATTTGAAGTCATCTTAGACCTCTATTATCGATTTCCCGTATCCACTCATAAATTACACGTTTTCTTGTATTTAGACAAAAAAATTTTATAAGTACTTTTACATTATATATATATATATATATATATATATATATATATATATATATATTTGGACTTAGGTTTGATCAGAACTTCTTCTTCTCCGATATTAATTTTCTCCTGAACCAGAGGCGTGAGCGAGAGAGAAGTTTTATTTCGTGAATCTTCCGGTGGCCGCCGACGGAGCTCCGGTGCTCGAAATCTTCAACCGAACATAGATCCGGAAAGCTCTCACCGAGAGCTACGCTATCATGGTAAATTTTTGCCCTTTCCTTGAGTTTTCTCGTTAGGGTTTTTCGGCCCTAACCCCCTTTTTGGCCATTTTTGTTTAGATTTCAACTCCTCCCGTGTTCTTTTGCCCCGATCTACAACGTGGAGTGATTTAGAGGTATTTTTCGGTAAAACCAAGGCAAGTGGTGGTGTCCTCTAATTTCTCCTTGTCCGATTTGTTGGTAACGGCTATGTTTTCATGTTCCTTAAAATTTTCTCCGCTTATTCTTCCAAATTATAGTTATGATTAACCTTCTCAATGATCATATGAGGTTCTACGTTGTGTCATCGTAAACTTGAATTTTTTTTGTCCAGATATGTTTGATCATTTTTGAAGTGTCTTATTGGTGGCTTTAAACGTCTTAGATTTCGTTATTGAACGGATTAGTGTTATTTAGGATTGTAAACCGTTCCTAAGGGTTTATCAATAATGTCTTGAAACTAGAAGTGTCAAGTAGAATCTGACGAGCCAAATCTAGATATATATATATATATGTGTTGTGGCTTCTTTGGGTTTCTAAAATTGCGGGAGTTAGTGGATAAAAACCACCTTTGTGTTGTCTGACTCCTTTATTGTACCTTGTGGAAGTCTACCAGGTTTTTGGGCATCTGCGGTGTATGGTGGAGACTATGAGACTCCCTCGCAGTTAAGCAGATAAAATATTCGTGAGGGGTGTGTCCAGTTGAGTGACCACCTCGCCTATGTTTTTGGGGTAGAGTCGACCACAGGTGCTTAGTAAAGGTAGTTAAATTTTCTTCCTTATATTTTTACTTATTTTTGTTCCCTTTTTTGCCTTCGGAAATCTGATGTATTTTTTAAAGTACATCACGATTCACGTAGTATTTCTCTCTTTTCCTGTTCGATGCTTTATTTCAGTATTGTTGGTCTTGGGTTGGTACCCCTTGATCTTTGTTTATTTTGGCTTATTTATTCTCTGCCACCATTTGTACTTTCTTGCTGTGGTGTTTTGTCTTTGGAATGCCCCAGGTTCAGAGCACTAGCATGTAGCAGAGCTAGTTTTGGTGTTTCTGGGCGACAGTGTTGGTCATGGTTGCTACCTCATCTCAACAAGGTAGACTGTTGTTTATTTAGTTACTGGTTCAGACTTACTTTATTGTAAGTGGGTTTGCGTCAGTTGTTGGCCCCCACAGTTTTGTTATTTGTTTGATACTTGCTAGCTGCTTATTTCCCTCTATGTGGATGTGAATTACTTGCTCTCTGGGTGGATTTATGCTAGGAATGCATGTTAGGTATTTTTAAGAATAAAATCAATTACTATTACTTCATGCACTGCATAATTTAAAAACTCTAACTTGTTATATTTAGCGACCGTAAAGGCTATCCTTACTACTATTATAAATTTAGAATCTTACATAGTATGGTCCTTTGGGGACGTTTATACTCATGTAGGATATTGGAGTCAATCTAAATAAGTATTTTTCCACAACGTATAACTATATTTGGATTTGTGGACTAAATGAGCCTTTAAGCCGAGGGATACGGCTAACTATTGCACTTAACTAATTTTTTCCTTTAAAATAACTTAAACAATTTTTCTTCATGATTAAGTAGGTGTCTGCCTGAGCGTCTGTAGTTATCCCCTGCTGACATGGCATCATGACACGCATTTTCCCTTACTCTGGTATAATTTTATATGCGGTGAAAATGCAGGTTGTGATAGGCCGGGGCCCCACACTATATGCCACAAACAGACGCCGAGGTCACAGGTTAATACCAAATTACCATCGCACCCTAACCCAGAGCATTCTAGCGGAAGTTTACAAGTTGCACGAACTCAATCCATGAATGTCCACTACTATATAAATACCATATTTATATAAACACCGGGAATGTTTACAACTCAAACGCTCACGGCCTTAAGGCCTTACAAATTTCTTTTTACAACATATGATTTCATACATCGGCACGCAGGCCGGCCACACATGAAATCCAAATCTTTGCACGGCCTTCGAGGGCCTGCTAGCAGTAGCAAGGGCTTCAGCCCGCTCAATCCATTTCACCCTGTAACACCTTCAAATGGACGTCCACCCAAGGGTGATAAACAAAGAAACGGTCAACATTCAGCTGACCAATTATAATGACCCTGCCCCATACCCGGGGCAGTGGTTCCTTCCCTGTATGGATATTAATCACAACATATATATATCACACACAACATCACAAATGCCGGCCTAAGTGCCAGGCGCTCCGTACATTCAGGGCACGATTATGGTATACCGAACTCCTCAAGGTCCCACCACCGATTCGAGGTGTTTAGCTTGTTGGCTGGGCATAAGCCTCTAAACAAACGTCGGAGACCTCACGCACCCGGCTCACGCAGAGGAACTCACCTCACGGTAACTGTGAGCACTATCAGTCGACCTACCCAAGTAGTGTGACAAGCCTAGGGAAATTGCTCCGTTGTATTGCCACCCATCGACCGCTCACCCGATCCTACAACTGAACTTGTTGGGCATGGGCATCAGCCTCCAAACACACGTCGGAGACCTCTCGTGCCCACCAACTCAGAGGTGACTGCAATCCATCTCATAACACTGGCACACGGTGCCACTTTCCACTCTAACAATACAGCTCATGTCGAGCATACAACCAAAGTAGCTATACAAAGCCTCCTTACCACACTTCACAAGCGTCCTCACAAGCTCCGCAAGCCATTCGTTGTATACACGGAGTCTTCTCCGGATCGCACATCACCAATCCAGACTATACATCCAGATGGGCTTCACACAGCATGCCTATTCCGTACTACACACTTCCGGATCTAAATGCAGACTCAACCACTGGAATCACTTACGCTCTTCCATCTTTTGATGGAGGATTCCATAAAGATACATGCATAAACAAAGGGATTCACTTGCCCAAGGAAGAAAGACTGATACCCTTGAAGATCGCTTCGGCGCTATGAAAGAACTAGCTGGAAGGAAATCACCGCAGCGGCCTTGCCTCCGTAATGCTGAACTTGGCTCTTGATTCGGACCGCTGACGCTCCACTAGCGGTCGGAAAGCTTCTCCTTCTTCCTCCCTTGCTCTTCTCTCTCTCTTCACTTTTAGAAAGAGAATGGCCAATATGAGAATGAGATATTCATCTCCATTCTCGGCCTTATAAGAGCAGGGATGAATGTGGACCACAGGATCCAAATAGAAGGGAACGAACGGCCTCGATCGCTTTGAAAAGCAACTGAATAGAGCTGACACGACCTGTGACACGCCCGTGTAACAGGCCGTGTTCCTTGAGCGGTTCGGGAACCGACTCATTCTGTAACAGAACACGGGATATGACACGCCCTTGTCACTCCCTGACAAGCCCGTATCAACCAGTACAAGGCCGTGTAGCTGGTCGTGTCACCTCATCAACACAAGGTTGAAACACCCGAGAAGGACACGGCTAAGGCACATGCCCATATACTTGGTCGTGTGCCCAACACGCCCCTGTGACATGCCCGTGTCACAGGCCGTGTACCACACTCAACGCCACTCAATGCCACTCCACTCAATGCCACCCGAGCAGGACATGCCCTGGGACACGCCCGTGCCCCAGGCCGTATCGCCTCTCGACGAACGTCGATCATGCAGTCTCGAGAACTCAACTCGACATGCACCGCAAAGGACATGCCCTGGGACACGCCTATGTCCCAGGCCGTGTGCACCAGACATGCCCTGGGACACGCCCGTGTCCCAGGCCGTGTCACCCAGCCTGAACCCATTTTTGGGACTTAGGATTTTTGGGGTGTTACAGCTCTCCTACTTCCTTGGTCTCCAAGTCAAGCAGGCACTTGATGGCATTTTCCTATCCCAATCCAAGTACGCTAATGAAATGATCAAAAGGTTTGAGATGGCTAGTGCCTCAGCTAAGAAAACACCCATGGCTATCAATGTTGTGATTGATTCTGATGAGCATGGGAAACCTATTGTTCAGAAATTATATAGGGCCATTGTTGGGTCCCTGTTATATCTCACAGCAAGAAGGCCAGATATAATGTTTGTCGCATGTCTTTGTGCTAGGTTCCAGGTGAACCCTAAAGAATCTTACCTTATTTTATTAAAAAGGATTTTGAGATATATAAAGAGTTGCCCAAATCTAGGACTCTGGTATCCTGCTGAGTCAAAATTGGAGTTGACTCGATACTCAGATGCTGACTTTGCTGGATGTAGAGTAGACAGGAAAAGTACCTATGGAACATGCTAGTTCCTGGGTACTAGGCTTTTCTCTTGGTTTTGTAAAAAGCAAACATCTGTGTCTACATCAACTGCAGAAGCTGAGTACATAGCAGCTGGAAGTTGCTGTTCTCAGATGCTATGGATACAAAATCAGCTACTAGACTATGGATACAACTTAAATAATTCAACTATATTTTGTGATAGTACTAGTGCTATTTCTATAGCACAGAATCCAGTCCATCATTCTAGGACTAAGCATATAGATGTAAGGCATCATTTCATTAGGGAGTGTATAGACAAAAATAAAATCAATCTCACCTTCATCCCTACTGATTTGCAAAGTGCAAATATTTTCACCAAACCATTGGATGAAAAGAAACATCTATTGTTCATGAATCAGCTAGGTATGATTAATGGAGATGAGATTATTTGAGTTTCTGTCTGAGCTCGATGATTTGTTGACAGATCATCGAACAGAGATTGATGATCTGCTAATGTCTCGTGAAGTTGAACGTCGAACGGAGATCGACGATCACTTCTTAGTGAAACAATTGTCGTCGAACAGAGATCGATGATTTTTTGTTCAGAGAATTTATTGTCGACCTTAGATCGACAATTTATTCCTTCTCTTCGATCTGAGGTTACCGAACTCATTTTTTTTATTAAAATACTTCGCCAACCTTAGTTTTGAAGACGTTTTTAGTATTTAATACGCATGGCTAACTCCGTCTCTTCATTTTATTAAACCTTATAAACTAGGGTTTAGACATAAATAGTCCCGCACATTCAGTTTCCCTTATGCACTTGATCTTTGTTTTCTCTGTAGGAACTTTCCAATGGCAGTTCCAACGGCAATTGTGTCCAGCATGAAGTTCGATTCAGGTTTTGATATTGATCTGGACTCATTCAAGCATAGTGATCAGATGTTTCAGGATGTGTTGAAGCTATTTGATGCACCGAAGTTACAGAAGTTTCTGACGACCAAGATGAAGTTACCATTATCAGAAATCAAAGAATGGGCTTATACCTCTTCTTCATACGGACAGACAATGACGGGAACTATTTCTTGATAGGAGGTACATCTAACCCCTGTCATTCTTACAGAAATTTTCGATTTTATTAATGGAGGAGACAATATTGATTTGGATAAAGAGGAATTTGCTGCCATGCTTGCCAAAGTGGATCATGCTGAGGCAAACCCTAGCAAGCTTCTAAAAAAGAACTTGTCTCCTCAATACAATTTCTTGGCAGATATTGTGGGAAAAGTGGTGCTTGGGAAGCACACTGCCCATGATAATATATCCAGGCATCAGTTTCTTTTATGAGTGTCTTGGTTAATCAGAAATCAGTGAATTGGGCTGAAGTTTTTTTGAGTTGATTAGGAAGAAAGAAAATAAGAGAGAGGTCTCTCTTGGCAGAATTTTAGGGATTTTTCTCACTAAAAATGCCCTGAATTATTGACATCCCCAACAACATTCATCAATGCTTCCAAGAGACTGACCCCACCTCTCTTTGGAAAGTGGGAGAGGAATATCTTAAAGCCCTCTAGGGCTCCCTCCACCCACACGGTTTTTGAGGACACAAGGACTGGTCCAGTCACTCCTCACCCTAGAGAAGATGAGCCAGAGATCCCTCCTTATCCAACTAGACCAACTTCCCCTTTGCCACATCATCCAACTCCACCTCCAAGCCCTCCTCCAGTTACTCCTACTCCTTTGTCTCCTCTACCACATTATCCAAACCTCACTAACTTTTGATCTTCATTTCACTTCACCAACTCATGAACCCTCACCTCATGTTCCCCCCATCCAGCAAAAGTGTATATCCCTAAATCCACCAATCCATCTACCATCTCCAACATCTGCATAGCTTGTGGTCATTCCACTTCCTCTCTTCCTTCTACATCATCTACTCCATCTGCTCTCATTACCCTCCTCACCCCTACCATCAAAGCCATTATAGAGGATGTCATTGTACCTTTACTAGTTTCTTTTAATTCCTTTATTGCCTCTTTCTATGGCCCTTCTTCATCTAGGGGCCTGGCAGCAGAAATTACTGCTACCAGGCAGGGGGAGATGTCCAGTGAAGAAGTCCCTCCTCCTCCAACAGTTGCAACAGTAGAGGCAGACTCAATTTTGGCAGAGGCAGACGCAGGTTTGATAGCTATAGATATAGAGATGTTTGTAGATACAGTTTTGGCAGTTATAGAGAATGCAGATATTGATTTTCCTGATACAGAAGTTATTGCATTTTTGGAAGATGACCTTGAAATCCCTGAAGAACCCTTAGACATTCCTCATAGAGATTACTTCATCTCTCTAGCTTTTGAACTGACTTCAGTTCTAAGCTCCTTTAATCTTCTGTATAAAGATTATCTTCCCCCTGCTACTTTTCCATTTTGTTCAGATATAGTATGTTATACTGCTCCTGTGAGCAAAGATCTTTTACTTCAGCTTCTCAGAGTTTTACGGCTCCAGTGCCTGAGCTCTTGGCAGCTCTTGAGCCTGAACCTTCTATAGCTCCTTCTGCAGTTCCAGTGCCTGAGCTGATCAATATGCTAGAGGTTGAGAGTCCTGAGCCCAAGGCCTTATCTCCTCCAACCTATGCTTGTTCTACTTCTCCAATCCCAAGCCTGGATGAAATTATGGCTACTGATGTTGTTGAAGAACTTTTAGTTATCAAAGAGATTGATGATATGTATAATAATCCACCATGCTCATCTGATAGTGATTCAGATTTAGATTTAGACTCAGATCCAGATGTCAGCAAGAATAAGAAAGTGACCAAGAAAAGAAAAGCTCCAGTGAAGGAAGTGCCTAAGTCTAATTCTCAAGATGACATTCCTTACTTCATCAGGCATAATATTACTCTCACATCAACTTCTCCTCACTGGATGAGATTTTCCAAGAATGAGATGAAGGCTCAGAAGAAAAGGAGAAAGACTGGCTCCTCTCCTGTCAAAGTTTTTAGGAAGGATCCACCTCCTCCTCCTCCTTCAGCAGGTGCTAGTGGAAATATTGCTTCTAAGACTGCTACATCCTCCCATCAGCAGACTTCTTATGCTCCTCACTCTCACAGCAGACCTTCTAGGTCTTATTCAAGGGGCTATTCAAGAAGGAGAGGTAGACAGTATGATCAGGGTGACAGAGAAGATATTTCAGATTCTAGCAAGAGATTAAGAATTCCTGGAAAATTCAGTCAAGTCAGACCTCCTCCAAACCTTCATAACAGTCATTCTCAACATATAGCAACAGAAACAAAATTCCAAGAACAATCAATCAAGCACAGGAAGCTTCAAAAGACTTCTCATGACTCTAAAGAAGATTCATCTCAGTATGAACCTGAGCTGGATCCTAACTTCAGGATGGCTAGGTTTCATGAATTGATTGGTCTCTCGCAAATCAACAAAGCTCGAAAAGAAGGAACTGATCCTTCTCAATTCTCAACCATGTCTAAGTATAGGGAGAAAGAGCTGGAACAATTTAATATTGATAAGAATATCTTTGATGCTAATTCCTATATACAGGTACATCCTGAGGATGTTTTTCCTAGAGCAGTTACAATTAAAGTTCTTGGTGAAGCAGACTTGAAAATGACAAGACAGCAAGTAGTAGATCCAAAAAGAAGAATTGAATTTGCTAAGACAGCTTTAGACAAGTCTGAGTGACTATTTTCTTTTTGTGTCTATATTTATTGAACTTTTATTATATTTCATGACAGATATAGTTGTTTAGTTTTCCTGTTGTTTTCTTTTATTGTTGTTTAGTGACCTCACCTAAATAGGGGGAGATTGTTGGATCTCTAGTTTGGATTTGGGCTAGGTTCACTAATCTTGGCTAAGTAAGACCCGCATTATATAGCCAGGGTCTAGTCTAGTGTCTTAGGTGTCAGTCAGGTCAACAACTCAGTGAGACAACACCAAGGCATCAGAGACCTAGAAGACAGCAGAGAGTAAACAAGGCAAAAGGTTTTCTAAGTAAAAAGTCATTCGACGATCTCTGAAGAGAGCTCGACGATCTTCGTTCTGCGCTCGATGATCTTCGTTCTGCGCTCGACGATCTCATAGTTAAATCTCTAAATACAGAGATCGACGATTGCTGAACTCAGGTCGACTATCTCTGATCTACTTTCAGTATTGAGATTGACGTTCAACCATCTCAATTCGACGATCGTTAAGCCCAATTTGGAAAGCAGATTATAAGGTCAACGATCACAGGGCTCAGCTCGACGATAGATGATTTTTGAGCTTGACGATCTCAGGACTAGATCGAAGATTTCTGCCAGATCATCATTTTATTCCCTGTAGTTATTGTTTTCCTTATTTGACTGTTTATTTTTTTGCTTATATGACTCTGAGTGATTAATGCATATATTCTCTGAATATAGCCATTCCTTGGCAAGCATTAATTGATGGTTTTCACAGAGTTATTATACAGCCTTTCTCGGGACAGTTAAGGGAATGAGTTAATTCTCTTATAGTCGTTGCACAAGTTCCCATGATTCCATCAGTCAATCAAGGTAGAGGATTTCAAACTCAGTTTGGAATTACTCAAAGGAATGGGACTCAGAGAATAAAAGATAGAGAGAATTATTATTCTTGACTCACTTCTTGATACAGTCTAAAGATTTTTGAAAGTGATAACAAGGCTGCAAGAAAAAGAAGAAGCACTGCTCTTAGTTTCAAGAACAAGAATTCATTCAGAAAGGTTGTGGAGACAATCCTCTTCAATCAGTCTCAGCTTTCTGGATTTCAAGTCCTACACCCTATACAAGGCTCTGATTTCCTAAACCATTCAAATCACAGGACAAGCCTTGACTCCATCAGGATCACTCTCAAGTCTTCTCTCATTTGCTTGAGAAAAGAGAAGACAACTCAACTTTTTCTTTCCCCCCTCTATGTAAAGTGTTTTTACTCCCTTCAAAATTAATTCCTGGTTGGGAGGTCACCTGATCAAAAGACTTCAAGTTGGTTTTCCGGCACCTAATCAAAAGCCTGAAGGGTTGCAATATCTCCCTTGAAATAGATATTATTTGGTGGTAGTCACCAGATAAAAAACCTGAGAGTGATTCCTACCAGGGTGGTAGAAGAGTAGATGTACCCAGATTTGGGGAACCACTATAATTTCTTTTGTCGTCTGGTTGCACCTTTTCTTATTGCTCTTACTAGTTTCTGTGATATTTGGAATAGTTCTCTAGTTTTCCTTCTGCTTATATATTTATTGGTATCACCTATTTTTGTACTCTGATAGAATAGATTAAAACAGCCTAAAGTTTTTTAAACACTTTATTCACCCCCCCCCCCCCTCTAGAGTAGATCTAAATAACTCGCTCCTTTCACAAGAGTAAACCGGGTGGACTACTAACAGTAACTGCTAAAACCGTCTATCCGCAAAAAGGTGTCCGCTGAAGCTGCCAAGTCGCCAAATCGCAACTTAACCGCACGGACTCCCAATTATTGAATGCTAAAGAAACTGTTCGAAACTACAAGCCACTAGATCGTGAGGTTGCCTACCTGACAGAATCCGTGAACAAGCTACTGCTGAATAAAATAGAGTCAAACGTCCAGAGGTTGGCTGACTTATTAAACTGGGAAAACTTTGACAAAGAGAAACTATCTGGCCGCAAGTTATGACCTACTGCAATCTACTAACTATTATCTGTAAGCTCGCACCAAATCCTGACTACTGTCAAAACAAAGTCACTGGTTTCTCAGTGGTAGCCGCACAGTCTGCAATATAGCAAAATCAGTTACTCTTTATGACACGTGATTAAGAAAATAAGTACGCAAGTTTTAACCCATGCTTCAATTATTACTATTCATGGTATATTATGATGAGCTGAGGACTCCTATTTATAGGTGTGAGGAGGATTGTCATCACCACTTATAACCGCTCATCATCGTGAGGCTAGCCGCACAAGGTCACACAAGAGTGCAGAAACAAAAGGCAGTCTGCACGTGACAGACTGAAGTCACCGCTGACTCCATATCCAGTTCGCAAAAACATACGAACTTGGCGAACAAGGAACAACTGGACTTGGCACAAACGTGACCAAGTCCAAACCTTCAGAAGTCTCTGGTGTGAACTCAACATATGTGGACTCCACAATTTGTGAGCTTAACACCAAGTGGAATCCACAATAAGACCGCTCACCCTGTGATCTTCGTGGTCTCCAACCAACCGCGCCACCTGATAATCAAGACCAAGGCACATAACCATGTCAATCTTGGTGAGCTCCAGATGAGTCCATAATATGCCGGATTCGGAGAACTCCAGATGAGACCGCAACAGCTGGACTCGACAAACTCCAGTTGAGTCTGCGGGTTACACTTATCCACTTTGATCTTAGGCCATTGATAAGGAGCCCAAATCTATTACCTTGATGGACATATACCCAGCTTTGCTTTCGGTTGGGTACAGGCAATGAATGAGCTCTTGCGCATGCATAAAATTGTCTGTCATGAGCCTCCCAAACACGAAGGCAGCCTACTCCTCCGAGATAAGCCTTCGAAGCAGCGGCTTCATGCGGTTAGCAAGGATTTTTGTGATAACCTTATAGATTGTCAAATATAAGCTTATGTGTTGGAACCCCAGTTTTGATTTGGGCTAGGATCATTATTAGGATGCTTAGACTGACCCAATATATATAGTCTAGGGTCATAGAATTTTCCAAGGTTTTGCCTTAGAAGATTTCAAAGTTCAGGAATTCAGATCGACAAAAGTTGAACTCAGCTCAACGAAAGTCAAGCTCAGCTCAATGAACTCAGAGTTCAGACTCTGAGTTGAGCTCGACGAAAGTTGAGCTCCGGTAGATGAAATTTGTCCTAAACTCTGCAATATCAGCTCGACAATAGCCCAGCTCAACTCGACAAACTTGGAGCTCAGGTCGACGAATATGAAGAATCAGCTCGACGAATATGAAGAATCAGCTCGACGAATTTCAGGCTCAGGTCGACGATTTATTTACTGAGTTCGACTATTCCTCTGCAGTTATCTTAGGCAATTTTATTGGCAGAAGCAGAATAATGTTCAGGCTTAATTTAAGGGTAATCATTCTGAAGAAAGAATATTCTAATGGGATTAATTTCAGGCAGTTATGACTCTGACATCAAGGGTCTGTTTGGTGCAGCTCTGGCGGCTGGAAAATCTATATTCCAGCCGCCAGAGCTGCTTTATATGTGTTTGGGACAGCTCCTTATGATGTGTTTTTCAAGAATCTGGAGCTATTTTGCAGCTTTTCATAAATCCCCCCCCCCTAGATTCAACTTCCACAAAATAGCTTTCTTTCTCACAGGTTTTAGAAATCTAATGGTTTCTTCAGTTAGAACATACTCAGAAGCTGGACGGCCTTCCTCCGGCGATTCCGAGCCCCGTACGGCCTTCCTCCGACGATTCTGAGCCCCCGATGTCCTTCCTCCGGCGATTCCGAGCGCACTTCTGCATAGAACACCCAATCACTCTGCAGCTTTTCAAAACTGCTCCCCAGAGATCTATTTTAAAATAGCTCTATCCATACAGCAGCTTTTCAATCCGCTAGAGCTGTCCCAACAGAGCCTAAATGCAATATATTCTAATGAATATAGTTGTTTAGAGGCATCATTAAATGTGGATATTCTCACAGAGTTTATTACTGATTAATTCCCAAGGGCAGTTTCCTCTCTCAAGGAATGCTCCAATTGTATTAGAATTAATGATTTCAAATATTTGAAATCTGATCAGCAGTCTATATATTCTCAGAAGTTTTTATATCTCAAGGATACAGAGTTATACACTCAGACAGTTATAAACTTACAAAACAACAAACTGTCATTCAGATTTTCTGCCTCAGTTTTCTTCCAGCAAATAATCTTCACTCTGAGATCATCTTCACAATCTCTCAGATACATTTACTGGAAGGAGAAGTTTTCAAAAGAAGGCTTACACCCTGAAGAGAAAAGGACTCCTTAACCTGATCATCAACTCTATTCATATCAGGGGGAGCTTTCTGCTTCATCAGATCCACTAGTCTTCTCTCAGATTATTGACATAAAAGAACATCTTTAACTTTTTGTTTATTTCATCCAATTGTGTACGGGGTTTTCTTAACTCCCTTCAAAAGTTATACTGTTGGTTTTTAAGTCTCTTGATCAAAAGACCTAGTTTGGTTTTTTGGGCACCTGATCAAAAGCTCAAATGGTTGCGATGTCTCCCTTAGAAAATAGATCTTGTGGTGGCAGGGCACCTTATCAAAAACCTGTAGTTGATTCCTACCACAGTGGTAGAAGAGTGGATGTGCCCAGGTTTATTGGGGAACCACTTTAATCCTTGTTTCTTCTGTGTTTGTTTACTTCTTTACTTGTGTGTTGTGATATTCTCTATTTATACTTATGTATATATATATATCACCATATTTTAATCCGCTATAAAAACAAGTTAAAAATTTTTAAAACTCTATTCCTTCCCCCCTCTAGAGTAAACATAAGATCTATCTCTCACTTTCAATTGGTATCAGAGGGTCATATTTCTTGGTTTCACAGGCTAACACCTGAACCAAAAGATCTGATAGTCTTTATTTTACTTTAGATTTTATTATGGCACAAAACAAGGAATTTTCAAGCACTAGACCTCCAGTGTGCAACTTAAATTAGTTTAAACTTTGGAAGGTAAGGATTAGGCTCTATATGAATTCTATTGATGAAGACATTTAAAATTCTATTATGTCAGGTCCCCCTACTCCATCTGCATCAACAAGCACATCAGTTGTACCACCACTTGAGTGGACAGAGGATCATAATAAGCTGAAAGTTGCAGATGCCAAAGCCATGAACATTTTGGCTCAAACTATGTCTGATGACATATTCTAGAATGTTGCAGAATGCACTTTAGCAAAGGACATCTAGGATTCCTTAAATGGAATGGTTGCTGGTTCAGTAGATGAAAGAAAGGACAGAAGGTCCCACTTAATTTCTCAATATGAGAATTTCAAGAAGGGTGAAATAGAATCAGTTGCTGATATGTACACCAGACTCAGTCTCATCATCAATGAACTGAAAACCCTTGAAAAGGACATCACAGTGACAGAAGTCAATGATAAGATTCTTATGTGCTTCCCTAGCATATGGGACTCAAGGATCTGGCAAATCAAAGAAGCTAAAAGCTTAAATGAGATTTCAACTAAAACCCTATTGGGAAAGCTCAAGTCTTATGAGCAGCTCATCAAGTCAAGGGAAGTTGAGCAAAAGGCTTCATCTTCACCTAGGAAAGAAAAGAGCATTGCTTTCCAAGCTACAGATGATGCAGAATCTATTCCAGGAAATGAAGACCTCATTAGTCTTCTGGCCAAGAGATTCTACAAAATGGCCAAGAAGGACTTCAGGAGAAGGTCTTCCAGAAATGAAGATAAACTAAGGTATGATAAAACCCCTACTAAAGAGATAGTTTGTTTTGGATGCAGGAAACCAGGACATATCCTTCCAGAATGTCCTGAAAGGTAGAAGAAAGACAAGCTGAAGTAGGACTCTAGGAAGCACTCAAAAAAATTCTCTTCCAACAAATAAAAGATTAAGGAGAGAGGTTTTGTTGCTGAGACATGGAGTGACTCAGATTCAGATTCTTCATCTAGTTTTAGTGAAGATAAAGAAGAAGTAAAAGCAAACGAGATCTATTTTATGGAAATCAATGCCTCATGTAGTAACTCTAAGGAAGAGTCGGAATCTGAGGAAGATCAGGTAACATCTACTTTTGATTTTACCTCAAACCAATTCAAAATAGACTTTAAATTACATTGCAAAGATCTAATTCAATCTGAGAAGGAAATAAAACTTCTCAGAGAAAAATTAAATGATTCAGACAACTTAACTTTAGAAAATACAAAACTTAAAGAAGATTTAAAAACTGCAAATTAACAAATATTTTTTTTAGAAAATAAACTAAATGAGGCTAAGCTATTTGAAGAATCCCTTAATGGTAGAAGCATCAAATTGATGGACATCACAAGCACAGTCAATGTCCGACTTAATGGCAAACTAGGCTTGGGAGCTTCATCAAGTCAGCCTCCTACTCTTCAGAAAAATATTTTATCAACCCCCATAAAATTCATCTCTGTTAAAGGAAAAGAAAAAGAAGTTTTACAACTCACATACAAAGATACTAAAGTTTTACCAAAGACCAAATCAAAACAAAATAAAAATTCATAGAAAAATCATATTAACCAAAATTCATCAAACTCAGATCGACGAAAATAGTATTATTCATCGAACGGCGATCGACGCTCTCTGAACCCAGAATTTGGGTATAATTACTCATCTGCGATATCATTATGATTCGTCGAACAGATATCGACGATCGTGGAAAGCAGAAAATGAACTCTATCATTCTGTGAACCGAGATCGACGAAATCAATACCTTTCGTCAAACTCAGATCAACGAACTCAATTAAAATCGTCGAACTCATTTTCTCAAAACAACAACTTTAAATCATATCAAAATAATAATCAAAGACAAAAATTTATTAATCCTTTTACTCAATGGATAATTCCTCCTAGGAGATATCACCCATTAGGTTATATGGATCAACTAGATTGTTCTTATATTTCCAATTATTCTTATGAAAGAAATCATGGACCCAAGGTAACCTGGGTCAAAACACCTAACTTGCTTCCTTATAGGTAAAGAACTATCCTATCATAGAGTAACAGTGGTACTTAGATAGTGGTTGCTCAAAACACATGACAAGTTCAAAGGCCAATCTCAATGATTTCAAGGCAAAGCTTGGACCCAAAGTTATCTTTGGAGACTCCAACTATGGACAAACAGAAGGCTATGGAAATGTCAAGGTTGGAGCAATGACATTAAAGAAAGTTGCTTATGTGAATGGTCTGAAGTATAACCTCATATCCATAAGTCAGTTATATGATGAAGGTTATCAGGTAACCTTTAATAAGTCCTTATGCATTATTTCTTCTAGTTTAAATAAAAAAATTTTAACTGGTATCAGACATGGTAACATTTATCTAATTAATTTCTGTTCAGCAAAATACTGAAATTTTTTTATTTAATCAGATTAGGAAAGCTAGTGAATTATGGCATAAGAGATTAGGTCATGTAAATCCTAGGACCATAGCTAAATTATCTAAGGACAACCTTGTTAGAGGACTATCTTCTTGTTTCTACAAGAAGGAAGGACTCTGCAAGGCTTGTCAATTAGGCAAGCAAACTAAAAATAGTTTCACATCCATTAATAAAAGTGATTCACCCAGAATCTTGTACTTGCTATATATGGACCTTTTTGGGCCTATTGTAGTACAGAGCTTGGGAGGGAAGTCATATACCTTAGTGATTATTAATGATTTCTCTAGATTCACTTTGGTTTTCTTTCTGAAAAACAAGTCAGATAACTTTAAAATTCTTACAAACTTTCTTAAGAGCATCCAGATTGAGTACTCTACTCAAGTTGCATTGATCAGAAGTGATCCTGGCATAGAGTTTGAATCTCTTCTCATGCAAGAATTCTATGAGAAGGAAGGTATCAGATATTATTTTTCTGCTCCTAGAACTCCTCAACAAAATGGGGTAGCTGAAAGGAAAAATAGAACCCTGGTTGAATCTAAAGGGACATTACTTGCAAATGTTCACTTGCCCCGATCCTTTTGGGCAGAGGCAGTAAGCATAGCAAATTATGTTCTTAATAAAAGTCTAATTCATAAGCTAAAGGGTAAGACCCCCTATGAATTACTTAAAGGGAAGCAACCTAAAATAAATTATTTTAAAGTATTTGGTTGTATATGTTATATTCACAATAATGACAAGAAATGTCTTAGAAAGTTTGAAGCCAAAGCTGCAGAGGGAATTTTTTTTGGATATTCCTAAGTTAGCAAAGCTTATAGGGTTTATAATAAATTAACTCTTAAAATAGAAGAATCTATGCATGTAAATTTTGATGAAACTAACATGTTTTACAAGGAGAGAGACATCTCTACCATAGAAAATTTGCAGGTACCCAATCTGTGTGAGAGATTGGATTACTTAATCCTAACTCAAGAGGATATATTACATCCCTCTCAACAGATTGATGATAATGATAGTGATGAAGAAATATAGGAAATTCATGCTGAAGACATTGTGGCTAATGAAATTTCACCAGAGGAATTAATACCACAAATGGCTATTGAAGAACCAACTCTACCCACTGATCTTATCATACTTAGAGATCATCTTATATCTCAAGTGATTAGATACATGTCAGTTGGTGTTCAAACAAGACATCAATTAAATCAAGATCAGATGCATGCTTGTTTTATTTCTCAGATTGAACCGCAATCCATCACAGAGGAAGAACAAGATCCCCATTGGATCATTGCAATGCAAGAGGAGCTCAATCAATTTGAGACATGTAGAGTTTGGTATCTAGTTCTAAGACCCAAAGACCATCCAATCATTGGAACTAAATGGGTCTTCAGGAATAAGTTGGATGCTCAAGGAATCATTGTGAGGAACAAAGCAAGATTGGTAGCTCAAGGCTATTCTCAGGAGGAAGGTATTATTTATGACCAGACTTTTGCCCCTGTTATAAGATTGGAAGCTATCAGGATTTTTCTTGCATATGCAGCATTCAAGAAGTTCAAAGTATATCAAATAGATGTGAAGAGTGCATTTCTAAATGGAGAGCTCAAAGAAGAAGTGTTTGTAGCACAACCACTAGGTTTTATCTCTCCAACTCACTATTCTTATGTATTTAGACTAAATAAGGCTCTTTATGGTCTCAATCAAGCTCCAAGAGCTTGGTATGAGACTCTTGTTAGTTTTTTGTTAGAAAATAAGTTCTCTAGAGGCTTGGTAGATAGGACTTTATTTATCAGACATCATAAGGATAAAATTTTGCTAGTTCAAATATATGTAGATGACATAATATTTGGTTCTACTGATTCCAAACTTTGCAAAAGGTTTTCTGACCTGATGCATTCAAAGTTTGAAATGAGTAGCATGGGTGAACTATCCTACTTCCTTGGTCTCCAAGTAAAGCAATCCTCTGATGGTATCTTTATATCCCAATCCAAATATGTTAAAGAGCTTATTAAAAGATTTGGGATGTCCGATGCCTCAGTAATAAAAACACCCATGCCCTTTAATGTTGTTGTTGATAATGATGAACAGGGCAAGCCTATTGATCAAAAAATATATAGAGCCATCATTAGGTCTCTTTTATATTTAACAGCAAGTATGTCTGATATCATGTTTGCTACATGTATTTGTGCTAGGTTTCAAATAAATCCCAAAGAATCTCACCTAATTTAGTAAAAAGAATTTTGAGATATATAAAGGGTTGTCCAAATCTAAGACTTTGTTATCCAACACAGTCAGGATTTTACTTAACTGGATTCTCAGATGCTGACTATGCTGGATGCAAAGTTGACAGAAAAAGCACATCTATAACTTGTCAGTTTCTTGGTGATATGCTTGTGTCATGGTTTTATAAAAAGCAAACTTTTGTGTCGACATCAACTGCTGAAGCTGAATATATTGAAGCTCGTAGTTGCCTCTCACATATTTTGTGGATTAAAAATTAGCTCCTGGATTATGGTCTCAACTTAAATAATTCAACTATCTTTTATGTTAATACCAGTGCCATTTCAATTGCACAAAATCCAATACCTCATAGTAGAACTAAGCATATAGAGATTAGACATCATTTTCTTACAGATAATGTAGACAAAAATAAAATTAAACTTGTCTTTATTTCTACGAATTTACAAAGGGCAGATATTTTCACTAAACCCTTAGATGAAAAAAAACATCTTTTCTTTATAAATCAGTTGGGCATGATCAATGGAGACTCTTTAATTTAATTTTTGTTATGTGATCGATGAACTGGTCACCTTTCATCGAACGGAGATCGACGATCTGTGAACTTTACATGGAAATTTCGTTGAACTGAGATTGACGAACCCTCCTTTAGAAACTTTCATCGAACGGAGATCGAATAATTTGTTTCAAATTATTTTCGTCGAATCGAGATCGACGAAATAGAATTCTTTTCGCAAAACTTTCGTTGACATGAGATCGACGAAATGTATTTCGTTTTAGATTTTTCATCGAACAGAGTTCGATGTTTTGCTTTTAGTCGGGCATAGTTTGTCGTTTCAACATGTAAAACCTTATAACTAAGTTTTCATTGAACTCTATCTCGCACCTTTTCATTTCCTTTACACTTGATCCCTTTGTTTTTGTAGAGTAGTGGAGATTTCTCCAGCACTCCTCTCAGCGATTAAGTTTGACGCAGGATTTGATATAGATCTTGAATCCTTCAATCATTCATACCAAATTTTCAAGGACATCTTACATTTGTTTGAAGTTCCAAATCTATAGTACTTCATGACATCAAGAATAAAATTCCCAGTGATAGAGATTAAAGAATGGGTGCACACAGCCAAACCTCAAGATACTCCAGTTATTGTTAGAACAATTTCTGTAAACCAGGTTATTTTATCTCCATAACTTTTAACTTAAGTTTTCAGTTTTGTGAATGGAGACGATGAATTAGAACTATCTAGTAATGAATTTACTGAGATGCTAGATAGGATGGGTCTCTCCCAAGGAAACCCAAACCATCTGCTTAAGAAAAACTTTTCCATTGAATTCAAATTCTTAGCAGATGTGGTAGGTAAAGTGTTGTTAGGCAAACACTCTACCCATGACCATATTACCAGGCATCATTTTAACTTAATGAGTGCTTTGGTAAACAAGAAATCAGTGAACTTGGGTGGAATTGTATTTGATTTGATTAAGAAGAAAATAAGTAAGAAGGATGTGAGTTTTGGTAGAGTTCTGGGAATCTTCTTACAGGCAAAGGTTCCAAAACTTTTGGTATCCCAGACCATTTTCATCAATGCATCTAAGAGGCTTACCTCTACCCTCTTTGGCAGATGGGAGAGGGTTATCCCAAATCCCTCCAAGGCTTTCTCTTCCAGGATAACTTCAGAGGACATAAGGGCTGTAGCAGCCACTCTCCAAACCCTTGAAGAAGTTCCTACTCATCCTCCCTCTCCTGCTCATATACCATCTCCTCCTATTCAAAAACCATCCATAGTTATACCAGACACACCATTTACCTCCAACCCTCCTTCCCCACCATCTCAACCACCATCTCAACCACAATCACTAATCCACATTCCTGAGGATACACCATCACCTCCTCAATCACCTCTTCCACCAAATCTTAATGACATTACATCCACTTCTACACATCCAGATCCACTTCTGTCATCTCCAACTTTCAATCTACTCTCATCTCCATCTCCACCTCTTTCACAAGTTCAGGAAATCATTCCAAATGAACTACCTGATGCCATCCCTCCACCAAATCTTCCACCAACTTTTCCAACCTTCCTACAATTAGATATCCCTCAAGCAGTCTCAATCTGTTCCAACTGTGGTAACAGATGCACCTATACCCCCTCTACTCCTTATCCATTATATTAAAATTTCTATGACATTTCCAATGACCTTCTCAAATTCATTTCACCCACTCTGCAGAAGCTCAAAGATGAGGATATTGCTCCTCTTGATGCTTCTATCTCTCTTCTTTCTGCTCAGCTGGCTTGCTCCACCTCTGTCCTTTCTTCTGGGGGCCTGGGTTCAGGTCTCTCTGAATCCAGGAAGGGGGAGATGTTCAATGAAGAAGCTCCAACTCCAGTAATAGCAACTCTAGCAACAGCAGCACCAGTAGCAATTCCAACAGTAGTAGTAGCAATTCCAACAGTAACAGTAGCAATTCCAATAGTAGCCGTTGTTGAAATTCTGGATGATACTGAAATGATTTTTTTTTGAAGAATAGGCAGCAGCCTCAGAAATAATCATTATTGGCGATTTCATCATCAATCCCACAGTTGACATTCCTTCTTTAATTCATTCCTTTGATACAGTTTATAGTTGTACTTTACCAATTTTTGATATAGTTGATACAGTTTCTTATTATTCTAAAGCAATAGTTTGCTATTTTGCTCTAGTTGATTCTTCAGTTTTAGAAGAAATTATAAATAGTTTCTGTAATATTTCTCCCAGTATTTCTTCAGTCTCTAAGATTATATTAGTAAATGTTTAGAGCCAAAGGTTATCTCTCCACCAACTTATGCCTGGGTTGAATCCCCAATGCCAGATATGGATGAGATTATGTTTGAAGATATAAATACAAAAGATACTGATGTATAGGTTAGTGCAAGACATATAGAGCCACAGCCTCAGGATCCTCCTGCATTTTCTGCTCAAATGCTAAAAAAGATTGATGTGTATGATATTCCTACCAGTGAATCTAATGATGATGAATTAGATGATTAAGAGGATGTTGGTTTTAATAAAAGTAAAGCCATGAAGAAGGCTCCAGTAAGGGTTGCTCCAAAACCAATTCCTATAGAAGATTCCCCCTATTACATTCTGCACAACATTCCTCTCACTCCAGACATGTCCTACTAGATGAGATTTTCCAAAAATGAGCTAAACAACAAGAAGAAGATGAAGAGGTACAGTTCTCCACCTAAACAATCTTGGAGAGGACCTCCTCCTCCTACAGCAGGATCAGCAGGAGGCGTTTCTCAGTATCATAGGTCTACCTCTCAACAACATTCCTGATCTACTCAGTATAGATAGTATAGATCTTCAAGGTCAGATAGCCAAGGCAGCCAATAATAGTAGAGATCAAGCCAAACAAGATATCAGCAACAGAAAACATGACAAAGCAGCCAAGAACAACAGTCAAAGCAAAGCATTCAACAGATAATTCAAAGTGAACAGTAAAAGGAATCAAGCCCAAAGAGGCCTCTTTCTCCTACATATGAACCTGAGTTAGATCTAGTTTATAGAATGGCCAGATTTAATGAGCATATTAGTCTGTCTATGATCAATAAAGGTAGAGCTGAAGGAAATGACACCTCCCAATTCACAACTATGTCTTCCTATAGACAACAAGAATTTGGCATATTCTCTAAGAAACATCTATTCAATGCTAATGAGTATATGCAGCTTCATCTAGATGCAGTAGTGCCCAGAGCATTTTCTCAGAAAATTCTTGGAGCTGAAGATTTAAAGATGACTCAAAGGGAAGCTGAAGATCCAACTAGACAGCTAGTATTCACCAAGCCTTCTTCATCCTCTCCATCTAAAGCTCCTAAGAGTGATCCCTAACTCTTATTCATGCTTTTGAACTATTTGATGTTATTGTTTCTAAAATTTTCATAGATATATCAAATATCTGTTGAATGTGTTATTTCTACTAGATATATTTTTTTTATGTTATATTTTGTAAATAGTATCCTCACCCAAATAGGGGTAGATTGTTGGAACCTCAGGTTTGATTTGGGCTAGGATCATTATTAGGATGCTTAAATTGACCTAACATGTATAGTCTAGGGTCATAGGAGTTTCCAGGGTTTTGCCTTACAAGATTTCAAAGTTCAGGAATTCAGATCGAAGAGAGTTGAACTAAGCTCGATGAAAGTCAAGCTCAACTTGACGATCTCAGAGTTCAACCTCTGAGTTGAGCTCGACGAAAGCTGAGCTCCGGTCGACGAAATTTGTCCTCAACACTACAATCTAAGCTAAACGATAGACCAGCTCAGCTCGACGAACTTGGAGCTCAGGCTGACAAATATGAAGAATCAGCTCGATGAATTCCACGATTTATTTGCTGAGTTTTGATTTATTTGCTGAGTTTTACTATTCCTCTACAGTTATCTTAGGCAATTTTATTGGCAAAAGCAGAATAATTTTCACGCTTAATTTCAGGCTAATCATTCTGAAGGCAGAATATTCTAATGGGATTAATTTGAGGCAGTTATGACTCCAACATTTAATGCAATATATTCTAATGAATATAGTCGTTTAGATGCAGCATTAAATGTGGATATTATCATAGAGTTTATTATTGATTAATTCCCAAGGGCAGTTTCCTTACTCAAGGAATGCTCCAGCTGTATCAGAATTAATGATTTCAAATATTTGAAATCTTATCAGTATTTTATATATTCTCAGAAGTTTTTCTATCTTAAGGTTACAGAGTTATACACTCAGACAGTTACAGACTTACAAAACAACAAACTGTCATTCAGACATTCTGCCTCAGCTTTCTTCCAGCAAATAATCTTCACTCTGAGATCATCTTCACAATCTCCCAGATACATCTACTGGAAGGATTAGTTTTCAAAAGAAGGGATATACCCTAAAGAGAAAGGGACGCCCTCACCTAATCATCAACTCTATTCATATCAGGGGGAGCTTTCTGCTTCATCAGATCCACTAGTCTTCTCTCAGATTATTGACAGAGAAGAACATCTTCAACTTTTTGTCTATTTCATCCAACTGTGTACAGGGTTTTCTTAACTCCCTTCAAAAGTTATACTATTGGTTTTTAAGTCTCCTGATCAAAAGACTTAGTTTGGTTTTTGGGCACCTGATCAAAAGCCCAAAGGGTTGCGAGGTCTCCCTTAGAAAATAGATCTTGTGGTGGCAGGGCACCTGATCAAAAACCTAGAGTGGATTCCTACCAGGGTGGTAGAAGAGTGGATGCACCCAAGTTTATTGGGGAACCACTTTAATCCTTGTGTCTTCTATGTTTGTTTATTTCTTTGCTTGTGTGTTGTGATATTCTCCGTTTATACTTTTATACTTATATATATATATATATATATATATATATCACCATATTTTTATCTGCTATAAAAACAAGTTAAAATTTCTAATACTCTATTCACCCCCCCCCCCCCCCTCTAGAGTAAACATAAGTTCTATCACTCACATTCATTATAGGTCGAAAATGCTCCAGTAAATTGGGATCACTGCATTTTGGGACGAGAGCCACCAATGTATCGTTCCATTTATCCTCCATTTTATATGAGACAAAGAAGTTTTTGACTGCTATAATTAAATAAAAAATTGTAAAGTTCCAGATGTGCATGAAGAAAGAGTGTGTTACCCCATCCTAACAAGAGTTCTTGATCTCAGCATCTGTTGGGGGGTGCTGGGATGAGCTGCTACGATTAAAAATCAGTTACTTGCTCACTAGGGCACGACATCCCTTTGACGGTTGTTGAATCAATCATGCACCATAGATCCGAGAAATGCTTAAACAACTCCTCCTCAATTTGATCTTGATTCGTGATAGATTTATCACCCCAAACAAGACTGAAGATCTGGATTTCTTGCTTTCTCTGAGTCGCGGTAGTATAAAAGAAAGACGTGTTTCGATCACCGTACTCTAGCCAAAGTCTCTTAGCTCTTTTCCACCACCAGGCATCCAACTTAGTTTGCACCTCATTGTAACTCCCCCACAAGGGATCGTAATTTATTTAATTCCTCATCAGTTAGAGGCGTGGTAGATTCCTGCAATTGAAGAATATTGATTTCCTCCTCGAGCTTCCTAGCACACACAGATTCAGTTTTGGCATTGAATTTGTACCATCGGGCAAGTTCTTTAATGGTTTGAATACATTTGACTTCCAACACTTTGTTAGCATCCCCTACTACTATATTCCTCCAGGCCCCCAAAGAAATTGAGTGTGTGTTAGGATTTAACATCCAGGCTTCTTCAAACCTCAGGTTTCTCCTAGGCAAAGCAAACTTCATTTGGTCAATTTTTAGAAGGAGCGGGGCATGGTCGGAAGTAATCCTTGCCAGGTGATGCACTATGGAACCCGAGAAAGCAAGCAGCGCTAAATCATTGAGCAGGAGATGATCCAGTCTTGACAGCACACAGTGTGCATATCGTTGATTATTACCCAAGTAAAGATATTTCCATTGTAGGGGATTTCATGGAAGTTACACCGAGAAATGAAACTTATGAATTCAAAAGGCATACCCCTTATTGGGTATGTTTCCGGTATAGATACGCGTATTGCACGCCCCGGTTTGGTATAATTTTGATTTTAGGTTATTAGCCTTCATTTGCACCAGCTCCCGATCACGTTCCATTCCCGATCCCGTCCTGCTCACGATCCCCTCTCCCAATCCCTGCTGCTGGCGATCTTTTTCGATCCCTGCTAATCCCTGGTGCCTACAATCCCTACTACAGACGATCAATGTAAGTTCATTCTTCTTCTTCGTCTTCTATTTCTTCTTCTTCTTTTATTTGCATAGGTATTTCTTCTGTTTGCATAAGTAACTACTTAAACAAATGTTATCTATTTCATAGTGTTACTTGGACAAATTTTTGGACATATGTAGCTACTTAGAATTTATCTAATTCTTAGACAAATCTGGATAGAAATTTTGTGGGTAAAGTTCTGTCCAGATTTCTGTCAAGATTTTTATAAGTTTATCTAAGAAATTTGGGTAGAATGCTGTCCAGATTTCTTCATGAAATCTGGAAAGAAATCTATATGAAATCTTGACAAAAATCTATTTATATTTCTATATGAAATCTGGACAGAAATCTGTCCAGATTTCTATATGAAATCTAAAAATCTGGATAGAATTTCAGCACCCATTTCTCTAAGAAATATATGTGAAATCTGTATTTTTTTGTGCACTTTGTGTAATGCATAGCTATTGTTTTCTTCTTACTATTATTTTGTTTTTTTGTTTTTTTTCAGCAATTATGTCTCATTCACAATCTCCTATTAGTGTCACTAGTTTAACTTCTACATCAGCAACAAGTAGATTTATTTTTGATGATATAACCAAGGACGACAATGCTCCGCTCTGGACTTATGTGTCTCTTATTCATAGTAGAGTAGTTGGTGGCACATAAAGCCAAGCAGTTAGCAAAGCTATTCTGTGGCTAAGTCTATAGGCATTGAGTGATTACAGCTCACTCAATGCAAAAGCAGGAGGCATCGTGTAAAACTAAAGCTCAAAGAGATAGACAGAAAATCTATCTAAGTCCAGGCGCAATGAGTGATGACAGCTCACTCAACGCATTCAACGCCTCAACATGCTGACAGTCTAGTGGAGCGACTAAGTACAAAAGTATTGAGTGATGAAGTTTCACTCAACGGTCTCAACGCCAAGTAGATAAAGATTATTGCGGCTATCCAGGGGCATTGAGTGATGTCAACACACTCAACGCCTACTATTGCAAAAAGATTGGCTAAGTCTAGAGGATTTGAGTGAAGCCAGCTCACTCAATGCTCTCAACGCCTAATGGTGCAGAGAATTTTTCTATGTCCAGATTCATTGAGTGAAAGCCATTCAATCAACACACTCAATGCCTGGAGTGGATCTAAGAAATTGCCTAAGTTCATAACTGATGACGTTGGCCAAAGTCAACAAAAATCAACATTGTTCAAATTACTTGTGGGAAAGCTACAGAACTTGCCAAATAGAGTCGGAGGGCTACTGTACGTCTTCTTTCGTTAAAGCAAGTTGCAGCTGTCAACTGCAGGTGGTACGCACTACTTCTTTGAGCCATTAATCGACGGAAGATAAAAGGGATAGCTTCTCAAGGAAGAACTTAACTTTTAGGTTTCATTCTTTTCACAAAGTTGCGGCTGGACTCCGTCTTATTCGCCATTACTGATGAGCTAAAAGCTTGAAGTCAATCAAGCTGAACCAAAAGGTTCATTCGAGATAGTTGTAGCAATTTCTTCAGATTAGCTTCTAGTAAAGAAAGAGAAGAAGAGCCTTCATTTTTTTAGGTTCATGTTAGCTGTTTGAAGAACTCAAGATCAGTCAAGTCTTCATTCTTCTACAGCAAGTTCAGAAACATATTTTTGAGATTCTTCCAGCAGAGGTAGCTATTTACTGAAGATCATCTTTCTACTATTGTGAAGATAGTTAGGGCTTAGATAAATCAGCTCATGAAGCTGACATGGAGAAATATCTCTGTGTCAAATTATTATAAATCAATTTCATTTCTGTAGGATCCTTTTGGATCTGCGTGTTAAGGCCTTCGTTCCTGAGATAGGGAAGATTTTCCTGTGTGTAGGATCTGAGTGTAGGACGTTTGGGTTTGAGTTATGATCCTTTTGGATATGAGCTATAGGGATTTTGAGCCTGAGATAGGGAAGTTTGCCTGAGCTGTAGAAGAGTCATACTCTTTGAGTGTAGGACCTTTGGGTTTGAGTGTAGGATCCATATTTGGATCTGAGGTAGGGTCTTGTGCCTGAGCTGTAGGAGAGTCATTCTCTCTGAGTTAGGTCTATCCTCCATAGCCTGAGCTATAGGACTTGGATTCAAGTTTAAGGTAGGTGATCAGTTGATCACTAAGTTGTAGGAGCACGTTTGCTCTGAGGTAGGGCTTTGTGCCTGAGTTATAAGTCTTGGAGGAGACCAAGAGATTTTGAGGGATCTGAGGTGAAAGATCTAAGGAGCTAAGTTTTTGAGAAGTGTCTTGTCTAACAAGAAGTTAGAATGGTGGGAGGAGAGTGGATGTACCCATAATCTGGGGAATCATTATAAATTCTTTGGGTTCTTTATGTTTTGTCTTTAAAGTTTACAAACTACTAACTCATAACACATTAAGTTAAAGATAATAAAAATAAACTAGAAAACCTATTCACCCCCCCCCCTATAGGTTGTTAGCTAACTTGAAATTAAACACTTTCAAGTGGTATCAGAGGGAGGTAGCTCAAAAAGGATCTAACAGTCTGGGTGATCTCCAAGGGTAGCTACAGTTCTGTACTTATGGGTTCGGGAGAGAACCATAAGGAGATAGGTTCCATGAAACTCCCATCTATAGAAAGGAGAGTTTTGGAATCTGGAAAGAGAGGGTCAGGCTATTTATGGAAGCCTATGACCCAAGGATATTTATGACAGTTAAGGAGGGACCCTTAATCCCTATGAAGGTCACAGTTCTGGATGCTAATGTCCAGACACCTAAGACATATTCAGAGATGACTAAGGATGAATTCATCTTGGCTACATTGGACAAGAGGGCACAGAACATCATTGTGAGTGCCATAGATGATTCAACCTTTCAGAATTTGGTTCACTGTTAGACCTCCAAAGAGATATGGGACACTCTTGTGGTCTACATGGATGGTACTGAAGAGGTAAGAGTTGATAAGAAGTCCATGCTCAACCAGTAGTATGAGGCTTTCAGGCAATCCCATAAAGAAAACATAGCTGCTTGCTATGAAAGATTTTTCAGGATTATAAATGAACTAAGGGCCTATGGGAGGGTCTTCAATCATTATGAGATTAATGATAAGTTCCTAAGGTATCTCACTAGAGACTGGGATACTAAGATATTTTCCATAAGAGAGGTGGTCAAGCTTGCTGATACTCCTCCCCAAACATTGTTTGGAAAGCTGCTCTCTTATGAGATGCAGCTGGCTACCAGGAAAGAGGAGGAGGCCTCCAGCAGATCCCAAGCAAAGGAAAAGTCCTTGTCCTTCAGATTTGACTGCACCATAAAGGGTAAGGAGAGGATTCCCTCTCCTCCAAGGAGGCCAACTGAGTAAGGCAGCTCAGAATCAGATACATCAGACTACAGCATGTTTGATGAGGACTTTGTTGTCTTCTACAGGCATTTCAGAAGCTGATGAAGAAGAAATAGTGGAAGAGTAGACCTTCCACCTCTTCTCATCACAGTAAGAATCACTCCAAGGCTGACAGATATGATTCTAAAACTAGTCAAAATAATTCTGCTAAAGTTGTCTGCTATTGTTGCAACAAACTAGGGAATGTGATAGCTGACTGCCTAGTGAAGATAAAGGTGACTGGTGAGAAGAAACAGCACCAGCAAAAGGGGAAGAAGGAGAAGTCCTTCATTACAAATAAGTATAAGAGCTGAACAGACTAATCATAATCAGAGTCTGAAGAAGAAGAAGCCTATATTGGGTTGGTTGCTGCTACTGAACAAGAAGCTGTAGCAGTAGATGAAGACTATCCTGTTGCCAGGATAGGTATCAGGGCCACTCTATCACACTCAGATAGTTATTCAGAGGTGGATGATGAAAGTATCTAGTTGCCTACCTAAATCACATAGAGAGGGTGAATAGGTGAGATCTGCGTCTTTTGTGGAATAAAAACTTGAGAGGTAACAACACAGAAAATAATCAAGCACAATCTGAATGACACAAGGAATTTCTAGTGGTTCCCCAATCTTGGGTATGTCCACTCTCCACCTCACCTATCTAGCACCACGGCTAGCCTCAGCTACTTCACTATATCTCGGATTGCAACAATCCTACACCTCGGATCAATGCTCCTACAACTCAGATATAATACACTCCTACAAACTCGATCCCACAAAACGGGATCTACACTCGGAAGAACAAACTTCCTACAATCTCGGAGACAAAGCTCCTACAAGATTTAAAATAATTTACAGCAACAATAAAAATGTTACACTTCCAGATCTGAAATATTCAAGGTTCTTCCTTCTTGAAAGAATGAAAATCTCTGAGAAGATGTTGAGGAAGAAATCCCGAGAAAAAACGATCTGAAAAAATTAGGATCCGACATGATCATGTTGATGTTTGAAGAATCTTGAATCTGTGATTTGTCGAATCTTTTCTCCTTTTGAATCACTAGATCGAGAGTGGAGCGGCAGAGAAGAACGATGATGAAGACGATGTGGCTTCTCCCGATATTCAAATTATGGTGCGATTCGATTTCTGTAATTAGGGTTAGTGATTCCTTTGAAAAGACTTTATATAGAGCATCGTCTAACGGTCAGGAATAATTAAGGAATGATCCACATGGACCAATCATGAGGTACTTAGATTATTTCAAAATCCGTCAAACGTTTAAAAAAGGAATTTTCTGCAACTTCATTTCTCGAGAAGACTTGTAATTTCTCGAGAAGGATGTGCTTTCTTGAGAAATGACATGGCTTTCTCGAGAAGTTTACTTAACCCAAATTCTTTGAACTGAAGTACTTATTTCTCGTGAAGGATTTGATTTCTCAAGAAATGATTTGCTTCCTCTAGAAATGGTGTAGTCTTCTCGAGACAAATACTTAACGGAAATTTTGAACTGAAGAACTGATTTCTCGAGAAAGATTTGATTTCTCGAGAAAAGATTTGCTTTCTCGAGAAATGACCTAGTATTCTCGAGAAAAAGTATTTAACTTAAATTCTTAGAACTAAAGGATTGATTTCTCGAGAAAGATTTGATTTCTCGAGAAAAATAGTGAGCTTCTCGAGAAACAATTTTGACTACTTGAGAACTACTTTCCTTTCTCGAGAAATGAACTTGGTTTCTCGAAAAATCTTCACGGCTTTTCTCGAGAAAAGGACTTAAGTTAGTTTTTGAGAATTTTCTGAGAAATCTTAAGGTTTCTCGAGAATAGCTTTGCTTTCTCAAGAAATATACTTAGACTTCTCGAGACACATTTCATTTCTCGAGAAATGGACTTAGAAATTTTTCAGAAAAATTTTCTTTTTTTCTTTGTTGAAAACAAACAACCCTTCCTTTCTTCCATGCTTTAGTACTTGAAAATGAAATGCATTCCAATTGAGAGGTTACACATGAGTCAACACCATGGATCACACAATGAGGGATTATATTGCATGGTCTTGTGTTTAGTGACTCATTGTAAACTGACTTTGGTCTACACTTAGCAATAATGACCTGCAAGCACTCAACTAAAGAATAGCATCAAATACATACTTAATTCATCTTAGTTCAAGGGTGACTTCACAAAAATCTAGGTTATTGTGGATACAATACCTAACAATCTCCCCCTATTTATAGAAGTCAGCACCCTCTACACTAAGGTGAATTATATCAAGATAATCAAAGAATTAACTAACAAGTAAAACAATATATGCAATGAGAGATAAGAGATAATAAGATCATCAAAATTCAAAATTTTATATATACATAGAATTTGTCCATATAAATATCTTGGTCCACAAAATCCTATAACACTGATAATCTCAAATCATCTTTATTGTTATTGGTGTTGTCATTCCTTCTTCTCATGTTGCCTTTTCTGATAACTAAAGGGCTTGGGATAGTACTTTGGAGGTCGACGAGGAGCATTAGGATTATTACGACCATATTGATGATTATAAATCCTTCTTTTTGTCATAAACTTCTCATATAGCTCTCACTCTTTGTGACTATAATGATCATCTTTATTTTCATTAAATTCCACAACCAGCTTCAGAGTGTCTAGAATTAGAGGCTTAGATGTTGGACTCATAACTTTAGCAAATTCATGTTCTTTCCTTTTAGCAGTTCCTTGACTGGGGATAGAACGGCTGGCAGAAGCACCATCACCATATTTCCTTTTCTTTGGCACTGGCATTTCAGGAGGTAGTTCTTTAGGAGTATCTAGCCAATCAGAAGTCCAGACTTGAGAATAGTTTTCAGGAGGGACTTCATACTGTTTAGGTCTATGAGAAAAAGTAGGCTTGCAGACATTTGGATCAAGATGTGGAGGTGGAGCCGCATTGGGATCAACTTGAAAGTCTGGAAAGATCTGATTGTGCATCCACACAGTGTTCTCAAAAGTATAGATGTTTACACCCTTAATCTGCTTTTCTACACTTATATTGATCTCTTTCAGTTGATTGTCCCACTGGGTCTTCATCTCTTGAACTTTGCGGTCTAGATTTTGTCACGTTGTCCTCCCCCTTTCTGACTTATACAGATAGAGTTTTTATGGCATCTTACTTAAATTTTCAAACTTCTTCACAAGTTTTGAAGTTCTGTTGTTCTGTTTTGTTCATCAATTGGATCTTATTGTTGGCTACAGTGTTGTATTCATCTGTATTATTTTGAATTTCGGTAAACCCTCTGCTCATCTCTTTCTTAAGAGTATTGACTCTTTTAGTTACTTCTTTGAGAGATTTGTCAAAGTACTCTATTTGCTTTGTCAATATAGATTCAATCTTACCCAACAGGGTATCATCAGGAATGATTTTAGCTGGAGGAGGTGGAGGAAGTAGAGCTGGAGCTATCCAGATTAGTATTTATTCAATAATAACTGAACTTTTGCCTCTTTGGGCAGAAGTCATCATATCCCTTTCCTCACCAAGAATAATAGGTAGAGAGAAGTCAAAATTCTTGAGTGGAGGTTCTACAGGTTCTGGGATAATTTCTTTCTAATCAGAGAGCATAACTTCATTCTCCCCATTAATTTGTTTATGGGGCTGTGAATCTTCTGGAGTTTCTTCTAGAGGATTTTCCTGATCAGAGGAAGAGACAACATCCATACCTGAGCCACCATTATGCATGGAGGTGCTCTTCGCATCATCAGACTGAGCTTGATTTTCCTTTTCTACTACCACATCATCAGCAGCAACTTCCTCTACAACCTGATCTGAAGGAACATCTGAATGAAACTATGTTTATGGTACCTCTGCTTGTTGAACTTCTTTATGAACTGAAGGAGCAGGCTCCCCCTTAAATGATGCAACCGATATGCCAACTGTATCAGTAAGAAGGGGAGATGGGGTCCTGTCCTCATCATCTACTGTCCTTGGAACTGTTGGAGCTTGACTTGGCTTTGGAATTTTTATTTCCGATCTGTTGATGGAGGAGAGTGTGACTTTCTTCTGGTGGTGAATGGACACACCTTTGGACAAGTCAAAGATCTCAGGGTGCACTTATTTAGATAAAGAGAAAAGATCCTTTAATTAGTTGCCTTTATGATTTCCTTAATCTTATCAAAAAGCATGTGTCCCCATTGGAATTTCTTGCGACATATCACAACTGTCATCATGCAGAAGAAATTAGAGGATATGTATCAAAGTGAACCTATTTTGCAGAGAAGGACTTTTCCTAGAATTTCGGCCAACAGTTTGCTTTCATCATTCATATTCTGTCTGCAAATTGAAGTAGTTGATTGGGAGAGACCACAGAATGACAGAGCCCTGGAGTAGTCGGGTTCTTCCAAGTAGTCTTCCTCTTCAATGGAGGGCAATCTCAAAAATTCTGTTAAAGAAGATGGTTTGATTTTGACCTTAAAATCACTGACAGAACTTTTCAACAATTTCCCACTCCTCTTAAGCTTAGCATTTCTGAAAAACTCTTCTACGTCTAGAATGAGGACTATGCACGGATACTCAAGGATGAAGGTGAGGCTGGCGGACTCAAGAAAGAGAATAACATTCTGGAAATCATCGAAAATTTCTTCGATACCTGGGCGAACGAACTCACTGTCGATGCCAATCATTTCAGTAGGAGCCATTAAAGAGGATGAGAAATTTCCGACTTTTTGGAGAAGAAACGATGGAGTTTGCGAGAAGAGAGGCGGAGACTTCGACGAAACTAAAGCGTCTTTCTCGGGAAAGCTTTTTCGAATTTGTGGATTTGGATATTATATGGACTCTTTTATTTATATAAAATTAAAAATTTTGGAGAATAAAGAAAGGCGTACCTGGGAATGGCGGTTCGAATTCTTCAAAAGTTTAGGTAAGCAGATTTGGACATTTCTCGAGAAGTCTATGAATTTTTCGAGAAATCTATTTAAGTTTCTCGAGAAATCTTATATTTCTCAAGAAATAAGTAAATTTTCCGAGAAATCTGATATTTCTCGAGAAGTACAATAATTTTTTGAGAACTCCAATAGTTTTTCGAGAAATCCAGTAAAGTTTCTGAGAAATATTAGTTCTGAGCTAAATTTATTTGAAGGTTTGCTGAGTAAGAATTCTCTTGGAATCTTCTAAGTGGCTGATGCTGAATCTTCTCTTGACTTCAAGTGTGAACTTTTCAGGACTCCATGTTGAGCATACCAAGTTCTGTCTTGAAGAATGAGAACTTGGCCTCATCCAACGGCTTCGTGAAAATATCTATAACTTGCCTATCAGGTTAAACATACTGGAGGTTAATGTCCCCATTCTCCACATGCTCTCGGATGAAGTGATATATCAATTCAATGTGCTTTATTCGGCAGTGAAAAACTAGATTGTTGGCAATTGCTATAGCACTGGAGGAGTCACAAAACATAGGAATGTCTCTTAACTTCAAGTTGTAGTCTTCTAATTGATTCTTTATCTAGAGAAGTTGTGCACAATAACTGCCTGCAGAAATATATTCTGACTCGGCGTTTGAGATTGTAACACAATTCTATTTCTTGCTACTGCAAGATATGAACCTTCTTCCTAGGAATTGGCAAGTCCCAGAATTGGTTTTTCTGTCGTCTTTGCTACCTGCAAAGCCTGCATCTGAAAATCCAATTAGTTTGCTATCATTACTTCTTGGGTACCATAAGCCAAGATTGGGTGTTCCCTTAAGCTATCTCAAAATCTGCTTTGCAGCAGTGTTCCTTAGAGTTCACCTGATATCTAGCATACACGCATGTTGAAAACATTATGTCAGGCCTGCTAATAGTAAGATAGAGCAAGGATCCAATTATGCTTCTATACATGGTTTCATCAAAAGGTTTCCCTTTCTCATCCTTGTCCAAATACATAGCTGAACCCATTGGAGTCCTCATAGAGATTGCATTCTCCATTCCGAATTTCTTTAGCAACTCTTTGGTGAACTTCGTCTGAGAGATGAAAATTCCATCTTCAGATTGGTTCACCTGAAGTCCTAAGAAATACTTCAGCTCACTCATACTGCTCATTTCAAACTTCCCTTGCATAAGTTTGGAAAACTTCTTGCAAAGGTTGTCATCAGTAGAGCCAAATATAATGTCGTCGATAAAGATTTGAACTAGCAAAATCTTGCCTTTTACTTCCCTAAGAAATAATATCTTATCTATTTTTCCCCTTGTGAACGTGTTCTCAAAAAGAAAGTTAGACAGTGTTTCATACCAGGCTCGTGGAGCTTGTTTTAAACCATATAAAGCTTTAAATAATATGTAAACATAGTCAGGATGGTTAGGTTCAACAAAATCTGGGGGTTATTCCACATATACTTCTTCCTTTATTTTACCAATAAGGAAAGCTGACTTCACGTCCATTTGATAGACAATGAAGCCCATGAGAGTAGCATATGCGAGGAAAAACCTGATGGCTTCGAGTCTTTCCACTAGAGCATAGGTTTGATCAAAATTTATTCCTTCTTCCTGTCTATATCCTTTAGCTACGAGTCTGGCTTTGTTTTTGATGATGGTTCCATCTTCATCCATCCATTTCCTGTAGAACCGCTTTAGTCCAATTACATTTTTGTCTTTGGGCCTTGGTACAAGCTTCCAAGCTTGGCAGTGCTTGAACTGATTGAGTTCTTCTTCCATTGCAACTATCCAAGATGCATCTTGATTTGCTTCTTCGAATTTCTTTGGTTCAACCTGCGAGAGAAAACACAAATGCATATTTTCATTAGTAGTACATCTTCGAGTTCTTACACCATAACAAGGATCTCCTATGATTTGATCAACCGGGTGATCCCTCAGGTGTCTGAGCTCTAGGGTCCTTACATCGGGAGCTTCTACTATTTATGGATTTTCTTCTTCAGCTTGGATAACTTCTCCGTCTTGGTGATCTTCCTCTCCAATTGAGGTTGGAGGAGTAATCTTGATGAACTTTTGAGCATTTTCTTCAACTGTCTCATCCATGCTTAACTCTTTCAGCCTTGAACCTGCATCTTCAACAAAAACACTAGAAGAGCTGCTTGTAGCATGCTCGTCTCATCAAATACAACGTTAATCGACTTATCTATCACCATAGTTTTCTTATTAAAAATTCTATAATCCTTACTATGGTTACTATAACCTAACAAAATACCTTCAAAACATTTTTCTCCAAACTTTGTACGATGATATTTTACCTTATTAAGTACATAGCATTTGCTACCAAAGATCCTGAAGTAGGATACAGTTGTTCTCCTGCCTTTCAGTAACTCATAGGGGTTCTTACGATGATTCATGTTGATCAACGCTCTGTTTTGCACGTGACAAGCTGTATTGATGACATCAGCCCAGAAGTACTCTGGTAGAGAGGAGTCAGTCAGTATTGTAGTACATTCTTCAATGAGTGTTCTATTCCTTCTCTCTGCAACTCCATTTTGTTGTGGAGTATGCGGGGAGGAAAACTCATGAAAGATACCTAGACTTCCACAGAATTTTGTCATAGCACTAGATTCAAATTATATTCCATGGTCACTTTTAATTCTTACCACTGAACAGTGTAATTTGTTATGAATTTACCTGACAGAATTTGTGAACAAATAAAAGGTATCTGACTTTTGTTTCAGAAAGAACACCCAAGTAAAACGTGAGTGATCATCAATAATTACCAGTGTATATGACTTAACTCCTAAGCTACGAACTTGCATTGGACCGAATAAGTTCATGTGCAGTAAATACAAGCACCTTGAGGAATCTTTATCAACAATATCCTTAAAGGTAGCCTTTGTCTGGTTGCCCATTTGGAATGTGTGGCATGGACTCTCTTTAATGCACTTAATAGTCAGTGCATCACATACTAGGTCTTGAGAAAATAACATATTAATAGTTTTGAAATTAATATGTGTTAGTCTCTTGTGTCATTGGTCACAAAGAGATGCACTATCTTTTGCAACAAAACACACTGTTGTAGAAGTGTCTAATCATAGAAAATTAAGACAAAAGATATTTCTACTCCCAGTGCCTGTTAATACCGTCTTCATAGTAGAGGCCGATTTTATCTGGCACTGATCCTTAAAGAAAGTAACAATGAAGCCTTTATCACATAACTGACTTATGCTAATCAGATTAAGTTCTAATCTTTTCACATAAGCCACATCAGTGAATGAGACTCTACTATTAGAAAACATACTGTAGCCTTTTGTAATTCCCCGGTCAGAACCACCAAAGATAACCTTTGGACCATCTTTGACTGGAGTATAATTTTGAAGTAAGCTTCTTGTCCTAGTCATATGATGAGAGAATCCACTGTCCAAATACCAGATAGGCGTTTTGTTGGCCTTTGGACATACCTTCAAAGATAGATCAGTTTACCTTAGGAACCCAAATGAATTTGGGTCCTCGGTTCCTAGTCATCATACTCCCCCTAGGAATATTAACCTTGCAAGTGGTCGGTCTCGCATAGCTAACTCATGGGGTTACTAAACTGGTAGAGTTGTACCAACAATCTACACCAAAGTGACCAAGTTTGCCACAGCACCAACAGTCAAATCAATTGTACCTTTTTTTGTACCCTTGTTTTACCCTTTGAACGTGAGGTCTAGTAGGGGAAGCATTCTTAAAGGTGGAGGCCTCCTGGTTGCACCATACACAGGAGCTCCCCATCTCTTTAGCCTTAGGCACACCAGTTTTGGCTTTTGGTGCCTTCTCATTGTTATGGCCATGAATATAGGGACCATAGCTCTATAGAGTGATCTCTTCATAAGGTGCCTTGAAGACACTTGCACCAAAGTTTCGGGGACGAGTCCACCCCTTATAGTCCTTGACAAGTTCAACCTGAATTGGTCTTGTCAAGTGACTATAGGAGCTATCAAAATCAAATTTATTGGAAGGAAAAATAACCTTCTTAAATGTGGTCTGACTGATAGGGCCCTTCCCTTTCTCTTTGGCAGTTGCTTTTGTGGTAGCCTTACTTTTCTTTTTAGCCTTGGCCCTCCTAGAAGATTTACTAAGAGTAGCCACATGACCTAACCCAGCTCCTTTAGCCTAAGCAGAGAATTCAGCAACAAGTGAAAGGATTGTCTTGGGATTGGAGAAACTATCAACAAGTTTCTTTTCAGTGGCAAGCTGTCCTTCTAGCTTCTCGATGATTTTCTCATTGTGGTTAAGGATCTCGTGTGAATTGTTGTTATCATCAGCCAAGGCGTGGAGTTCTTCTCTGAGTGAGTTCATTGTTATAACTTCCTCCCTCAGAGTGATCTCCTCAGCCTTAAGTGATTTGATCACCTTGGTCTGAGTTCTAACAAGTTTTCTACACCGGTCATAGGCCTTGAACAACTCTTTATATTGAGCCATGAGCTATGATTCATCATCATAGGAACAGTCCTCATGAATATCGTCTAGAGCATTAGACTCTGAAAGGATTGTGTGAGAGTTTACCTCCCCATGAAATTAGGGGTCAGCTTCTTCTTCGTCGGAGTGAGCCATGAGCCCGAAGTAGGCTTCTTCATTCTCACTTGACTCAGATGAGTTAGTGTCACAGAAGGTCTTCTACTTCTTTGCCATGAAGCTCTTCTCCTTCTTTTTGATGTGGGAGGACTTGTTCTCTTCTCTTCTTCCACCCTCCTTCTTCTTATGAGGGCAGTCAGCGATCACGTGACTTGGCTTATTACAGCAGCAGCACACAATGTTAATAGAAAATATGTTTGTTCTATTTGAACTTATACCTGTCATTTGTGTGACGTTTCTTTTGATGAGCACCATCGTGATGTGATCCTCTATAAGAGGATTCTTTGCCTCTCACCTGTTTCTTCTTACTGAGAAACTTCTTGAATCGTCTGGAGAGAAGAGAGAACTCTCCATCAGATAACTCTGAGACCGAGGAGCTTTACTCTAAGTCTTCTTCTTCACTTTCTTCCTGAGTGGGAGCAGAAGATGCTACTTTAGCCTTTCTTGAGATATCTACCTTTAGTGCAACAGACTTCTCCTTTGATGAAGATCTGTTTCCCTCTTCTTCAGCTTTTTTGGCGTTGATTTGAAGCTCATAGGACAGAAGCTTCTCGAAGAGGTTATGGGGGTCAGTGTCAGCCAGTCTCCCAAACTTCCTGATAGCACAAACCTTGTTGTCTCATTCCTTAGTTAAGGATCTTATGAACTTATCATTAAGCTCTCCATTAGTGAAAGCCCGGCCGTAGTTCTTCAGTTTGTTGATGATCTTGAAGAAGTTCTCAATTGTATCAGCTATTGTGTCCTTGGGACCTTGCTTAAAGGCCTCTTACTTCTAGTTCAGAAGGGATCTTCTGTCATTCTTTACTTCTTCGGTGTCTTCCATCAAAACAATCAAAGACTGTCACATTTCCTTGGCAGATTGGTAGTGTATTAGGTTCTGCAGCATTGAATCATCGACTGCACTTGTAATGATATTCTTTGCTTTCTTGTCTAAAGAGATAAAGGCAATCTCATCATTGTCAAGATCCATCGGTTTCTTTGGCACTTTCTTGGTTGGATCAATAGTGGAAGCAGTCATGGGAACATAGGGACCTTCTTCCACTGTCATGAAGATGCGGGGATCAACAGCTTCCATAAAGAATCTTTTTCTCTCTTTCCACATGGGAAAGTTAGCCTTGGTGCACATCGGAAGCTTTGCAAAATCATTGGATCTGTCCATGCTTGATAATCTCTTCGACAACTAGATGAAAATTTGTTAAAGGTGTGAACCTTTTTGTGAACAACCTCCCTCTGATACCAATTGAAAGTATCTAGTTGCCTACCTAAATCACCTAGAATGGGGTGAATAGGTGAGATCTGCGTCTTTTGCAGAATAAAAACTTGAGAGGTAACAACATAAAAAATAATCAAGCACAATCTAGACGATGCAAGGAATTTATCGTGGTTCCCCAATCTTGGGTACGTCCACTCTCCACCTCGCTTATCTAGCACCACGCCTAGCCTCGGCTACTTCATTATATCTCGGATTATAACAATCCTACACCTCAAAGCAATGCTCCTACAACACGGAGATAATACACTCCTACAAACTCGATCCCACAAAACGAGATCTACACTCAAAAGAACAAACTTTCTACTTTCTCGAAGACAAAGCTCCTACAAGAATTAAAATAATTTACAACAACAATAAAAATGTTACACTTCCAGATCTGAAATCTTCAAGGTTCTTCCTTCTTGAAAGAATGAAAATCTCTGAGAAGATGTTGAGGAAGAAATCCTGAGAAAATACGATCTCAAAAACTTAGGATCCTACACGATCAAGTTGATGTTTGAAGAATCTTGAATCTATGATCTGTCGAATCTTTTCTCCTTTTGAATCGCTGGATCGAGAGAGGATGTCACGACCCGAATTTTCTCAACAATAAAATCATATCAGAGCGAGAGAAAAATACGTGCCATGATGCCACGTCGTGTAGGGGATAACTGCACACATTCAGGCAAAACTTCAGACTCTATATCTTTGAAGAAAATCATAATTTAATATGAAAGAAAAACCAGTTAAGTTTGATGGTCGTATCCCTCGGCACAGTGGATCAGCTAGTCCACAATTAAAAATAAATTTATACGCAACAGAAAATACTTTGGTTAAGTTGATATTCTAATGAGCATAAGTGTCACCAAGGGACGACTCATGATATGCACGACTCTAGATTTAATATAATATATATTAAAAAAAGCTTTTACGTTACTTGGGAAAGTAGTGCTTTAGTTTTATAAACATGACGTGCATGAGGTACATATAGTAATTCTTTTAGGGTTTAAAATACTAGCATGCAACCTAGCCTAAATCATCCCCAGAAAGCAAGTGAACAACCTCCAAATAGGCAAAAATAGCAGTTTCAGTTCATACCCAGCATCACAAGTAATCCACCAGTGGGCGTAAACAACCTGACACGAACCCACTAGTGAGTATGCATGTCTATACAGAAGGAAGAAAACTATCTCACTAGGATGAGGAACAGCAATCTCAGCTACCAAGGAGGCCACAAGCAAGCTCCACAAGAAAACTAGCCGCTCAACCGGCTACAACCTGAACCTGAGGCGTTTAAAGAAAGAATACCTCAACAAGAATATAATCAAAAGAAGTGGAGCATTAGATTCATAAGTAATAAAAAAAGGGGTTTACCAACCCTACAACAAATGCTATCAAAAATAGCAGAAGGAAATAATCAAGACAGCAAAAAAGAAACACTGTCTAAAGAGCAATCAAAGCACACTAAGTGCAAGAATGAATAATGACATGCTCTGCCAAACACTTGCAGCAGCAACAAGGCAAACATATGCCAATAGAAATAGCCATCTGAAAGGAAAGGAGCTAACAATCCTAACTTTGCGAATTATTGGCCATGGTAAAACCTTGGGTCTGGGTTGGTGGCAAAGACAGCCCTCTTCCAAACAACCAGACCCAAAAATGCTCAAGGGTGAAAAAAAACAACCAGTGGCAGCTACAGGGTCCACACACCAAACCATACCAGCACAAAACGGCCTAACTGGTGGTGGCCACAGATCAGCACACACCATTCACCCCTTACAGAGCCACCAAAAACACCACCTGCCATAATCCATGAGTCGGCATTTAAAAACTAGCCGATAACAAAACACCCCCCCCCTAAGGGAAAAGCCACACTAACAATCTTGGGGAAAACACCATCCCAAAGAAAAAGCGTCGAGTTCACTCGACGCAGTGTTGAGTGAGCACCACTCACTCAATGCCAATACCAAGCGGGGAAGGCGTCGAGTTCACTCGACGCAGCGTTGAATGAGCTCCACTCACTTAACGCCAAATGAGTTAACCGCAAAAAAACTCACTCTCGGTACGACGGCGTCAGCTATATGCGTTGAGTTAGCTCCCCTCACTCAACGCTTTAGACTTAGCAAAAAAAACTGTCTGCTAGACGGCATTGAGTGAGCTCCACTCACTCAATGCCAAAAGACTTACAAAAAAAACAATCCCTAACTAGACGGCGTTGAGTGAGCTCAAATCACTCAACGCCAAAAGTCTGGCAAGACGGCATTGAGTGAGCGCAACTCACTCAACGCCAAAGGTAGGCGGCGTTGAGTGAGCTCAACTCACTCAACGCCAAAAGACTTAGAAAAAGTCTCTAGCAAGACGGCATTGATTGAGCGCAACTCACTCAATTGCTAAAGGCAGACAGCGTTGAGTAAACTCAACTCACTCAATGTTGTCAATGCTTTTGGACATAGACTCTAGACCAAACAGCTAGGCGTTGAGTGTGTCCACCACACTCAATACTATTACACTTAGCCTACAAAATGAACTTCTTCCCTAAGCTAACACTCAACGCCTGCTATCCAGAGAACTAAGAAAAGAATTTCTAACTTCCTCTCTCCTACCCCTTCTACTCGGCTACAGCTACCAACTAAGCTGGGCTAAAACTAGCAACCTAAAATCTTACCTCCAGCCACTACCTGGACACAAAACTGCACTAAGGAGAGAAAATAATTAAATCTGGGAAATATTGGTAGTAAACCTGCTCAGGACAAAGACTGCAGCAACCCTAGCTTCTAGGAGAGAAAAGAATGAGCTACGACAACAAAATTAATTGGAATAAAATCAAGGTTGGCACGGGCAAAGAGCACCACTTGCCTCTACCTCCAGGAAACAGCAGCTGCCTTCCAAAATTCGGCATCGGTTGTAAGATCGGCCACCTAAGAGGTAAACCTAAAGCTTTAGAGGGAAATTGAGCAAACCCGAAAAAACCCTAGCTTACAATGACAACTCTAGAACAAGAAATACATACCAAGGGAGAAAGATCTGGGTGAGAGCAGTCAAAATCTACCCTTACCCGAGAAAACAAGCTCTAAAGCTCTAGCAATCACCGGTCGGAGCTCCAGCACCTCCGTCGCCCGATGCCTTCCGCTGGAAGCTAACTCCTGGCTCAGGAAAGGAGAAATGAAGAGAGCACCCAACCAGACCTTATTAAATCCCCACTCCACTCACTCAACAACACCTAATAAAATAATCTAAGGCCTAGAAAGTTCGGCCACTAGCTAAATAAAAGAAACAACCACTCAGCTGCTACAGACCCACCAGCCGAACACTTTATTATATAGCATATATACATATATAAATATATATATATATGCTAGCTTACCTATATATATATATATATATATATATATATATATATATATATATATATATATATATATCGCTATCAGCTAGCTTACATATATAAATAGCTAGTATATAAAAAAAATAAACCTGATAAAATCGGCCACTCAAACACACACACATATATATATGTATATATATACAAACAGCTAACATACTTAGCCAGCAAAAACCGGCTATATGCTATAACTAAGCTCTGCCACTTAGCCCAACATAGCAACAACAAAAGCTTGGTAACACACTACCAGCTAACATAAAACAAACGTCGAAACGACGCAAAAACAAATGATTTCAGAATTCGACGAAACTCGCACCATAGCTAAACACCCATGCTACGAAAACAACGGCAAAGTCGAAAATCAACATCCAACGATTAAAACACGGGCTAACATCTTCCGAAGCAAAAACATAAGCATTCTCGGAGAGGCTCCGCCGAGTCACCAAAATAGACTCCAGCTAGCTGGGGAACCTTGCAAAATGGCTATAAAATATGCCACTCAGAGAGCCTAAAGAGCTAAGACCACGCTCTAACAACGCCAAGGTACAAAAATACGCTAACGTAATGCCAAACCAAGATTAAATAATTACAAAAAAACTAGGGGCATTACAGTCACTCTCCCTAAAAGAAAGTTTCGCCCCGAAACTTTACGCAAAACACTTCTACCATAGAAGGGAAATAACAAACCAAGAGTTATAAAGAAGAATACATACCAAGCAAAACCAGGGAAATAGATGAGGGTGAGCCTCCCTCATAGCCGACTCCAATTCCCAAGTCGCCTTTTCCACGCCCTGATTTCTCCACAAAACTTTAATCATTAGAATTGATTTCCTCCGCAACACTCAATCTTGAGCATCCCGAATGCGGACAGGCATCCACAAAAGAAAGATTTGGCTCTAACTGAGGCACAGAATTCAAAACTTTCATGTCACTTAGCATATACTTTCGCAGTTGGCTAACGTGAAAACATCGTGCACACCAGGAAAATTCGCGGGCAAATCCAGCATATAAGCTGCCACACCAATCCGCTCAATGATCTTAAACGACCCCACATACCTCATGTCCAACTTCCGGTTCTTACCAAACCTCTTAATTCCAATCATCAGGGAAACCTTTAGAAATACCAAGTCCCGCACGGCAAACGCCAGATCAGATCTACGCCGGTTGGCGTTCTTCTCATATCGCTCTTGGGCTATCCGAAGCTTCTCGCGAATAAGCTTTATAGTAGTTTCCATCTCTTCGAGCGCATCCAGACCCAACAAAGGTCACTCGCCAACCTCATCCCCAAAATAAGGGAGAACTGCAGCGCCTCCCATACAAAGCTTCGAAAGGAGCCATTTACAAGCTTTCTTGATAACTGTTATTATAAGCAAACTCCATAAGCCTCAAACACTCATCCCACGCTCCTCTGTGGTCTAAAATATATCATCTGATCATGTCCTCCACTATCTAATTAACTCGCTCTGTCTAACCATTGGTCTGCGGGTGGTAAGCTATAGAATATCTCAAATCCATACCCAAACCTTCTTGCAAACTTTTCCAGAAGCGAGATGTAAACCGGGAGTCTCGGTCTAAAATAATGCTGACTGAAACACCACGCAATCGGATGACTTCATTTAAATACAGCTCAGCTATTTTCTTCATCGGATAGTCGATCTTATAAGGTACAAAGTGAGCACACTTCGTTAATCTGTCCATAATCACCCAAACTGAATCATATCCTCTAGGAGATCTCGGTAAACTCGTGATAAAATCCATCAAAATGCTCTCCCACTTCCAAGTCGGAATCTCCAACGGAGTCAACTTGTCACCAGTACTTCCATGATCAGCCTTAACACGCTTGCAAGTATAGCACTCAAAAACAAACCTGGCTATGTCTCCCTTCATCCCATACAACCAGGCAATTTGCTTTAAGTCATGATACATCTTGGTAGATCCTGGATGGTAGGCAACACTCGAACTATGCGCCTCTCTGCACAACATAACTCGAATATCCATAATGTCGGGAATACAAAATTTGCCGCGGTACTTCAAAGTACCCGCATCATCAATCGATAAATCTGGTAACTCCCCTTTCTCAGCTCTAAGATATAAATGCAACAGATCTGGATCATCTTTCTGATATAACCTCGTAATCACAATCCAAGAAGGCTTTGCTACTACCAAACTACTCTGTAAGTCGCAACTCCCTACAAAAATATCCATCAAAAGAAATTATTCCACTAATAGCTCGGCGGAGAGATTAAAAATCTTCCCCATCTTTTGACTTAGGGCCTCGGCCACAACATTAGCCTTGCCTGGATGATACTGGATCTTAACATCGTAGTCGGCAACATACTCCAACCATTGCCGCTGGCGCAGATTCAATTACTTCTGGGTGAAGATGTACTTTAAACTCATATGATCGGTAAAAATCTTGCACTGTGCGCCATAAAGCAGATGTCTCCACAACTTCAGCGCAAAAATCTCAGCTGCAAACTCTAAATCATGGGTATGGTAGTTCCTCTCATAAGTCTTCAGTTGTCTGGACCCATACGCAATCACTTTCCCGTCTTGTATCAACACGCAACCAAGCCCAACATGCGATGCATCCACATAAACATCATAATCCATGCCCTCCATAGGCAGAGTCAAAACGGGAGCAGTGCACAATCTATTCTTGAGCTCTAGAAAGGCTTCCTCACACTTCTCGCTCCAAACAAAAGCCGCATTCTTTTGAGTCAATCTAGTCAAAGGTGCAGCCAAGTAGAAAAACCCTCTACAAACCTCTTGTAATAGCCGGCCAACCCTAGGAAGCTTTTAATCTCTTTGGGTGTGCCCGGCCTACTCCAATCCATCACAGCAGCTATCTTTTCTAGGTCAATGGAAATCCCACTCTTATTGACCACATGGCCCAGAAATGAAACCTGAGGCAACCAAAACTCGCGCTTTCTCAATTTGGCGAATAGCTTGTGGTCCCTCAAAGAAGATAAACCAAACGCAGATACTGGTCATGCTCCTTAGCATTGCGGGAATAGATCAGAACATCATCGATAAACACGACCACTAACTTATCCAGGAAGTCCTTGAACACCCAGTTCATCATATCCATAAAGGCTGAGGGCACATTGGTCAAACCAAACGACATAACCAGACATTCAAAATGCCCATGCCTGAATCGAAAAGCAGTCTGCAGAATGTCTGACTAACGGATCCTAAGCTGATGGTAGCCGGAATGAAGATCAATCTTAGAAAATACCGCGCAACTGATCAAACAAATCGCCAATCCTTGGCAGAGGATACCTATTCTTAATAATAACCTTATTCAACTCTCTATAGTCGATGCAAAGCCTCATCGATCCATATTTCTTCTTTACAAATAGAATAGGAGTACCTCATGGCGACGAGCTCGTCCTGATAAAACATGTCTCTAACAGCTCATCTAGTTGGATACGTAACTCTTCCAGCTCTCGCAAGGCCATTCGATATGGTGCCTTCGCAATACGATGCGTACTTGGCTCCAAATCTATCACAAACTCAACATCTCTATCAGGTGGAAGACCAGGAAGATTGATAGGAATAACATCTAAAAACTCGCACACCATAGAATCTCCTCCAAGCGCGGTACACTAACAACAGTCCCCACAACTGAGACCAAACAGGCAAAGCAGCCGGAATCAAGCAGCTTCCGAACACATACCGCAGAAATGACTGGAGAATCCTGGCGCGGATCACCATAAACACTCCCAGGCTGACCGTTGTCCTTTACGAAGTCCGAGCGCTTACCCTTGCACTAGATAACTGCATCATACCTAGACAACCAATCCATGCCTAGGATAACATCAAATTCTTCCAGGTCGATCACCTTCAGATCTGTCTTAGCTAGGAAATCTCCTAACACAATCGGATAATCATGAATGCCCCGATCTGAAACCACAGAATCATCGGAATGGAACTTGATGCAAAAGGCATCCCCAACTCGATCTAGATCCAAACGGTACCGATCAATGAAGGCTCTAGCCACAAATGAGTGGGTAGCGCCAGAGTCAAATAGAACACATGGCCAGCGGTTCTTCACCTTAAATCTTCCTAAAATAACCTGAGCCAAAGTCTAAGCTTCCTCCGAAGAAATTGCATTCAACTTTCCCTTGCCTTAATCCACCTGCTTAGGCGGTGGCAATGCCTGGAGTGGCACTGGCTACAACACAGGCTAGAGCTATGCGCACTGAGCCTTGATGTGCCCTTCTTGACCGCGTAGAAAACAACTTCTTGCCTTAATCTTATCCTTTCCCTAGCAATAGGCAACATCATGACCTGGCCGCTTACATGCAGAATAGAATAAATCTTTCCTGGGAGCACCTTGAATCTCATGCTTCTGCTCCTTCTTCTGAGCTCCTAACCTTTTGAAACATCTCTCAAAGGGGTGGCCTGACCGGCCACAGAAGTTACAAACCTCCTTGCTCTTCTTTCTTGAAGCAGCACCGGGTACCTGAGGGCTCTTTCCTTCAACCGATTTCCTCTTATCTTTTCTCATCTGCTGCCCTCTTTGCTTAGCATTCTAAATTGCCTCAACTTTCAAAGTAGATTCCACTACTCCAGCATAGCTCGTAGATCCATAAGCACTTGCTAACTGCTGGACATCACTTCTTAGGCCACCAAGAAAATGCTTAACTCGATTTGCCTCGGAGCTTACCAATCCGTGGGAAAACCAACTCAGTTTGTTGAACTCGATCTCGTACTCACTAACTGTGAGCTCCCTCTGCTTCAAGTGTAGGAAATCATTCATCAAGCGGTCGCACTCTACCGAAGGCATAAACTTCCTTAGCAATAGTTCCTTGAAGGTCTCCCAAGAGCATCCCTCTTTCAAGCTCTCCTTCTCTCTCAGCCATCAACTCTTCGCTAATCCCTTAAGCTGATAGGCGGCGATCATCACCCTTTGATTAGGGGCAACTCCAGAATAGGAGAACATCTCCTCGATGGCTATAAGCCAATCATCCAAAACCATAAAGTCTGCCTTTCCATTATAAGTAGGAGGTCCTAGTCGCTGGAAGTGCGATATAAATGTCATCTCCGGGGGCAACACAACGGGAGGTACCAGGGGAGCAGGAGGAACAGGAACAGCTACGCCTACAGCAAGGTCTGGCACTCTCGGAGGCTGTCTTGCCACAACTGCTAACAGAGACTGGATCTGAGTCTGCATACTCACCATCTGCCTGGACAAGGCTTCATTACTCTGTCACAGACTTTCAATCAATGCCTCGCTTTGTGCTCCTGAAGACTCACCCTCAGATTGGGGAGTCAGTCTCATCGAAGGATGCCTCGCCATCCTATAATCATATTAGCACTAATCAAAACCTAGGCCAACTGCTAGAACAAAACTACCCGATACAGACAAACATACTTAAATATGAACTTCAACTCCTAAATTGCTCTGGGATTTTTACAATAATGATGTTATGCTTAACCTAGGATTGTCCACCACCATCATACTAACTCATGTGCTTAGACCATGAATGCATGAATTTGTATCTCTTTTGACTCAAAACCATGTGTGTACATATGTCATCATGCAAATATTTAGTTTGGCACGTTGTGCTTATGCAATATTATACTATGTATGTTGTGCTATGCATTCTAAAAAAAGACTTAATGCATGTCATGAACGATCGTACGCATGGAAATGTTATGCATCCCATACTACAAAACATTGCATGCAACAAAAAACGTATTAATGGGCATTCATGTGGTGAGGTTATGCATCCTATACTACATAACCCTCACATGTTGCCACCTATGGTGGATCCATATACAAACACATATTATCCATCCCATACTACATAATATGCCCCATATACTTTTATTCATGCTTATGAGTGTAGTGTTCATGCTTTAGCCAAGACGTACTGATGACATATTGGTGTGTGTATGATATGACGCTAAACCACTAACACTAACAAGGGAAGGTTGCCCGACCAATTGTCAAGCAACCTCCCTCTGATACCAACTGTCATGACTCGCCTTTTCTCACTAATAAAATCATATCAGAACAAGAGAAAAAAACGTGCCATGATGCCACGTCGTGCAGGGGATAACTGCACACGTTCAGACAAAACTCCAAACTCTATATCTTTTAAGAAAATCATAATTTAATATGAAAGAAAAACCAGTTAAGTTTGATGGACGTATCCCTCGGCACAGTGGATCAGCTAGTCAACAATTAAAAATATATTTATACGCAACGAAAAATACTTTGGTTAAGTTGATATTCTAGTGAGCATAAGTGTCCCCGGGGGACGACTCAAGATATGCATGACTCTAGATTTAATATAGTATATATATAAAAATAGCCTTTACATTACTTGGGAAAATAGGCTTTAGTTTTATAAACATGACGTGTAGGAGGTACATATAGTAATACTTTAAGGGTTTAAAATACCTACCATACAACCTAGCATAAATCATCCCCAGAAAGCAAGTGAACAACCTCCAAATAGGCAAAAATAGCAGTTCAGTTCATACCCAGCATCACAAGTAAGCCACCAGTGGGTGTCAACAACCTGACATGAACCCACTGGTGAGTATGCATGTCTATACATAAGGAAGAAAACTATCTCACTAGGATGAGGAACAGCAATCTCAGCTACCCAGGAGGCCACAAGAAAGCTCCACAAGAAAACTAGCCGCTCAACCGGCTATAACCTGAACCTGAGGCATTCAAAGAAAGAATACCTCGGCAAGAATATAATCAAAAGAAGTTGAGAATTAGATTCATAAGCAATAAAAGAAGGGGTTTACCAACCCTGCAACAAATGCTATCAAAACGAGCAGAAGGAAATAATCAAGACAGCAAAAAGAAACACTGTCTAAAGAGCAATCAAAGCACACCAAGTGCAAGAATGAATAACGACATGCTCTGCCAAACACCTACAGCAGCAATAAGGCAAACATATGCCAATAGAAATAGTCATCTGAATGGAAAGGAGCTATCAGTCCTAACTTTGCAAATTATTGGTTGTGGTAAAACCTTGGGTCTGGGTTGGTGGCAAAAATAGTCCTCTTCCAAACAACCAGACCCAAAAATGCTTAAGGGTGAAAAAAACAACCAGTGGCTGTTACAGGGTCCACACACCTAACCATACCAGCCAAACACGGACTAACTAGTTGTGGACATAGCTCCGCGCACACCATTGACCCCTTACAGAGCCACTAGAAACGCCACCTATCATAATCCACGAGTCGGCATTCAAAACTAGCCGATAACAAAACACCCCCCCCCCCCCCCAAGGGAAAAGCCACACTAATAATCCTGGAGAAAACACCATCCCAAGGAAAAAGTGTCGAGTTCACTCGACGCGGTGTTGAGTGAGCTCCACTCACTCAACACCAACACCCGGTGGGGAAGGCGTCGAGTTCACTTGACGCAGCATTGAGTGAGCTCCACCCACTCAACGCCAAATTACTTGACAACAAAAAACCTCACTCTCGGGACGACGGCATTGAGTGAGTTCAACTAACTCAACGCTGTCAGCGCCAAATAGCTATAGGCGTTGAGTTAGTTCCCCTCACTCAATGCTCTAGACTTAGCAAAAAAATTTGTATGTTAAACGGCATTGAGTGAGCTCCACTCACTCAATGCCAAAAGACTAAGAGAAAAAAAAACAATCCTTGACTAGACGGCGTTGAGTGAGCTAACCTCACTTAACGCCAAAAGTCTGGCAAGATGGCGTTGAGTGAGCGCAACTCACTCAACGCCAAAGGCAGACGGTGTTGAGTGAGCTCAACTCACTCAACGCCAAAATACTTAGAAAAAGTCTCTGGCAAGACGGCGTTGAGTGAGCGTAACTCACTCAACGCCAAAGACAGACGGCGTTGAGTGAGCTCAACTCACTCAATGCTGTCAACTCTTTTGGACTTAGACTCCAGACCAAACAGCTAGGCGTTAAGTGTGTCCACCACACTCAATGCTTTTACACTTAGCCTACAAAATAAACTTATGCCATAAGCTAACACTCAACGCGTGCTATCCAGAGAACTAAGAAAAGAATTTCTAACTTCCTCTCTCCTACCCCTTCTACCCGGCTACAGCTACCAACCAAGCTGGGATAATACTAGCAACCTAAAATCCTACCTCCAGCCACTACCTGGACACAAAACAGCACTAAGGAGAGAAAATAATTAAATCTGGGCAAGATTGGTAATAAACTTGCTCGGTAGAAAGATTGCAGCAACCCTAGCTTCTAGGAGAGAAAAGAATGAGCTACTACAACAAAATTAATTGGAATAAAATCAAGGTTGGCAAGGTCAAAGAGCGCCACTTGCCACTTACCTCCAGGAAACAGCAGTTGCCTTCCAAAACTCGGCACCGGCGGTAAGATCGGCAACCTAAAAGGCAAACCTGAAGATTTAGAGGGAAGATGAGCAAACCCGAAAAAACCCTAGCTTACAAAGACAACTCTAGAACAAGAAATACATACCTAGGGAGGAAGATCTGGGTGAGAGCAGTCCAAATCTACCCTTACCCAAGAAAAACAAGCTCTAAACCTCCAGCAATCGTCAGTCGGAGCTCCAGCACCTCCGTCGCCCGATGCCTTCTACTGGAATCTAACTCCTGGCTCGGGAAAGGAGAAATGAAGAGAGTACCCAGCCAGCCTTAATTAAATCCCCACTCCACTCACTCAACAACACCTAATAAAATAACATAAGGCCTAAAAAGTTCGGCCACTAGCTAAATAAAAGAAACAGCCACCCAGGTGCTACAGACCCACCAGCCGAACACTTAATTATATAGCATATATACATATATATATGCTAGCTTACCTATATATATATAGCTATCAGCTAGCCTACATATATAAATAGCTAGTATATAAAAAAAAATAAACCTGATACAAGAAAAATCGTCCACTCAAACACACACACATATATATATATTTGTATATATAAACAACAAACATACTTAGCCAACAAAAACCGGCTACCTACTTTAACTAAGCTCTGCCACTTAGCCCAACATAGCAACAACAACAAAAGCTTGGCAACACATTACCAGCTAACATAAAACAAACGTCGAAACGATACGAAAACAAACGATCTCGGAATTCGATGAAACTCGCACCGTAGCTAAACACCCATGCTACGAAAACAGCGGCGAAGTCGAAAATCAACATTCGACGATTAAAACTCAGGCTAACATCTTCCGAAGCCAAAACACAAGCATTCTCGGAGAGGATCCGCCGAGTCACCAAAACAGACTCCGGCTAGCTGGGGAACCTTGTAAACAGGCTACAAAACAAGCCACTCAGAGAGCCTAAAGATCTAAGACCACGCTCTAACAATGGAAAGGGACGAAAATGCGCCAACGTAACGCCAAACAAAGATTAAACAATCACAGAAAAATCGGGGGTGTTATAGAGGAGCAGCCGAAAAGAACGACGATGAAGACGACACGGCTTCTCCCGATATTCAAATTGCGGTGCGATTCGATTTCTATAATTAGGGTTAGCGATTCCTTTGAAAACACTTTATATAGAACATCGTCTAACGGTCAGAAATCATTAAGGAGATTATATCGAAATCCATCAGACGTTAAAAAAAAGGAATTCTCTGCAACTTCATTTCTCAAGAAGACTTGTAATTTCTCGAAAAGGATGTGCTTTCTCGAGAAATGACATGGCTTTCTCGAGAAGTTTACTTAACCCCAATTCTTTGAACTTAAGTACTTATTTCTCTAGAAGGATTTGATTTCTCGAGAAATGATTTGTTTTCTCGAGAAATGGCTTAGTCTTATCGAGAAAAATACTTAACGCAAATTTTGAACTGAAGAACTGATTTCTCGAGAAAAGCTTTGCTTTCTTGAGAAATGGCCTAGTCTTCTCGAGAAAATGTATTTAACATAAATTCTTAGAACTGAAGGATTGATTTCTCGAGAAAGATTTGATTTCTTGAGAAAATACTTAGCTTCTCGAGAAATAATTTTGACTTCTCGAGAACTACTTTCCTTTCTTGAGAAATGAACTTGGTTTCTCGAGAAATCTCAAGGGCTTTTCTCGAGAAAAGGACTTAAGTTAGTTTTTGAGAATTTTCCGAGAAGTCTTAAGGTTTCTTGAGAATAACTTTGCTTTCTTGAGAAATATACTTAGACTTCTCGAGAAACACATTTCATTTCTCGAGAAATGGACTTAGAAATTTTTCATAAAAAATTTCTTTTCTTCTTTGTTGAAAACCAGCAACCCTTCCTTTCTTCCATGTTTAGTACTTGAAAATGAAGTGCATCCCAATCGAGAGGTTACACATGATTCAACACCATGAATCACACAATGAGGGATGATATTCAATGGTCTTGTGTTTAGACACTCATTGTAAACTGACATTGGTCTACACATAGCAATAATGACCAGCAAGTACTCAACTAAAGAATAGCATCAAATACATACTTAATTCATCTTAGTTCAAGGGTGACTTCACACAAATCTAGGTTATTATGGATACAATACACAACAAAAGATGAAGATGAAGTAGATTCCTATAGCTACTATGGGCGGATGGCAATGACTAATGAGGAATCCATCCAGGATCAGCCTGGTCAAAGCAAGGTACATACTCTATCTTGTCTTTTCTCTGATTCTGGTTATAAGACTAGTCCCTGTACAAAAGCTTTTTCATCCAGTGGTGAAGATGACTCTGAATCTGAAGGAAATGTCAATCAATTGATTGATAGGTATGGTGAACTTCTGGATGCCTTCAAGAAGTGCAAGAAGTTGACTAAGAAGTAGGTGGAGGAGATATCCTCCCTTCGGTTTGCTACTTCCTAGCAGGCTGAGACAGCATCTTTGCTAGATCAGAAGGATAGGGAAATTATCCAACTTAGGGTCATGAATCTCATCCAGATAGGATCCATCAAGTACAAGAATAGTCTCATCAAGGATCTTGAAGAGAGGCTAGGGAGGGAGAAAAGAATAATGGCTAGCTATTCTAAGCTAAGTATCGTGTTGCCCTTGATAGACTCCTTCTTCTCTCAAAAGGGTAAGAAGGGGTTGGGATTCAAGGGAAGCACAAGAGTTGCCCCTTCCAAAGGGAAGGGAAAAGCTCCATCTCAGCCTCTTGCTTCCAAGCCTCCCATTCCTTTTAAGAAGGTAATGTTGCCTTCAAACAGGTATGACCAAGAAAGCATCTATGGTCACTAGATGAATGGCAGATCCACTACTGTGAACAAAGAGGTTCACAGCTATGGTCGAAGGTATAGTAGGGGAGTGAGTTCCTTTAAGGCTGCCCATGAAGAAATTCAAATGGCCCATCATAGACCATTTGTCTTTTGTGCTCCAGCCCCTACATTCAAGAATGAGGTTGTTACCAAGTTTTAGAACCATTCATCAAAGATTCAGACCAAGGCTGAGTCTATCATTAAGCCTGATTTGGGCATTTCCGATGCTATTAAGAGCATGTCTTCAGCAAAGAAGACTGCTGTTGATGGCACTCAGAGCAGGCCAAACAAGCTAGCTGGAAGACTTACCTTCAGTAAGATCCTTGCTGAAAGGAATCTGAAGAAGGTTGCTCCTCCTCTTCCTTCTGTTCAGTCAGCAGTTAAACAAACTGCAAGGCCTGCACAAAAAAGAAGATATAATATTCATGAGTGTTGGTGATGTGATAAGGTGGGGCATTTTTCCTTAGATTACTAGCACAATTCTACTGTGCCAAGAGCTAGAGTTAGTCCACCAGTCAGAAAAGCTCCTGGTAGACAAGTCCATTTTCAAACTAACATGCACCTAAGACCCAATAGATATTGGGGTCCTAAGGTAAAATATATTATGTGATGCAAGTTAGTCTAAGTGCGCATACCCCTATATGGTACTTGGACAGTGGTTGTTCTAGGCACAAGACTAGGACAAGGAGCAACTTAAAGGAGTACACTCCAGTGAAAGATGGACCCAAGGTTATCTTTGGTGGTTCAGATATTAGGGTGACAAGAGCCTATCGTAAGATTACTAATGGCATAGTCACCATTACAAAAGTGGCTTATATTGAAGGGTTACAACACAACCTTATAAGCATAAGCCAACTCTCTGATCTTGGCTATGTAATTCCTCCACAAGGATGAGTGTCAGATTAAGAGATTAAGTGACCAAGAGGTAATCTTGATAGGCACTAGGAGTGGAAATGTTTATTGTTTAAATTTCCTTTGTCTAGATACAGACTCTCCTATTTGTCTAGTGGCAAATAAGAAAGTCTCATATTATGTCCAATGGCATAAGAGGCTAGCCCATTTAAATTATAAGACTATTGGCAAGCTCTTTAGTCAGGAGCTAGTTAGGAATGGTCCGAATGTGAAATGCACCAAGAAGAGCATTTGCTTAACATGCCAAAAGAGTAAGCAGACCAAAGCTTCCTTCAAGGGAATTGGGATCAAAGACTCTATGAGGTGTTTATACCTCTTGCATATGGACTTGTTTGGTCCTATGCTAGTTCATAGTCTTGGTAGGAAATTATATACCCTTGTGGTGGTTGATGACTATTTCAGATATGCTTGGGTGTTCTTTCTCAAGAAAAAGAATGAAACCCTTGATATCTTCATAAAGTTTGTCAAGCAAATTTAGAATGAGTTTAATTGCATTGTGGTCAAAATTAGAAGTGACCATGAGACTGAATTCCAGTCTGATATCATGACAAAGTTCTATGAAGAGCAAGGGATTCATCAAGAATTTTCTTCTTCAAGAACACCCCCAGCAAAATGGGATTGTTGAGAGGAAAAATAGGACTCTCATAGAGGATGGAAGGACTTTATTAAGTGACACATCTCTCCCAAAATATTTTTTAGCTGAGACTGTGAATACTGCATGTCATGTCCTTAATAGAGCTTCTATCACCAAGATCCACAAGAAGACTCCCTATGAGATCTTGAAGGGCAGAAAACCAAACCTGGGCTATCCCAGAATCATTGGTAGCAAGTGCTATATGCTTCATAATGGTAATTCCTATGTGACTAAGTTTGCTGCCAAGTCCTTTGATGAGATTTTTGTTGGGTACAGCAATCATAGTAAAGCTTATAGGATCTATAACTTGAAAAGTCAAGTTGTAGAAGAGTCTGTACATGTAGTCTTTGATGAGCCTACTATGATTAATAGTGAGCTTACAAGCTCCTCTTCTAGTACTACAGGTACAGAACAGATGATGGACCAGCTAACTATCAAAGAAGCTGCTCCAATAGTCTAAGATAAAGATTATGGAATGGACATTCTAGTAGAAGTACAACAAAGCACATTTGGAGTGGATGAAGATCTGCAAAAAGATGCTATTGAAGCAGATGCTTAAAGAAGATTGCCTCTTGTAGTCAGGCATTTAAGAAACCATCCAAGACACCAGATAATTTGTGATGCAAACCAAGGAGTGGTGACAAGAAGCAAGAGCCTTAATATAATAATGTTTGTAAGTTTCCTATCACAGGTTGAGCCAAAGAAATTCGAAGGGGCCAACATAGATCAGTTCTGGATTATAGCTATGCAAGAAGAACTGAACCATTTTAAGAGATGTAAGGTTTGGAAGCTGGTTCCCAGACCAAAAGGACAGAATGTCATTGGAGTCAAGTGGATTTATAGGAATAAACTTGATGGAAATGGCATTATAATTAAGAACAAAGCAAGGCTAGTAGCTAAGGGGTACATACAAGAAGAAGGTATTGAATATGATCAAACATTTGCCCCTATTGCAAGATTGGAAGCCATCAGACTGTTCCTTACATATGCTGCACACAAGGGATTCAAGATCTACCAGATGGATATGAAGTCAGCCTTCCTGAATTGTGACTTAAAGGAAGAAGTCAATGTTGAGCAGCCTTCGGTTTTTGTTATTCCTAACTCACCTGATTTTTTTTATAGACTTAGGAAAGCTCTATATGGGCTGAATGTTGGGTCCATTGCCCACAATATCATAGATTTGAGGAAGTCAATCTTGTCAATGAAATACATATAGTTATAGTTGATAATGATGGGACAGGAAGCCTAAGTTGCCAAGTCAGGTAAACACTTACCTAAGATGTGGGTTGACAGAAATCTACCTAAGTCCACAAGCATTGAGTGAATGTGCTCACTCAACGCAAGATGACTTATAACGCTGAGTGAAGCCTATACATTCAAAGCCAAAGTAGTGGCAAGCTGAGAAAGTTGTTAAGTCCACAGGCATTGAGTGAAGTCAACTCACTTAACACCATACAACAAGAATTTGAGTTAATCGAAATGAGTTCAGAGTTCGTCGAGCTGAGCTCATCGTTCGTCGAACTAAGCTCAAAGTTTGAGAATTTGAGTTAGTTGAACTAAGTTCAGAGTTCGTCGAACTCAGTTCAAAATTCGTCGAACTAAGTTCAGAGTTGAGTGAGACAGGCTGAGACAGTCAAAGCCTAAGGAATAAGAGGCAGAAAAGTGGCTAAGTCCACAGGCGTTGAGTGAAGGTCACTCACTCAATGCTATTGCCTCATAAGTGTTGAGTAATACTTAGTCAGTTAAAGCCAGTGTTTCTAAACACAAAAATTTTGCTATGTCCAAAAGAGTTGAGTGAGGTATGCTCACTCAATGCTCTCAGCGCTTAAGAAGCTGTAGAGGCGGAATATTAGCGAAGGCAAATAGCGTTGAGTAAGGCATGCTCACTCAACGGTCTCAATGCCTAAGATGCAGAAAGCTTTTTTAAGGCAAAAAGCGTTGAGTGATGAAGACACGCTCAACGCTCTCAACACCAGAGAAGAGGGAAAATTTTGGCTAAGGAAAAAAAGCATTGAGTGAAGTATGCTCACTCAATGCTCTCAACACCAAATTTACAGAATGCATAGGCTAAGGCACAAGGCATTGAGTGAGGTGTGATCACTAAATGCTCTCAACGCCAAGCATGCAGAAAAGGCTACAGAATTGGTTAAGGCTAAAAGCATTGAGTGGAGCTTGCTCACTCAACGCTGTCAATGCCTAGATAGACAGAATTTTGTCAAAGTGTTTTGACATTGAGTGAAGCTCATTCACTCAATGCCTATTCCACTAATGCTCGATTTTGGTTAAGTCCACAGGTGCAGACGTCAGTAAAATTGACAAAGTCAACTAAGTTCAAATCAAGTACGGAGAAGCTACAAAACATGACAAACTCTATCGAGAAGCTACTGTATGTCTTCTTACATTAAAGCAAGGGGTAGCTGGAAGCTACAGGTGGGGCCCACTAATCTATAAGAGACGTTGATCAGAGAAATACAAAAGGATGAGATGGGACAAGACAAAAAAAACTTTTAGGGCATTATCAACTTAAAAAGTTAGCAGCCGACTTCATCTTCCTCTCTATTGCTGCAAGTAAAAGCTTGAAGTCTCCCTGCAAAAAGTTAAGTTAGCTGTGTGTCTTCTTCATCGACATCAGCAAGATAAGAAGGCCTTCCTTCTTAGGGAGAAGCAGAAATAAGGAAATAGTCTCTGCAGATCAAGTTGCTTCTCAGTTCAGCAAGCCCTAACCTGAAGTTCTACTTCTGAAGCTGAGAAGAAGGAAAAATAAAGTAGCTGACTCTATCCTAAGAAGGAAGAGGAAGCAAAGCAATTTACTGATAGTAACTTCCAGCTCAAGTTCCTTGTAGCTATGAAGAAAGTTTAAGCTGAGATAACTTAGCTCAAGGTGCTTTCATAGAGAAATTTCTCTGTGATAGATATAAAATCTATTCCATCTTATAAGATCCAACTGGATCTGAGATTGTAGGGCCACGAGCTTGAGGTAGAGCAATCTTTCCTGAGCTGTAGGAAAGTGTATCTCTCTGAGTGTAGGATCCCTTATGGATTTGAGGTAGGGCTGTCCTCCCAGCCTAAGTGTAGGGCTTAATAGCCTGAGGTAGGTTATCTGTTAACCACTGAGTTGTAGGCTCTTGTGGCTAAGCTGTAGGTCTTGGAGGAGACTGAGAGATCCTGAGGGGTCTGAGGTGTAAGCTCTGTAGAGAATATCTTTGGAGAAGTGCCTTGACTAATAGGAAGTTAACAAGGTGGGAGGAGAGTGGATGTACCCAAAAGTTGGGGAACCACTATAAATCATTATGTGCTTTTCTGTCGTGTTCTTTTATGCAGGTACTTGAAAGCAAATCACAGCCAACTCATTAAGCACTAAATAAAGAAACTAAAAGATATTAAAAGAAAAAGAAAACCTATTCACCCCCCCCCCCCCTCTAGGTTGCAAGTTGCCTTAAACTTAAGAACTTTCACTAAAGCAATCCCCTAGAGCATGGTATGAGACATTGTCTAGCTTCCTCATTGAGAACAAATTCACAATGGGGAAGATAAACAAGACCATATTCCTAAGGGAATCTAAGGGCAAGATCATCCTAATCCAGATCTATGTAGATAACATAATCTTTGGATCTACTAATGATAACCTTTGCAAAAAGTTTTACAAACTTATGCAAAAGAAGTTTCAGATGAGCAGTATAGGTGAGCCCAAGTTCTTCTTTAGTCTCCAGGTAAGACAGACTGATGATGGCTTGTCCATATCCAAGTCTAAGTTAACTATGGAGTTGATCAAAAAGTTTGGTATGGAGAATGCCTCGACCATGAAAACTCACATGGGGTCAAGCATGCCTATAGGTAAAGATGAGGCAGGGAAACCTGTTGATGAAACTTTGTATAGAGGGATAATTGGCTTCCTCCTATATCTTACTGTAAGTAGGCCAGACATCATGTATGGTACATGTGTTTGTGCTAAGTATCAGGCTAGCCCTAAAAATCTCATTACTCTGCTACAAAGAGGATTTTGAGGTATCTTAAGGGCAAACCAGATCTTTGCCTATGGTACCCTAGAAATGGGGATTTGGAACTAAGAGGCTATTCAGATGAAGATTTTGCAGGCTGCAAAGCGGACATGAAGACACTTTTGGCACCCGTCAGTTCTTGGAAAGAAGACTAGTGTCTTAGAGCAGCAAGAAGTAAACCATGTTACAATCTCAACTGCAAAGTCAGAGTACATCTCAACAGGTAGCTGCTATGCTCAGTTGTTGTGGATTCAGTATCATCTCTGGGACTATAACCTCCAGATAAGTAAAAGTCCTTTATATTGTGATTCTACTAGTGCAATCTCAATTGCTAGGAATCCTGTCTCACACAGCAGAACTAAGCATATTGAGATAAGATATCATTTCATTAGGGAGCATGTAGAATGTGAAGATATAAACCTTGAGTTTGTTCCTATAGACAAGCAAGTGGCTGAAATCTTCACTAAGCCACTAAATGAAGCAAAGTTCAACACCATCAAGTTTGAGTTGGATATGTTGAACCTGGTATAGCTTCTGTTGTTCCTCATGATTTTCTTTGTTGCAGGTAGTACTAATTCTTACAGATGGAAAAGTCCTTTAATGGAATGAAAATTTCTCAAGTGGTATACCTTCAATGGCATCATGTTCTTCAAGTGGTTCAAGTGCTATCCAAACTGGTATGGGATAAAGTGTCTACCAGGAATTATGATAGAAGATGCTTCAATTAAGGGAGAGAAATTCCAAAACTTACCATAGGTAGAATCAAGTGGTATCCTGTAGAGAAAGAGCAGCACACCTCCAGCACTCTCAAGTGGTTCAACTGCTGCAAGAGTTACTTATCTGTACTCAAAAAGAGGGAGCAGATAATCAGAGCCTCCCTGACTATTTACAGAAGTCAAAAGGGGGAGTGAAGGATACAAATGAGAAGGATATAAGTGGTATCAGATCTATGAGAAGGATATGAGAAGGAAATGATCAAAATGATCAAGGCCGGGCAGCAGCTATTGGTGCTACCATAGTGATCTGGAAGTGATCAAGCATGTAGCCTCATTGCCAACTCAGTATGCGCACATAAGATTGTGGAGAAATTAGGAGTTTGGATCTATATGGTATAGCTCATATGATGAGTAAAAGGGACTGAAATATTCTAAGGCAAAAGCGTTGAGTGTGTTAAGACCATTCAACGCTTTCGTCGAGTTAAGTGTTAACTCGTCGAATGAAGGCATTGAGTGTGTTGAGTTGACTCACTGATTCGTCGAGTATTAAGAGTTGATTCATCGACTGTCGTACTTAATTGTTGAGTGCATTGAGTCCACTCAGTGATTCGTCGAGTAAAGGAGTTTACTTGACAAACATGGGTCTTCGGCGTTAAGTACATTAAGTGCACTCAACACCTTCGTCGAGTAAAGGGTTTACTTGGAAAATCTTGCACTTAGGCATTGAGTGTATTATATTCACTCAACATCGTTCTACGAATGCCATTCGACGAATCTGGCCTTTGGCGTAGAAGTCATATGTCATTCGACAAATGTCGTTCGACGAATGCAGTTCGACGAATGTCGATCGACGAATCTATCCTTCGGCCCAGAAGTCATACGTCGTTCGACGAATGCCATTCGACGAATGAAGTTCAATGAATGTCGTTCGATGAATCTGGCCTTTGGCGCAGAAAGCGTTGAGAGCTTTGAGTCAACTCAATGCCTTCATAGAGTCAAGCGTTGACTCAGCTGAGGAGGCATTGAGTTCGTCGTATATGCTATAAGATACTCAATGATTCGATGAGTATAAATTGATACTCGGCGATTCGTCGTATATCCTGTAGATATTCGACGATTCGTCAAGACAAATTGTTGTCTGGCCGAGGGTCTATTTTGTCTAAGTCCTGGGTCTGCGATTAGCGACGGGCTATTTTGCTTATTCCCTTTGGGTATAAATAGGAAACATCAGGGCTTGAAATGTATGTGATTATTCTTTCTATCTAAGAACACGATACGTCACTGTGTGAAAATACGGAAGCCATAAAAGCCGACGGAAGCATTCCACCGATCACGTCACCGAGCCCAATCCCTATCCCGGCGAGTATCGCTGTGGTCTCTCCTTCAACAGACCTAGCAGTCTGTGGAGACGCTGAGTGCCCTCTCCCGACCTAGAACTTGTGCGACAAGTTACTACGGGTTCTCCCGATTGTGTGGATTTCCTGTAGAGGCGCGGATATACTTTCTGCGCTCAAGACTCAAGCTGCTAGTGACTGGTTGGAATTTTTCTGGAGCATCTAGGTTGAGTATTGACTCAATCCCTCAAAGGTAATTTTATTACAGCATGCTTTACTTCTTGATTCATGAATATTGCTAGATCCGAACTCGTTTGGGTTTTTCTTATTCTTATTTCCACTGCGTGCACAAGTGTTATGTCATCCCCCAAAAACAAAACAGCAGCAATTCAGGGGGAGCAGGTGTGATGATGATTGTTGAAGATAGAAACCCGACTTCACCTAGAGTTTGGATCTAGAGTTGCAGCTCACACCTACTCTTCCCGAATTCCTTCCTTGACAAGAGTCTCGAGAACTAGAAACAGACTGTGGGCTTCAGCTTGGAGGTCCCACCTCTTACCCAGAAGAACTAGAAATTCTTCCCCTCCCTAGCCAGTGCTAAGCTAGGTGCCTTAGTGGAAGAAGAAGAAAGGGGTCAACAACCACTTCAAGGAACCTTAGCGATCTATTTATAGGCCTCTGAGTTTGACATGCCAATAACCAAACTGAACCGACCTGAAATAACCAAAATACCCTTTGTTAGGTCTGCCAACAGCCAAACTCTGCTGTTCTGAAGGGTTATATGCAGACCACCAAGGGCAAAAGAGTAAAATTACCTGAGGCAAAAGAATAGAACCCCCACATGGGGTTAAAAAGGTAAAAACTGCCTTTTAACAGGACCGGCGCTCGACCAGTCGTCGAATGGGCGCTCGACAAAGATGGCATCCCGCGGGCGAGAGTTTCTCCCTATCCTGCCTCATTATGCCTCGCGAGTAACTCGTCTCGCCGGCTCCATTACTCCCTCTCGCCTGCTCCGTTGCTCCTTTCTCGCCTTGTGAGTTCCCTGCTCCATGGCTCCCTCTCGCCCTGCGAGAGGGCTCTCTCCTACTCCACTGCTCCTCTCTCTCCTTGCGAGTGCCCTGCTCTCTGGCTCCCTCTTGCATTGCGAGAGGGCTCCCGCCTACTCTGATGCTTCTCTCTCGTCTTGCGAGTGTCCTACTCAATTACTCCCTCTCGCATATGCAATCTTTTTCTCCCTAGAGCTTTTCCTTGAGTTACCTCCTGTGGGCCCGAGGTTGTACACAATCCTCGCTCTTTTCGAGTTTACCTCAAGCTCGGAAAGAAAGTCCAGTCGAGGCTCGCGGCATTAAAGTTCATTTATGAGAGAATCTTTTGCGGGCCCCCCTCTAGAGCCTATAAATATATGACACTTAGCCCGTATAGAGAGTGCCCCCCTCTCTTACCTCTTCCTTCATCTGCTCCATCGTCGTCATGTCTCATAACAAGAGTTTCTGCGAGCATCTCGCGATGGTGTGCAAACATAACAAGGACAATATGGCGAGTTTTTCCCCTTCTTTGGTTCGTTCCCCTGCTCCATTACCGTCGTCTTCTTGCCCGAAGAAAGTGAAAACTACTGTCCCCCCTTCTCGGCCGAGGAGCCCACTCCAGCATCCTTGGAAATCTGTACCCCTCCTCGCGCATCTCTTGAGGAGAGAGAGGTAAATTTTTTCTCCTTCCCCTCTTTTCCCCTTTTCCATCTTCCTGCCTACTTACTTCATGCTTCTTCAGGGGGGATCTCGTCCATCATCCCCAACCGGTAAACCGGCTTAATACCACCATCGTCCATCACCAAGACTCCGACTCGCCTCAGCAATCTACCCCTGTGAATACGAAGAGTGACGAACCTTCCAAGCTCGCTGGGACCTCTCATAGCCCAAGTAAATGAACTAGACCTTCCCTCTTGCTTCTCTGTGCCGCTCGTCACTTCCAAGCCTTCTCACGAGAACACCCTTCATCCTGACCTTGGGCTTCTTTCTATGTAGGCATTCAGATCAACTCACTAGTAGAGGACTTCTCTGGGCAGCCTGCTGTCTCGCCTCCTTCTCACCAAGATGAAATAAAAGATTATCTGGGTGATCCCATGGATCCAGTGGAGATGAAGCGCAGGATGGCTGAAATGTTTCGAAAGCACATACGCATCATCTGCGAGATGGAACTAAACAAGCAGGCTGCTGACAGGCATATTGATTGGCTAGAAATTGAATGCGCCCGTCTCTCCTCTGAGGTTGACGCTGGAATCGAGATAGACGAGACAGACCCTCAGGCCATTATAAACGAGTTCGACCAGCAACTCCATCTTGCGCGTCATAGTCTCGATGCTATTTGCGTCTTTCACATCCCGGGTTGGCCCCCGTGTGCGGGGTCTTGCGGTGGAGGGCGCTGGAAATGGCACAAGAACTGAAGACCCTCCACCTCGTCTCGCATGTTTAATAGTCTCGCCAATTTGATTATATTCGTAATTCTGTAGTCTATATTATTATGTCGTCTCGCCTATAATTTAAATCTTGCGAGCACGATGCCCGCCTCATACGGAATGGAACAATTAATAACATTGTTATCCTGTTAATTTCTCTCTGTTGGGCTTAATTATCATAGCTATGTTCCATTTATTGATTTTTCCTTTATTTTATTTTTGTTCTTGCTTGCTAGAAAATCCCTCGCTGGGCAACGCGATTCGAGGTCAGGAGAGAGAACATGAAACGCCGACCGACTCTCCGACTTCCTCCATGATTTTCCCACCCATTTTCTCCTTTCACTATCCACTATAAATATCCCCACTTCCAGACCAAAATGATTCCCCTCCGGTTCCTCACCCCTATTGCGTCTCAGATCTTTCTCTCTCGCCTACCTCGTCTCGTGACTTGCTCTCGCCATTCCCTCTTCGCCCCCTTTCGATTTTACCGTCTAACCTATGATGGGAAAGAAGAAGCCTAAGGAGGGTGAGGGGCGCAGCTGGTGCGGAAGGAGATTTGTCGATCATGACTTTCCCCCTGGCAAAATATCTGAGGAGGACTACAACCTCTTCACTTGCGAATTTCAGGCAAAGGGGTTCGAGTCCCGGCCTCCGAAGGTCAGCGAGGCGATCAACACTTTCTAGCCTAGCAAACTCGCCTTCCCCATCTCAAACTTTGAGGCGAGGCTGAGACTTCCCCTCTGGCCAGAGGTTAAAAAGGTCTTGAAGTATTTTGGAGCCGTCACTGCGCAACTTAATCTGAACACCATCTCGATTTTGGTTGCTTTCGCCAGTTATATGTGCTGGGAGTGCATTTAATTCATCCTAACCATCTCTTGCAAGCTATTCATCTACCACGCCAATCACGATGGCGTCTCGTACTTCACAGGGCAGGGCCTGAAGGTGTGCGAGACGCCCAAAAAAAATCACCATTGGCTTACCCGCTTTGTCTTCATCTGCGAGAACCTGGGGGGCGTCCCGCTCGTTCCCGTATCACCTACCGAGATGTTCTACGTGTCTCCCCGGGTCGGTGGCGCAGACAAAGTCCTCTGTGAGTTCTTTATAGGAAAGAACTTTGAAGTCCATTTTCTAATGCAGGGCCTCTACTCGCTCCTTCCTGTGCTTCTCGGTGAATGTACACTCGCACTTCTTTAGTTTCAGGTTTGTTATTCCTTCGTTTTGCTCTCTAATCGCCAAGTTGTTTGTTTAGGGGAGCGGAATATACCCATCCATCCTCCTTACATGAGCAGCACAAAGCCGTCAAAAGGTCTCGCCCTCGTCTACATGGTGGTCGAGGCGGCGAAAGAGTCATTGGCTCCCGCCTCCAAGAAGAGACCCGGAGATTATGTCGATCCCTCTCGGCACAGCCCCAAGAAAAAAGTTAAAAAGGTTGTGACGTTCCCAAAAGGGAAAAAAGAGACAGCCCGGAAAGAGAAAAAAGAGATGTCGGGATCCCTGAGCCCCATCTCCGTAGGGGAATTGCAATCGCCTCACCAACAAGCCGTCTCGCCTACTCGCGAGATGAGGCTACTCGACTAGCCCGCCAACACATTGACTCAACCGACCGGATCTCCTTCTCGCGAAGCCGCCTCCTCCAGTCGCCCAGCCCCCTCCTCACATCAAAACTTCAACATAGGTCCCGTGGTACAAGATGCCGTCGGCGACCCAGTTCTGCTGCGGGAGAAGGCCGCGAACCGGGTGTCGATATCCACCCTCCTTCCCTCATAGAAGGAGCAGGACCCCCCACCTAGCCACACCTTCTCCCTTAGCTACGGCCTTTATCGTGGTCCTGAGGCAGATTCTGTTGAAAAGGAATCCTTGCGAGACCTCGTCATGAAGACCTCTCACGCTCAATTGCATGCCTTGGAGCTCTCACACCGAATCTCGTGTTGCCTGGTTTTCAATAAAAATAAATGGAAGTATGATGAGGTGGGCCTTGCGGCAGAGCGCGATAAGTCAGATGGTCTCAAAAAGAGGATGGATGTTGCTGAAGCCCTCCTTACAAAAACCCAGGGCGGCGTGGTAAGTCTTAGTTTTATCCTTGGCCAGTTTTTGTCTCACGTATGTTTCTTACTAATTGATGGGCATCTCGCAGGATGCCGAGATGGCGGATCGAATGCTCTTGCGCATAATGGCCTTGGAGGAGTAGAACAAAAGTTTGACGGCCCAGAATGCCCATCTTCGAGACAGTGTTCTGTCTTCCTCTCTCTCTCTCTTGAACCCTTCCAAGCTCCCTCGCCCTCTCATTATTCCTATGAAGAGGTCAAAGAGCTTTGCTGAGACGCCAACATCAAGACGGCTGAGCTCGTTCTAAAGATGATGAAGGAGCTGGGGGTTGTCAAAAAAAACTCTGAAACTGTCACTGCTCAATACCTCGTGCCGCATCTTTACAGTGAGGAGGACGAGGATTCATCTTCCAGCGAAGAGGAGTGAAGAACCACTGGCGAGATATGGAGCTCCTTCTCCCCTCTTTTTGCTTCTTTCTTACCTGTACTTTTAATACTTTTGTTATTTTTGAGATTTTGAAGTATTCCGTCACAACAAAGTACTCCCCCTTTTTTCTTTTTGTAATGAACAATCATGACCAAATGTACAAAGGAAATTTTTGCCCTTTCCTCTCATTTTTCCTTCTCTTTATTTTACTTTTTACTTTGCTTTATTTACTGCGAGACGACCTTCCAATTTATTTATATTTATGAGGTGAATCTACTCGTCGTCTCGTCGTCTCGCTTGGGAGAGTCGGTCTTAGAGCGCGAGTCATCAGACTTTTCTCTGCCGCTTCTGTGTGCGAGACCATCTGACTTCTCTTTCGCGTCTCGCCTAAATAAAAAACTCCGGCGCGAGTGGTCCCCAGGAATTAATATGATCCCTTATTAGGCAAGGCCTTTCTTCCCCCGTGAGTGCCCACTCGCCATGGGCGAGACCCTCATTCCTGAGCACTAGCTGGGAATGCCTATCTTCGTTTGCACTGCTCCAGACTTCTCATCCCATAGTTTTTTATTATTTTTTATGAACTTTCTTCATTTGCTGACTAGTAAAGATATTTTTCTTTACGAGATCTCACCATTTACTCTGCCACCGAGTGAGTCTACAGTCCTGCCAGCTTGATGAGAGCTTGGTCAGCGGGTCTTCTCGGGGCCTTTCCATTCATCTTACCACCGAGTGAGCCTACAGTCCTGCCAGCTTGATGAGAGCCTGGTCAGCGGGTCTTCTCGGGGCCTTGTCATTCATCCTGTCACCGAGTGAGCCTACAGTACTGCCAGCTTGATGAGAGCCTGTTCAGCGGGTCTTCTCGGGGCCTTTCCATTCATCCTTCCACCAAGTCAGCCTACAGTCCTGCCATATTGATGAGAGCCTGGTCAGAAGGTCATCTCGGGGCCTTGTCATTCATCCTGCCACTGAGTGATCCTACAGTCCTGCCAACTTGATGAGAGCCTGGTCAGCAGGTCTTCTCGGGGCCTTGCCTTTCATCCTGCCACCGAGTGATCCTACTGTCCTGCCAGCTTGATGAGAGCCTGGTCAGCAGTTCTTCTCGGGGCCTTGCCATTCATCCTACCACCGAGTGAGCCTACAGTCCTGCCAGCTTGATGAGAGCCTGGTAAGCGGGTCTTATCGGGTCCTTGCCATTCATCCTTCCACTGAGTGAGACTACAATCCTGCCAGCTTGATGAGAGCCTGGTCAGCGGGTCTTCTCGGGGCCTTGCCCTTCATCCTGCCACCGAGTGAGCCTACAGTACTGCCAGCTTGATGAGAGCCTAGTCAGCGGGTATTCTCGGAGCCTTGCCCTTCATCCATTGTAATCTCATTTCATGGAAGAAAACACTTGGAATTTCATTATATCAGGAAATCATAACAGATTTACAAGTATTTGAAAAGATGAAAAAAAATGTCAATGGTAGAATCTTTTCAGGTCGTCGCTGTTTCGGGCGCGATCGAGGGGTACCCCGTCCACATCTTGGAGGTGGTACCCTCCTGACTTCAGGACCTACCTTACCACAAAGGGGCCTTCCCAGTTAGGATTGAGTTTTCCCATTGAGGCTCCTCTGCCCGCTGCATCCACCTTTTTGAGAACCATGTCACCTTTCTGGAACAGCTTGACCCTTATATACTTATCAAAATATTTGGCCATCCGGCGCTTGACTTCTTCCTGTCGGATCGATGCCAATTCCCTAAGCTCCTCTACCAGATCAAGAGAGAGCTTCTGCTCCTCCTCGTTCTCTACCCACCATCCTTCGTCTCCTTTCTTGGAAGCAGCCACACTGGGAGATTCAACCTCAAACTTTATAGGTATAACGGCCTCCGAGCCATGGAAGAGTTTGAATGGAGTCTCTCCCATGGCTGTGTTAGGCGTGGTCCTCAAAGCCCGGAGAATGGAAGGGAGCTGTTCTACCCAACTTCACCTTAAGTTCTCCACCTTCTTTTTCAAAAGATTCATGATAATCTTGTTTGCCGCTTCCACCTGCCCGTTACTTCGAGGATGATGAACCAATGCGAAGCGGAGGGCTATGCCCAGCTAGACACAGAAGTCTACGAATTCCCTGCTAGCGAACTGTGGTCTATTATCTTTGATAATGGCCAACGGGAGCCCATGCCGGCAGATGATCTCTCCCCACACGAAATTTCTGACCACCTGTGACGTCACCTTAGCCAACGCCTTTACCTCTAGCCACTTTGGAAAGTAATCCACCATGACTAGCAGGAACTTCCTCTAGCCACTTGCTTGGGTGAAAGGGCCCACCGAATCTAGCCCCCATAATGCAAAGGGCCAGGGAGCCGTGATTGTGCGTAATCTTTGGGCAGGAAGAAGTTGAAGGGGGGCAAACTCCTGGCACTTTTTACATCTCTTTGCAAATTCTTCCGCATCTCTCCTGAGGGTAGGCCATAAGTAGCCTTGCCTTAACACTCTTCCTTCCAAGGTTCGACTTCCTGAGTGGCTCCCACATTCTCATGAATAAATTTCTTCTAGAACTCTTGAGATCTCCCTCTCAAACACACCGAGCCAGCAAACCCGATAGTGTCTTTCGGTATAACATCCCTTCCTTTAGCAGGTAGTACGTTGATTTATACTTGATCCGTTTCTTATCGAGGTCTCTCTCGGGAAGATGTCCCGAGGTCAAAAAGAGGATGAAGGGGTCCATCCAAGACCCTTTCTGGTCCACTTCCATCAATTCTCCCTCTTCTGAAGAGCTCCTTCACAGTTCCTCCAGCTTGACGACCGTGCTTGGTGAGCAGGTCAGCCTGAGCACTTTCCTTTCTTGGGACGTGTTAAATTGAAAAGCTACGGAACTGTTTGATGACATCTTTTACCTTCATCAGATACAATTGGAGGGTGGGCTCCCTTACTTCAAACTCTCCATTGATTTGTCCTGCTACCACCATAGAGTCTGTGGATACTTTGATGTCTTGTATGCCCAGCTCCCGAGCTAACTTGAGCCCTGTGATGATCATTTTGTATTCTGCCTGGTTGCTAGTGATGGTGAAGTGAATCTTCAGAGCTTGATCAATTCTGGTTCCTTCGGGACTCACTAAGATCATCCCTCCTCCAAAATAACTTTTTTCAGAGGCTTCATCTACTAGCATCTCCCAAGCCGCGAGAAGAGGTGCCTCAGCTTCTCCAACCTCAACCACATAGTCTGCAAGGAAATCCACAACTACTTACGCCTTGATAGCTACCCGAGGAGTAAAAGTGAGATCGAACTCACTGAGTTCTATCGACCACTTGGCCAACCTCCCAGAATGCTCCACCCCTTCCAGTATGCGGTGGAGAGGATGATCTGTCACCACCCGGATTGAGTGAGCCTGAAAGTATGGCCTGAGCTTCCTGGCCGAGATGATGAGAGCGAAAGCCAACTTTTCAAGGTTGGGATATCTGAGCTTTACCTTATTTAGGACTTTGCTTACGTAGTAGATCGGGAATTGCTTCCTTCCTTCTTCTCGGACAAGGACTAAACTCACTGCTCTTATCCCCACTCCTAGGTACAAGAATAACCCCTCTCCTTCTCTTGGCCCTTAGAGCAGCGGTGTTTGGGTGAGTTGTTGTTTTAGAGCTCGGAAAACTCCACACATATCCTCCATTTTCCCTCTCCCTTCTTTACCATTACCACATTACTCACCCACCCCGGATACTTGCTTGTAGATATGAATCCCGCCTTGAGCAGCTTCTCCACCTCTTCCCTTGTGGGCCCGGCCATCTTGGAAGCGATGGCTCTCTTCTTCTATTGTATTGGGCGTGCCTTGGGGTCAAGATGGAGATGATGGCATGCCACGTCCGTGTCAAACCCTGGCATGTCAGCTGTGCTCCAACCAAAGATGTTGATATTCCTCTGTATGCATTTCATGATCTCCTCCTGGTCCCCAGGGCTGAGCTCCCCACTGACTTTTTTCTTTTACTTCCTCCCTTCCTTGGTGAGAATTTCCATCTCCAACACCTCGACTGACACCTTCAGTCTTGATGACTCCTCCTCTCGCTCTTGCTCCCTCAATATCTTTTCCTGCACCCTAGCCTCACGCTCTACGGCCTCGCGCTCCGCAACGGCTACAGCTACCTACCTCAAAAACCACTCCACCTCTTCATAAGTTGGGACCCCTCCTAACAACGAACCTCCTCTCTCTTCTAGTTGAGCTTCCACCCTGGATGACTCCCCTACTTCCTTTATCTTTCTTTTTCCTTTCCTTTCCCCTTCATTTCCTCTTGCCCCTTCCACTTCCATCTCTCCTTCCTTCTCTCTTGTCGTTTCCAGCTCCACCGCAATGTCTCTCTCCATCCCTCCTTCTTTTTTCTCCTCCTCTACCTTTTCTCCGACCTCCTGCTCCCATTATTCCATCCTCTTTTCTAGTTCCTCGGCCTCACCTTGCAAAGAAATGGTATTCACCGCCGACACGTAGCACTCTCTGGCTACTTTTGGATCACCTCGCACTCTTATTTGGATTCCTCCAGCGTTGAGCTTCAAGCATTGGTGGAAGGACGATGGGACGAACCTAAAGGCACTGAACAAAGGGCGCCCAAAAATGGAGTTATAACTCCTGGGAGCGCCCACTATCACGAAGCAAAAATTCCTAGAAAGTCCCCTCAGAGTTACCTGGAGTCCCACTCCCCCCTCGACTTCCTTCATTTCTCCCGAAAATCCGAACAACAGACCATCTGCTGCCAACACCCTTCGAGTCTCAACCCTCATCTCATTGAATGCCTTCTTGAAGATAACATTTACCGAACTCCTATTATCGACTAGGATCCGTGACACCAAAAAATTTTTGATGGCGGTCCACATCACTAACGCATCGTAGAATGGGTCTTCGTGGTCTAGCAAGTCCTTATGAGAGAAGGTTATTTTCTCGTCCGGGGGAGGGGCTTGTGACGTCGAAGCGATGCTCTGATGATACATGGTATGAAGGCTTGCCTTACAGGTAGCCTCAATCCCTACTCTCCCATGGATCACTCTGATCCCGCCTCTATCTCCCACATCAGCTCGATCCACACACCGGTCCTCCTCCCCATTCCCAGTCATCTCCACTATCCACACTGGTAGTTGTTGCTCCCCTGCTCCTCTAACCCTCTTCATTTCCAGAAACTCCGGGCAAGTAGCCGTTGCATGACCTTCCTCCTCGTGGAAGTCACAGTATGGCAAGGCTACCTCCTCCTCCCATCTCCCTTTCTGGTGATTCCTCCTCCTTCCAGCTCCAGCTCCTGCTCTCCCTCTTTCTCTTCCCCTTCCTCTTCCTCGGCTGATGGTCATAGCTTGCTGAGGCGGGGGTAGGGGTGGTCTAGGACCATATCCCCACCCCTGCTGGTTGAATCTTCCTGGTCCTCTCTGGTAGTTCCTTCCTCCTTGGGGAAAACCTCTTCCTTGCCCTTGAGCAGGGCCTCTCTGTTGCCTCCAACCAAATTCCTGATATGCTGGAGCCCTCGGCTCCTCCCTCCTTCTTCCTTCTTGCTCCCTTGCTCCACTTGACTCTCTCGACTCAGCCTCCGTAAGTCTTGCAAATTTTCTAGCAAATATCGGGTTCGCCACCTCCATCGCTATCTCCTTTGCTACTTTCTCCATCAACCCCTCAAAGGACAATGGTGCCTTTCGGGTTAAGCTCATCTTGAAGAAACCCTCCCGCAGCCCCACGGTGAAGGCCATCTAGAGATAAAATCCTGGCACCTCCGGAATGTCCAAGATCTCTTCCTGGAATCGGTCCATGTACTGGGCCAAGGACTCATCTGCCTTCTGCCGAATAAGAAAAATCAATTATGGGTTCCTCTTCCATTTCTTCGAGGTCTAGAAACGCAACTGGAAACTTCTACTCAGGTCTTCGATGCCATATATTGATCTCGTCTGGAGTTGATGAAACCAGTCCCTAGCTTTATCTTTCAAGGTGATGGCAAAAAGATAGCACTTGAATGCGTCCGTCATCGGCCTGATGGAGATCGCATCTTAGAACCATTGCAAGTGCTGGAGGGGGTCATCTTTCCCCATATAGTAGGTCATCTCGGGCTCTCAGAACCCCTCTAGGACAAGGGCTGAAATGATCAACTCACAGAATGGGGATCCTCTTGCCAGGGGTCTTTCCACCTCTACTCATGCGATGGCATCACCCAGCGAGACGGCACTCGCAGGGCTGGGGAACAACTCCCTACCTTCCAGGTATCGCCCACTTTCTTCCACCACTTTCTCTTTCCCGGGTCACCCCCCCCCCCCCCGATGCGTCCTCTCCGACCCTTGCTGAGATGAGCTCGTCCTGATGCGCGAGAGTGGACGCCTGAGGTAGGGGAGTCAAGCATTCGCCTCGCTGTGAGATCCCCTACAACATATCCATGATGCCTCTAATGGACGCCATGAATTCCTCTCTCCCTACATATCCTCCCGAGTTCTGGGACGCTACCTCATCTCCTTTGCCGAGATCTCCTGCCATGAAGTGGTTCAAGATTCTTCTGTGTAGGATGCGATCCATGCTCACCGCACCAAAGATATTGAAGCCAGAAACCCGATTTCACCTAGAGTTCGGATCTAAAGTTGCAGCTCACACCTACTCTTCCTGAATTCTTTCCTTGACGAGAGTCTCGAGAACTAGAAACAGACCATGGGCTTCAGTTCGGAGGTCCCACCTCTTACCCGGAAGAACTAGAAATTCTTCCCCTCCCTAGCTAGTGATGAGCTAGGTGCTTTAGTGGAAGAAGAAGAAAGGGGTCAATAACCCCTTCAAGGCACCTTAGTGGTCTATTTATAGGCCTCTGAGTTTGACCTGCCAATAACCAAACTGAACCGACCTGAAATTACCAAAATACCCTGGGTTGTGTCTGCCAACAGCCAAACACCGCTGTTATGAAGGGTTATATACAGACCACCAAGGGCAAAAGAGTAAAATTACCTGAGTCCAAAGAATAGAACCCCTACATGGGGTTAAAAAGGTAAAAACCGCCTTTTAACTGGACCGGTGCTCGACCAATCTTCGAATGGGCGCTCGATGAAAACGGCATCCCGCGGGCGAGAGTTTTTCCCTATCCTGCCTCATCCTGCCTCGCGAGTAACTCGTCTCACCAGCTCCATTACTCCCTCTCGCCTGCTCCGCTTCTCCTTTCTCGCCTTATGAGTACCCTGCTCCATGGCTTCATCTTTCCCTACGAGAGGCTCTTGCCTACTCCACTACTCCTCTCTCGCCTTGCGAGTGCCCTGCTTTCTGGCTCCCTCTCGCCTTGCGAGAGGGCTCTTGCCTACTCCATTGCTTCTCTCTCGCCTTACGAGTGTCCTGCTCCATGACTCCTTCATGCCTATGCAATCTTTTCCCCCCTAACGCTTTTCCTTGAGTAACCTCCTGCGGGCCCGAGGTTGTATAATGATTACCCTGCAAGAAAGGAAAGTGTGGTAACTATAACTTGTTCTCTTATTATAAGTTCTCCAAGCTATGTTTTATTGTTTCATATATTAATGTATGTTATTGACTCAGGATTTTGATTGAGGGTTTTGACTTCTTCAAATATGGGGAGATTGTTGGGTCCATTGCCCACAATGTCCCAGATTTGTAGAAGTCAGATTTGTAGAAGTCAAACATGTCAATGATATACACAAAGTTGCATTTGATATGTGTTCAAGTTCATGCATGCAGGTTTGTCCTTGTAATAGTGATAGGGCCGGTTTTCCAAGTGGTCACAAGGTAGAGAAGTGGAAAGACAGAAATCTATCTAAGTTCACAGACGTTGTGTGAAGCCAGTTCACTCAACACCGGATGCAAAGGAAGATGCTGGATTGGCTGAAAATCTCCTAAGTCCACAAGCATTGAGTGAAGCCAGTTAACTCAATGCCAGATACCAAAAGCGTTGAATGAATTTGTGGATACTCAAAGCCAAGCAGTCAGCAAAGTTATTTTGTGGCTAAGTCCACAGGCGTTGAGTGATTACAGCTCACTAACCACCAAAGCAGGAGGGATCGTGTAAAGATAAAGCTCAAAGAAATAGACAGAAAATCTGTTTAAGTCCAAGGGCGTTGAGTGATGACAGCTCACTCAACGCATTCAATGCCTCAACATATTGATAGTCTAGAGGAGCGACTAAGTACAAAAGCATTGAGTGATGAAGCTTCACTCAATGCTCTCAACGCCAAGCAGATAAAGATTGTTGCAGCTATCCAGGGGCGTTGAGTGATGTCAACACACTCAACGCCTGTCATTGCAGAAAGATTGGCCAAGTCTAGAGGCATTGAATGAAGGCAGTTCACTAAATGCTCTCAACGCCTAATGGTACGGAGAATTTTTCTAAGTCCAGATTCGTTGAATGAAGGTCATTCAATCAACACACTCAACGTCCGGAGTGGATCTGAGAAATTGGCTAAGTCTATAACTGATGATGTCAGCCAAAGTCAACAAAAGTCAACATTGTTCAAATTACTTGCGGGACAGCTACAAAATACCTGTACGTCTTCTTCCGTTAAAGCAAGTTATAGCAGGTGGTCCCCACTACTTCTTGGAGCCGTTAATCGTCAGAAGATAAAAGGGATAGCTTCTCAAGGAAGAACTTAACTTTTAGGTTTCATTTTTTCACAAAGTTGTGGCTAGACTTCGTCTTCTTTTCCATTGTTGTTGAGCCAAAAGCTTGAAGTCGATCCAGCTGAACCAAAAGGTTCATTCGAGATAGCTGTAGAAATTTCTTCTGCTATAGAAAGTTCAGATTAGCTTCTTATAAAGAAAGAGAAGAAAAGCCTTCATTTTTCTATAGGTTTAGGTTAGTTGTTTGAAAAACTCAAGATCAGTCAAGTCTTCAGTCTTCTACAGCAAGTTAAAAAAACATATTTATGAGATAATTCCAGCAGAGGCAGCTATTTACTAAAAATCATCTTTTTGCTACTGTGAAGATAGTTAGGGCTGAGATAACTCAACTCAGGAAGCTGACACAGAGAAATATCTCTATGTCAAATTAACACAAATCAATTTCATTTTTGTATGATCCTTTTGGATCTGAGTTGTAAGGCCTTAGTGCCTGAGGTAGGGCAGATTTGCCTGAGTGTAGGATCTAGCGTTTGGATCTGAGTGTAAGACCTTTGGGTCTGAGGTAGGATACTTTTGGATCTGAGCTATAGGGCTTTTGAGCCTGAGGTAGGGCAGTTTACCTGAGTTGTAGGAGATTCATACTCTCTAAGTATAGGACCTTTGGGTCTGAGTGTAGGATCCAGATTTTGATTTGAGGTAGGGCGACGAGCCCTCCTTCCCGTACAAGAGGTCGAGGTCATGGAAAGGCTGCGGATTAACTCGATCGAATCCGTCGAGTGCACCTTACAGATCATGAAAGATATGCAAATGTTGGTGGAAGGCTGCGAGGAGATCATGGCCTAAGACCTCATGTCAAGCCTATTCCCGTCTACGCCCCCCAGCGAGAAGGAGGATAGCTTCGACTTGCTCTTCGAAAAAGGCTTCAAAGGTGAATTGTTTGGAGGAGCGGGCGAAGATCGCCAATCTGGGGGAGAAGGCGAGAGCTGACCCGCGCCTTTCTTTCTTCTTTTTTGTGTAACTCCCCCCCTTTCTTTTTGTAACCTTGCCTAGGCGAGCTTCCTTTTTGTAACAAAGCCATTGTTAATGCAAAATATATTTTTCTATCTTCTTTTTATTGCACCTACTTACTGCGGTGTACTCGCCCGCGGGCTCTCCTCCTTGAGAAACTTCATTAGGATAGAACTTGCCATTAGAATACATGTTAGGACTCGTACCTCTGAGTAGAGAGAGCTCGTCATCTCTAAGCAATATAGGGGACCACTCACCGCACTATGGCTCGCCATCACCCAACTCTCTCGCGAACTGCCTCCTTTCTCGGCAGCCTCAAGCCAAAATCATTTTAAAAAATTCATAAGTAAAACTGGAGGGGGTGGAGTGCATTGTTGGAGCTCGCATTTTCCAACGGATGCCTAGGGATCGGCTAGTCACCTTTCTGTTGAGTCGGGCCCGCGAGCCCCGACTCGCTTGTGAGGGCTTTCTTTCCCTAATCTTAAGAAAAATACCGATCTTTCCAAATAACTCGTTGAGAGGGTGAGACTCCCTCGAGTGGCTTCCAGCCCTACCAGCTAGGTGAGAGCCTGACAGTGGGATCTGCTTGGGGTATAGGTAGACTCCCTTGAGTGACATCCAACCCTGCCAGCTAGAAGAGAGCCTGGCTATGTGATCTTCTTGGGGTCTGGGTAGACTCCCTCGAGGGACATCTAGCCCTGCCAGCTAGGTGAGAGCCTGACAGCGGGATCTACTCGGGGTCTGTCAAATGAACACTTCACCTATCCACATAAATCACGACAGGAGTATCGGCACACCAAGAAGTTTCATTATAAAAATGAACGCTACTTACATGGCTCAAGAGTAAAAACATTTCAGGTCATCATCGCTCAAGGTGAGACCTAGGGTCTCGCCCTCCACATTCTAGAGGTTGCTCCCTCCTGATTTCAATGTTTCTTATTTAATGTATGGACCCTCCTAGTTGGGGTTGAGCTTACCTACGGCGGCAGATCTTCCTGCGGCATCCACCTTTCTCAGGACCAAGTCCCCCTCCGCAAACTGTTTGACCCTAACCTGATTATTAAAGTACTTGGACATTCTTATTTTCACTTCTTCCTGCCAAATGGAGAGGTCACATATCTCCTCCACCATGTCTAGAGAGAGCCGTAGTTCTTCCTCGTTTTCAGCTCTCCATTCTTCTCTACCTTCCTCCGCCTCAACCACCCGAGGCATCCGGACCTCGAACTCTAATGGGAGTACTGCCTCACATCCATGGGAGAGCTTGAAGGGAGTCTGCCCTGTGAATGTGTTGGGGGTGGTTCTAAGGGCCCAAAGAACTGAGGGAAGCTTCTCCACCCATCTACCCTTTGAGTTTTCAACCTTTTTCTTTAATAGGTTCACTATGATTTTGTTTGCCGCTTCCACCTACCCGTTGCTCCTAGGGTAATAGATCGAGAAAAATCTGAGATCAATCCCGAGCTGCCCGCAGAAGCTGATGAACTCGGCACTGGAAAACTGAGGTCTTTTGTCCGTTACAATGGCTAGCGACAACCCTTGCCGGCAGATGATCTCCCCCTAAACAAAATTCCTGATAACCTAGGAGGTCACCTTGTCCAGCGCCTTCACCTCCAACCACTTGGAAAAATAATCTATCATGATAGGTAGGAACCTCCTCTGCCCGCTGACCTGGGGGAAAGGCCCTACCAGGTCCGTTACCTCGATGGCGAAGGGCCGGGGGGCCGTAATACTTCTGAGGCGCTGGACAGGTTGCAGTTGGAGGGAGGAAAACAACTGGCACTTTTGGTTCTTCTTTGTAAACTCCGCCGTATCATGGCCCACGGTAGGCCAGAAATACCCTTGCCTGACAATCCTTCCTTCCAGGGTCCGATTCCTGGAGTCACTCTCGCACTCCCCAGAGTGGACCTCCTCCAAGATCCATTGTACCTCCCTCTCGGCTACACAATATGTCAGCATTCCTGAGAGGGTCTTTCAGTACAGCTGCCCATCGTGGATGAGGTAGTACGCTGACTTTTACTTTAATTTATTTTTATCCATCCCTTTCGGATACTCCCCTGTGGAAAGGAAGGCTGTGAATGGGTCAATCCATGAGGGGTGTTGATCCACCTCCATCATCTCTCCTTCTTCAATGGAAGCGCTCAATAGGTCGATGATGTTACCCCCTGCCCGGGGACCATGTTTTGCCAGTTGGTCCACCTGCTCGTTCTCTTCCCTAGGCACGTGTCGGATGGAGAAGGACTGAAACATGCCGATGATCCCCTTTACTTTTGCTAAGTATAATTGGAGGGTAGGCTCCCTTGCCTCAAACTCCCCGTTGATCTGGGAAGCCAACACTATGGAGTCAGTGAGGACCTCCACGTCAAATACCCCCAAATCCTTGGCCAGGCGCAGCCCTGCGATCACCGCCTCGTACTCGGCCTGGTTGTTGGTGATGGAAAAGTGCACCAGTACCGTTTGTTCTATTCTCATCCCCTGGGGGCTTACTAGGTTCACCCCCACCCCCAGAGAATGTCTCCATGAAGCTCCATCTACCATCACCTTCTAGGGAACTAGGTCAGTGAGTTTCGCCTCCACCACCTCGACCACATAGTCAGTCAGAAAGTCATCCATTGCTTGGGCCTTGGTCGAGAAAAGGGGGACAAAGGAGATTTCAATCTCACTCAGTTCCACCGACCACTTGGCCAACCGGCCCGAATACTCCACCCCCTCAAAGATGTTACGAAGGGGGTGGTCAGTCACAACTCGGATCGAGTCTTCCTTGAGTAGGGTCGGAGCCTCCGAGCCGAGATGACCAGAGCAAAGGTCAGCTTCTCCAAGATGGGATAATGGAGCTCTGCCTTCCTCAGGACCCTGCTCACGTAATATATGGGTAGTTGCTTCTTTCCCTCTTCTCAAACCAGGATGGATCTCAAGGCCTCTGCTCCGACCCCAAGATACAAAGACAGGTCCTCCCCCTCCTTCGGCCCTTAGAGCAGGGGGGCCTGAGTCAACTGCCTATTTAAATCTTGAAATGCCTCCTCACATTCCTTGGTCCATTCAAACTTTTGGCCACCCCCTCAATGTTTTGAAGAACGGGGAGCACTTCTCTTCGGCCCGGGAGAGAAACCTGCTCAACCCTGCTAGCTTCTCTGTCAACCATTGCACCTCTTTGGCGTTCTGAGGCAATCCCAACTCTATGATCGCCCTTACCTTGTTAGGGTCGGGCTCTACACCTATAGGAGAAAGGAGATGGCCCAGGAACTTACCCATGCTTGCCTCGAAGACGCACTTCAGGGGGTTCAACTGCATCTTATACTTGTGCAAGGTGGTGATGGTCTCCTCTAGTTCCCGGAGGTGGGAGTCCACGTCCTGACTCTTAACCATAGGGTCATCCACATACACCTCCAAGTTTCTCCCCTTTTTCTCTCGGAATACCCTGTCCATCATCTTCTGGTATGTTGCTCCTGCATTATTTAGCCTAAAGGGCATCATTTTGAAGCAGTAGCACCCGTCCCTCGTGATGAAGGAGACATCCTTGATGTTTGGGGGGTGCATCCTGATCTGATGGTAACCTAAAAATTCATCTAGAAAACTCATTACAGGAAAACCAATGGCTGAGTCAACAAGCGCGTCGATCCGAGGCAAAGGATAACAGTCCTTAGGGCACGATTTATTAAGTAAAGAAAAATCGACACACATATGCCACCGACCGTCTCCTTTTTTACCATTACTACATTGGAGACCCAGACGAGGTATTGTATTTCAGATACAAAACCAGCCTTGAGGAGCTTGGCTACCTCCTCCCTGGTGGGCTCGGCCAGCTTGTCCGTAATGGACCTCTTCTTTTGCTAGATGGGGCGAGCCTTTGGGTCCAGGTTGAGGCGGTGGCAGGAGACGTCTGTAGCGATCCCTAGCATCTCTGTGGTGCTCTAGGCGAAGATGTCCACGTTCTTCTGGATGCACTCCAGCATCCTCTCCTGATCCGCCGGGGTCAGCCCTCTACTGATGCGGACCTTCTCTACCCTATCCCCGAGGGTGAGAACCTCCATCTCTACCACCTCTTCTGCAGCCTCCAGATGAGACTGCTCCCCCCATTCTCCAGCATCCTCCCCACCTGGGGCAGGAACTTCTGCCTCAGCCTCCTCCACGTCCATTGCCTTAGTCGTCTCCTGTACTTCCTCTGCCACCTCCACCTGGGTGCAGTTTTCCTCCACCTCCATCTCCACTCCTGCCTCCTACTCCGCCTCCTCCATCCTTTGCTCCATCTCCCCGGCCCCCTCCTGCCACGAGATGGAGTTCACTATCATTACGTAGCACTCCCTCGCCATCTTGGGGTATCCCCGGACCCGAACCTAGATCCCCTCGTCGTTGAACTTCGGGCATTAGTGGAAGGACAAGGGGACGCAGCGGAAGGCGCTGATGAGGGGTCATCTGAAGATGGCATTGTAGCTGCTGGGGGCGTCCACGATGACGAACCTGCAAGTGCGGGAATGCCCCCCCCCCCCCCCCCAGAGTGACATTGAAAATGTTTAAGCTGTCTACCTAAATCACCTAGAGGGGGGTGAATATGTGAGTTGTGCGTCTTTTTGCGGAATAAAAATTTAGCGAGCTATGCACAAAAAATTAACCAAGCAATCACAGATGACACCAAGAGTTATAGTGGTTCCCCAACCTTGTGTACATCAACTTTCCACTCCCCGATCTAGCAATGCACTAGACTCGACTACTTCACTAATCTCGGATTGGAAACAATCCTACTACTCAGAACAACGTTCCGACAACTCGATCCAAAAACAGGATCTACACTCGGAAGAGAAAAACTTCCTACAACTACTCGGAGAACAAAGCTCCTACACTCGGAGAAGAATCTCCTACAAGATTAAATTAAAATATAAAAGAAATACAAACAGTAATTTCTCTCAGATCTGAAAACTTCAACCCTTCTTCTTCCTTGAATTTTAAAGCTTGTCAGAAATAATTGAAGAAGACTCGGCTAGATCTCGGATCTGAAATTTCTGGACTCAGCGAGATCAAGTAGAGAATCTGTCGTTTGTAGAAGATCTTGACTTGTGAATCACTTGCTCTGAATCGATCTTGATCGAAAGCACTTTTTTTTTTGATGAAGGAGATGAGCGGCGACTTCCGATTTTAGAAAGAGAAATTAGGGATTCAGAAACTAAGAATTTCTTCTTACGGCTGCTTAGGGTTGGTCAGAAATGACAAGACCTTTTATAGGACAAGCCTAACGTTCATAATAATAATTAATGATAGCCACGTGGACCAATCACATGCTAATGACATTTGAAATTTCGTCTGTATGGACTTGAGAAATTTTCAGAAAAAGTTCAGTATTTCTCGAGAAGAATGATTATACTCGAGAGAAGTAAGTTTTGTTCTCGAGAACAAAGATTGAGAACTCGAGAAAAAAAACTTGGTAAGAATGTGGAGGTGGAAATCAGAAGTCTCGAGAATGAAGGGAAAGTACTCGAGAAAGATAAACTATTGTTCTCGGGAAAAAAACACTTTGGTACTCGAGAACAAAGAACTATCTCGAGAAGTACTCGAGAACTAGACAACTTCTACTCGAGTACAGCAAACCTAACTCGAGAACTAGACTTAGCTTCTCAACACTTTCAACGCCTTAATACTGGCTTCTTAAGAATTAAACATAGCCATCTCAAGAACTAAACAAGGTCTTCTCGAGAAAAGGACTTAGAGAAATTCTGTCTGGAAAGGAAGTAACTCGACAAGAAGTGTCATGAAGCACTCGAGTACATAAGCCTTTCTCGAGAACAGCAACAAGCTTTCTCGAGAACTACTTCTGCCACTCGAATTCATGACAAGTCTAACTCAAGAACTGACTTTAGTCCTTCTCGAGTACAAAACATAGTACTGGAGAAAAAACACTTAGAGAATTTCTCTAAAAGTCTGAAAACTTAATTTCTTCAAAATAATCAACATCATACTTTCCTCCCATGCCCTTAGTGCTTAAAAAGGAAGTGTATCCAAATAGAGACGCTACACATGAGTCAACACCATGGATCACACAATGAGGGTTACATTGTATAGTCTTGTGTTTGGAGACTCATTGTAGACTGACATTGGTCTACACTTGGTAATTAAGTCCTACAAACACTCAACTAAAAGAGCATCAAATGCAAACTTAATTCATCTTAGTTCAAGGGTGACTTCATACAAATCTGGGCTATTGTGGATGCAATACCCAACAATTCCCCCTATTTGTAGAAGTCAGAACCTTCTACACTAAGGTGAATTACTTCAAGAGAAAAACAGATAAAGAAACTAATTGCCATGATAAGTAGAATAAAAGCTATTATGGAGAAAAATCAGATTAGCAAAATTAAAAGTTCATATAAATAGAAATTTGTCCAAGAGAAAATTTAATTCCACAATTTCAAAAATGAACTTTCAAAACATCTTCAGCTTCTACTGATCCTGTTGTTGTTGCTATCTTTCAAGCTTTTCATATTGTCTTTTCTGGTAGCTGAATGGTTTAGGGAAGTACTTGGGAGCTCTAGGAGGAGCATTGAGATTATTCTTTCCATATACTCTGTCATATATCCTTCTTTTTGTATGAAATTTTTCATATAATCCTCATTCATCAGAGCTGTAATAAAGGCTTGCTGATTCATTGAAATCAAGAACTAGCTTGAGAGTTTCAAGTATAAGAGATTTGGAGGTTGTACTTTACACTTCAGTAAACTCTTGAGGTATTTTCCTTTCAGCATCAGGATGGAAGGTTGATCTACTGGCTGAGGCTCCATCCCCATATTTCCTTCTTTTTGCTTTCTGAACTTCTAAAGCATAAGGAGGTATACCTGTTTGATCTGATTCCCAAACCTGTTCATATACATCAGGAGGTGGTCCTTCAAAGTAATCTGGATGTGGTCCTTCAAAATATGCTGGAGGTGGTCCTTCAAAATATGCTGGAGGTGGTCCATCAAAATATTCTGGAGGAGGTGAGAAGGTTGGCCTATTTACATTCAAGTGTGCAGGAGGGGTGCAGTAGGATCCATTGCCAGTTCAGGAAATAGTTGATTGTGCATCCAAATGGTTGTGTCATATGTATATAGCTTTGTACTTTTTACTTCCTTCCAAACAGATGTCTGGATATCTTTCAATTGATCTTCCCATTGATTTTTCATAGACTAAGCTTGTTTTTCTAGTTGTTTTCCAGTTGTTCTTTCACCTTATCCTCCCCCTTTCTGACTTCTAGAGTGAGGGTACTGATTACATCTTCTTTAAATGTTCCAACTTCTTCACAATTTTTGAAGTTCCTTTCTTGGGCTTTCTTCTTAAGTTGAATCTGATTGTTAGCAAGGGTAACTGATTGTTCCATAATATTACCAATGCTTGTGATTGTATGATCTATGGCTTTTCCTCCAATTTGCAAGAGCCTTTTAAATCCATCTGTGTTATGCTGGATTTCAGCAAATCCACGGCTCATTTCGTTTTCCAAAGCAATCACTTTTTCAGTTACAACTTTAAGAGAGGAATCAAAATATTGTGTCTGGGCAGCAAGCATAGCTTCAATTTTGCTTAAAATATTATCTTCAGGAAGTGTTGTAGGCTGAGTAGATGATGGATGCAGAGTAGGGGCTATCCATGGAGTAATCTCTTCAATAACAACTGTGGAAGAAGAGGGCATTTTTTTATTTACAGCGTTGTCTTCATCTTCAGCATCAATGGGCAACAAGGAGGGAATATTGAAGTGAAGACTTGGAAGTCTTGGTTCAGCAGCTTCTTTAGGAATGTCATATTCTGAATCATGAATTGAAACAGTTTCATCATCATGTATACTTTCAGGAGATTTCTCTGGTTCATTCACAGGAGACTTTTCTGCTTGAGGAGAAGGAGACTTTGCTGGAGACTTTGGAGGAGATTTACTTGCTTGAGGAGATGATGGTTGTGACTTTTCTGGTTGCTCAGGAGACTTTGGAGATGTTGTTGGAGAAGAGGGATGATCTTTAGATCAGAGAAGAGAGGCTCTTTAGAGGAAAGTTCCTCTATCATCCTGGTGAGTCATCAGTATCTAGAAGCAGTTCCTGAACCTGAGCATCTGTCAGGTTTTCTGAGTCTGGTATGTCTTCAGCAGTAGGAGAATCTGTACCTTCTATATGCAGTAGAGAGGAAGAGGCAGCAGCAGGTGTAGATGGAATGTTTTCTTGGACTGGATGACTGGCAGCAGATGGAGAGACTTGAGGAGGATTGGCTATAGTAGCTAGAGTAGTGACTGGTGCTTGAATTTAAGGTTACTGAGCTGGGACAGATGGGGCAGGCTCCCCCTCAATAACTGAGTCAGTTATCTGATGTGAAGGAGGAGATGGGGTCCTGTCCATATCTTCAATTTCCGTAGCAGATTTGTCAGTTTTCTACAGTTTAACTTCCCATCTCTGGATGGAGGTAATAGAAACATTCTTCATATGGTGGAGTGCTATGCCCTTTTTCATGGGAAATATTTCTAGATTCATCTGATTGAGATATAGAGAAAGAATCCTGCCATAGTTGGGGCTCTTAATACATGCCTTAATTTTATCAAAGAGCATCATGCCCCACTGGAATTTTTTTCTACAAATCACTGCAGTCATTAGGTCAAAGAACTCAGGAGTAATATAACTGATGGAGCTTGTCTTACATAGAAGAACTTTGCCCAAAATATCTGCTAGAAGTTTGCTTTCTGCATTCATGAATTGTCTTCTGATTGTGTGAGATGATTGGGGAATCCCATAGAAACTATATACTCTCTCATAGTCAGTGCTGATGAGATCATCTTCCATGTCTATGATAGGAAGTCGCAAAAACTGAGAAACAGAGAGGGCAGACATTTTTACCTTAATATCTTGAACCTTTGACTTGAGCGCCTTTCCATTCCGTTTAACTTTGGCGTGTTGAAAAATTCTTTGACATCAGAAGTTAAAATACGGCATGGATGTTCCAGAACAAAAGACAAACCAGCGGTATTGAGCAAAAGGAAAACATTTCTGAAGTCATCTGAAATCTCAGCAATCCCTGTAGAAATTAGTTCACTGCTGATTCCAAGCTTAGAATACAATGCCATTGATGTGGAGAAATTGATGTTGGCTTACCGGCGGATGGAGAAACTTTCTTGCGACAAACGGCGGAGACGGGGAAGACGAAACGACTTTTATTGAGAGGAAGGGTTTTGAAATCGAGAATAATATTTCTTGGACCTAAGTCTATTTATATTTACCTTTAATTTTGATGAAAAATGATATAAATAACATTGAAAATACTTGGAATGAGGCGGTTAAGTTGTTGGGTGTCGATATGAAAAATTTGAACTTGAGGACCAGTTGGACCCCAGATTTCTCGAGAGAATTGTTTGTTCTCGAGAAGAAGATTATCAGCACTCGAGTAGAATCTGTCTTGGTCTCAAGTAGAATTATTATTCTCAAGAAGTAATTTCTTGTTCTCGAGAAGTTATTGTTGTTCTCGAGAAGTAAGTCTGTTGTTCTCAAGTACAAGTGTTGTACTCGAGAACTGAAGTCCATCCTTTGAAATTTTCTTATTTTTGAAATAAAACCTGAACTTGAACTTGTTGTCAACTTTTTCTTCATTCTCCTTCATCCTTGTTTAGCATACCAAGTTCTGTTTTGAAGAATGAGAACTTGGCCTCGTACAGCGGCTTTATGAATATGTCTGCAATTTGCCTATCAGTTGGGACATATTGTAGATTTATGTCCCCATGCTCCACATGCTCCCGGATGAAATGGTATCGCAGCTCTATGTGTTTTGTCCCGCTGTGGGAGACTGGATTGTAGGCTATTGCAATCGCACTGGAGGAGTCGCAAAACAAGGGAATGTATTTGACTTTCACATTTTAATCTTCTAGTTAGTTCTTTATCCATAGAAATTGTGCACAACAACTGCCGGCAGAAATGTATTCTGACTCGGCCGTTGAAATTGCAAAAAAATTTTGCTTTTTGCTGTTCTAAGAAATAAGCCTCCTTCCAATGAATTGGCAAGTCCTGAAAGTGCTCTTTCTATCATCTTTACTTCCTGCAAAATCTGCATCTGAGAAACCAATTAGTTCGCTGTCATTACTTCGCTGTCATTACTTCTTGGGTACCATAAGCCAAGATTTGGTGTACCCTTAAGGTATCTCAAAATCCGCTTTGCAGCAGCGTAGTGAGATTCTTTAGAGTTCACTTGAAATCTAGCGCATACATATATTGAAAACATTATGTCCAATCTACTAGCAGTAAGATAGAGCAAGGATCCAATTATGCTTCTGTACTTGGTTTCATCAAAAGGTTTCCCTTTCTCATCCTTGTCCAGAGACATAGCTGAACCCACTGGAGTCCTCATAGAGGTTGCGTTCTCCATTCCGAATTTCTTAATCAACTCCTTGGTGAACTTTGTCTGAGAGATGAAAATTCCATCTTTAGATTGTTTCACCTGAAATCCTAAGAAATACTTCAGCTCTCTCATACGGCTCATTTCAAACTTCTCTTGCATAAATTTATAAAACTTTTTGCAGAGGTTGTTGTCAATTGAGCCGAAAATGATGTCACGATATAGATTTGCACTAGCAAAATCTTGCCTTTTATTTCTCTATGAAATAATGTCTTGTCTATCTTTCCTCTTGTGAACTTGTTCTCAAAAATAAAGTTAGACAGCGTCTCGTACCAAGCTTGAGGATCTTATTTCAAACCATATAATGCTTTAAATAAAAGATTGACATGTTCAGGAAAGTTAGAATCAATGAAACCTGGAAGTTGTTCCACATACACCTCTTCCTTTATATCACCATTAAGTAAGGCAGACTTTTCATCCATTTGATAGACAGTGAAGCCCTTAAGTGTAGTATAAGCTAGGAACAACCTGATTGCCTCCAATCTTGCCACTGGAGTATATGTCTAGTCGAAGTCGATTCCTTCTTCTTGTCGGTATCATTTGGCAACGAGTCTGGCCTTGTTATTTATGATTGTTCCTTCCTCATCCATCTTGTTCCTGTAGACCCACTTGGTTTCGATGGCGTTCTTACCTTTGGGTCTTGGAACAAGCTTCTATACTAGGCAATGCTTGAATTGGTTCAATTCTTCTTCCATTGTCATTATCCATGATGCGTCTGAGTTTGCTTCCTCAAACTTATTTGGTTCAACCTGTGAGAGAAAACTCAAATATAAATTCTCATTAGCTGTACCTCTACGAGTTCTGACACCATCCCGGGGATCTCCTAAGATTTGGTCCATTGGGTGATCCTTCAGATGTTTGAGCTCTAGAGTCCTTACATCTGGAGTTTCTTCAACTACAGGAGTGACTTCATCAACTTGGATGATTTCTTCATCTTGATCATCAACCTCTCCAATTGGGGTTGGAGTGGTGATCTTGATGAACTTTTAATCTTTTTCTTCAGTCGGCTCACCCAAGTTGAATTCTTTTATCTTTGAACCTGCATCTTCAATAAAAACACTAGAAGACCTGCCTTGCAGCAAACTCGTCTCATCAAATACAACATGAATAGATTCTTCTACAACCAGGATTTTCTTATTAAAAATCCTATATGCCTTACTATGGCTAATATAACCTACAAAAATACCTTCAAAGATCTTTTCGCTAAATTTAGTAGTGTGATACTTTTCATTATTAAGTTCGAAGCACTTACAACCAAAGATTCTAAAATATGAAATAGTCGGCTTTCTACCCTTTAGTAGTTCGTAAGGTGTCTTATTATGGTTCTTGTTTATGAGTACTCGATTTTGCACGTGGCATACAGTGTTGACGGCTTCAGCCCAGAAATATTTTGGTAGTGAGGCATCACTCAACATGGTCCTGCAGGCCTTTATGAGTGTTCTATTCCTTCTCTCAGCTACTCCATTTTGTACGATGAGAGGAAAACTCATGAAAGATACCTAGGCTTTCACAAAATTCTGTCATGGCCCCACACTTGAACTCAGTTCCATTGTCACTTTTGATTTTGACTACAGAACAGTTGTATTCATTCTGGATCTGCCTGACAAAATTTGTAAAGATGTCAAAAGTATCTTACTTGTGTTTTAGAAAGAACACCCACGCAAAGCGCGAGTAGTTATCAACAATAACCAATGTATAATCCTTACATCCCAAACTTCTAACTTGTAGTGGACCGAACAGGTACATATGAAGTACGTGTAAACACCTATTAGAGTCTTTACCAATAATGCTTTTAAAGGTAGCTCTTGTTTGCTTGCCTTTTACACATGCGTGACAAGGTCTATCTTTAGCGCACTTGATATTTGGGGCATCACGTACTAAATTATGAGAAAATTATTTATTAATAGTTTTGAAATTAATATGTGCTAGCCTCTTATGTCATTGGTCACTAAGAGACGCACTATCTTTAGCCAAAAAGCACACTGGCGTAGAAGAGTCTATACAAATAAAATTCAAACAAAATATATTTCTACTATTAGTGCTTGATAGAATCGTTTCTAGATTATCTACCGATTTTATCAAGCACTTGTCTGCATGAAATTCTACTATGTATCCTTTATCGCAGAGCTGGCTTATGCTTATGAGATTGTGTTCCAATCCTTCAACATAAGCCACATCTGAGAAGGATACACTACCATTCATAATCATATTGTAGCCTTTAGTAATTCCTCTGTTAGAACCTCCAAAGATGACTTTTGTCCTGTTCATTACTGGAGAATAATTCTGGAGAAGGATTCTTATCCCGGTCATATGCCAAGAGCATCCACTGTCCAAATACTAGATAGGAGTTTTGGTGGTCTTTGGACATACCTGCAATCACAAATCATTTTGCCTTAGGAACCCAAACTCATTTGGGTCTCTAGTTAGCATACTCCCCCTACGTGTATTAACATTATGAGTGGTCTTTCTCACATTATTAATCTGAGGAGTTACATAATTTCTGGAGTTAAACCAGCAATCAATGGCAAAGTGATCAATTTTGTCACAGCACCAACAGTCAAACCGGTTGTATCTTTGCCCAAAATTCTCCTGCTTTGACCTTTTAAGAGTGTGATCTAGCAGGGGAAGCAGTCTTGGAGGTACAAGCTTCGTGGTGATTGCATTCACATGGCTTCTTCTCCTTAAAAGGCTTTTCCACAATGGGCTTCACTTTTGGTGCCTTCTTGATGTTATGACCATGATTATAAGGGTCATAGCTCTGAAGAGTGATCTCCTCATAAGGTTCCTTGAAGATACTCTCACCAAAGTCCTGGGGACGGGTCCATCCTTGATAACGAGACTTGGGCTCTACATAAGTTGGCCTAGCAAAGTGACCGTAGGATGAATCAAGATCAAACTCGTTGGTTGGAAAGATAACCTTTTTGAATGACGTCTGATCTTGAGGAGCTTTCCCCTTTTTCTTGGCCAAAGCCTTCTTGGTCGCCTTATTCTTTCTTCGAGCCTTATTTCTCCTAGAGGATTTATTAGGAGCACCAATATGGCCTAAGCCAGCACCTTTGGCCTGAGCTGAGAATTCAGCAACAAAAGGAAGGACAGTCTTGGGCTTGGAGAAACTTTCAACAAGTTTCTTTTCCGCTGCAAGTTGTTCTTCCAATTCTTTGATGATCTTCTCCTTCAAGTCTAGGTGCTCGAGAGCCTTATTATACTCTTCAATTGTAGCATTTAAATTTTCTCTGAGTGAGTACATCTTGACGACTTACTCTCTCAGAATGCTCTCTTCAGCCTTGATAGATTTAACCTCCTTGGTCTGAGTTTTCACGACTTTTCGATATTTTTCGTAAGCCTTGATTAACTCTTTATATTGAGCCATGAGTTCAGACTAATCATCAGAAGAGCAGTCCTCATGATAATGATTAGAAGCATCTGATTCAGAAAGATGAGTATGAGAATTTACCTTCCTAGTGAACTGGGGTGCTTCTTCTTCATCAGTTTGTGTCATTAGCCCAAAGTAGGCTTCCTCTTCTTCACTTGACTCAGATGAGTCAGAGTCGCTGAGAGTCTTGCCCTTTTTGGCTACTAGGCTTCTTTTAGTTCTCTTCTTATTGTAAGAAGATTTCTTCTCCTCTCTTTTTCCACCCTCTTTCTTCTTGTGAGGGCAATCAGCAATAACGTGACCTGGCTTATTGCAATAATAGCAAACGATGTCAGAAGAAATATGTTTGTTCTGTTTAGTATGATACTTGTCTTGGCTACTTGAGCCTTTCTTGTGTCAATCACCATCATGACGTGATCTTTTGTACGAGGCATCTTTGCCTATCCATTGTTTCTTCTTGTTCAAGAATTTCTTGAACTGCCTTAAAAGAAGAGAAAACTCTCCTTCAGATAACTCTGAGCCTGAGTTACTTGGCTCTAAAGTTTCTTCTTCACTATCTTCCTGTGTAGGAGCAGGTGATGCAGCTTTGGATTTCTTTGAGCTGTCTGCCTTCAATGCGACAAACTTCTCCTTGGATGAGAATCGGCTCTTCTCTTCTTCAGCTTTTCTTGAATTGATTTGCAACTCATATGACATTAGCTTCCCGAAGAGATTCTGAGAGTCAGTCTCTACCAGCTTGCCAAACTCCCGGATAGCAGAGACTTTGTTGTCCCACTCCTTAGTCAGGGACCTTAGAAATTTATCATTCAGCTCTCCATTAGTGAAGACCTGGCCATATACTCTTAGGCCGTTAACAATCTTGAAGAAACTTTAAAAATTATCTGCAATTGAATCCTTGGGTCCTTGTCGGAATGCTTCATATTTCTGATTTAGAAGGGATCTTCTGTCATCCCTAACTTCTTCAGTGCCTTCCATCAAAGTGATAAGAGACTGTCACATTTCCTTAGCGGATTGGCAGTGAATCAGGTTCTGCAACATAGAATCATCGACTACACATGTGATAATATTTTTGGCTTTCTTGTTTAAAGAGACAAGTGCAATCTCATCTTTCAAGATCCATCAACTTCTTAGGAACTTTCTTGGTAGGATCAATAGTGGAGGCGGTCATGGGAACATGAGGACCTTCTTCAACAATCATGAAGATCCTTGGATCCACAGCTTCCATGAAAAATTTTATCCTTTCTTTCCACATGGGAAAGTTGATCTTTGTGCACAAAGGAAGCTTAGCAAAATCCTTGGCTTTGTCCATGATTGTATAACTCAATAGAAAACTTGGGGAAGATATGTTCAAGGTGTTAACCTTTTAATGAACAATCTCTCTCTGATACCAATTGAAAATGTTTAAGTTGTCTACCTAAATCACCTAAAGGGGGTGAATAGGTGAGTTGTGCGTCTTTTTGCGAAATAAAAATTAAGCGAGCTATGCACAAAAAATTAACCAAGCAATCACAGACGACGCCAAGAGTTATAGTGGTTCCCCAACCTTGGGTACATCCACTTTCCACTCACCGATCTAGCAATGCACTAGACTCGGTTACTCCATTATTCTCGGATTGGAAACAATCCTACTACTCTAAACAATGTTTCTACAACTCGATCCAAAAACATGATCTACACTCGGAAGAGAAAAACTCCCTACAACTACTCGAAGAGCAAAGCTCCTACACTCGGAGAAGAATCTCCTACAAGAATACCTTGAAATATAAAGAAATACAAACTGTAATTTCTCTCAGATCTGAAAACTTCAACCCTTCTTCTTACTTGAATTTTAAAGCTCTGTCAGAAATAATTGAAGAAGACTCAGCTAGATCTTGGATCTGAAATTTCTGGACTTGGCAAGATCAAGTAGAGAATCTGTCGATTGTAGAAGATCTTGATCTATGAATCACTTGCATTGAATCGATCTGGATTGAAAGTACTTTTGTCGATGAAGGAGATGAGCGGCGACTTCCGATTTCGGAAAGAGAAATTAGGGATTCAGAAACTTAGAATTTCTTCTTACAGCTGCTTAGGGTTGGTCGGAAATGACAAGACCTTTTATAAGGCATGCCTAACGGTCATAATCATAATTAATGATAGCCACGTGGACCAATCACGTGCTAATGACATTTGAAATTTTGTCTGTCTGGACTTGAGAAATTTTCAGAAAAAGTTCAACATTTCTCGAGAAGAATGATTAAACTCGAGAGAAGGAAGTTTTGTTCTCGAAAACAAAGATGGAGAACTCGAGAAAAAAACTTGGAAAGAATGTGGAGATGGAAATCAGCAGTCTCGAGAATGAAGGGAAAGTACTCGAGAAAGATAAATTATTGTTCTCAAGAAAAAAACACTTTGGTACTCGAGAACAAAGAACTATCTCGAGAAGTACTTAAGAACTAGACGACTTCTACTCGAGTACAGCAAACCTCACTCGAGAACTAGACTTAGCTTCTCAACACTTTCAACGCCTTAAGACTGGCTTCTCGAGAATTAAACATAGCCATCTCGAGAACTAAACAAGGTCTTCTCGAGAAAAGGACTTAGAGAAATTCTGTATGGAAAGGAAGTAACTCGAGAAGAAGTGTCATGAAGCACTCGAGTACATAAGCCTTTCTCGAGAATAGCAACAAGCTTTCTCGAGAAATACTTCTGTCACGCGAATTCATGAAAAGTCTAACTCAAGAACTGACTTTAGTCCTTCTCGAGTACAAAACATAGTACTCGAGAAAAACACTTAGAGAATTTCTCTGACAGTCTGAAAACTTAATTTCTTCAAAAAAATAATCAGCATCATACTTTCCTCCCATGCCCTTAGTTCTTGAAAAGGAAGTGTATCCCAATAGAGAGGCTACATATGAGTCAACACCATAGATCACACAATGAGAGATTACATTGTATGGTCCTGTGTTTAGAGACTCATTGTAGACTGACATTGGTCTACACTTGGCAATTAAGTCTTGCAAACACTCAACTAAAAAGAGCATCAAATACAAACTTAATTCATCTTAGTTCAAAGGTGACTTCATACAAATCTGGGCTATTGTGGATGCAATATCCAACAGACATGAAGTCCCACTCCTCCTTCAACCTCCTTCCTCTCCCCTGAGAACCCGAACAAAGGTCCATCTGAGGCCAGCACCCTCTTGGCCTCCACCTTCATCACGTCAAATGCCTTCTTGAAGATGATGTTGACTGAACTCCCATTCTCGATGAGGATCCAGGAGACGATGAAGTTCTCGACCGCCGTTTGGATGACCAGCGCGTCGCAGAAGGGGTCCTCATGGTCTGACATGTCCTTCCTTGAGAAGGTGATCCTCTCCTCCGGGGGTGGGGTCTGGGATGTGGAGTCAATTCTCCTGCGGTACATGGTGTGGAGACTTGCCTTCCGGGAAGCCTCGACCCCCACCCCCCATGGATCACTCTAATCCCTCCCCGGGTCCCAATGTCGGCCCGGACCTTACACCTGTCCTCCTCTGCCCGAGGCAGGACTTCTTCGATCTGCACTCCCTGGCGGTCTTGATGTTGCTGTTGCTCCATGTTTCCTCTCATCTCGAGGAACTCCGGGCACGTGGCCGTAGCATGCCCCTCCTTTTGGTGGAAGTCACAGTAGGGAAACTCCACCCTAACCTCTCTTCTCCTTCTCTACGCGGCTCTCCTCTCCCCCATGGCTATAGCCATATCCTGGTTTTGGTCAGGGAGAGGTGGTCTCTGGCCTTGCCTCCCACCTGGAGGGTAAAACTGACCCTGGCCTCCCTAGATGTTGTCTCCTCTATGGAAACTTCTCTGCGGCCCCTGGTCCTGCCACTCCGGCCTCCAACCAGTCGATGGTTCGACTCCTAGCGCCCCCATCTGGGTTGTTGTTGTTGCTATTGTTCCCTCTGCCGGGGTTCAGCTCTCCTCTCCTCCTGACCTCTGCCACCCCAGGGCTTCTCTTCCTTCGTGTCCCACCTGGCCAGCTTCCGGGCAAACTCCGGGTTCGACCCCTCCCCGTCGACCTCCCTTTCCGCCCTCTCCATTAGTTCTTTATAGGAGAGGGGTGGCACCCTCTTCAGCTCCATTCTGAAGAAACCCTACTGCAGCCCCAGCGTGAAGGCCATCATCAGGGTGTGCCCTGGCATCTCTTGGACCTGAGTAACCTCCTCCTGGAACCGGTCCACGTAGCTCCCCAAGGTCTCGTTCACCCCCTACTTGATGTGGAACAGGGACTCCGAATCCTTCTTACTCCTATTTGAGGTGGTGAACCACGGCATGAACCCCCGGCATAGGTCCTCGAAGCAGTAAATGGAGTTGGTCGGCAGCTAGTGGAACCACTCTCTCGCCTTCTCTTTGAGAGTGGTGGCGAAGAGACTGCACTTGAACCCATCCGACATCTGTCGGTTCGAGACCACGTCCTCAAACCACTAGACGTGCTGGACCAGGTCTCCCTTCCCGGCGTAGTAAGAAATCTCCGGCTCCCTGAACCCCTCTGGAACTCGGGCAGAAGAAACCAGTTCGCTGAAGGGGATGCCTCCCCATACTAGGCGAGCTAGAGGGTCTCATACCCCAATCTCGTTGAACCTACCTCCTCTTGCCGAGCCCGGGAATAGCACTCTCCCGAGGAGCTCACATCCTCTCCCATCCTACGCAATTTCCTTCCCATCTCGCCTGTCGGTAGCGCTCGCCAAGGGCTGGGACCGCAAGTACAGGTGATGTTGGAGTCGAGCACTCGGCACGTGTGTCGAGTGCGAAACTGACGAGGCCGAGCACCTCCTGCTTGAATTCTCCGAACATCACCACTGTGGCGAGAGGCGGGGGGTGGTGAGTCGCACCTGTCCGAGCCTTATCCTGATCCTCCTGTCATCGAGCCTGTTGAATATTTTTTGTACTGACCACGCTCCACGCTCACCGCACCAAAATGTTGAAACCGAAAATTCAGTCTCTTGTGGAGTTCATCCTTGGGGAAGGGGTGATTGCGCACCTACTTCTCTCCTGCAAACAAAATGACAGAAAAAGCAGAGGGGACTGACCCAAGGACTCGGCACGGAGGTCCCACCTCACACCCGGAAGATCTTAGAGTGTTTCGCCTCCCTTAGTCAAATGTCGAGCTAAAGGCTACCTCAGAAAGCGCAAGAAGTTCTGGGAACAAGTAAGCATGCCTTATAAGGTGCTCCTTGGGTCCTATTTATAGGATTCTGAAAACGGCCTGCAAATAGCCAACCTCCACTGTTCTGAACAGCTATGTGCAGCCCAACTGGGTCTGCCAACAGCGCAACTCCGTTGTTCTAATTGGCTATGGGCAGGCCAGCGGGGGCAAAATGATATCAACACATCACAGAAGATTGGGTGAGTAGTCCCTGAGACCTCTACTCGCCTGGGGCGGCGAGTGCTCGATGGAGCTGACACTCGCCGCCTCCCCCGAACCTTGGAGAACACGGGCCCGACTGGCCCTGCTCAGTCGCCGCTTGCCGAGCTCAGCTGGGGTGAGTACGAGCCCGCCTGCTCCACTCGCCCCTCAAACAATCTACACCACCTGGGAGAGCCGAGGGGATGCCGAACTCCTCCCCTCTCCCCTTTGGGTGCTCGCCCGGGGCTTGGACTACTAGATTTGGCCTGCCTGATCCCCGTTGGGCCCACTCGCCGGATACGGGGTTGTACACACCTAGATCACCAATTTTAGCGAAATGGGGAAAGTGCCCCCTGAACGGTCCGGGAGGCCCGGGTAGGTTGCTTGGCGGCCACCGTGGACGACGGCGTCGAAAGGCGGCGAAGGCAGCCGGGGACAGCGGAGGCGGTCGGGGACGACGGAGGCGGTGGAGCCAGCCATGGCCGCCGACGTGTGCGTGACAATGTTGCACGCGCCTTGCGCGCAGGCGCACAAGGCGCGCGCTTGCACGCCCGCGGGGCGCGACTCTAGTGTTGTGCGTGCTTGGGCAATGCGCTTGTGTGCACATGCCTTGAGTGGGATTTTGGGTTTCTTCAGGCAAGCGCAGTCCTTACATGCGCTTCGCTCTATCGGATCGGTTTTCTTACATGTTTTGGTTGAAGTGCTATGATTTGGGTCAATAACCTCCATATGGAACCTCATCAACTATTTTTATATAATTTAGTTTCAGACAGATAAATATATATAATTATCAAAAACCTCCTCTTAGAGTTCACATAATTACAGGTTCATCCTGCTATATTTTGATATTAAAAAAACTTGTTCTGCAAGTTCGACAAATTTACAAACGGCCTCTTTCTGACAAAATTTGGATGAAAATTGTTAAATTTGACAAGAAATATTTTTTTAATCCAACTTTATCATTTGTAATAACTCAAAAGTGCAAGGGAGTCCATTAATAAAGATTTCTAAAATTAGAGGAATGCCTTTGTAACATTTTCAAATATTAGAGAGATCTGCTTGTAATTTTTTTTTTACTTCTGTGTTGCGTATTTTAACAAATTCATTGAAAAAATAATTATTATGTTCGTTGATAATATTCATTAAAACAGTTTATCAAAATTACAACAACAAAATAATAATAATAATAATATTGTAATATCAGGCTCCATTTGGTTCGGAGGTGGTGGGTCGATTCGGCGGGTGAAAACGGAGTGTTCGGACCGGAGGGGGAAGTGGCTGTTCCAAACGAAGCTTTTTGGGGCGTTTCTCAAGGCGGGCGGGCGGGAGGGCGGGAGGGCGGGAGGGCGGGTGGAAACGGAGCAAACGCCGCCGAAGGTTCATTTATTTACCCTCATTTCGACAGCATTTACCGAAAACGAAGCAGCGAAATGCCCAAACTACTAGAGCCTCAATATATTCCTATTGACAAAATTAAAAGAACATGGGATTTCTTTTTTACCTTAGTGCATATTTTAACATATTGAGAAAATAAGTATTTTATTCAGTCGATAATTTTCATTAAATTAATTTACCCAAATTAGCAAAATTTTGTAATATCAAGTTATTCCTATATCAACATAAAATTAAGAGAATGCGGGATTTTTTTTAATAATTTTCTTAGTGCTTATTTTAACAAACTTATAGAGAAATTAATTTTTTTTCGTTCCTAATTTCTTTTTTTCATTAAATTAGTTTGTCAAAATAACTAAAATTTCGTAATGTCAACTTATTCCAATCGATAAAATTAAAAGAATGTATTCAATTTACTATAGAAGTTATTTTTCTTATCACATTGCAATGATCTAAAGTGACGATATATCAGAAACATTTTCATTTCACAACATCAAAATAAACTATAATTGGTGATAAATATCAAAAAATAAAATACTTTCCAAACAACTTAAAAAGTAAAAACAATTAAATATTGATCTTTTGGAAAAAAAAGTGCATTATTAGAGAAATTAATATTACAATAATGTTCACTTCAAATGTCTTAGCATGGCTCGCCCTGTCCCGTGGCTTTGTCTTCCGGTCAGCAAAGGCAGCTCAGGAATTTCATCATCCAACTGCAGGTAAATAATACAAACTCAAAATTATTGTGAACCGTTAATTTATAGTATCTGAAAAACCCCATAAAATTTCCACTTTTGCAGGTCCACCACAATTGCCCCTGACTGGACAAGCTGGTCCTTTTTTTGGTTAGAGTAAACAAAATTTAGAAATAGAATGGGGCGGCAGTAAAATTAAAATGGAGCCGCAGTAATTACCAAAAATAGAATAAAATCAATGGGGCGGCACTGTCACTCATGAAGAATGAGATGCTTGCGACAATTCTTGTTATGGCACCAGTGGGGTGTCCACAAGGTGAAATTTTGGGTCCGAGAAGACCCAAAATTTTGGGGTGTCCAGAAGGTGAAATTTTGGGTCCGCTCGTCCGACAAAAAATTAATTTTAATCATATAAAAAATTTTATTTTTTAAAATAAATTATAAAATCTTAATTAAATTATTTTTATCTTTAATTTAAGACCTTATTTGTCTATAAAAATATTTTTTTAAAAAAAATCCAAGTCGGATATTCCATTTTTTAAAATCCGGTCGGATTTCTTTTTTTTGTTTTTTTTAAAACTATGTATTTTGCTGACTGTTTGATCAAAAAGTGAACGATTAGATCTCATCCGAACCTTCCTTTAGGTCCTCCTGCCGGACCCAATTATTTCTCGTCCAGAAGATGGAGCGGCAATGGGCTCGTCAAACAAGAATGTCGCCTCGCTGATTGCTGGAATGTTTGGGCAAAAGCTTGTGCGGGATTGAGAATTGGGGAGGGGCGATAGAGAGAGAGATATGAGTGACAATGCATAGAGGGCCCGAAGTGTACTGAATTCAGGCCCGAATTATTTATTGGGCTCTATTAGTTCTGCGGTAGTTATGATGAAATTTAGAGGGTATTTTCACTCCCGAGAGTCTACTTAATAATTATAGGATATTTTTTTCAGCCCCAGAGGGGCAAAATTGTGAATTCACATTGTATGGTAGGTTTCCTATAAAATTTATAGGTTTAGGACGCTCTACTATTATAAATTTAGGAGACCTACAAAAATAAAGACAGACGGTCATGATTCGTTTTTATGATCGAACAACTGATATCTTATGATCTAACCAGATCGGACGTGTTGAAACCGAGAACCAGCTTCTGTGGAGTTCGGATCCTAGAAAGGGGTGACCACACATTTACTTCTCCTAGCAAGCCTGCTTGACTGAGAACTTAGGATTTGATACTGAACTCGTTTGAGTTTTTCTTGTTATTATTTCCGCTGCGTGCACAAGTGTTGTGTCATCCTCAAAAACCCAACAGTGATATCAGAGAGAGGTTGTCGGCAATATTCATTGTTTCAGAGATTGATAAATCCATGGCGTGTAGATTTGGAGATTTAGAAGTGTTCTAAATGCCCAAATCTAGTCTTGGATCTTCCCAAGAACACATGCGATTTCTTTAAAGTTTACTCTTTAACAGTAACTGTCACTTTGTTGGTTTGTGAAACTAAGCATTTGTTAGATTTTGAATCTCATATGAACTGACGAGCATGTCTACTGTGTAAGTGAAGTTGGTGTTGCTCATGTCCTATGCATGTAGGTGTGAAGATTTAGAAATGTTCTAGATGTTCAGACCTAGCCCAGTTCATCAAGTGTTGATGATTCTAGTACACATCTAGGATGCATTTGGGTTATGACTGTTGTATTTTATTTTTCTTGATGTGCACACTGGTTAAGTGTTAACCATGATTAAAGAGTTAATAAACAATCTAAAATCCTTTAAGTAATATTAAGTATTCGGATGTCTTCTGATGGGTGACACTCTTCCTACCTCGATCGATGAAGTGTGGGATTGCCAAAGTAAGATGCATTAATCTATCTTGGTAAGGGTGCAAGCGGATAATTGTGATATCCCACTGTCGACATCCGGAAGATCTTAGAGCGTTTCCCCTCCTTAGTCAGTGTTGAGCTAAGGGTACCTTAGAAAGCGCTAGAAGATCAGAGAATGAGAAAGCTTGAAAGCGTGGCTTCAAAGGTACCCCCTTGGATCTATTTATAGATTTTTAAGTCTGGCCTGCAAATAGCGCAACTCTGTTGTTCTAAACGGTTATATGCAGCCTAAAGTGGGTCTGCCAATAGCGAAACTCCGTTATTTGGTGTGGCTATTAGCAGACCAAATTATATTAAACATATGATATTTGCACCCCACCTCTGGGAAGAATGCGAGCCAGCTCGCCAGTCCTTGGGATGGTGTGCTACCTTTCTTGCTCAGTTCGGCTGCTTCTTAGGCAGGTGCGGGCCGGCTAGTGGCGGCTCGCCCACCTACTGAGCCGCGACGGGCCGGCTGCCCCGGCTCGCTCGTCTACCTGGCGGATGTGGGCTAGGGGACGCCTGGACTCGCCCACCTAGCAAATTGACGCGGGTCGGCGGCCCCGACATGCGACGCGGGTCGGTTGCCCCGACTCGCTCGCCTGTCCGGCAGATGAAGGTCGGGCTAGATATAGGTCCCCTCTTCTGCCTTGTTGCACTCACTCGGCGAGCACTGTGTTGTACAATCCCCGCTCTTTTTGAGCTTTTGCAAAGCTCGGAAAGAATCATCCAACCCCACGTGTTCGGTGAGTGCCTGCTGAGCTGGAGGGAATCTTTTGGTGGGTCCGACCTTCGTGCTATATATATACCACCAGGCTCAATGAAATCCCCCGACCATCTGCTTATCTTTTTCTTTGCGAACTATTGTAGTTGAGTGATGCCCATAAAAGAAAAGATGCGTGATCGCCTACCGGCCGCGAGGGAGGGTACGCAGACACAAGTCATCGATGCTGCCTCCTGGCTGGCTCGAGGGCCGCTCAACCCTGCCTTCAGACTGAAGAAGACCAAGATGGTCAGGCGGTCTCCGCCAAATAGCACCCCTCCTAATCCAGTAGCTAGTCTAGAGGTTCCCCACCCGATATGTGAGCCACTTATTTGATTTTATGTTACTCTGATTCTGACACCTTCCCTCCCGTAGGAGGTGCCTCCGAGGAAGGAGATGGGGGAGTGGAGCCGAGACGCTCTTCCCCTCGTGTTGCCAACCCTTTGGCTATGGGATTTGTCCTTCCGGCGGTCCTGATCATTCCTCTTACGACTACTGGTGAGTCCTCGACTCCTTTTCCACTTCCTTGTTCGTTCATGCCTTACTTGATCATTTGTTGTTGTTGCTTCCACCTTAGGGGCCGTCGACCTGCCACCGCAGATTCCTCAATTGCCGATCTATTCTGGGTCGGGGAAGACCCTATCGACTCTTGAAGGCGAGCTCTTCCAGGGCCAACCATGTACTTCCCGCCCGCATGCCAGCGCGGGGGACGTCCGACCCCGGGTGAGTTTATGCGTTCGCTCACTTGTGATTGATCGCCTTCCTTCTCTGACCATTCCTTTATTTCTACATGTTTCAATGTGATCTTGTCAACCGATGTTGACATCAGCGAGGGGTACTCGTCTCCCCCTTCCCTGGACCGCATCTCCGAATACCTAGGAGACCCTCATGATGCTGAGGAAATGAAGAGGCGGATGACCCGATTGTTCAAGAAGCACTTCTTGATGTTGCGAGAGGTTTGCGGCATGATGGATGAGGACAAGGCGGAGGCGCACTTCGCGGTCCTCGAGGGCATGAGGCGCCCGGAAGACGGCGACGGGCGACTTGACCAGGAGTGCATATCACGCGGGCAGAGGAGCAACTCAGGCATGCCACGGAACAGTTCGACCTGGCCCAGCGTGAACTGTTGGCGGTATTGGATCTAGTGGCCAACCTTAGGAGGGGTGAATAGGTTTAACGACGTTTATTAAAATTTGAAATATTTCAAACAAGAAAAACTAGTTCAGGAAGCTACCGTGGGGCGTTAGGTAGCTAACATGCGGCGGTATGTTACAGAACTCATTTTTCTGGACAGATTCTCCCTTGGAAATCTATGCACCTTTCGGAGAAGTACATGATAACATCCACAACGTAATATCCGGGAGAATACGCAGGCAATGAATTTTATTCCAAAGTAAAATCAACAATTGTTTTAATGATTACAAAACTTGATCTCCGTGATGTCAGAGATCGAAGGCGATGAATAGAAACATCTTTGGGTTTTCTATACCGACCCGCTCCACGGATCGGTTGGCTCTCTCTCTCTTTTCCTCCAAAAAAGGTATGTGAGCCGGCTCTTCACCTCCACACAAGGAAGAGTCTTAGAGCCCCGCTAGATCACCCGATCTAGACGTCCCTTCCCCAGTATGATTTCTCACGGAATCCTTCCCCGGATTCCAAAGACCTTCCCCGGTCGATTTCCTGAACCACAAGCAAAATAAAGAAAGAGAAAGAATACAACAAAAGTTTACCTCTACGGTTGGCCACTAGATCCAACAGGCGGTTCGCGAGTATTTCTACCCTCCCCTACCGCCTCGTTTCGGAGTGCGAGGGCGGGGCAAGTGGAAGTAGATTCAATACTGAGTCCTCCGCCTCCTCGTTGTCGGCCCGCAGGCCTGGGTCGCACCTATTTTTCAGCTCGCACGACCTAATTGTGAACTCTATTATTTATTACTCTCTTTTGGAGTACTGAACTTTCTCCGTTATTACTTGGAACAGCTCGCCCGCGAATGGGTCTATGTCTGTATATTAATTCTTTTCATTTGTTGATTGCTATGACTTAGCTTTTCTTAGGCGGGTGCAGGCGAGCTACCTTGCTTGCCTATCCTCTTAGGCGGGCGCGAGCCAGTGTTACTCGCCCGCCTCTCGGGCGGATGTGAGCCAGTGTGGCTCGCTCGCCTCTCGGGCGGATGCGAGCCAGTGTGGCTCGCTCGGGCGGATGCGAGCTAGCGTGGCTCGCTCGCCTCTTATCCCGTTGCCGCATAGGTTTCATAGGGCCGCGGCGAGCAGGTAGGAATTAGGGGCGGGCTCGAATATTGAAGCGTCAGAACATATTTTTGTTATCCGCACATCTCACGCCGAAGGGACGTTTTCCCGCCCCTTTATTTTTTTTATAAATAGACCACTCTGTCCTTCACCCCACCTACCACATTTAAACCTTTCCTCTGCATCCTCTTCTCTCCTGCATCATATTCTTAACTCGCCACTTTCCGCAAAAACTCTAGCGTCCAGCCCGCTTACCGGATCGCGAGATGGGAGGAGGTGGTGGCGACATTGAGGGGAGGAGCAAGTGTGCGTGGACCTTCTCAGACTATGAAAACTCTAGCGTCCAGCCCGCTTCTGATCATGATATTTGGCCTAGCGATCTTGAGTTGTCTTCATACACTCTTGAATGAGCTTGATTCTGTCAGTGGTCTTATCAATCCATGATTCCCTAATGGTAGACATTTCTTCACTTTCATCCCAACACAACGGTGTCCTACAACGCCTACCATATAGAGCCTCGAACAGTGTCATCCCAATACTTGTCTGAAAACTGTTATTGCAGGAGAATTTCAAAAGAGCGACATACTTCTCTCACTTCCCTCCAAAGTCCAGTATGCACATACGAAGCAAATCCTCCCAAGGCCTATTTGTGCGCTCAGTCTGTCCATCTGTCTGGGGATGGAAAGCGGTGCTGAAATGTAACTTGGTGCCCAACCGCTTCTGAACGTATCTCCACTCCTTGGAGGTAAACCTGTCATCTCGGTCTGAAACAATAGTCTTGGGGACACCGTGAAGTCGAACTATCTCGTCTATGTATAACTGTGCCAGTTTCGGACCTTGATCCGTCTTCTTAAGAGAAATGAAGTGGGCGACCTTAGAGAGCCGATCCACTATAACCCATAAGAAATCATTCTCACTCTGCGATCTTGGAAGACCATGGATGAAAGTGGATATATCCTCAAAAGTTCACTCAGGAATGGGAAGTGACTGCAACTTGCCTCCAGGCCTTTGACACTCGGCCTTAACTAACTTGCACGTCTCGCACTTCCCTACATATTCAGCAACATCACCTTTCAAGCCTGACCACCACAGACTACCTTCTTGAGATCCGCATACATCTTCATGCTGCCCGGATGTATAGAATATTTGGAGTTATGTGTCTCAAACAGAATGTTCTCGCGAAGGTGGCTAACATCGAGAATACACAGTCTGCCATCATGCAATAATAAATTGTCCTGAATAGTGAATCTCTCCTTCTGACCTGTCTACGCCGAGATCCAAATCTCTGTCATCCTTGGATCCAAGGGTAGAGCTGTTCTAATTTTATCTTTGATGTCACATGTAATCTCCATCCAACTCAACCTTGCAGAACCAAAACTAAAACATGGCACAATGATGATGTCCAGTCTCTCCAGTTCCCACACCAACTCCTTCTGCTGAGTGAGAAGGGAAAAACATGAACCTCTATGGCTTAGGCATCAGCTACAACGTTCGTCTTTCCTGGATGGTACTGAATGTCTACGTCATAGTCCGATAGGAATTCTAACCATTTGCGCTGCCTCAAATTTAGCTTTCGCTGATCAAAGATATACTTGAGGCTCTTATGATCAGTGAATATCTCGCAACGCACTCCATAGAGATACTGCCTCCAAATCTTCAGAGCATATATGACCGCTGCAAGCTCCAAGTCATGCACGGGATAGTTCCTTTCATGCACCTTTTAACTGCCTCGAGGCGTAGGCTATGATCTTTCTATGTTGCGTGAGAACACGGCCCAAACTCTGACCTGACGCGTCGCTATAAATCTGAAATCCTTCGGGCCCTGATTGTAAACTCAAGATCGGTGCAGTCATCAACCTGCCCTTCAAGTCCTCAAATGCCAACTAGCACTCAACTGTCCAATCAAAACTCTTACCCTTACTGGTGAGGGAAGTCAGTGGTAAGGCTATCTTTGAGAAGTACTTGATGAATGCCTATAGTAACCAGCCAGACCCAAAAAGCTGCGAACCTCTGAGACTGATGTCGGTCTCGGCCAATCCTTAATGACCTCTATCTTTTTTGGATCAACACGAACCCCCTTCTAACTGATGACATGGCCTAAGAATGCAATCTATGAAAGCTAGAATTCACACTTTAAAAACTTGGCATACGCTGGTTCTTCCCGAGGGTACTCAATACAATCCTGAGATGAACGACATGATCTTCTGCACTTTTTGAGAACACAAAAATATCATCTATAAAGACGATAACGAAACGGTCCAAGTACACCCGAAATACCCTATTCATCAAGTCCATAAATACTAAAGGGGCATTGGTCCGCTCAAATGACATGACCAAAAACTCGAAGTGCCCATATCTGGTACTGAAGGCCGTCTATTGAATATCCATGTCCCGAATCCTTAACTGATGGTAGCCTGACCACAGATCTAACTTAGAGAAGGTGCACGATCCAACCAACTGGTTGAACAAATCATCAATCCTGGGAATCAGATACTTATTCTTTACTGTTATTTTGTTCAATTCACGGTAGTGTATGCACAGTCTCAGACTATCATCCTTCTTCTTCACAAATAGTACTGGAGTACTCCAAGGTGAAGTACTGGGGCGTATAAAGCCCAAGTCAAGCAACTCCTGTAACAGACTTTTCAACTCCGCTAGTTCTTTTGGAGCCATCCGGTAGGGGGATTTGGCTACCTGTGTATCCCCAGGCTGTAGGTCTCTCGGAAACTAAATCTCTCTATCTGGAGGGGCACCAGGGAGCTCTTCCGAGAAGACATCGGGGAATTCCTACACCACTGGTACCTCAGACAAGTCAGTCTTAGCCTCCGTATTCATCAGTACTAAGAAGGTTTTACAACCCTTCCTGATGCACATTTTAGCTTGGACTGAGGAGATGATCATCTTCACTACTCCCTTCAAACCTTGAAAGGTAAACACAGTCTGGTTGGGGCCCTCAAACTGTGTCTGCTTCTCCCTACAGTCAATTCTGACGTTGACTGCCGAAAGCCAGTCCATTCCAAAGATCAGGTCAAAACCTGCAATAGGAAGCTGCAAGGCTTCTATAATAATCTCGGTATCACCAAACTACATCGGTACCCTGCACTTATCTCTGGTCTGCAGAAGGGATTCATTCGGCATCATGATTCATGACTTCCAGCGGTACTGTCTCTGGAAAGGCTTCTAAATTCAGCTTACACACTAGAGATTATGTGATGAATGAGTTTGAGGTGCCCGTATCGAACAGAATCTTGGAGGGTAAATTATGAATCATAAGGAAGCCTACATGAATGATTTACAAAAGTTGGTGGTAGTGTCACTGCGGAGGATTAAATAAAATTATTAGTAAGCTAAACACTTACCCATCACTACATCCTCCCGATCCTTTGCCTCATGTTGGCCAAGTCCATACGCTCTGGGCTGCACTAAATCTCGACCTTGTGGTGGCCTCTCATCAATGATCATCAATGCTTTGCCCTTGTCTACTCTGCTTGAGCCACCAACCTCGAACTTTGACTGCAGGAACGAGTTACATTTGTTATCTATAGTAATAAAATAAAAGCAGTGCATAAAACTAGGCTTCGGTTTACCTGTGTCGCACTAACTTCCTGACAGTAGTGAGCTATGTGTCCAAGTTGTCAGCACTTGTAACACACGCTTGCATTGGCCAAACAATATCCTGGATAGCGACGCTGACACCTAGGGAAGGGGATAGTCCTTGCTCCTGTCTCCAGACTGACCACTCTTCTTTGCATCAGGCTTCTGTTTTTTATTCCAGTTCTTACCCTGGTCATTCCTGCTCTGCAGCGGCTGATGGGAATCCTGAGACCGCTTCGTGCGAAAACTGTTTAGCTTCTGCACCTTCTGCTGATCAGCCTCCAACCTGCGAGTTGTATCCACTAAGCTCTTATAGTCAGCGTTGACCAAGGTCATTAACAGTTGTCTCAACGAGTCACGCAAGCCATCCACAAAGCGACTGCACTTCTCAACCTGATCTCCCTGCATCACGCCCGCATAACGAGCCAGATGGGTAAGCTCTCGCTCGTACTCAGTAACGGTCTTGTCCCCCTGGTAGTGTCTAAGAAATTTCTCCTAGAGACCTCGTCGTGCGGAAGGATGCACGAACGACAATTTGCAAGGGCTCTAGAAAACTCGCCCCACGTAAACATATCCGATGTACGACCTGACCAAAAAGCATGTTCATACCATTTATAATGAATGTATCACTTTCTAAAATAAGAGGAAATTTTCATGACGATTTACTTGCAGGGTCATCTGCCCGGTACTTGTCCCACCAGACCTTTGCCTCACCACGGAGGAGGAAAACTGTCAGAGAAACCTTCTTGTTCTCTGGACACTCCATAACGTTCAACAAATCTCTAATTTTTGCTATCTAGACGTCTGTGTCCATCGAGGTTTCATCCCCACTGTAGTTTGGTGGTTAGAGCTCTCTAAAGTTCCTCAAATAGCGTTTCAGGGTCATCTCCACAGGTGCTGGTGCAGGAGCTGGTGCAGGAGCTGGTGCAGGAGCTGGTGCAGGGGCTGGTACTTGCACTGGAGCTGGAAACCCTGCAGCTAGTCCTCTCTAAAACCCCATCAAGGCTATAGTGACCGCCTTGGCCATCAGGGATGCTATGTCAGTGGCTTCTGAAGCTGTTAGAACTGGTGGCACCTGTGGCACATCAGCATCTCCCATGGAAGCGTTAGGAACAGGGTCCTGACGTGAAGATTCACCCGGTTCACTGACTCGTGATGCCTGATAGAACATATAAAAGAAATATGATTATTTATCAATGCATCTGGGAAATCTGGCTTAGCAAGTAATTTCCTACTCTTACAAAAACTAGGGTTTAGGCGAAACTTAATTACTCTACTAACAAGTGTTTACTCTGACACACTCCTATGACTGTGAATTTTTCCTGGGTGCAGGGATCCTAAACCAGGCTCTGATACCAATTTGAAACACTTCTTCCCAGTTTTACAATAATCAGCCGTCCGGCCGGGTCAGCGATATAAATAAAACTATGAAACAATATTAAAACTAGTACACAGCAGGTATAAAGAAAAATACTGAGAATTTAAACTTACAACGGAAGTTATGAAAGAAAGTAAGGGTAACCATATACCTTTATAAGCTGGATTCACAGAGCAACTAAACACGAATTGAGATGAAAGAACTGAAAATCTGAAGTAGCAATAATAGGTTTGATACATGATATTCAAAACATTAACAAGATACAGTATCCAAGGCTACAAGTGTATACTTAAAGAAAAGAAAACTGAATAGGAAATCAACTACAAACTGACACCACAAGGACGCTCAACCTAGGCATAGTTTCCCACCTGGGTCATCTGTAAAAGCATTGTCCACAAGGGGTCAGAGTAAGGAAAAATAACTCCTCCTAGTGTCACTAAAATATTTTTTTAAATGATGAATGCATGCTCTTTGAAAATAGTTTCGTTCATTAAAAATCTTTATGCTAGATGATATGCATGCCTTTACAATGTTTCCTAGTCAACACACATACTCATTCTACGTTCATAAATTTCATTTTATTTACCCAAGCCCCGGCTGTTGAAACAAAAAACTTGGTCTTTGTGGAGTTCAACCCTTGGGGAAGGGGTGACCTCGCACCTATTACACTCGGGGGGATATCACGGACCAAAGACTTGGGAAACTAGGAACAGACCCTCGGCTCTAGCGCGGAGGTCCCACCACACACCCGGAAGGTCACAAGAACGCTTCCCCTCCCTTACCAATGAGAGCTGGGTACCTTGGAGAGTTCTCTCAACTCTACCAAGAAGAAAGCTAGGGAGGAGGAAGCCAGAAGCCAATGCCTCTCCAAAGGTACCCAAGGGGGTCTATTTATAGTTTTTTCCAAGTAATCCTGTGGTCAAAATGACCAAAATGCCCCCAAGGCAAATAAACCTCTAGCCAATAGAAAACATCCACACTTGGGGGTAAAAGGGAAAAATTCCCCCTGGGGGTAATATGGTAAACATGACAACAAGAGGTCCAGGGGGAGGAGGAGGCCGAACCGTGCTCCTTTGACTCTGCCTCCGTCAACTTTGTCAACCTCTTGACAAATGCTGGGTTGGCCGCCTCCATGGCTATCTCCTCTGCTGCCCTTTCCATCAGCTCCTTGAAGGAAAGGGGGGCCTTCCGGGTCAAGCTCATCTTGAAGAACCCTTCGCGCAACCCCACCGTGAACGCCATCTGGAGGGCATACCCTGGCACCTCTTGGATGTCAAGGACCTCCTCCTGGAACCTGTCAACGTAGTGGGCCAGCGACTCCTCAGCCCTTTGCTTTATCAGGAAGAGGGACTCAGGACCTTTCTTCCTCTTCTTGGAGGTGGAGAAGCGAAGCTGAAAGCTCCGGCTCAAGTCTTCGAACCCGAAGATGGACCTTGGAGGGAGTTGATGGAACCAGTCCCTCGCCTTCTCTTTCAAGGTGATCGCAAATAGACGGCACTTGAAGGCGTCCGTCATTGGCATGATGGAGACGGCATCCTCAAACCACTGTAGGTGATGGATGGGGTCATCCTTCCCGGTATAGTATGCCTTGTCAAGTTCCCTGAACCCCTCGGGAACGGGAGCTGAGATGATCAGCTCGCTGAAGGGTGACCCTCTGAGGTGTGGTCTCGCGGTCTCTACTGGCGCGACCTGGTCGCCTAAGGGGCGAGCACTCGACGGGCTGGGGAACAACTCCCGGCCGGAGAGGTCTCGCTCGACCCCCTCTCCTATCCTCTCCTTTCCAGGTCGCCTCCCTGGGGCACTTCCTTCTCCCCCTGCCGGGGTGATCTCGCTTAGATCTCTGGGGGGCAGCTCACTGAGATCCCCGGGAGCCGGTCCCTGGGGGATGGGAGCTGAGCTGCTAGCCCGAGGGGCAATGCTTCGCAACATCTCCATGATGCCAAAGATGGAAGCCATGAACTCTTCCCTTCCTACAAAGGGTCCTGGGTTGGGGAGACCACCGAGGTCATCACTATCTCCCTGATCTCCAGCCATGACACTCTCCCGAGATCTTCTGTGCTGGTCACTCTCCACGCTCACCGCACCAAAATATTGAAACCAAAAACTTGGTCTCTATGGAGTTCGACCCTTGGGGAAGGGGTGACCTCGCACCTACTACACTCGGGGGGATATCACGGACCAAAGACTTGGAAAACTAGGAACAGACCCTCGGCTCTAGCGCGGAGGTCCCACCACACACCCGGAAGGTCACAAGAACGCGTCCCCTCCCTTACCAATGAGAGCTGGGTACCTTGGAGAGTTCTCTCAACTCTACCAAGAAGAAAGCTAGGGAGAAGGAAGCCAATGCCTCTCCAAAGGTACCCAAGGGGGTCTATTTATAGTTTTTTCCAAGTAGTCCTGGGGTCAAAATGACCAAAATGCCCCCAAGGCAAATAAGCCTCTAGCCAATAGAAAACATCCACATTGGGGGGTAAAAGGGAAAAATTCCCCCTGGGGGTAATATGGTAAACATGACAACAAGAGGTCCAGGGGGAGGAGGAGGCCGAACCGTGCTCCTCCCCCTTACCCCAACCTCAGACACTCAAGCCGAGCTCGCCCGAAGGGGCAGGGCGCCCGGGAGAGCTCCAGGTCGTCGGCCGAGCTCGCCCAAGGGGCAGGGCGCCCGAGCGAGCTCTAGGCCGCAGGCCGAGCTCGCCCAAGGGGGCTGGGCGCCCGGGCGAGCTCCAGGACGCCGGCCGAGCTCGCCCAAGGGGGCTGGGCTCCCGGGCGAGCTCTAGGACGCCGGCCGAGCTCGCCCAAGGAGGCTGGGCGCCCGGGCGAGCTCCAGGCCGCCGACCGAGCTCGCCCAAGGGGGCTGGGCGCCCGGGCGAGCTCCAGGCCGCCGGCCGAGCTCGCCCAAGGGGCAAGGGTGCTCGGGCGAGCTCCAGGCCGCCGGCCGAGCTTGCCCGAGGGGGCTGGGTGCCCGGGGGTGAGGCCTTGGCCTCCGTCCGGAGTACCGCTCCTTCATCGCGCATAGCAAGCCCGGGGGGAGATGCAGATTTTTCCTTCCCCTACTAGTATATTTCCAAGTCCAAGCCAAAATTGGCCACCAAGAGTCCAAAATCTCTAAAAAGCTTAAAAACTTAAAACTGACTCTGCGCCTGCCGAAAGTACCCTACTCTGCGAATACAGGGTTGTACAGAGCCAGTTTCGCAGAGTAGGGTACTTTCGGCAGGCGCAGAGCCAGTTTTAAGTTTTTAAACTTTTTAGAGATTTTGGACTCTTGCTGGCCAATTTTGGCTTGAACTTGGAAATATACTAGTAGGGGAAGGAAAAATCTGCATCTCCCCCGGGCTTGCTATGCGCGATGAAGGAGCTGTACTCCGGACGGAGGCCAAGGCCTCACCCCCGGGCACCCAGCCCCCTCGGGCGAGCTCGGCAGGCGGCCTGGAGCTCGCCCGGGCACCCTGCCCCTTGGGCGAGCTCGGGCGGCGGCCTGGAGCTCACCCGGGCGCCCAGCCCCCTTGGGCGAGCTCGGTCGGCGGCCTGGAGCTCGCCCGGGCGCCCAACCTCCTTGGGCGAGCTCGGCCGGCGGCCTGGAGCTCGCCCGGGCGCCCAGCACCCTTGGGCGAGCTCGGCCGGCGGCCTGGAGCTCTCCCGGGCGCCCAGCCCCCTTGGGCGAGCTCGGCCTGCGGCTTGGAGCTCGCCCGGGCGCCCTGCCCCTTGGGCGAGCTCGGCCGGTGGCCTGGAGCTCTCCCGGGCGCCCTGCCCCTTCGGGAGAGCTCGGCTTGAGTGTCTGAGGTTGGGGTAAGGGGGAGGAGCACGGTTCGGCCTCCTCCTCCCCCCTGGACCTCTTGTTGTCATGTTTACCATATTACCCCCAGGGGGAATTTTTCCCTTTTACCCCCCAGTGTGGATGTTTTCTATTGGCTAGAGGCTTATTTGCCTTGGGGGCATTTTAGTCATTTGACCCCAGGACTACTTGGAAAAAACTATAAATAGACCCCCTTGGGTACCTTTGGAGAGGCATTGGCTTCTGGCTTCCTCCTCCCTAGCTTTCTTCTTGGTAGAGTTGAGAGAACTCTCCAAGGTACCCAGCTCTCATTGGTAAGGGATGGGAAGCGTTCTTGTGACCTTCCGGGTGTGTGGTGGGACCTCCGCGCTAGAGCCGAGGGTCTGTTCCTAGTTTCCCAAGTCTTTGGTCCGTGATATCCCCCCGAGTGTAGTAGGTGCGAGGTCACCCCTTCCCCAAGGGTCGAACTCCACAGAGACCAAGTTTTTGGTTTCAACACTGGCGTTCACTGCCTGGTGTACTGTCTCATGTCCGTTCTATACTTGAGTTCTAGGTGGCTTCTAATCTGCACTTCTACTTGCAAGGCTATAGGCAGAGTATCTCCTAACGCGCATCTGAAAACTGACGACCCAAGACCATCTTACGAACTCAATTGTCCTAGTGTCGCGCGGACACGGTCTCGAATCTACTAACTGTCTCAAAGGGGAGTCAACTCCCAAGACTCTACTGTTCATATGATACCATATGCCTTATAAGAAAGGTAGTGCGTCTCTACCATACCCGAGAAGACTTATGTGTGCTTACTAACCCTTTTAGGTTTGACGCTACTCTGTTCGGGACATCTCTTTGGTGTACTACTGAGCGACCCTTGATTTTCTTGTGGTCAGCTAGAAGGGATGTTCACGCCCTTAATTAGACAAATTTCCGAACTTACGTACACGTATAAGGGTTTTGTATCAAACGTTAGTATGCATGATCTGACTATTCGGGCCTGGAAAAGGGTATTATCCTCCATTAATTCCGTGGCCGTTTTCCTACCGCCACACCTTTTTATGCATGGATATGATGCTTGTACGAAGCCTATACATGCGTACATAAAATAATTTCTTGATACGTCTAACTAACAGGAATTAGATTTCCTTACAGTGGGGATGCAGCGCTCGTACACTCGGCGCGGCGACATTGCTTTTTCGAAGAAAATCTGACAACGGAGGACTTCCAGAATTTTGCCCCGAGGCCACCAAAAATCTGCAATCCATGACAACTCTAAATTACGCATTTTCCTTTAAGGATTATCGGTAAAGGAACACAAAATGGCTAGGGTAAAAAAATGAAGAACAAAAATGGTGCAGTACCTCTACGTGAGAGCGATTAAGACTCTACAATGCAATCAACTCCAAATTTGCGGTGGATTTAGTACTTCGATCCCTAATTAGGGCAAGAAGGAATGAGAAGATAGTTAGAATCGACTTCCAATTAGAAGGATTTCCACCAAGAAGTGTAGACAAGTGAGGAACTAAACTCACCGGGACCAAAACGATGCTTCAACACTCTTGACTTCCACCGGTTAGGGATGAAACCGGCTCTCCTACGGCACAGGAAGGGAGGAGAGAACTCGTCGGCGCCTGCAGAGGAAGGAGGGAGGGTCGGCGTTGAGAGTCGGAGCGGGGGAAGGCATCAGCTAGGGCTTGCGGGAGGCGGAGCGCTCCCTGTAGCGGAAATACTGAAGTCGGGAGGGGGAAAGCGGCAGTTTCCGTGAAATTGGGTTACGGGGTTTAGGACTTACGGGGGTTTGCGGCATTTAACACTCAGCAAGGAATGGTTATGATAACCGCTGGGGGAATTTGCCCCCTTTTTCCACCCAAAGAGGTGAAAATCTCTAAACGCACTCCACTCCTAAAATGCCAATCCACATTAACACTTTATCAAAAAAAAAAAAAAAGTGTTGCGCTTCCCTATTAAAATAACTGCGTCACGCAAACTTTAAGACTGATATAAATCAACAAATTTACGAACGCGATTATAAACATACTAATATTGTACCTCGACGACACGTTGTCCCGATCAAAATCATTCGCGATTTGACCCTGCAATATAATTAAATTTTTGCGTCAAATATACGAATGTTACACCTCTATTATGTGTTGGAAAAATGTTTGGGGTGCATTTTTCATTTACAGCTCCAAGTTTGCATATACTTGGAGGGCAATATATTTTTGAATGTCCATATTCAATGCTACAACAAAGCCAAATTCTTCAAGATTCAGAGGTACGTGTTGAGAAACCAACATAAATTTTTTTGTTCATAATGCACAATTTTTATTCTTAGATTGCTTCGACATGTTATTTCTACGATGAATAGTTGTCAAAATTTTATATCTTAATGACCACAAATTGTCTCAGAAATTTAATCAATTCTCAAATACTCCAACGCCCAGTTGTTCATGTATTGATATGTGATGGGTGCACTACATGTTCTTGCAAGCTTCAAGTGACTGTCGTCACTCCACTGAAAAAATTCCTTTGACAACTCGAAGATTTGCTCTTTCCATTTCATTCTGTGAGTTTCTATGTTTAATGCATCTCTAATATAATTAATTAGGTCCCCATTTCTCTTTGAATCTATGATTCCATATTTATTGATTGTAGGTATCATGCTCAACCATTGAGGAGAGCAAGTGGCCCTCTACAAAGTGGATGCACACTCATGAATATAAAGTTGAACAATTACAGTGAAAGGTATTCTTCTCTATTTATATACAGGTAGGCCTTCATAATTGTTATGCAGTCGCAGCTCAATTGAAAAAACTCGCATTATCTTATTAATGATTACCATTCGTTTTATATTTACAATTAGTTCTTAAGAGTGGCCCATTTATGTGTGTTAGAAAAGAAAATGTAAAACCCACATATTGGCCCATTTAGTGTAGCGTCTCTTATTCTTGCATTAGTCTCACACCTTGTATAAGAGACTCCTCTCAGTCTCCCGTCCCTATATATATGTACTCTTACATTGTATTTACATAGTCAACAAGGATATACAAGATTTTACTGTTTTTCCTTCATCGCTCGTGCACTTATCTACATGGTATCAGAGCCAGGTTTCACTCTGAGCGGTCTCTAATTCTTTAACCGCGGCACTCTGTGCGGTTTGCTAACCGCAACTCCTCGGCGGATAGACTTCTTCTACCCACAAACCTCTGTGTGACTTCCTATCTGCATCCCACGGCGGATAAAAATCGTCTGACCGCTCGGGTCTCCCTGTGCTGCTCCCTCCTCTTTTGGACCCGTTCCTCCTCGCTTTTATAGATTTCGCTGTTGGGACCCACCGTGCAGCATGTTCTGTGTTCGCCACGGTCTGCTTCCTTGCCACGAGCTTCCTTGCCGCGACCTTAATACCTTGCCACGAGCTTGATACCTTGCAGCGGGCTTCCTTCCCTGCCACGGTTTGTCTCTTTGGCCACGGCGGTCTGCTCTTCCGCATCTGTCGCGGTTTGTTTCTTTAGTCGCAGCGCGGCCTCTCTTCAGCCCGCCGCGGTCTTCTCTCTATTAGTCGCTCAATACGCCGCGGTCTCATCTCAGCTTGCTGCTCTTCAGCCCGCAGCAGTCTCTTATCTGCTCGTTGCTCTGTCCGTTGTGCCTTGTCAATTGCTGCTGGATTGTGTTCGCCTGAGTTCCCTCTGCATTGCTTGTCGGCCTTCTGCTCTTGTCGTGGTCTCCACTCTACTCGCTGCTCCTCAGTCCGCTGCGCTCGTTGATTCCTGTCCGCTGCCCGCCGGCGGGTTGTCTTTTGTTCGTTGTTTCTCTTGTAACCTGTGTTGTGCTGATTCGCCAAAATTTGTTGTCGCGGCCTCTGTCATAGTCTGCAGAGATAGGTTCGTTGTGCCTGCCTATCCGCTTCTTCTAGCTGGTATTTGCTTATCCGCTTCTTCTAGCCGCCAGGTCATGTCGCCTAGGCGCTTCTTCTAGCCGCCAGGTCATGTCGCCTAGCCGCTTCCTCTGTCCTAGCCGCTTCTTCTAACCGCCAGGTCGTGTCGCCTAGCGCTTCCTCTAGCCGCCACGTAGTAATGCCATGGGTTCCTCTACTGACTCTTCTCCTTCAACCCACTTGGTTCCTGCTCCTGAGTTGCGTGACGAGTTGAAGATCACCACCAACTTTCTTACTGGGAAGAAGAACTTTGTTGAATGGGTGCATTCTGTCAGACGGGTACTTCAGTCCAAGGGACTTCTGCATCATCTCACCAAGGATCCTCCTTTTACACCTACTGATGACTGGTTGCGTGATGATGGCTGTGTTCAGACTTGGCTTCTCAACTTCCTTGATGACGAACCTTACCGCATGACCATGTATCACGAGACGGCCAAGGCGATGTGGGATGATCTCCATTCCCTTTACTACGGCAAGGACAGTCTCCAGCACCTGTATGACACCATCACAGATCTTCAAACTCTTGACATTGGCGGTGCTGTCGACTTAACCTCATTTGTTGCTCGGGCCGAGTCACAGGTTGAAGCCTGGATCCAACATCAGCCCCTACTACGGATCTCGCTGCCCAGTGCGCTCAAAAGGAAGCAGTTGGTATTGCCATGATGATGGCACGTGTCCCGCCTCGTCTTCAGAGTGTTCGGGCTCAAATCCTCTCGTCTGCTGCTACTCCCTTATTATCGGATGTGTGTTTCATGTTGCTAAAGGTTTCACCCCCTCCTGATACTACCGACCCTTCTCCAGCACTCTTCTGCGTCATTACTACCTCTACCTCCCCCTGCTAATGGAGGACATTCAGGCTCTCGGGGAAGGGGTCGAGGTGGCCGGCCACGGCCTAAGTGTTCTTTTTGCGGTAAGTATGGACACCTTGAAGCGACCTGCTAGTACAAACATGATCTTCCTCCTCGTCTGACTGCTGCTGTTAGAAAAGAGTAGCGCATTTATGTGTGTTAGAAAAGAGATGTAAAGACCCAGTGGTCTGCTCTTCAACGAGCTTGTCTCTTCAGTTTGCGTGTGTTAGAAAAGAGTAGAGCATTTATGTGTGTTAGAAAAGAACATATAAAGACCTAGCGGCCTACCGCGGGCTTCCTCCTCTGTCGCGGTTTGTCTCTTTAGCCGCAGCGTCTGCTCTTCCACGCCTGCCGCGCTCAATTCTCTGTTGTCAGCAGCAAGAGAGCCTGCAAGGCCCCGACAGCTAGCTAGCTGCAGCCTCCGGTGGCGAGCCTTAAGCCTGTAGGTTGGGGTCTCCCTAAACAATGCAATATTTACAACCGTGACATATTCTAGGATACCAAATAATTCGAAAGCCTTAAGCGCCTGATTTAATTTATAGTCGATAGGATAAATCGCTCCGATGATGTGGGACTAAATAGTTGTACTGGATCTCCCTTTTGCCTCACGCGTGATTACTGGATCTCCACGGCGGCCAGACCGGATCCCACAGGCGGGTTCGCCGGTGTCTGACGAACCCGTCAGGGGTTGTCCAGCGGCGCGGGGGTAGGGCCACCACCGGCGGTAGCCCTGCCCGTGAGCCCTAAAACTGGAGCTCACGGGCAGGGTCACCGCCGACGGTGGCCCTGCCCGGTCGTTGTCGGACAACCCCCGACGGGTACTTCAGACACAAGCGAACCCGTTGGTGGGCTCCGGTCAGTACGCCGCCACCGGAGTGGAAATCTAGTAATCACGCGGGGGACGAAAGGGAGGTGCCGGACGAAAAATTGGGTCCGGGCAGAAGATTCGTGCCCAGGATAAAAAATCGCGTCCGGGCAGAAAAATCGGTTTCGGGGAGAAAAAAGTCGCGTCCGAGGAAAAATTCACGTCCGGATAAAAAAATCGCTTCCGGAAGAAAACGTCACGCCCGGGCGAGGCATTGGCGTCAGATTCGTCTTCGGCGTCCGTGTGGATATTTGAAGCAGGGAAGCCATGTGCCTTAAGCGGATGAAGGGGGAAGCCATGTGCGAGAAGAAGGGAGGCTTTGTGACCAAGACGGGAGTTAATTTCGTGGGAGAGGAAGTACTGTCGTGGATCGTCAGAAGTAGTCAAGGGGATACTCTGTGAGGAAGCACTGCGGTGGAGTTACGGAGGATTCCGGTGAGGGGGTGGCTTCATTCGAGGGCTTCGTGGAGGCTTACAGGTGAAGGGGAGAGATCGCTTATGCGAATATGTATATCGGGAATGAGATGAGGACGGCTGGAGAGGTTATTTATGGCGATTGTAAACTGCAATTTGTTATTGTCTGGTCATACCCTAAAATTTCATAATTTTTCTTGTCTTTTCGAAATACGTCTTGTACATACAATTTTAAGAAAACTGCTCAACACAAAAGTTGTAAATTACGTCGAGATCTACAACTTTCGTGTTGATCATTTTTCCTAAAAATGCATGTACAAGACGTACTTTGGAAATATGTCAAGGTTTTGCGCCTTTCCGAAATACGCCTTGTACACGCAATTTCAAGAAAAGTGTTCAACACGAAAGTTGTAGATCTCGTCGAGATCTACAACTTTCGTGTTGAACACGTTTCCTAAAATTGCGTGTACAAGGTGTATTTCGAAAAGGCGCGAAAAATTAGGAGATTTTGTGGTGCGACTAGCCAATAACGAGTTGCGGTTAACAATCGCTTTATTGATAATCGCCATAACCAAATGTTTTGTGGTCGAAATTTGAGGAACCCCTCAAAAGAGGTGCTTATCCGTGAGTTATTTGAGAGGAGAAATCGTGGCCGTAATTTAATCGGATGATCATATGGCGTGTAATAAAATTGCAATAAGAACGGACAAATACGTATATTGTCTTATATATAATAAAGATATATATATAATGCGATCGTAACCGCATGACCGGTGAAAATAAGTCCTCCCAAACGAAGTCTTAGCTTCTTCTTATCATCATCATTAACATGCTTGAATCCAAAGGTAGATATCCAGGTGTCGACAAGGTATGGAATGGCTGATAAAACTAGCATTTCTACCCTCAAAATTTTCAGCATCTATGACATTGGGGGAAACTGTCAGTTTGAGAAGTAAATCACATGCAACATGCGCAAAACAAATGAAGAAAACTATAATCTGTAAAAAATTAATACCATGACTGTTAAACAAAATCTGCATTATCAGAAAACTTGGGTTAAGATTTGTTGATTTTCATGATCATGTGAGTTTACTTTAGAGAAGATATATGATAAGTCTCTAACAAACTTCATCCATAGTTAACTCTTGCTCAAGTAACAAAATTTTGTGAACCACGCCATACATATAATGTGCATTCAAGTAGACAAATACTACCTCGTAAGCTATAACCTTTATTAAGCTGTCTAGATGAAGTGGAGTGGGAATCAATAAAAGCGGTTTTGTGTCATTTGCTAAGATTAGAATAATTATTTATTAGCTATATCTTGAAATATATTATATTTCAAATTATCTGATCTATGCATGTACATGTAGTCGATGGTACTGGGGTAATATGGATGACAAGACATTTCAGTGGAAACAAAGATTGTGATGGAAAGAAAAGGAAGAGACTGGTGTAGAAGGAGAGTTGTGGAGGTAAGAGAAGAACGGACGCCTATAATAGAGGAAGACAAAATGTAGAGAGAAAAAAGCACTACAACTAGGAAAGAGGTTCCGGCCAAAACCTATTCATGCATTTCCTCACACGAGGATGCTCCACAAGACCACCACCCCCACCTTCCACTTGTCCCCGAAGGCGGCCACCACAATTGCGGCCTTACAAAAATCCTTGGCGACGGCCTCGGTCCTCACAATACTGGATTCTCTCAAATCACAACAGTGGAATGCGACGCCTCAGGCACCGACATCAGGGTTGTTGAACCCGAAAATCACAATTCAAAGAGGAGTTCGGACCGATGGGGCAACTTGCACGTATTTCTCCCAAATTAGAACACTTCACTGGTTGTTTGGAACTAAGAAACAAACCCCTGAGCTGCAGCGAGGAGATCCCGCCATACACCCGGAAGATCAAAGAGAGTTTCTCATCCCTAGCAAATGCTAAGTTGGGCACCTTGGAGGGCACTAAGGAGCAAAAGACTGTCCACCCGAAAACAACGACAAACCGTGTGGCATCTCCAGCCAACCGGAATCAATCAAAAGAGTAAGAAGACAAAAAAAAGAATCTTCTCCAAAGGTGTCATTGGGGGTCTATTTATAGTTTTTCGAGAACGGTCTGCAAATAGCGGAATCCCACATTTTTAGATTTGCTAAACGCAACCCAAACTGGTCTGCTAACAACGAAATCCTGCTGGTCGAAACAACTAAAGCTATGCCAAATTGAGTTTCTGTTGGATCCCTAGTTGGATTTGGGCTATGATCACTAAATTAGGTTAAGTCTGACCCACATTGTATAGCTAGGGTCAATTCTTTGAGTCCTAGAGTTTAGGCTAGTCATTAGGTTCAACCTTCATGGAACAGCCAGCAGAGGACCTCAGAAGACTCAAACTTAGAAGATTCAGAAAATAGTATGATCAGTTCGAAGTTCTTCGAACTCAGCTCGACGATCGTCAATCTCAGATCGACAAACTCAGAGTTATTTCTCTGAGCTGAGCTCGACGATATTCGAGCTCAGGTCGACGATCATGTCTTTCAGACAGATTTTCAACTCGACGAACTCAGAGCGCAAAATTGGCAAGTTATTCTCTGAATGCAGTTCGCAGAGCTCAGGTCGACGAACAGGAATTTTCAGGTCGACGAACTTGGAACTCCGGTCGACGAATTGCGTTCAGAGGTCGATGATTTCTGTCCCGAGCCAAAATGAGAAGTTTTCCATACTTCTGTCCCTTACTTTCTATATTATTTAGCAGTATTATTATTGAGTAATTAATGCAAATATTCCCCTGAATATAGCCATTATTGGCAACATTAATTATGGTTTTCATCAGGGTAATTACTTGATTATTTTATTAGGGACAGTTGAGGAAACTCATTTATGACAGTCATTCCAGCCGTTTGTATTCTCCAGATCCTTCAGCAATTAATGCAGGAATAAAAATTCAAAGGAGATTTTCTGACTACAGAATATAAAAAAGATTTTCTCTTTTCAGTCGATTATTATTCTGCCAGAAATCTGAACACTGAGCCAGACATCATCAGGAAAAATACAGCACACAAAAATACTGAGAGACACAGACTGAACATTCAGAATTCTCTCCCAGTGTAGAAAACATTCTGTTTTTTTTCATGTCAATTATGAAGACTGAAGAAGAACATTCATCACTACAAAAGTCTTCTTCAATCTTCTCCTCCAGGAACATTCAAGGACAACTCATCTTGATTCAGTTAGAAAGTTCCAGGATTGTTTTCAGACAAGGCTGAAGACCTACACTCTGAGCAAGGCTCCATCTTTCTGAACCAACTCTACATTTCAGAAGGAGTCTTGATAACTACAGAATCCACAAGTCTTTTCTGCTGTTTAGAGAAAAGAGAAGACATCATCACATCTCTCTCACCTCTTGTATAAAAGGTTTATTAACTCCCTTCAAAAGTTTATTCTTGATTTTTGGACACCTAGTCAAAAACCTAAAGGGTTGTGAGATCTCCCTGGAAATAGATCTTGTGGTGGCAGTCACCTGATCAAAAACTTGTTAGTGGATTCCTATCAGGGTGGTAGAAGAGTGGATGTACCCAGGTTGGGGAACCACTATAAAATTTCTTGTGTTGTCTGTTTGTGTTCATTTTCTTTTTGTTCTTGCTATGTTGTGATAGATAGATTAGTTTAACCAGTCTTTTATTTATTTCTATATTATTATTGGTATCACTTATTTTCAACTCTGATATAAAACTTAAAAACAGTCAAAGTTTTAAATACTTTATTCATCCCCCTCTCTAGAGTAAATTAAATCTAACCCCCATCTTTCAATTGGTATCAGAGAGTTGTTCCTTTGATTGTACAAACTAACACTTGAACCAGAATATCCTTGCTAGATCTGATTGTCTTTTCCTAGTTTTTCTGTTATCACAAAATGACACAGAATAAAGACTATGCAAGCACTAGACCTCCATGTACAACCCCGTGTTCGACGACTCGATCTAGATGGGCAAGCAAGCCAGTCCCAACCCACGCTAGTATAAGCGGGAAGATGGTCTCAGAGGAGCGGTTCGCTCTCCTCAGGGCCTGAGAGGTCACTTGGGCGAGTCAGCCCCGGCCCGCGCCTCCTAGGCGAGTCAGCCCCGGCCCGCGCCTCCTAGGCGAGTAAGCCCCGACCCACGCCTCCTAGGCGGGTCGGCCCCGGCCCGCGCCTCCTAAGTGAGTCCGCCCCAGCTCGCTCTTGCCCAGTGGGGTTGCGGGTTGACTCGGAGACTAGGATACCCTTCCCCGTAGGGCCCAAAGGCCAAATTACCAGGATGACCCTGTCAAGGGGGGCAAATATCCTTCTCGAACAGCGGAGTTGTGCTGTTAGCAGACCTAGTCGTGCTGCGCATAGCTGACCACAATAGCGAAGGTTGGCTTTTAGCAGACTACTTTCAGAAAACTATAAATAGGACCCAAGGGGTACCTCAGAAGGCACGCTTACTTGTCTCCCAATCTTCTAGCGCTCTCTTAGGTACCTTAGCCCGACACTTAGCTAAGGAGGGGAAGCACTCGGTGATCTTCTGGATGTGTGGTGGGTCCTCCGTGTCGGGCCCTTGGGTCAGTCCTTTGTTCCTTTTCCTTGTCTTTTTGCTTGCAGGAGAGAAGTAGGCGCAAGATCACCCCTTCCCTAAGGGTGAACTCCACAGAGACTAGTTTTTTAGTTTCAAAATTCTGGTGCGGTGAGCATGGAGCGTGGTCAGCACATAAAATCTTAGGCAAGCTTGATGACGGGAGAATTAGGACAAGGTTCTGACAGGTCCGACTCTCCACCCCCTCCCCCTCTCGCCATAGTGGGGATGTTCGAGGACTTCAGGCAGGAAGTACTCGGCTTGGTCCGATTCGCACTCGGCTCGTATGCCGAGTGCTCGACTCCAACGATCCCGGTTCACGCGGTTCCAGCTCTCAGCGAGGACGCTCCTGGCAGGCGAGCCGGGAAGGAGGTTGCCGAGGAAAGGAGAGGCGGTGAGCTCCCCGGGCGGGTTCTCTTCCCCGGCTCGGCAAGCGGCGGCAGGTTCCGTGAGATGGGGGTGTGAGACCCCCCGGCTCGCCCGGTATGGGGAGGCAGCCCCTTCATCGAGCTGGTTTCCTCTGCTCCGGTTCCATAGGGGTTCAGGGAGCCCAAGATGTCCTATTACACCGGGAAGGGAGACCCGGTCCAGCACATCCAGTGGTTTGAGAATGTGGTCTCGATCCGACAGATGTCAGATGGATTCAAGTGCAGGCTCTTCGCCATCACCCTCAAGGAGAAGGCGAGAGAGTGGTTCTACCAGTTGCCGGCCAATTCATCTACTGCTTCAAGGACCTACGCCGGGGGTTCATGCTGAGGTTCATCACCTCCAAGAGGAGGAAGAAGGAGTCGGAGTCCCTGTTCTACATCAAGCAGGGGGTGAACGAGACCCTGGGGAGCTACGTCGATCGCTTCCAGGAGAAGGTCACCCAAGTCCAAGAGATATCGAGGCATACCCTGATGATGACCTTCACTTTGGGGCTGCAGCAGGGTTTCTTTCGAATGGAGCTGAAAAGGGTGTCGCCCCTCTCCTACGAAGAATTGATGGAGAGGGCAGCAAGAGAAGTCGACGGGGAGGCGTCGAACTCGGAGTTTGCTCGTAAGTTAGCCAGGTGGGCTACGGAGGAGGAAAGGCCCAGAGGGGGCAGAGGTCAAGAGGAGAGGAGAGTTGAACCCCAGCAAAGGGAGCAGCAGCAGCAGCCCAGGTGGGGGCGTCAGGAGCCGAATCATCGGCTTGGCTGGAGGCCGGAGTGGTAAGATCAAGGGCCGAGGAGATGTCATCATGGTGGGAATAACCGCCAGGGAGGCCAGTGCCAGTTCTATCCACCAGGCGGGAGGCAAGGCCAGAGGCCACCTCTCCCCGACTAGGAGCAAGCTATGACAATAGCTATGGGGGAGAGGAGGAGAGCAGTGTGGAGGAGAAGAAGGGAGGTTAGGGTGGAGCTGCCCTACTGTGAATTCCATCAGGAGGAAGGGCACGCCACGGCCACGTGCCCAGAGTTCCTCGAGATGAGAGGAAATAGGGAGCAGCAATAGTAGAGAGACCGCCATGGAGTGCAGATCGAGGAGGTCCTACCTCGGGCGGAGGAGGATAGGTGTGAAGACCGGGCAGATGTTGAGACCCGGGGAGGGATCGGAGTGATCAACGGGGGGTGGGGGTCGAGGCTTCCCGTAAGGCAAGTCTCCACACCATGTACCGCAGGAGAGTCGTCTCCGCATCTCAAACCCCACCTCCAGAAGAGAAGATCACCTTCTCAATCAAGGATATGCCGGGTAATGAGGATCCCTTTTACGATGCACTGGTCATCAAGACGGCCATCGAGAATTTCACCGTCTCCCGGATCCTCATCGACAATAGGAGCTCGGTCAACGTCATCTTTAAAAAGGCGTTTGATGTGATGAAGGTGGAGTCCAAGAGGGTGTTGGCCACGGACGGGCCCCTGTTCGGCATCTCAGGGGAGAGGAAGGAGGTCGAAGGAGGAGTGGGACTCCATGTCTCTCTGGGGGGGCAGTCCCGCACCTGCAGGTTCGTTATCGTGGACGCCACCAGTAGCTACAATGCCATCTTCGGGAGGCCCCTCATTAGCGCCTTCCACTGCGTCCCCTCATCCTTCCACCAGTGCCTGAAGTTCAACGCCGAGGGCATCCAGATTCGGGTCCATGGAGACCCCAAAGTGGCGAGGGAGTGATATGTCACTATTGTGAACTCCATCTCTTGACAGGAGGGAGCCAAGGAGATGGAGCGAAGGATGGAGGAGGCGGAGCAGGGGGCTGGCGGAGAGGAGATGGAGGTGGAGGAGAGCTGCACCCAGGTAGAGGTGGTGGAAGAAGTTCAGGGGTCAGCCAAGACAATGGTCGTGGAGGAGGCTGAAGAGGAAACCCTTGCCCCAGAAGGGGGGACGTTGAAGAATGGGGGGAGCAGTCCTGCCTGGAAGCAGCAGAGGAGGTGTTGGAGATGAAGGTTCTCACCCTAGGAGGCAGGGTGGAGAAGGTTCGCATCAGCGGGGGGCTGACCCCGGAGGCCTAGGGCAGGATGCTAGAGTGCATCCAGAAGAATGTGGACATCTTCGCCTGGAGTGTAACACCCCGAAACTCAAAAGAGGGACAGGCGACTTTTTAAGCCAAGTCTGGGACTTGGAGCAGGTGTCACGGGTCGTGTCACGGCCATGACACGGGCGTGACACGGGCGTGTCACGGGCGTGTTCGGCCTCGGGTCATGTGGTCGACGTTCTGACGGTCGGCGATCGTCGAGTTGAGGCACACGGCCTGGGACACGGGCGTGTCACTTTGGGCAGTTTTCTGAGTCATGCACACGGGCCATGACACGGGCCCAGACACGGGCGTGTCACATGTGACACGGGCGTGACGGGTGCCATGTCGCAGGCCGTGTCCTTCTCGGGTTGGGAAAGCTGGTCGATTGCACACGGGGGAGGCGTGACACGGGTATCGACACGGGCGTGTCACATGTGACACGGGCGTGTCGAAGGCCGTGTCGAATGCCGTGTGCTGGTTTTCGAGTCAGTCGAGACGGCGAATGGGTGACACAGCCAGGCACACGGCCGTGTTGCAACCCGTGTTCGGCCCCAGATTTTGTATTTTAGGCCTAATCGTGGCCGTTCGTTCCCTTGGATTTGGATCCAACGGTGGGGGGCTGTTGCTGGGATGTTATATCCGGGAATAGTGTTTAGAAACCCTCATTACCTTTGGTTGGTTCTCTCTCTAAGAGTTAGAGAGAGGAGAGAGCTTGGAGGAGGAAGAAGAAGCTAGATTCGGTCACCGGCGGAGCTTCGGAGCTCCAAATCGCGATCCGAGTCCGGATCCGCGAAGGCGAGGCCGATACGGTGCTTTCCATCCGACTAGATCGTCATGGCGCCGAGGAAAAGCGAAAGGCTAACGATTCTCTTCTTGAGCATGTGAAGCTCTTCATCCTTTGCATGGGAAAACCCCTCTCCCGCGAGTGTGCGGCAAGATTGTGGTATTCCTTGGGGTAGATATGTAAAGTCCCCCTTGTTAGAGTCCGGAATCGTAGTACGGACATAGGCATGCTGTGTGAAGCCTACCCGGACGTGTTTTCCGGATCGGTGATGATTTGATATGCATTTGTTGGCCGGAGAAGACTCCGAGCGTTGTGTTTATTTTCGGGTTGGTATGCGGTAGTATGCATCAGGGAATCTGGGGGATTAACCCCGAGGTGCACCCGGAAATCTGGACGGAAACGCATTTCCGTCATATTGGTGGCCTGGGAGCCAACCGGGTACATAGCGGGGCTATGTACCATGTTTGATCGTTATTCGGGACTGGGGAAGCTTAGTCCGCGTCAAAGGCCTAATGGCAATGGCGGGGTGAGCAACGGGCTGGTGTACCCCTAACCGCTCCACCTGCTCGGTTAAAGCGACCTAAAGTTTTACGTGGGACTTACCGAGGTTTGGAGATTGAGTCTAGGCTGCGGCTGAGAAGACTAAATGCTCACAAGATTGCCGCCCTGAGGGTGGTGGTGGAGTCGAGGACCGGACGGGGTTCGGACTGGCTTCGCCGAGTAAGTTCCCTGAGAGCACGGGGTGTACGGCCGTGTGAGCGTGCACCTATGATGTGATGCTTATTTTGCTGTGTTGCTTGTTTTGCTAACAAGTGCAGGGAAGAAGCTTTGCCGCCCCGGTTTGGGGGCGGAATCGTTATAATTTGGTCAGCATAGCTGACCGTTGCCTTTGTTTACCACCGTGCGGTGGATTATTGATTGCAGGTGCTGCGGAGCCGAGAGGTAATTAGCGGGCTAAAGCCCAAGTTGCTGTGCCGGGCCTCGAAGGCCAAATGTTGAGTGTTTTCCTTTTTGTACTCATGTGTGACCGGCCTGCGTGCCGTGGTATGGAAGACATTTTTATTAAGCAAACTCTTGTAAGGCTTTAAGGCCATTATTCATGTATTAAACATTCCTTTGTGTTTGGTTTAGTGGACATTCATGCTAGCAGGGTTCTTAATTGTGCAACTTAATAATTGCTTCCGCTAGGTGTTGTGTAGGACGTTGTGATTGGTTGAATGGTTTCAATGCGTAACCAACCGGTCTGTCCGTAGTATATGGCGTCGGGCCCCGGCCGGACCTACTGTTATATACTATGTGACGGATAGGGGTGTTACAAATTGGTATCAGACTACTGGTTTCGGTCACGCTTAAATGAATTCGTGGACGAATTCACTTTAAGGGGTGGTGAGCACATGTATGTGCGTCATCGTTATAACATGAAAAGAACCCATGAATGTCCACTTAGGAATGAAAATACACATGTTTGAGGAACCCGCGTGTTCCTATAATTGCTTTTTGCAAATTTTGTTCAGTCACTTATGGTGTTTTGAACGGCTATAGGTGTCCGAAAGTGGAGCGTGGCAGTCTGAACACACATTTTTTGAGCAAAGTACGGCACCAAGTAACGTTCCTGAGACCCCTACGTCTCTGAAAACCATAAGAAGGGTGGTTGAAGCGGTATTCGCTATGACCAATGCACAACATGGGAGTAATGTGCAACCTTTTGTCCCTGAGATGGCCCCAACATCGAGCGGTATGTTGGACCAAAGGGAATTTGGGGGTCATTTAGAGCAGCAGTTGAGCATGACTGTGGCGCAGGGAGCGCATTTAGTTGACGCATACGTGCAGACGTTCCTTTTGTTAAGGCGCTACCCAGACTTTGAATGGGAAAGCGAGCAATCTAGAGTGGATAGATTTTATAACGGTCTGCGCAGCGAGTTGCGTATCCTACTGCTAGGACCAAAGTTATTGGGATTCCGAGCTTTAGTGGAGTCGGCTAGAGCTTTGGAGGTGGAGTTGGGGAAAACTCACCAAGTACTAGTGGATAGGGTACCAAACCCTACTGATCCTATAAGGACTGTCTATCGAAAGATGCCGAGAAAGGAGGCTGGGTTATCCACTACCCGACCTACCCTCGATTGTTATTCTTGTGGCAAGAAAGGGTATCTCGCCAGAGAGTGTTTGGAGAGTGCTCAGAAGACAAGGAAAGTTTTGGCAGGAGCAGTTGAAGCCTCTTGTGTAAAGGAAACGATGTTCAAAATGCCAACCTCAAAATCTGGGTACCGTAGGTGGTATAAGAAGGCGAGGAGGTCGGGTCTAGTCCCTTCCTCTAGCACATCTGGAGCGACTACAGTTCAAACCCCGGATGCATGCTTTGTTTGTGGAAAGCCGGGGCACTATGCCCGGGATTGTTGGAGTGGACTCCCAATGTCCAAAAAGAAGTCGGGGTCGATATCTGAAGAGAAAGGCAAGGCGGTGGCGTCCGCTGCATCGCTGTTTACTCCGGCCCAACCGGGAGTGAACATCCTTGGCCAGCAGGAGGTCATGTGGCCGACCGTCGGGTCGTCAGGTATGGTTTAATTGTTAGCAACCTTGTTTCTTGCCTTATGCGTGTTTACTTAGAACTTGAAGTTCTAGGCTTTATTTTGGAATCTTGGCAATCCGGATGGGTTATTACCCAGTAGTCGTCCAGTGCGCGCGAAGATACAGTCTGTGCGGTTAGAGTCTCAGTGAAAGTCAAGGATTCGACTTGCTAGCGTCGCTGTTGCCGTTAGTAGAGTTTGACGTCATCTTTGTTATGGACTAGCTTTTGGGGCAGAAGGCTTTTATCGTTTGCAACCGTAAAGAGACCTAACTGGGTGTTGGGCAGGAGACAACGTTTGCGGAACTGAAGGGATCGAGCAGGACTCTGACGTCTGCCCTCTCGGTGGTCAAGACAGTTTTGTGTTGGTACAAAGCTGTTCTTCACATTAGTGGAGGCTGTAACGCCTAAGTCCACTCTAGGTAGTATCCCAGTGGTTTTTGAGCATCCCGATGTGTTCCCGAACAATCTCCCTTGAGCCCCACAGTAGCGAGAGATCGATTTCACGATTGAGTTGTGCCAGGTGCTAAACCTGTGTCACGCACTCCTTATAGGCTGATGCCTAAGGTGATAGTGGAGTTAAAGGTTCAACTAGAAAAGTTGATGGAGCAAGGGTATGTGCGTCCAAGTTTGTCGTCTTGGAGCACACCGGTCCTTTTCGGGTATAAGAAGGACGGGAGTTTGTGGCTCTGAATCGGTTAGGGAGAACTGAACAAGTTGATAAAAGAGAGCAAGTACCTGATCCCAAGAATTGGCGATCTGTTTGATCAGTTGGGTGGGTCATCAGTGTACTTAAAGTTGGATCTTAAGTCTGGTTACTATCAGCTGAGAATCAGGGAAAGCGATATCCCAAAGACAGTGTTCAACACAAGATATGGGCATTTTGAGTTTATGGTCATGTCGTTCGAGCTGACTAATGCGCCATCGATGTTTATGGATCTGATGAACAGAACGTTCAGGGAGTACTTAGACCATGTTGTGATCGTCTTTACTGACGACCTATTGGTGTGCTCGCAGTGCAAAGAAGCTCGCTTCAAGCATCTGCGTTTGGTTTTGGAGACGCTAAGGAGGAACGAGCTATACGCAAAGTTCTCCAAAGGCGAGTTTTGGTTATCTTCAGTGACGTTCCTTGGTCACTTAGTCAGTAGGGAAGGAGTTGCGGTGGATCCGGCGTAGATTGTTGCAATACGAGAGTGGCCTGTGTTGTCTTCGGTAGCGGAAGTCCGGAGTTTGCTGGGGCTTGCCGACTTTTACAGACACTTCGTGGAGAACTTATCGTGGATAGCGCTACCTCTCATGACTTTGACAAGGAAAGATCAGAGTTTTGTGTGGGGCGCATGACTGTGCGCAAGCTTTTGAAGAGCTGAAGAGTCGGTTGACCACGGCTCCAGTGCTTAGTTCGCCGAGTGGGACCGAGGGCTTCGAGGTTTATTGTGACGCCTCGGGTAGTGGTTTGGGCTGCGTGCTGGTGCAGCTTGGGAGCGTGATAGCTTATGGATCGCGTCAGCTAAAAGTGCATGAATGGAATTATCCGGTCTGCGACTTGGAGTTGGCGGCCGTGATATTTGCGCTTAAGCTGTGGAGGCACTACTCGTACAACGTTAAGGTCGACATTCATACCGACCATAAGAGCCTGAAATACCTGTTGGATCAATCGGATCTGAACTTGAGGCAGCATAGATGAATGGAGTTCCTGGGGGACTATACGTTCAATATTCATCGTGCACCCGGCAAGGGCAATGCAGTGGCGGATGCGTTGATTCGCAGGGCTCCCGCCCAAGCCAATTGGTTGTCGGTGTATGATGAGAGGCTAGATCGGGAATTGGAAGCGTTAAAGATCTGTTGTGTTGACAAGCGGACTAGCGCCGAAGCGTTGTTGAACTGGACGGAAGTTCAGTATGAACTGGCTGATCGTATTTGGCAGACTATGGTTTGTGTAGCTGCATGAAGGAAATCATGGGTGCGGCTCGATGGGTCAAAATCCCAAATTGACGGTTATAGGTGGGCTACCAAGGAAAGACAATCGTTTGTGCGGCCCAAGCATGGGTAAGTTATGGGTGGAGTTGTTATACGTTATATCAAGTACTCAACTCGCTTAGGAGGCACGAGGTTGTGCCGATATCTGAAGAAGTGCTCTGGTGGCCAGAACTCTAGAAGGTCGTGGCACTATATGTGGCAAAGTGCCAGCCTTGAGCCTTAGTGAAGGCAGAGTGCCAGGTGCCGGGGGATCCTTGAATCCTTACCTAGTTCGGAATAGAAGTTCGACTAGACTTTGTGCATGGTTTGCCAAAGTCACAGTGAGGTAAGGACGCTGTTTGGGTGATCGTAGTTGTGTTGACACTAGTGTCGCACTTCATTCCGCATAGGAAGGATAAGTCGGTGGAGTAACTGGTAAATGTTTATGGATAACATCGTTAGGCGGCACGGTGTGCCCCGCAACGTCGTGAGAAATCGAGGTTGGTGTTCTATGTCTAATGATTGGAGTTAGTTACAGAAAGTGCTGGAGACTAAGTTGTAGTTTAGTCCAGTCTTCCATCCGCGGACGGATGAGCAGACCGAGTGGGTCAACAGGACGTTGGAGGACGTGCTTCGCATGTGCGTTCTGGACTTCAGGAAGCAGTGGGAAGGCCATCTGTTTTGGTAAAGTTTGCGCACAACTTTAGCTACCAAGCGAGCATACAAATGGCGCCCTTCGAGGCCCTTTTTGGTAGGAGTCGTCGCATGCCGTTGTCGAGGCTAGAAACAGATGACACGAAGTTGTATTTAAAGTAAGAGGTGGTAAACACTGCCCTTTTTGGTGCGAACCATGTGAGAACTTTTGCTAATCGCTCAGGAGAGGCAGACTAAGTGCTTTAACGCCACGTAACGGAATGATGAGTTATTGGATGGCATGTTGGAAGTTATAGTCGTTCAAGAGTGTTTCACGAGAGCGACGCTTGGGGAAGCTGAGCCCGGTATACCTTGGACCACTAGAGAATTCTAGAGCGGTTTGGTGAGGCGGCGCAAGAGCCTTCAAACTTGATCGTGAGTGATCAAGTTTTGGTGGACGAAAGGTTGACGACTAGGGTCAAACCCGTTCATTTTGGAGACCGTGAAGTCGAGCGACTTTGTCTCAAGGAGATCAGGATAGTCGTGGTCCGGTGGGACTTTTGTGTTAGCCAGGAGCTCTTAGGAGTGAGAGCAATCTATGCTAGAAGTGTACCCGGAGTTGTTCCGCCTGGGTACCGCTGAGAGATTCTGTTTTCTCTCCTTTGGTAATTTCGTGGACGAAATTCTTTTAAGAGGGGGAGAGTTGTAACACCCCGAAATTCAAAAGAGGGACGGGCGACTTTTTAAGCCAAGTCTGGGACTTGGAGCAGGTGTCACGGGTCGTGTCACGGGTCGTGTCACGGGCGTGACACAGGCGTGACACGGGCGTGACACGGGCGTGTTCAGCCTCGGGTCATGTGGTCGACGTTCTGACGGTCGGCGATCGTCGAGTTGAGGCACACGACCTGGGAAATGGGCGTGTCCCAGGGCATGTCACTTTGGGCAGTTTTCTGAGTCATGCACACGGGCCATGACACGGGCCCAGACACGGGCGTTTCACATGTGACACGGGCGTGTCGGGTGCCGTGTCGCAGGCCGTGTCCTTCTCGGGTTGGGAAAGCTGGTCGATTGCACACGGGGGGCGTGACACGGGTCTCGACATGGGCGTGTCACATGTGACACGGGCATATCGGAGGCCGTGTTGAATGCCGTGTGCGGGTTTTCGAGTCGGTCGAGACGGCGAATGGGTGACACGACCAGGCACACGGCCATGTTACAACCCGTGTTAGGCCCCAGATTTTGTATTTTAGGCCTAATCGTGGCCGTTCGTTCCCTTGGATTTGGATCCAACGGTGGGGGGCTGTTGCTGGGATGTTATATCCGGAAATAGGGTTTAGAAACCCTCATTCCCTTTGGTTGGTTCTCTCTCTAAGAGTTAGAGAGAGGAGAGAGCTTGGAGAAGGAAGAAGAAGCTAGATCCGGTCACCGGCGGAGCTTCGGAGCTCCAAACCGCGATCCGAGTCCGGATCCGCGAAGGCGAGGCCAATACAGTGCTTTCCATCCGACCAGATCGTCATGGTGCCGAGGAAAAGCGAAAGGGTAACGATTCTCTTCTTGAGCATGTGAAGCTCTTCTTCCTTTGCATGGGAAAACCCCTCTCCCGCGAGTGTGCGGCGAGATTGTGGTATTCCTTGGGGTAGATATGAAAATTCCCCCTTGTTAGAGTCCGGAATCGTAGTACGGACATAGACATGCTGTGTGAAGCCTACCCGGACGTGTTTTCCGGATCGGTGATGATTTGATGTGCATTTGTTGGCCGGAGAAGACTCCGAGCGTTGTGTTTGTTTTCGGGTTGCTATGCGGTAGTATGCATCAGGGAATCTGGGGGATTAACCCCGAGGTGCACCCGGAAATCTGGACGGAAACGCATTTCCATCATATCGGTGGCCTGGGAGCCAACCGGGTACATAGCGGGGCTATGTACCATGTTTGATCGTTATTCGGGACTGGGGAAGCTTAGTCCGCGTCAAAGGCCTAATGGCAATGACGGGGTGAGCAACGGGCTGGTGTACCTCTAACCGCTCCACCTGCTCGGTTAAAGCGACCTAAAGTTTTACGTGGGACTTACCGAGGTTTGGAGATCGAGTCTAGGCTGCGGCTGAGAAGACTAAATGCTCACAAGATTGCCGCCCTGAGGGTGGTGGTGGAGTTGAGGACCGGACGGGGTTCGGACTGGCTTCGCCGAGTAAGTGCCCTGAGAGCAAGGGGTGTATGGCCGTGTGAGCGTGCACCTATGATGTGATGCTTATTTTGCTGTGTTGCTTATTTTGCTAACAAGTGCAGGGAAGAAGCTTTGCCGCCCCGGTTTGGGGGCGGAATCGTTATAATTTGGTCAGCATAGCTGACCGTTGCCTTTGTTTACCACCGTGCGGTGGATTGTTGCTTGCAGGTGCTGCGGAGCCGAGAGGTAATTAGCGGGCTAAAGCCCAAGTTGCTGTGCCGGCCCTCGAAGGCCAAATGTTGAGTGTTTTCCTTTTTGTACTCATGTGTGACCGGCCTGCGTGCCATGGTATGGAAGACATTTTTATTAAGCAAACTCTTGTAAGGCTTTAAGGCCGTTATTCATGTATTAAACATTCCTTTGTGTTTGGTTTAGTGGACATTCATGCTAGTAGGGTTCTTAATTGTGCAACTTAATAATTGCTTCCGCTAGGTGTTGTGTAGGATGTTGTGATTGGTTGAATGGTTTCAATGCGTAACCAACCGGTCTGTCCGTAGTATATGGCGTCGGGCCCCGACCGGACCTACTATTATATACTATGTGACGGATAGGGGTGTTACATGGAGCGCCGCGGAGATGCCAGGGATCGATGCCGACGTGGCCTTCCATTGCCTCAACCTGGACCCGGAAGCTCGCCCCGTCTAGCAAAAGAAGATATCCACAGCAGACAGGTTGGCCAAGCCGATCAGGGAGGAGGTAGCCAAGCTTCTCAAGGCTGGCTTTTTATCTGAAATTCAATACCCCGGCTGGGTCTCCAATGTAGTAATGGTTAAAAAAGGAGACAGTCGGTGGCGTATGTGTGTTGACTTTTCTTTACTTAATAAATTATGTCCCAAGGATTCTTACCCCTTGTCTCGGATCGACGCGCTGGTTGATTCAGCCATCGGTTTCCCTGTAATGATTTTTCTAGATGCATTTTCAGGTTACCACAAGATCAGAATGCACCCTCCCGACGTCAAAGACGTTTCCTTCAACACTAGAGATGGGTGTTATGGCTATAAAATGATGCCCTTCGGGCTAAAGAACGCAGGTGCAACCTATCAAAAGATGATGGACAGGGTCTTCCGAGAGCAGAAAGGAAGGAACCTGGAGGTATATGTGGATGACCTCATGATCAAGAGTCGAGATGTTGACTCTCACCTCCGGGACTTGGAGGAAATCTTCGCCACCCTACGCAAGTATAATATGAGGCTGAATCCCCTTAAGTGTGTCTTCGGGGAGGGCAGGGGCAAGTTCCTAGTCCATCTTCTCACCCTAGTAGGTGTAGAGCCCAATCCTAATAAGGTCCGAGCAATCATGGAGCTGGGATCACCTCGGAATGCTAAAGAGGTGCAGCGGTTAACGGGAAAGCTGATAGGGTTGAGCAGGTTCCTCTCCCGGGCTAGAGAGAAGTGCTCTCCCTTCTTCAAGACTTTGAGGGGAGGCCAGAAGTTCAAGTGGACTTCGGAGTGCGAGGAGGCATTCCGGGCCCTGAGGAGGCAGTTGACTCAGGCCCCCCTGCTCCAAGGGCCAAAAGAGGGGGAGGACTTGTCTCTGTACCAGGGGGTCGGAGCAGAGGCCCTAAGCTCCGTCCTAGTTCGAGAAGAGGGGAAGAAGCAGCTCTCCATATATTATGTAAGTCGGGTGTTGAGGAAGGCCGATCTCCGCTATCCCATCTTGGAAAAGCTGGCTTTTGCTCTAGTCATCTCGGCTCGGAGGCTCCGGCCTTACTTCCAGGCACACTCGATCCGAGTGGTGACTGACCACCCCCTCCGCAACATCTTTGAGGGGGTGGAGCATTCGGGCAGATTGGCTAAGTGGTGGAGCTGAGCGAGTTCGATATCTCCTTCTTCCCCCGCCTCTCGATTAAGGCCCAAGCCATGGCCGATTTCCTGGCTGACTATGTGGTCGAGGTGGCAGAGGCAGAACTCACCCGCCCCGTTCCTTGGAAGGTAATGGTTGATGGTGCTTCAGGGAGGCATTTCCTAGAGGTGGGGGTGATCCTGGAAAGCCCTCAGGGAACGAGGATCGAGAAAATGGTGGTGGTGCAATAATCAAGCCGAGTACGAGGCGGTAATCGCAGGGCTCCGCCTAGTCAGGGAACTGGGGGTGCATGATGTGGAGGTCCTCACTGACTCCATGGTGAGGCTTCCTAGATCAACGGGGAGTTTGAGGAAAGGGAGCCAACTCTGCAGCTATACTTGGCAAAGGTGAAGGGGGTCATCGGCACGTTCCAGACTTTCTTCATCCGACACGTGCCCAGGGAGGAGAATGAGCAAGTAGATCAACTGGTGAAGCATGGTCCCCGGGTGGGGGGTACCATCACCGACCTGTTCCTCCCTTCCATCGAGGAGGGAGAGCTAATGGAGGTAGACCAGCACCCCTCGTGGATGGATCCATTCACAACCTTCCTCTCCACAGGGGAATATCCTGAAGGGATGGACAAGAAGAAATTCAAGTATAAGTCAGCATATTATCTCATGCGAGATGGGAAGCTGTACCGGAAGACCCTCTCAGGAATGTTGGCGCGTTGCGTGACTGAGAGATAGGTCCCGAGGATCTTGGAGGAAATCCACTCCGGAGAGTGTGGGAGCCACTCTGGGAGTCGGACCCTGGAAGGAAGAATCATAAGACAGGGGTACTTCTGGCCGACCTTGAGCCGTTACGCCGCGGAGTTCGCAAGGAAGTGTAGCAAGTGTCAGTTGTTCGCCCCCTCCAACTGCAGCCAGCTCAACGCCTCAGGAGCATCACAGCGCCCTTTCCCTTTGTAATCTGGGGAATGGACCTGGTAGGGCCTTTCCCTCAGGCCAGCGGGCAGAGGAGATTCTTGTTGGTCATGATTGACTATTTTTCCAAGTGGTTAGAAGTCAAGGCGTTAGCCAAGGTGACCTCCCAAATCATCAGGAACTTCGTTTGGGGAGAAATCATCTACCGTCATGGGTTGCCCCAGGCCATTGTCACGGACAACGGGCCTCAGTTCGCTAGCGTCGAATTCATCAGCTTTTGTGGGCAGCTCAGGATAGATCTCAGGTTCACTTCGGTTCATCATCCCAGGAGCAACGACCAGGTGGAGGCGGCGAACAAGATCATTGTCAACCTCCTCAAGCAGAAGGTGGAGAACTTGAGGGGCAGCTGGGTGGAGAAACTTCCTTCGGTCCTCTAGGCTCTTAGGACCACACCCAACACCGCCACAGGAGAGACTTCCTTCAAACTCTCGCATGGGTGCGAGACAGTACTCCCAGTAGAGTTCGAAGTCCGGACACCTCGGGTGGTCGAGGAAGGGGAAGATAGGGAGGAATGGAAAGCCGAGAATGAGAAAGAGTTGCGACTCTCCCTCGATATGGTGGAAGAACTGCAATACCTCTCCGACATCCAACAGGAAGAGGCGAAAAGAAGGATGGCTATGTACTTCGACAAGCACGTCAGGGTCAAGTAGTTCGCAGAAGGGGACTTGGTCCTGAGAAAGGTGAATGCTGCAGGGAGGTCAGCCGCCATGGGAAAACTCAATCCCAATTGGTAAGACCCATACATAGTACAGGAAACGCTGAGATCAGAAGGGTACCGCCTCCAGAATGTGGAGAGCGAGACCCTAAGTCTCACATGCAGTGGTGACGACATAAAACATTTTTTCCCCCTGAGTCATGTAAGTGGTGTTCCATTTTCTAATAAAGCTCCATTTGATGTACTTGTGGCCCTACCATGAATAGTGCAAATGTGAGTCTACCCAGACCCCGAGCAGATCCCGCTGCCAGGCTCCCATCAAGCTGGCAGGGCTGGATGTCATTTGGAGGAGTCTACCCAGACCCCGAGCAGATCCCGTTGTAAGGCTCCCATCAAGCTGGCAGGGTTGGATGTCACTCGGAGGAGTCTACCTAGACCCCGAGCAGATCCCGCTGTCAGGCTCCCATCAAGCTGGCGGGGCTGGATGTAACTCGGAGGAGTCTACCCAAACCCCGAGAAGATCCCTCTGTCAGACTCCCATCAAGCTGGCAGAGCTTGATGTCACTCGGAAGAGTCTACCAGACCCCGAGCAGATCCCGTTGTCAGGCTCCCATCAAGCTGGCAAGGCTGGATGTCACTCGGAGGAGTCTACTCAGACTCTGAGTAGATCCCGCTGTTAGGCTCCCATCAAGCTGGCAGGGCCAGATGTCACTCGGAGGAGTCTACCTAGACCCCGAGCAGATCCCGCTGTCAGGGTCCCATCAAGCTGGCAGGGCTGGATGTCACTCGGAGGAGTCTACTCAGACACCGAGCAGATCCCGCTGTCAGGCTCCCATCAAGCTGGCGGGGCTGGATGTCACTCGGAGGAGTCTACCAAAACCCCGAGCAGATCCCGCTGTCAGGCTCCCATCACGCTGGAGAAGTTGGATGTCACTCGGAGGAGTCTACAAGACCCCGAGCAGATCCCGTTGTCAGGCTCCCATCAAGCTGGTAGGGTTAGATGTCACTTGAAGGAGTCTACCCTGACCCCGAGCAGATCCCGCTGCCAGGCTCCCATCAAGCTGGCAGGGCCAAATGTCACTCAGAGTAGTCTACCCAGACCCCGAGCAGATCCCGCTGCCAGGTTCCCATCAAGCTGGCAGGGCCGGATGTCACTCGGAGGAGTCTGCCCAGACCCCGAGCAGATCCCGCTGCCAGGCTCCCATCAAGCTGGCAGGGCCGGATGTCACTCAAAGGAGTCTGCCCAGACCCCGAGCAGATCCTGCTTTCAAACTCCCATCAAGCTGGCAGGGCCGGATGTCACTCGGAGGATTCTACCCAGACCCCGGGCAGATCTCGCTGTCAGGCTCCCATCAAGCTGGCAGGGCTAGATGTCACTCGGAGGAGTCTACCCAGACCCCAGGCAGATCCCGCTGTTAGGCTCTCATCAAGATGGCAGGGCTGGATGTCACTCGGAGGAGTCTACCCAGACCCCGGGCAGATCCCGCTGCCAGGCTCCCATTAAGCTGGCAGGGACGGATGTTACTCGGAGAAGTCTACCCAGACCCCGAGCAGATCCCGCTTCCAGGATCCTATCAAGCTGGCAGGGTCAGATGTCACTCGGAGGAGTCTACCTAGACCCCGAGAAGATCCCACTGTCAGGCTCCCACCAAGCTGGCAGAGCTGGATGTCACTATGGGAATTCACCCAGACCCCCCGCTGTCCGGCAAGAGAGGGAAGTCTTGGTGAACACAGCGCCTAAGGTGAGGAACTAGACACTCGCATTACGAAGGTGAGAGTCGCAGGGTCGCCGAGATGACCTTAGCGGGCCAGCGGGCTAGAAACGCTGTTGGTACCCTAGTTTGATTTGAGTTTAGTCCTCTCCTTTGTGCTCCTTGACCCAAGAATTATCTATGGTCAATGGTTAGTAGTTTAGCTGTAGAGTCCTCACTTTTCCAGATTGAGAATTTGGTTAAGTTGTTTGTTCGTTTGACTATCGTCGAACACCGCTCGACTATCGTTGACTAACTGTTCGACGATCGTCTATCAGTTGTTCGACTTTCAATCTGCGAGGATAGTTCGACTATCGGTTGATAGTTCGACTATCTGTGTGCTTTGATAGTTCGACTATCTGCTTGGATAGGTCGACTATCTGATAGTTCGACTATCTTTTGATAGGTCGACTATCTGTTTGTCTTTGATAGTTCGACTATCTGTTGATAGGTCGACTATCTGTTTGGTTTTGATAGTTCGACTATCTGTTGATAGGTCGACTATCTGATAGCTCAACTATCTGTTGATAGTTCGACTATCTGTTCTGCATTGATAGCTCGACTATCTATTGATAGTTCGACTATCTGTTCTCGCTTGATAGTTCGACTATCTGCTTTGATAGTTCGACTATCTGATAGTTCGACTATCTGTTGATAGATCGACTATCTGTTTGTTTCTAATAGCTCGACTATCTGTTGATAGCTCGACTATCTGTTTGTTCTTGATAGTTCGACTATCTGATTGATAGGTCGACTATCTGATAGCTCGACTATCTGTTGATAGCTCGACTATCTGTTTTGCCCTGATAGTTCGACTATCTGTTGATAGGTCGACTATCTGATAGTTCGACTATCTTCTGGTAGTTCGACTATCTGCTGTGATAGTTCGACTATCTCCTTTGATAGTTCGACTATCTGGATCGTTCGACTATCTGTCCGATAGTTCGACGATCTCCGTGCGTCGGTCGACGATCTCCGAAGGTCGTTCGACGCTTTCTGCCTGCCTTTATATTTTGTATTTATTTATTATATTTAATTAATTAATACATTTTCTGGCAAGTTGTTTTGAGTTTTATGATAATATTTCCAGGCATATCTGCTCTATTCTTTTTGCCTGAGTCAAATCTTTTTAGATAAAGTTGTTTGTCTTATTAGCTGACATTATAAATTACTTTATCTGCTGTCAGCCCTTTATAGCCGTTAGACTGAAAAGTCTCCTTTTTGCTATAAAGAGTTTATTTCTGATATGACTTTATTTAGTACTTTATTATCAAATTGTTTCCTGCAGCTTCCTAGAAAAAGGGTTATTCCTTTTATAGAATGTTTCTGCTGCAGAGTTTTTGTGTCTTCTTGATATTTACAGCTCAGGTCTCAAGTCTCAGAAGAAGACAAATTATTCAAATTGAAGAGAGCTGTTGCTTGCTGATGTTATATAAAGGACCCTTTGAAGAAGGATTCGAGCTAGCATATAGCTAACTAGTGTTACACATATTTTCAAGCATTCAAGCCTTCATCAAGATCAAGCTTTCTGCTCTCAGCAATTTCCATCTAACTGAGAAGTGTTAAGATCTTCTACTCTTCTTCATCCTGAGTTCTCCTGCTTTCAGGAAGTTCAAACTCAGAGTTCCTTTGAAGAAGAAGAAGAAGAAGACAGCTGCTTGAAGATCTTTATTTTTATTATTTGTATCTTCTTGTAGCTTTTCCTTCAGAGTTTTCTGAAGAGTTTTCTGCACTGAAGCAAGACTTCACCTAGACATCTTTGAGCCAGGGGGAGCCTTGATTCTTTAGAGCTTTCTAGCTCAGTGCAAGTTTTTGTGCTTCTCTAATCCTTTGTAAAATAGAGAAGACATCTTAACCTTCTTCCCCCTCCTGTACAGGGTTATTACTCCCTTCAAAAGTATCCCTTGGTGGCAGGGCACCTGATCAAAAACCTGTGCTTGGTTTTAGACACCTGATCAAAAGTCTAAAGGGTTTTTGGATCTACCTGAAGCAGATCCTGTTGGTGGCAGGGCACCTGATCAAAAACCTGAGTGGATTCCTACCGTGTGGGTAGAAGAGTGGACGTACCCAAGTTGTTTGGGGAACCACTATAAATTTCCTTGTGTCGTCTGGATTCACTTGTTTAATTCCTGCATTGTGGCTATGAATAGATATAACTAGGATTGCTAGTTGCTGATTAGGTTTTCCAAGCCTTAACTGTAATTACAATTAGCTTGAGTTTATACACATCACTTGTGTTAGGCTTTAAGGTTAAATCAATATCTATAATCTTTTCATTCCGCACTTCACTCCAAGGGAGTTGGGTAGACCATTAAGTTTTGTCAAGTGCAAAATTTGATAACTCTATTCACCCCCCTCTAGAGTAGTATCTATCCCTTCACTTTCAATTGGTATCAGAGGGAGGTTGACTGACTGAATAGGCTAACACCTAAGTCACAAGATCCTGATAGATACCAAAGCTTATAGATATTCACTATCATAGCCCAGTCCAAGGATTATTCCAGCACCAGACCTCCAGCATGCAACTTAGCTAAGTTTGGCATCTGGAAGGCAAGGATAAAACTATATATGAATTCTATTGATGAAAGCATCTTTGCTTCTATTTTGTCAGGTCCCCCAAGAGCACCTACTGCTGCTTCTGCCTCATCATCTGATATGAGTGCAGTGCCTCCTCCAGATTACAATGATGAATACAAGAAGGCCAAAATAGCAGATGCCAAGGCAATGAACATACTAGCTCAGACAATGTCTGATGAAGTATTCCAGAAGGTTGCTGACTGCTCCTCAGCAAAGGCCATGTGGGATATACTGAACCAGATTGTAGCTGGTTCAGCTGATGAAAGGAAGGACAGAAGGTCCGACCTAATCTCACAGTATGAGAACTTCAAGAAAACTGATGTTGAATCAGTTGAAGCCATGTACACCAGGCTCAGCTCAATCATCAATGAGCTGAGGACCCTGGACAAGGACATATCATTGACAGAGGTCAATGATAAGATTCTTATGTGCTTCCCTAGCATATGGGATCTAAGGATCTGGCCCATCAAGGAAGCCAGAAGTACAAATGAGATCTCCACTGAAGCTCTCATCGGCAAGCTCAAGTCCTTTGAGCAAGTGCTGAAGACAAGGGAAGCAGAAGCTGAAGCAAAGACCCCCACTCCAACAAGAAAAGAGCAATCTCTAGCTCTTAAGGCTGCTGATGCTTCTGAAGGCAGCCAATCTAATGAGGAACTAATGGCATTGTTTGCCAAGAGGTTTCTCAAGATGGGAAGAAAGGAGTTCAGAAAGAAGTCTTCACGCTATGAAGACAAACCAAGGTATGATCGCTCTCCTGCTAAAGAAATTATTTGTTATGGTTGCAGGAAGCCTGGACACATCTTGCCAGAGTGTCTAGAGGAGAAGAACAAAGAAAAGAGAAAAGAAAAGGAACAGCACAGGAAGCACTCCAAGCCTTCCTCCTACAAAAACAAAAAGAAGGAGAGAGGTTTCATTGCTGAAACCTGGAGTGATTCTGATGAAGAATCCTCCTCATCAAGCTCCAGTGAGGATGAGGAAGAGAAGAAGGCAAAAGAAGTTTGCCTGATGGCAATAGATGCCTGCATCAACCACTCTGCTGCAGAGAGTTCTGATTCTGATGAAGAGATGCCTACAGAAGATGAGGTACTTTCTTCTTATGATTTTACTTCAGAAGAATTTAAATTAGACTTTAAATCTTTATGCTTAGATCTGATTAGCTCTGAAAAGGAAATAAAAGAACTTATAAATAGGTTAGCTGACTCAGAATCAATAGCCACTGAAAATGTTAGGTTAAAGGAAGATCTCACTACTTGTAGTGAAGAAATTAAATTTCTTAAAATAGAATTATCTAAGTCTAAGAGACTAGAAGAATCACTTAATGGTAGAAGCCTTAAGTTGTTAGAGATTACCAGCATGACTAACACTAGGTCAGGTAATGACAAACTAGGCTTAGGAGCTTCTCCCAGTGAACCCCCACTTCTACTTAAAAACAATCTTTCAACTCCAGTAAACTTCATTTCAGCTAGTGGAATGAAGAATACTGAGCAAGTAAATCTAGTTAATAAAACCTTAAATAAAGCTAAGAGAGAAAAGAGAAAGAAATTCTTTAAAGAAATGCAAAGAGCGTCGAACGCCGCTCGACGATCGGAGGCTCAATGGTCGAACGAAGCTCGACGATCTGAGCGCCCATCGTCAAACGTCGATCGACGATTTCAATATGATTTTCAAAATCATAATCAGTATCATAGAAACCTAAATGAATATAGAAACCCTAGGTTTGTTGACCCATCATCTGCATGGAGAATCCCACCTAGGAGATCTCACCCACTAGGTTATCACCCTCAGCCTGCATTCTCATATATTTCCAGTTTTTCTTATGTGAAAAACAAGGGACCCAAGGTTACCTGGGTCCACACTGTCTAAATAATTATCTTGCAGGTGAAGGCCTATCCAATCACTCAAAATAAGTGGTATTTGAATAGTGGATGCTCTAAGCATATGACAGGAAATAAAGATCTTCTGTCAAAGTACAAAGCTAAGCTCGGCCCAAAGGTTATCTTTGAAGACTCCAGCTGTGGTCAGACAGAAGGCTATGGCAAGATCACAATTGGAGCAGTTACTTTCAAGAGAGTTGCTTATGTCAATGGACTGAAGCATAATTTGATCTCAGTCAGCCAGCTTTGTGATGCTGGCTACCAGGTTTCATTTTCTAACTTCTCTTGCAATATTACTTTAAATAATAATGTTGTTTTAGTAGGTATTAGAATAGGCAATATCTATTTAGTAGATTTCAATTCATCTCATTCTGAAATTTGCCTGTTTAATGAAGTAACCCTTAATAATAATTCTTTGTGGCATAAGAGGCTCAGTCATGTAAATCTTAAAAATATATCTAGGTTATCTAAACACAACCTTGTTAGAGGCTTACCTTCTTGCCCCTACAAGAAGGAGAGCCTATGCAAGGCTTGTCAGCTAGGCAAGCAAACCAAAAACTCTTTTGAATCTGTAAATAAGAGTGATTCTCCTAGAATCCTGTATTTATTACACTTGGACCTTTTTGGCCCAATAAATGTACAGAGTTTAGGAGGGAAGTATTACACTTTAGTAATTGTAGATGACTTCTCTAGGTTCAGTTGGGTTTTCTTTTTGAAAACTAAGTCTGATAACTTCAAAGCCCTTACAGACTTTCTACTATGTGTGCAGACTGAGTACTCTACTCATGTGGCCTTGATCAGAAGTGATCATGGTACTGAGTTTGACTCTCTTCTCATGCAAGAATTCTGTGAGAGAGAAGGTATCAAACATAGCTTCTCAGCTCCTAGAACTCCTCAACAAAATGGAGTAGTTGAAAGGAAAAATAGAACACTCATTGAAGCTACTAGCACATTGTTGGCAGATGCTAACATGCCTCTCTCCTATTGGGCAGAAGCTGTTAGTACAGCCAATTATGTCTTGAATAGAAGTTTGATACACAAACTTAAGTGTAAAACTCCTTATGAGTTGCTTAAAGGAAAGAAACCTAAAATTAACTATTTTAGAGTTTTTGGCTGTATTGTTTATATTCATAATAATAATAAAGAATATATTAGAAAATTTGAAGCAAAAGCTTCAATGGGAATCATGCTTGGATATTCCCAAGTAAGCAAAGCTTATAGGGTTTATAACAAATCTACTTGTAAGATTGAAGAATCTGTGCATGTATCATTTGATGAGCATCAGATGTTTTACAAGGAGAAAGAAAATTCTCCTTCCTCCAGTTCTTTGCAGGTACCTGATGCTCCTCAAGAAATTCTTCAACTATCAACTCTTCAGATCACTGAATCAGACAGTGATGAAGACATTGCTGAAGCAGTTGTTGTTCCACCAACAGTAGATCAAATTCCTCCTGAGGAATTAATCCCAACTGTTGCTAAAGATCACATCCCACCTGCTGATATTGTCACACTTAGAGATCACCCCACATCTCAAGTGATTGGAGACATATCAGCTGGTGTGCAAACAAGACATCAGTTAAGACAGGATGTGATGCATGCTTGTTTCCTCTCATAGGTTGAGCCCCTCACCTTTAAAGATGCAGAGCTAGATCCCCACTGGATCATTGCAATGCAAGAGGAGCTCAATCAGTTTGAGAGATGTAAAGTTTGGACTTTGGTTCCAAGACCTAAAGGCCAACAGATCATAGGCACCAAGTGGGTGTATAGAAATAAGTTAGATGCAAATGGAATTATAGTAAGGAATAAAGCAAGGCTTGTAGCTCAGGGCTACAGACAGGAGGAAGGTATAGACTATGACCAAACCTTTGCTCCTGTTGCAAGGCTAGAAGCAATAAGGATCTTCTTGGCCTATGCAGCCTACATGAAGTTTAAGGTGTTCCAAATGGATGTCAAAAGTGCATTCCTAAATGGTGAGCTTAAGGAAGAGGTGTTTGTTGAACAACCACCAGGGTTTGTTTCTTCAACTCAGCCCTCACATGTTTTTAAGTTGCAGAAAGCTCTATATGGACTAAAGCAAGCTCCCAGAGCCTGGTATGAGACTCTAGCTAGTTTTCTATTAGAGCACAACTTTACTAGGGGAGTAGTTGATAGAACCCTTTTCGTCAAGCATCACAAGGACACAATCCTGTTAGTTCAGGTGTATGTAGATGATATTATATTTGGCTCCACTGATCCCAAACTTTGCAAAAGGCTCTCTGACCTGATGCACTCTAAGTTTGAGATGAGTAGTATGGGTGTGCTGTCTTACTTTCTTGGTCTCCAAGTTAAGCAAGATGCTGATGGTATCTTCATCTCTCAATCCAAATATGCCAAGGAATTGGTAAAGAAATTTGGGATGGCTGATGCTTCAGCAATGCCTACACCTATGGCTACTAATGTAGTTATTGACTCTGATGATCACGGCAAGCCAGTTGATCAAAAGAATTATAGGGCCATTGTTGGTTCCCTATTATATCTAACTGCAAGTAGGCCTGATATAATGTTTGCTACATGCCTTTGTGCTAGATTCCAGGTCAACCCCAAGGAATCTCATCTGATTCTTCTAAAGAGAATCCTGAGATACCTGAAGGGATGTCCAGATCTAGGACTTTGGTACCCAGCTGAGTCAGAATTTGAGTTAATTGGATATTATGATTCTGATTATACTGGTTGCAGAGTTGATAGGAAGAGCACCTCAGGAACTTGCCAGTTCCAGGGAGAGAGATTGGTCTCTTGGTTCTGTAAGAAGCAGGCTTCTGTCTTAACTTCAACTGCAGAGGCTGAATATATAACAGCTGCCAGTTGTTGTTCACAGATCCTATGGATTCAAAACCAGCTTGTGGATTATGGTTACTCACACAAGAACACCAAAATCATGTGTGATAGTACCAGTGCTATTTCAATTGCACAAAATCCTGTGCACCACTCTAGAACGAAGCACATTGAGATTAGGCACCATTTCCTGAGAGATTGTGTGGAAAAGAACAAGATCTGTCTTGAGTTCATATCCACTGAGTTTCAGAGAGGTGATATATTCACCAAGCCTTTAGATGAACAGAAGCATCTGTTCTTTTTAGTTCAATTAGGCATGATTAATGGACGAGACTAAGTGTGACTGTATCTGCCTATATTGAAACTTGTTTGAAGATCGTCGAACGATGATCGAAGATCGTCGAACAGATCAAGTCTATCGTCGACCTCTGGTTGATGATGGCTTATCTGTCTGAAGATCGTCGACTGGCGTTCGACCATCGTCGAACAAGTCGAGCTCATCGTCGATCTCTGGATGACGAAAGCCTGTTGTTTGTGAAGCCAGAAATAGCCGAACGATGGTTCGACTACTCTGCTTCTGAGCCGATCGTCGAACGGCCGTTCGACTATCGGGTCAAGTATCTTTTTACTAGATCGACTATTTCCGGTCTAATATAAAGCCGATAGTCGACCTAGGTTAAAAGATCTTGTGTTTTATCGTCGACGGAGCGTGTCTTTTCGCATTCTGCCTTCCCGCTTGCGATTTTCGGCCGTTTCGTCTTCTTCGTCCTCTCCATCTTTCTCGAGCTTTCTCCAGCGAATCAATGGCGGTCTCTCCAGCAGTTCTAGCAGTTGTGAAGTTTGATGCTGGCTTTAGCGTGGATTTCGACGCGTTCAGTAGCTGCGATGCCGGGATCGTAGAAGTTTTTCAGCTATGCAGGGATCAAGGACTCGAGAGGTTAATGTCTGCAAGGATTAAGATAAATATCCCAGAAATCAAGGAATGGGCCTTCACATCGTCCTCCACCGACGACTCGATGATAGGTACCATCGGCGGAGAAGAGGTAATCCTAACTCCGGCCGTTTTGACTGATATTTTTGGTTTAATAAATGGTGAAGAGGATTATGAGCAAGATGCTCAGGAATTCGGAAGAATGTTAGTTGAGCTGGGACATGCTGAGGGCATTCCCACGAAGCTGCTCAAAGTAAATTTCCCCTTCAAAATTAAGTTTCTTGCTGAGTTGGTAGGAAAAGTGCTCCTGGGTAAGCACTCTGCTCACGATAATATCACAAGGCAGCAATTCGCACTGATGTGTGCGATTGTTAATCGGAAAAGGATAGATTGGGCAGCAGTGATGTTTGATTTAATAAGGAAAAAGAATGGCAAGAGGGAAGTTACCCTCGGAAGGGTTATTGGAATCTTCCTGAAGGAAAAGTACCCCCAGCTGCTGAGTTCAACCGCAACAACAATTAACGCAAGCAAGAAGATGGATCCTAATCTGTTCTCTAAATGGAAGAGAACTTTTGTGAAACCCGCTCTCACAGGGGTCGCTCCAGCAACATCTGAGGACACCAGGACTGAATCAGTCACTCCTCACCCTGTCGATGTTGGCTCAGCTCTTCCCTCCTCCTCTTCTGCTTTGCTGTCTGCTTCAGTTGAAGTTCCATCAACTTCAGCTGAAGTACGACCTTCTCCCTCTTCTGCTCCAGAAACAACTACGGTTGTTCCTCTTTCCCCTCCAGCTTCTCCAATTCCTTCTCATCAGACTAGGATATCTGCTCCTAGCTTTGATTTGTTAGGATCTGAGAGAATTCCTACTCCTCCTTTGTCTCCCATTCATTCCCCAGTTAATTCTCCAATTAACTCTCCAGCTCCTTCTCCTGTTCAATCCCCTGTCCACACCATTCTTCATCCCAGCACTTCAACCATATCTGCTGCAGCTCCATCCACTTCACATCCATCATCTTTTGAGATTACTCCTGAACTCATCTCCCGCATTGTGGAGTTGATTACCCCATCAATCAAAACCATGATTGAAGAGGCAAGCGCTCCCCTTGCATCCTCCATTGATATCTTAACTGCCTCCATAAAATCCCTTTCAAAATCTGCTGAGCCATCTTCCTCAAGGGGCCTGGTTTCAGTCTCCACTGAAATCAGGCAGGGGGAGATGTTCTATGAAGATGCCTCAGAACCTCCTGCCTCCCTTCCAGCTATAACAGATACTGTGATGACAGCCCTGGAAGAGCCTGCTCCAGCTGAGAAAGAAATAGTTCCAGTGTTATCTGATAAGGAAATAGCTGATGGAATCATGCTATCTGAAATTGCAGTAAAAGTCTGCCTAGAAGATCTCACCACTCCTGTGGTTGCTAGATTCCTAGAAGGAATTATAACTTCATATCTAGATGAATCATGGGAGATGGTCAAGTATGAAGGTAATTCACTTATTCGATTTATTGATGAGTCAATTAATTTGCTTGCTAGTGAATACCTTGAAGGAATGATTATCGCTTATTTAGCAGATATGTATTCATAATTCTACAGATTTTATTAGAGAAGATTTATCTGCTCAGATAATAGTAATTGTCTCAGAGGCTGCCCCAAGTGTTCCTGATATCCAAGTAGATCCTGAATTGGAATCTTTTTTAGATGATAGAGAAGATGAGCCTGAGAATCAAGATGAAGTCAAAGATGACACTCCTGCTCTGAGTATGGAAGAAGTACATGCAAGAGCTGTCTGGGATCTAAGAGTACAGTCTTTAAAAGAGAAAGAAAAAGAGCTGCAAGTTGAAAAGTCAACCATCTGGGATGACTCACCAGGGTTGGACTTAGATTCCCTTCTGGCTCTGGATGCCATGGAAGAGGAAAGAGAGAAATCTGCTCTGAAGCTTAAAGAAAAGGCTGTTTCTGAAGCCTATGATCCGTATGATAATCCCCCATCATCTCACTCTGATGATGAGGATGATTCTGATGTTTCTGAAAATTCAAAGAGAAAGAAAGTTGTTCAAAAGAAGAGAAAAGCTGCTCCTCCTCCTCCCAGTAAAGACAATGATATTCCTTATTACATTCTGAAGGGCATTGACCCTAAGTCAAAGGAATTTCAGCATTGGATGTGGTTCTCAAAGAACCAGCAGAAAGAAAGGAAAAGATCTAAAAGATATGATAGCCCTGGTTCAAGATGGACTCTCAGAGGTCCTCCTCCTCCAGGTGCAGGAGCTTCTAGTAATCTTTCTGCCAACCCTTCTGTATCTTCAGGAAAATCTGCTCCATCAGCAAGATCTGCTTCGTCTCAACATCAATCAAGGAAAAGCTCTCACAGCTCTCATGGAAATTCTCATTCTAGCAGTCAAATGCATGAAGCAGAAGTGAAAGAACAAGTTAAGGAGGTTGTGTATCTAAAGCCAACTTTTTCACCTCCTCCTTCTCCTAAGAGAAAAGTTTCAACTGCTGCACCAGTTCAGTCTGAGAAAGTTGTGTTAAAAGGTAAGTAGTTTATTTTGTGTTAAAATTCTAGCAAGAACCTTTTGCTAAGTTTGCCCCAATATCTTATCTAGATAAAGAATCAGATGCTGCTCCTCCTGAGCCTGTTTATGAAAGTCCAGAGCTAGATCCTAACTTTAGGATGGCTCGTTTTCACGAACTAGTTGGAGCAGCTCAAATAAGAAAAGCAAAAGCAGAAGGAAAAGATATTACTGGTTTTACCACCATGTCTGCTTACAGAAAGAAAGAGTTTGAAAAGTTCGAAGTCAAGCCTGATGTATTTGATCCCTCAAAATATATGGAAAAGCATCCTGAAGCAGTAGTCCCAAGAGCTGCAGAATTGAAGATCATTGGCGTGCAGGACTTGAAGCTATCAAAGAAAGAATCTGATGATCCTCTAAGGAAAATTAATTTTGTTCCTAGTTCCTCTGACCCTTTCTCAGATTCTGGAGACTCTTAATAGTTTGATTGACTGCTGTGTTATATTTGTTTATTATCTATCTGTTTGATAATCTGCTAGTTAATTGTTAACTATTTCCTGCATTAATTTTAGTGTTCTATAGCTAGCTGTATGTTTTAGATTTTGAGAGACTTAACTCAAATAGGGGGAGATTGTTGGTACCCTAGTTTGATTTGAGTTTAGTCCTCTCCTTTGTGCTCCTTGACCCAAGAATTATCTATGGTCAATGGTTAGTAGTTTAGCTGTAGAGTCCTCACTTTTCCAGATTGAGAATTTGGTTAAGTTGTTTGTTCGTTCGACTATCGTCGAACGCCGCTCGACTATCGTTGACTAACTGTTCGACGATCGTCTATCAGTTGTTCGACTTTCAGTCTGCGAGGATAGTTCGACTATCGGTTGATAGTTCGACTATCTGTGTGCTTTGATAGTTCGACTATCTGCTTGGATAGGTCGACTATCTGATAGTTCGACTATCTGTTGATAGGTCGACTATCTGTTTGTCTTTGATAGTTCGACTATCTGTTGATAGGTCGACTATTTGTTTGGTTTTGATAGTTCGACTATCTGTTGATAGGTCGACTATTTGATAGCTCAACTATCTGTTGATAGTTCGACTATCTGTTCTGCATTGATAGCTCGACTATCTGTTGATAGTTCGACTATCTGTTCTCGCTTGATAGTTCGACTATCTGCTTTGATAGTTCGACTATCTGATAGTTCGACTATCTGTTGATAGATCGACTATCTGTTTGTTTCTAATAGCTCGACTATCTGTTGATAGCTCGACTATCTGTTTGTTCTTGATAGTTCGACTATCTGATTGATAGGTCGACTATCTGTTGATAGCTCGACTATCTGTTTTGCCCTGATAGTTCGACTATCTGTTGATAGGTCGACTATCTGATAGTTCGACTATCTTCTGGTAGTTCGACTATCTGCTGTGATAGTTCGACTATCTCCTTTGATAGTTCGACTATCTGGATCGTTCGACTATCTGTCCGATAGTTCGACGATCTCCGTGCGTCGGTCGACGATCTCCGAAGGTCGTTCGACGCTTTCTGCCTGCCTTTATATTTTGTATTTATTTATTATATTTAATTAATTAATACATTTTCTGGCAAGTTGTTTTGAGTTTTATGATAATATTTCCAGGCATATCTGCTCTATTCTTTTTGCCTGAGTCAAATCTTTTTAGATAAAGTTGTTTGTCTTATTAGCTGACATTATAAATTACTTTATCTGCTGTCAGCCCTTTATAGCCGTTAGACTGAAAAGTCTCCTTTTTGCTATAAAGAGTTTGTTTCTGATATGACTTTATTTAGTACTTTATTATCAAATTGTTTCCTGCAGCTTCCTAGAAAAAGGGTTATTCCTTTTATAGAATGTTTCTGCTGCAGAGTTTGTTGTGTCTTCTTGATATTTACAGCTCAGGTCTCAAGTCTCAGAAGAAGACAAATTATTCAAATTGAAGAGAGCCGTTGCTTGCTGATGTTATATAAAGGACCCTTTGAAGAAGGATTCGAGCTAGCATATAGCTAACTAGTGTTACACATATTTTCAAGCATTCAAGCCTTCATCAAGATCAAGCTTTCTGCTCTCAGCAATTTCCATCTAACTGAGAAGTGTTAAGATCTTCTACTCTTCTTCATCCTGAGTTCTCCTGCTTTCAGGAAGTTCAAACTCAGAGTTCCTTTGAAGAAGAAGAAGAAGAAGACAGCTGCTTGAAGATCTTTATTTTTATTATTTGTATCTTCTTGTAGCTTTTCCTTCAGAGTTTTCTGAAGAGTTTTCTGCACTGAAGCAAGACTTCACCTGGACATCTTTGAGCCAGGGGGAGCCTTGATTCTTTAGAGCTTTCTAGCTCAGTGCAAGTTTTTGTGCTTCTCTAATCCTTTGTAAAATAGAGAAGACATCTTAACCTTCTTCCCCCTCCTGTACAGGGTTATTACTCCCTTCAAAAGTATCCCTTGGTGGCAGGGCACCTGATCAAAAACCTGTGCTTGGTTTTTAGACACCTGATCAAAAGTCTAAAGGGTTTCTGGATCTACCTGAAGCAGATCCTGTTGGTGGCAGGGCACCTGATCAAAAACCTGAGTGGATTCCTACCGTGTGGGTAGAAGAGTGGACGTACCCAAGTTGTTTGGGGAACCACTATAAATTTCCTTGTGTCGTCTGGATTCACTTGTTTAATTCCTGCATTGTGGCTGTGAATAGATATAACTAGGATTGCTAGTTGCTGATTAGGTTTTCCAAGCCTTAACTGTAATTACAGTTAGCTTGAGTTTGTACACATCACTTGTGTTAGGCTTTAAGGTTAAATCAATATCTATAATCTTTTCATTCCGCACTTCACTCCAAGGGAGTTGGGTAGACCATTAAGTTTTGTCAAGTGCAAAATTTGATAACTCTATTCACCCCCCTCTAGAGTAGTATCTATCCCTTCACTTTCAATTGGTATCAGAGGGAGGTTGACTGACTGAATAGGCTAACACCTAAGTCACAAGATCCTGATAGATACCAAAGCTTATAGATATTCACTATCATGGCCCAGTCCAAGGATTATTCCAGCACCAGACCTCCAGCATGCAACTTAGCTAAGTTTGGCATCTGGAAGGCAAGGATAAAACTATATATGAATTCTATTGATGAAAGCATCTTTGCTTCTATTTTGTCAGGTCCCCAAGAGCACCTGCTGCTGCTTCTGCCTCATCATCTGATATGAGTGCAGTGCCTCCTCCAGATTACAATGATGAATACAAGAAGGCCAAAATAGCAGATGCCAAGGCAATGAACATACTGGCTCAGACAATGTCTGATGAAGTATTCCAGAAGGTTGCTGACTGCTCCTCAGCAAAGGCCATGTGGGATATACTGAACCAGATTGTAGCTGGTTCAGCTGATGAAAGGAAGGACAGAAGGTCCAACCTAATCTCACAGTATGAGAACTTCAAGAAAACTGATGCTGAATCAGTTGAAGCCATGTACACCAGGCTCAGCTCAATCATCAATGAGCTGAGGACCCTGGACAAGGACATATCATTGACAGAGGTCAATGATAAGATTCTTATGTGCTTCCCTAGCACATGGGATCTAAGGATCTGGCCCATCAAGGAAGCCAGAAGTACAAATGAGATCTCCACTGAAGCTCTCATCGGCAAGCTCAAGTCCTTTGAGCAAGTGCTGAAGACAAGGGAAGCAGAAGCTGAAGCAAAGACCCCCACTCCAACAAGAAAAGAGCAATCTCTAGCTCTTAAGGCTGCTGATGCTTCTGAAGGCAGCCAATCTAATGAGGAACTAATGGCATTGTTTGCCAAGAGGTTTCTCAAGATGGGAAGAAAGGAGTTCAGAAAGAAGTCTTCACGCTATGAATACAAACCAAGGTATGATCGCTCTCCTGCTAAAGAAATTATTTGTTATGGTTGCAGGAAGCCTGGACACATCTTGCCAGAGTGTCCAGAGGAGAAGAACAAAGAAAAGAGAAAAGAAAAGGAACAGCACAGGAAGCACTCCAAGCCTTCCTCCTACAAAAACAAAAAGAAGGAGAGAGGTTTCATTGCTGAAACCTGGAGTGATTCTGATGAAGAATCCTCCTCATCAAGCTCCAGTGAGGATGAGGAAGAGAAGAAGGCAAAAGAAGTTTGCCTGATGGCAATAGATGCCTGCAGCAACCACTCTGCTGCAGAGAGTTCTGATTCTGATGAAGAGATGCCTACAGAAGATGAGGTACTTTCTTCTTATGATTTTACTTCAGAAGAATTTAAATTAGACTTTAAATCTTTATGCTTAGATCTGATTAGCTCTGAAAAGGAAATAAAAGAACTTAGAAATAGGTTAGCTGACTCAGAATCAATAGCCACTGAAAATGTTAGGTTAAAGGAAGATCTCACTACTTATAGTGAAGAAATTAAATTTCTTAAAATAGAATTAGCTAAGTCTAAGAGACTAGAAGAATCACTTAATGGTAGAAGCCTTAAGTTGTTAGAGATTACCAGCATGACTAACACTAGGTCAGGTAATGACAAACTAGGCTTAGGAGCTTCTCCCAGTGAACCCCCACTTCTACTTAAAAACAATCTTTCAACTCCAGTAAACTTCATTTCAGCTAGTGGAATGAAGAATACTGAGCAAGTAAATCTAGTTAATAAAACCTTAAATAAAGCTAAGAGAGAAAAGAGAAAGAAATTCTTTAAAGAAATGCAAAGAGCGTCGAACGCCGCTCGACGATCGGAGGCTCAATGGTCGAACGAAGCTCGACGATCTGAGCGCCCATCGTCGAACGTCGATCGACGATTTCAACATGATTTTCAAAATCATAATCAGTATCATAGAAACCTAAATGAATATAGAAACCCTAGGTTTGTTGACCCATCATCTGCATGGAGAATCCCACCTAGGAGATCTCACCCACTAGGTTATCACCCTCAGCCTGCATTCTCATATATTTCCAGTTTTTCTTATGTGAAAAACAAGGGACCCAAGGTTACCTGGGTCCACACTGTCTAAATAATTATCTTGCAGGTGAAGGCCTATCCAATCACTCAAAATAAGTGGTATTCGGATAGTGGATGCTCTAAGCATATGACAGGAAATAAAGATCTTCTGTCAAAGTACAAAGCTAAGCTCGGCCCAAAGGTTATCTTTGGAGACTCCAGCTGTGGTCAGACAGAAGGCTATGGCAAGATCACAATTGGAGCAGTTACTTTCAAGAGAGTTGCTTATGTCAATGGACTGAAGCATAATTTGATCTCAGTCAGCCAGCTTTGTGATGCTGGCTACCAGGTTTCATTTTCTAACTTCTCTTGCAATATTACTTTAAATAATAATGTTGTTTTAGTAGGTATTAGAATAGGCAATATCTATTTAGTAGATTTCAATTCATCTCATTCTGAAATTTGCCTGTTTAATGAAGTAACCCTTAATAATAATTCTTTGTGGCATAAGAGGCTCAGTCATGTAAATCTTAAAAATATATCTAGGTTATCTAAACACAACCTTGTTAGAGGCTTACCTTCTTGCCCCTACAAGAAGGAGAGCCTATGCAAGGCTTGTCAGCTAGGCAAGCAAACCAAAAACTCTTTTAAATCTGTAAATAAGAGTGATTCTCCTAGAATCCTGTATTTATTACACTTGGACCTTTTTGGCCCAATAAATGTACAGAGTTTAGGAGGGAAGTATTACACTTTAGTAATTGTAGATGACTTCTCTAGGTTCAGTTGGGTTTTCTTTTTGAGAACTAAGTCTGATAACTTCAAAGCCCTTACAGACTTTCTACTATGTGTGCAGACTGAGTACTCTACTCATGTGGCCTTGATCAGAAGTGATCATGGTACTGAGTTTGACTCTCTTCTCATGCAAGAATTCTGTGAGAGAGAAGGTATCAAACATAGCTTCTCAGCTCCTAGAACTCCTCAACAAAATGGAGTAGTTGAAAGGAAAAATAGAACACTCATTGAAGCTGCTAGCACATTGTTGGCAGATGCTAACTTGCCTCTCTCCTATTGGGCAGAAGCTGTTAGTACAGCCAATTATGTCTTGAATAGAAGTTTGATACACAAACTTAAGTGTAAAACTCCTTATGAGTTGCTTAAAGGAAAGAAACCTAAAATTAACTATTTTAGAGTTTTTGGCTGTATTGTTTATATTCATAATAATAATAAAGAATATATTAGAAAATTTGAAGCAAAAGCTTCAATGGGAATCATGCTTGGATATTCCCAAGTAAGCAAAGCTTATAGGGTTTATAACAAATCTACCTGTAAGATTGAAGAATCTGTGCATGTATCATTTGATGAGCATCAGATGTTTTACAAGGAGAAAGAAAATTCTCCTTCCTCCAGTTCTTTGCAGGTACCTGATGCTCCTCAAGAAATTCTTCAACTATCTACTCTTCAGATCACTGAATCAGACAGTGATGAAGACATTGCTGAAGCAGTTATTGTTCCACCAACAGTAGATCAAATTCCTCCTGAGGAATTAATCCCAACTGTTGCTGAAGATCACATCCCACCTGCTGATATTGTCACACTTAGAGATCACCCCACATCTCAAGTGATTGGAGACATATCAGCTGGTGTGCAAACAAGACATCAGTTAAGACAGGATGTGATGCATGCTTGTTTCCTCTCACAGGTTGAGCCCCTAACCTTTAAAGATGCAGAGCTAGATCCCCACTGGATCATTGCAATGCAAGAGGAGCTCAATCAGTTTGAGAGATGTAAAGTTTGGACTTTGGTTCCAAGACCTAAAGGCCAACTGATCATAGGCACCAAGTGGGTGTATAGAAACAAGTTAGATGCAAATGGAATTATAGTAAGGAATAAAGCAAGGCTTGTAACTCAGGGCTACAGACAGGAGGAAGGTATAGACTATGACCAAACCTTTGCTCCTGTTGCAAGGCTAGAAGCAATAAGGATCTTCTTGGCCTATGCAGCCTACATGAAGTTTAAGGTGTTCCAAATGGATGTCAAAAGTGCATTCCTAAATGGTGAGCTTAAGGAAGAGGTGTTTGTTGAACAACCACCAAGGTTTGTTTCTTCAACTCAGCCCTCACATGTTTTTAAGTTGCAGAAAGCTCTATATGGACTAAAGCAAGCTCCCAGAGCCTGGTATGAGACTCTAGCTAGTTTTCTGTTAGAGCACAACTTTACTAGGGGAGTAGTTGATAGAACCCTTTTCGTCAAGCATCACACGGACACAATCCTGTTAGTCCAGGTGTATGTAGATGATATTATATTTGGCTCCACTGATCCCAAACTTTGCAAAAGGTTCTTTGACCTGATGCACTCTAAGTTTGAGATGAGTAGTATGGGTGTGCTGTCTTACTTTCTTGGTCTCCAAGTTAAGCAAGATGCTGATGGTATCTTCATCTCCCAATCCAAATATGCCAAGGAATTGGTAAAGAAATTTGGGATGGCTGATGCTTCAGCAATGCCTACACCTATGGCTACTAATGTAGTTATTGACTCTGATGATCACGGCAAGCCAGTTGATCAAAAGAATTATAGGGACATTGTTAGTTCCCTATTATATCTAACTGCAAGTAGGCCTGATATAATGTTTGCTACATGCCTCTGTGCTAGATTCCAGGTCAACCCCAAGGAATCTCATCTGATTCTTCTAAAGAGAATCCTGAGATACCTGAAGGGATGTCCAGATCTAGGACTTTGGTACCCAGCTGAGTCAGAATTTGAGTTAATTGGATATTCTGATTCTGATTATACTGGTTGCAGAGTTGACAGGAAGAGCACCTCAGGAACTTGCCAGTTCCTGGGAGAGAGATTGGTCTCTTGGTTCTGTAAGAAGCAGGCTTCTGTCTCAACTTCAACTGCAGAGGCTGAATATATAACAGCTGGCAGTTGTTGTTCACAGATCCTGTGGATTCAAAACCAGCTTGTGGATTATGGTTACTCACACAAGAACACCAAAATCATGTGTGATAGTACCAGTGCTATTTCAATTGCACAAAATCCTGTGCACCACTCTAGAACGAAGCACATTGAGATTAGGCACCATTTCCTGAGAGATTGTGTGGAAAAGAACAAGATCTGTCTTGAGTTCATATCCACTGAGTTTCAGAGAGGTGATATATTCACCAAGCCTTTAGATGAACAGAAGCATCTATTCTTTTTAGTTCAATTAGGCATGATTAATGGACGAGACTAAGTGTGACTGTATCTGCCTATATTGAAACTTGTTTGAAGATCGTCGAACGATGATCGAAGATCGTCGAACGGATCAAGTCTATCGTCGACCTCTGGTTGATGATGGCTTATCTGTCTGAAGATCGTCGACTGGCGTTCGACCATCGTCGAACAAGTCGAGCTCATCGTCGATCTCTGGATGACGAAAGCATGTTGTTTGTGAAGCCAGAAATAGCCGAACGATGGTTCGACTACTCTGCTTCTGAGCCGATCGTCGAACGGCCGTTCGACTATCGGGTCAAGTATCTTTTTACTAGATCGACTATTTCCGGTCTAATATAAAGCCGATAGTCGACCTAGGTTAAAAGATCTTGTGTTTTATCGTCGACGGAGCGTGTCTTTTCGCATTCTGCCTTCCCGCTTGCGATTTTCGGCCGTTTCGTCTTCTTCGTCCTCTCCATCTTTCTCGAGCTTTCTCCAGCGAATCAATGGCGGTCTCTCCAGCAGTTCTAGCAGTTGTGAAGTTTGATGCTGGCTTTAGCGTGGATTTCGACACGTTCAGTAGCTGCGATGCCGGGATCGTAGAAGTTTTTCAGCTATGAAGGGATCAAGGACTCGAGAGGTTAATGTCTGCAAGGATTAAGATAAATATCCCAGAAATCAAGGAATGGGCCTTCACATCGTCCTCCACCGACGACTCGATGATAGGTACCATCGGTGGAGAAGAGGTAATCCTAACTCCGGCCGTTTTGACTGATATTTTTGGTTTAATAAATGGTGAAGAGGATTATGAGCAAGATGCTTAGGAATTCGGAAGAATGTTAGTTGAGCTGGGACATGCTGAGGGCATTCCCACGAAGCTGCTCAAAGTAAATTTCCCCTTCAAAATTAAGTTTCTTGCTGAGTTGGTAGGAAAAGTGCTCCTGGGTAAGCACTCTGCTCACGATAATATCACAAGGCAGCAATTCGCACTGATGTGTGCGATTGTTAATCGGAAAAGGATAGATTGGGCAGCAGTGATGTTTGATTTAATAAGGAAAAAGAATGGTAAGAAGGAAGTTACCCTCGGAAGGGTTATTGGAATCTTCCTGAAGGAAAAGTACACCCAGCTGCTGAGTTCAACCGCAACAACAATTAACGCAAGCAAGAAGATGGATCCTAATCTGTTCTCTAAATGGAAGAGAACTTTTGTGAAACCCGCTCTCACAGGGGTCGCTCCAGCAACATCTGAGGACACCAGGACTGAATCAGTCACTCCTCACCCTGTCGATGCTGGCTCAGCTCTTCCCTCCTCCTCTTCTGCTTTGCTGTCTGCTTCAGTTGAAGTTCCATCAACTTCAGCTGAAGTACGACCTTCTCCCTCTTCTGCTCCAGAAACAACTACGGTTGTTCCTCTTTCCCCTCCAGCTTCTCCAATTCCTTCTCATCAGACTAGGATATCTGCTCCTAGCTTTGATTTGTTAGGATCTGAGAGAATTCCTACTCCTCCTTTGTCTCCCATTCATTCCCCAGTTAATTCTCCAATTAACTCTCCAGCTCCTTCTCCTGTTCAATCCCCTGTCCACACCATTCTTCATCCCAGCACTTCAACCATATCTGCTGCAGCTCCATCCACTTCACATCCATCATCTTTTGAGATTACTCCTGAACTCATCTCCCGCATTGTGGAGTTGATTACCCCATCAATCAAAACCATGATTGAAGAGGCAATCGCTCCCCTTGCATCCTCCATTGATATCTTAACTGCCTCCATAAAATCCCTTTCAAAATCTGCTGAGCCATCTTCCTCAAGGGGCCTGGTTTCAGTCTCTACTGAAATCAGGCAGGGGGAGATGTTCTATGAAGATGCCTCAGAACCTCCTGCCTCCCTTCCAGCTATAACAGATACTGTGATGACAGCCCTGGAAGAGCCTGCTCCAGCTGAGAAAGAAATAGTTCCAGTGTTATCTGATAAGGAAATAGCTGATAGAATCATGCTATCTGAAATTACAGTAAAAGTCTGCCTAGAAGATCTCACCACTCCTGTGGTTGCTAGATTCCTAGAAGGAATTATAACTTCATATCTAGATGAATCATGGGAGATGGTCAAGTATGAAGGTAATTCACTTATTCGATTTATTGATGAGTCAATTAATTTGCTTGCTAGTGAATACCTTGAAGGAATGATTATCGCTTATTTAGCAGATATGTATTCATAATTCTACAGATTTTATTAGAGAAGATTTATCTGCTCAGATAATAGTAATTGTCTCAGAGGCTGCCCCAAGTGTTCCTGATATCCAAGTAGATCCTGAATTGGAATCTTTTTTAGATGATAGAGAAGATGAGCCTGAGAATCAAGATGAAGTCAAAGATGACACTCCTGCTCTGAGTATGGAAGAAGTACAAGCAAGAGCTGCCTGGGATCTAAGAGTACAGTCTTTAAAAGAGAAAGAAAAAGAGCTGCAAGTTGAAAAGTCAACCATCTGGGATGACTCACCAGGGTTGGACTTAGATTCCCTTCTGGCTCTGGATGCCATGGAATAGGAAAGAGAGAAATCTGCTCTGAAGCTTAAAGAAAAGGCTGTTTCTGAAGCCTATGATCTGTATGATAATCCCCCATCATCTCACTCTGATGATGAGGATGATTCTGATGTTTCTGAAAATTCAAAGAGAAAGAAAGTTGTTCAAAAGAAGAGAAAAGCTGCTCCTCCTCCTCCCAGTAAAGACAATGATATTCCTTATTACATTCTGAAGGGCATTGACCCTAAGTCAAAGGAATTTCAGCATTGGATGTGGTTCTCAAAGAACCAGCAGAAAGAAAGGAAAAGATCTAAAAGATATGATAGCCCTGGTTCAAGATGGACTCCCAGAGGTCCTCCTCCTCCTCCTCCAGGTGCAGGAGCTTCTGGTAATCTTTCTGCCAACCCTTCTGTATCTTCAGGAAAATCTGCTCCATCAGCAAGATCTGCTTCGTCTCAACATCAATCAAGGAAAAGCTCTCACAGCTCTCATGGAAAGTCTCATTCTGGCAGTCAAATGCATGAAGCAGAAGTGAAAGAACAAGTTAAGGAGGTTGTGTATCTAAAGCCAACTTTTTCACCTCCTCCTTCTCCTAAGAGAAAAGTTTCAACTGCTGCACCAGTTCAGTCTGAGAAAGTTGTGTTAAAAGGTAAGTAGTTTATTTTGTGTTAAAATTCTAGCAAGAACCTTTTGCTAAGTTTGCCCCAATATCTTATCTAGATAAAGAATCAGATACTGCTCCTCCTGAGCCTGTTTATGAAAGTCCAGAGCTAGATCCTAACTTTAGGATGGCTCATTTTCACGAACTAGTTGGAGCAGCTCAAATAAGAAAAGCAAAAGCAGAAGGAAAAGATATTACTGGTTTTACCACCATGTCTGCTTACAGAAAGAAAGAGTTTGAAAAGTTCCAAGTCAAGCCTGATGTATTTGATCCCTCAAAATATATGGAAAAGCATCCTGAAGCAGTAGTCCCAAGAGCTGCAGAATTGAAGATCATTGGCGTGCATGACTTGAAGCTATCAAAGAAAGAATCTGATGATCCTCTAAGGAAAATTAATTTTGTTCCTAGTTCCTCTGACCCTTTGCCAGATTCTGGAGACTCTTAATAGTTTGATTGACTGCTGTGTTATATTTGTTTATTATCTATCTGTTTGATAATCTGCTAGTTAATTGTTAACTATTTCCTGCATTAATTTTAGTGTTCTATAGCTAGCTGTATGTTTTAGATTTTGAGAGACTTAACTCAAATAGGGGGAGATTGTTGGTACCCTAGTTTGATTTGAGTTTAGTCCTCTCCTTTGTGCTCCTTGACCCAAGAATTATCTATGGTCAATGGTTAGTAGTTTAGCTGTAGAGTCCTCACTTTTCCAGATTGAGAATTTGGTTAAGTTGTTTGTTCGTTCGACTATCGTCGAACACCGCTCGACTATCGTCGACTAACTGTTCGACGATCGTCTATCAGTTGTTCGACTTTCAGTCTGCGAGGATAGTTCGACTATCGGTTGATAGTTCGACTATCTGTGTGCTTTGATAGTTCGACTATCTGCTTGGATAGGTCGACTATCTGATAGTTCGACTATCTGTTGATAGGTCGACTATCTGTTTGTCTTTGATAGTTCGACTATCTATTGATAGGTCGACTATCTGTTTGGTTTTGATAGTTCGACTATCTGTTGATAGGTCGACTATTTGATAGCTCAACTATCTGTTGATAGTTCGACTATCTGTTCTGCATTGATAGCTCGACTATCTGTTGATAGTTCGACTATCTGTTCTCGCTTGATAGTTCGACTATCTGCTTTGATAGTTCGACTATCTGATAGTTCGACTATCTGTTGATAGATCGACTATCTGTTTGTTTCTAATAGCTCGACTATCTGTTGATAGCTCGACTATCTGTTTGTTCTTGATAGTTCGACTATCTGATTGATAGGTCGACTATCTGATAGCTCGACTATCTGTTGATAGCTCGACTATCTGTTTTGCCCTGATAGTTCGACTATCTGTTGATAGGTCGACTATCTGATAGTTCGACTATCTTCTGGTAGTTCGACTATCTGCTGTGATAGTTCGACTATCTCCTTTGATAGTTCGACTATCTGGATCGTTCGACTATCTGTCCGATAGTTCGACGATCTCCGTGCGTCGGTCGACGATCTCCGAAGGTCGTTCGACGCTTTCTGCCTGCCTTTATATTTTGTATTTATTTATTATATTTAATTAATTAATACATTTTCTGGCAAGTTGTTTTGAGTTTTATGATAATATTTCCAGGCATATCTGCTCTATTCTTTTTGCCTGAGTCAAATCTTTTTAGATAAAGTTGTTTGTCTTATTAGCTGACATTATAAATTACTTTATCTGCTGTCAGCCCTTTATAGCCGTTAGACTGAAAAGTCTCCTTTTTGCTATAAAGAGTTTGTTTCTGATATGACTTTATTTAGTACTTTATTATCAAATTGTTTCCTGCAGCTTCCTAGAAAAAGGGTTATTCCTTTTATAGAATGTTTCTGCTGCAGAGTTTGTTGTGTCTTCTTGATATTTACAGCTCAGGTCTCAAGTCTCAGAAGAAGACAAATTATTCAAATTGAAGAGAGCCGTTGCTTGCTGATGTTATATAAAGGACCCTTTGAAGAAGGATTCGAGCTAGCATATAGCTAACTAGTGTTACACATATTTTCAAGCATTCAAGCCTTCATCAAGATCAAGCTTTCTGCTCTCAGCAATTTCCATCTAACTGAGAAGTGTTAAGATCTTCTACTCTTCTTCATCCTGAGTTCTCCTGCTTTCAGGAAGTTCAAACTCAGAGTTCCTTTGAAGAAGAAGAAGAAGAAGACAGCTGCTTGAAGATCTTTATTTTTATTATTTGTATCTTCTTGTAGCTTTTCCTTCAGAGTTTTCTGCACTGAAGCAAGACTTCACCTGGACATCTTTGAGCCAGGGGGAGCTGATAGTTTAACTTTCAAGGCAGCCTAAACACCTAGAGGGGGGGGGGGGGTGAATAGGTTCTGCTTTTCTTATAAAAACTTCTAGGCAGAATTCAAATCAATAGCTAACACAATTGGCACAGCAATCACAGAAAATAAAACATCATAGATTGCACAATGTTTTATAGTGGTTCCCCAAAGTCTGGGTACATCCACTTTCCCCCTTCACCTATCTAGCAGTATGCTAGATTCGGCCAAACTTCCACTTATCTCAGATCAACAGATCCTACAACTCAGAACCCAACTGGTTCCTACAACTCAGGCACAACTGCCCTACCTCAGCCTTGCCCCAAGGCCTACAACTCAGAGAATATCCTTCTCCTACACTCAGGCAAACAGCCCTACCACTCAGAGTTCAACACTCCTACACTCAGCCTTTATAACATAGGCTTACAACTCAGATCTATGTAAACAGATCCTACAGAAATATAGAAAAGATTATTAAACTGTCTTGCCAAAGTTGAGAGAGAAAAGGCCAAGACAATTCTTGATCAGCTGATGCAATCAACTGTATCTGAGCCTTCTTCAAAGCTTCTTGAAAATGTACTTAGCTGAGTTGATTCCAAACAGCTTCTTGAGAATCCACTGGTGGTTTCTTTCTTCTTCTTCTAATTCTGGCTTGACCTCTCTCTATCCAGCACTTTGAAAGATTCTTCTGAATTCTGATTAGAACTCTTCTTAGATCTATCCTTAGATAGTCTTCTTAGATCTCCCGGAGAAGATCTTCTTAAGTGACTAGCACTTTCTTGAAATGAATTGGATTGTGATCCTTCTCTTCCTTTTTGATTCAAAGTTATTCAAAAAGGACTATCTGTTATGGTTGTTGTTCTCCTTCTGAATAAGTCTATTTATAGACATTCTTCATGGTAACCGGCTGATCCGGTTTCTAACCGTTTTCTGACAAGTCTGACAGCTTCAGTTAACCGGTGGTAACCCACAGCTGTCAAGTCTTCAAACAAGTCCTGTGCCTTAGTCTTGAACCACAAGTTGTTGAAACAGTCTGTCAGAAAGTGTCGAGACCATCTATCTATCTGTGTCGACACAATTGACTTTGGTGTCGACACAGTCTTCAGTGATGTCGACTAAGTTGCCTTTGAGTCGACACAGCTTCTTCTGAAAATAACTTGGTCTTGACTCTTCAGTGTGTCGACACAAGTCCTGTGTGTCGACACAGTTGTTGTAGAATTATAACTTAGTAAGTGTCGACTTAGCCTTCAGGTGTCGACACATTCATTTCTTAAATCTGCTTTAATGTGTCGACTTAATCACAATGTGTCGACACATTCTGCTGGTGTCGACAAACTTGAGGTCGACTATTTTCTTCTGTGTCGACACATTCAGCTGTTGTCGACAATCTTGAGATCGACTATACTCTTCTGTGTCGACACATTCTCCCAATGTTGAGGTCGACGCTTTTCTTCTGTGTCGACACAAATTTCCAGAGTTGTGTCGACTCTTTTCTTCTGTGTCGACACAAATTCCCAGTGATGTGTCGACTTACTTCTTCTGTGTCGACACATTCTCCCAGTGTAGTTGTAGACTAACTGCTATGTGTCGACACTGCTTCCCAGTGTTGTGTCGACTATTTTCTTCTATGTGTCGACACTGCTTCCTCTGTGTCGACACTTGGACTTAGAATTTTTCTGCATACTTTGTCAATTCTTCACCTGCACATGTCAACTTAAAACAACATCAAATACACCTTGATGTATATCATTGAGCTAGGTTAGGCTTCTTCAAATCAGGTACACATTTTCCAATGTACCCAACAATCTCCTCCTATTTGGAGAAGTCATAACCCCTATAGCCAATGATATACACCATTTATAAACAGTACTAAATGATGATTAATGACATAACAGGAATACTTTAATATAAACAAAACATAAAAAAAAACAATTCATCACAGAATACACATTATAATATGCCAAACTGCATTTTGTTTATAACTGGGTAATGTTTGATTACAATGTTTTACATTTAATGATTACATCACAACATTACAAAACACTATAAAAAGAACTTAAAACATAATCAGGATTGATCAGGCTCTCTAATTATAATCCCTTTGCCAGATTGAATTGTAGCTGTCACAGGAGCTTCTGATTCTTCAGCTATCTTCTTTCCTTTAAGATCAGCTTTCTTCTGAGATTCTTCCTTAATCCTTTGCCTTTCAAAATAATGAAAAGGCTTTGGGAAGTATTTGCTTGGCTCCTTAGCATCTGATGGCAGTCTTCCCAGCTTAGCTTTCCTTCTGAATTGTACTATTACTTCTTGTCTTGCCTCATACTTCTGCTATTCTATTTCATTGTACCACTTGCCTCTCTCATGAACTTTATCTTGTACAGCTTTCCATGCAGTGAGTATTATGTTCCTTGAAGTAGGACTCCACTACTCATAATCTGGCTTAAGTACAGCCTGCTCTCTGAATTTCTTCTTGGCTAATAGAGCATCTTGCTGTTCTTTCAGAGTAGCCTCAGGCTTATCAACCTTTCCAAAGACAATATTAGTAACCTCCTTTGGAGGACTATACATTCCTTGAATTTTCTGATCAATCATGTCAAAATCTGGAGGGGGGTAAATGACTTGGGCAACCTCAGGTTGATTGCCTTCAAGTAGATTTGATTGTATTCCTGATTCAGCCACCATAGCATCATCACACAATGGGGGATATCCCAAAGTGGCTCAACTTCAGTTTCCTGATCAATGTCCATACCTATGGACTTCTCAATATCTGGTCCACCTCCTACTTTATCAGCAGTAGTATCAATATCTGGGAACAACTCCTCCATAGTAAATTCCAGTTGAGCTGTAACTTCTGCAGCAGTTAAATCTTGAGACAAGTTTAACTGTGCTTCCTCTTGTACTTGCACTTCAGTATTTGTAGTATTAGGAGTAGGAGTGGACACTAGCTCCCCCTGAACCTGTGCAGTAATAAGAATATGAGCAATGTCTTTTATAGTAAAATACATTAGCTCCCCCTATACCTGAGTAGGAGTAGATACCTTTGGAGCAGGAGTGGAAACTGGCTCCCCCTGCATTTGTGCAGGTGTTGATACTTCCTGGACCATAGTTGTGTCAAGCTGTTCTTCAACCTGTGTCCTCAGTGGATTTTCTTGTAATTGTTCAGATTCTTGATATTGTGTAGGGGATTTAACAGGGGTGTCTGGCCTGCTCTCTTCAGGCACATCCTTGGACAGCACCCTATCCCACCTTGAGAATAATCTCATATCCATTCTTCTCATATGATTAATTTTACTCCCTTGCAGTTGCTGCATCACTTCAGGAATCACTCCAGTGAGGTACAGGCTCATGATCCTAGCCATGTTAGGCTTCTTGATTCCTTCTTTGATCTTGTCTTCACCTTAGTCCCTTGAACAGTGGACTTAATCTTGAGGCCAGTAGAGTGGACTGATGCAGAGATAAAGAACTCGTGCACCTCCTTCTTCCAGATTTTAATAGGTTCTGAGATGAGAAATTCTAACCCTGACTCAGAAAGGAGGGTGATAACTCCTTGAACATCTGGCGGCGCCTCTGCAAAGGCCTGGCGCACCAACTCATACCCTTCATTTATGTTGTCTTCAATCCTTGGCGCCATCGGTTCGTCGAGAAAGCTTGAGAGAAGAGAGAAAGATAGACTGTCGACACAGGGTTTTAGTCTCGAAAACCTTGGAAGCGTGTCGACAGAATGAGTTTTTGACCTATTTATAGCCTCAGTTGAAAGAAGTTCAAAAGGTGCCAAAAACAGTCAAAATGTGTCGACACAGACGGAATGTGTCGACACAAACTTCTATTGTTTCGACATTACTTCAGCCTATTATGTGTCGACACCAATTTGTGGTTATGTCGACACCTTAGATAAACAGAAATTCTGTGTCGACTCTAAGGATAAGTGTCGACACATATTCTGTAAGTGTCGACACCATTTTCCTGGTTGAGTCGACATTACATTCCTGGTTAAGTCGACAATATAACTCTCAAGTGTCGACACATATTCTCTGTGTCGACACAATATTTCTGACTTGTTGACATAATTTCTCTGAGTCGACACATTACTACTGAATGTGTCGACACATTCTTACTTAGCCAATTTCTGTAACTTCAATGTGTCCTTTTTTTTTAACACTTGATTATGTTGTTTGTTATTACCTCTACTTATTTATATACCACTTCAATTGCATTGTTAATGATTTTGTTAATACATTAATCAATGGTTAACATACCTAATTCAATTTTGAATTTATTGAATTTGGTTTCATCTAAAGGCTTAGTAAATACATCTGCTATTTGATAATCTGTTTTTACAAATTCCAATGAGATGTCTCCTCTTTCTACATGTTCTCTAAGAAAATGGTATTTGATTTCTATATGCTTAGTTCTACTATGAGAAACTGGATTATTAGCAATAGAAATAGCACTCTTTGAATCACATAAAAGAGGTGTTCTACTTACCTGAATACCATAATCCTTAAGCTGATGCTACATCCACAATAGCTGTGCACAGCAGCTTCCAGCAGCAACATACTCTGACTCAGCTGTGGAAATTGCCACACTGGTCTGCTTCTTACTACTCCAAGATATTAGTCTTCCTCCCAGGAATTGACAAGTACCTGTAGTACTCTTTCTATCCTCTCTACATCCTGCAAAATCTGCATCTGAATAGCCTGTTAGTAGAAAATCTCTATTCCTAGGGTACCAAAGACCTAGAGTAGGAGTGCCCTTTAGATATCTCAGAATCCTTTTGACTGCAGTATAATGAGATTCTTTAGGGCAGGCTTGGTACCTAGCACAGACACATGTTGCATACATAATGTCAGGTCTACTAGCAGTGAGATATAGTAGAGACCCAACTATTCCTCTATACAATGATTCATCAACAGGTTTACCTGTCTCATCTTTGCATATAGGCATACTAGTTCCCATAGGAGTTCTCATGGTGGAGGATGACTCCATACTATACTTCTTAATTAATTCTTTGGTGAACTTAGACTGGGATATGGACAATCCATCATCAGTCTGTCTTACTTGGAGTCCCAAGAAGAACTTAAGTTCTCCCATACTGCTCATCTCAAACTTCCCTTGCATAAGTTTGGCAAACTTTTTACAAAGGTTGTTTTCAGTAGATCCAAAGATTATGTCATCAACATAGATCTGGACTAAGATGATCTTTCCTTTGGATTCCATAAGGAATAGAGTTTTGTCTATCTTTCCTCTTGAGAATTTATTCTCAATGAGGAAGGTAGATAGGGTTTCATACCAAGCCCTTGGAGCTTGTTTTAACCCATACAAAGCTTTCCTAAGCTTATACACATAATCAGGTTTAAGAGAATCTATAAAACCTGATGGCTGCTCTACATATACTTCTTCTTTAAGATCACCATTCAGAAATGCTGACTTCACATCCATCTGGTATACTTTGAAGTCTTGGTAGGCTGCATAGGCAAGGAATATTCTGATTGCCTCCAGCCTTGCTACTGGAGCAAAGGTTTGATCAAAGTCAATTCCTTCTTCCTGCCTGTATCCTTTTGCAACTAACCTTGCTTTATTCTTCACTATTATCCCACTCTCATCTAGCTTGTTCCTATAGATCCACTTAGTGCCAATTATATTGTGGCCTCTTGGTTTAGGAACCAGCTCCCAGACTTTGCATCTTCTGAATTGATTCAGCTCCTCTTGCATAGCATCAATCCAGTGCTGGTCTTGGATAGCTTCTTCAAACTTCTTAGGTTCCATCTGGGACAAGAAACTTGAATGCAAAACTGTGCTTTGATTTCTGCTTCTAGTTTGCACTCCTTGTCTTGGATCACCAATTATCTGATCAGTTGGATGATCTCTCAGATATCTTATAGCTGGAGGAAGATTCCCTTCAGGTTGAGCATCTCCAGCTTCTTCATTCTGCTGAGCCTCCTGGTTTTCATCAGCTTCCATTATCTCTTGTACTCCCCCTGGACAGCAGCCTTCATTTTCCAATGCTTCATCTTCCTTTGAAGCTTCAGCAATGGAGAGCTTGTCCATCTTCTTGCTTATACCTGTTGAGTCATTTGATCTACAAGACAACTCACTATTGATTAATCTTGTTTCATCAAATACAACATGCACAGATTCTTCAACAACTTGAGTAGTTAAGTTAAAGACTCTATAGGCCTTACTATTTGTGTTGTACCCAACAAATATCCCATCCTGGGATTTGGCAGCAAACTTAGTCAAATATGACTTGCCATTGTTAAGTATATAGCACTTGCAACCAAAGATCCTGAAATAGGATAGATTTGGTTTTCTGCTTTTCACAATCTCATAGGGAGTCTTTCTGTGGCATTTGGTGATAGAAGCCCTATTGATGACATGACAAGCAGTGTTAACTGCCTCAGCCCAAAAATATTCTGGGAGAGAGGTGTCACTCAATAGAGTTCTACCAGCTTCAATTAATGTTCTATTCTTTCTTTCAGCAATTCCATTTTGCTGAGGTGTTCTTGGTGAGGAGAACTCTTGGAAAATCCCAAAGTCTATACACAAGTTTGTTATGCTTTCAGATTGAAACTCAGTACCATGGTCACTTCTGATTTTGACCACTGTACTATTCAGTTCATTCTGAATTTGCTTTACAAAATTAAGTAATACACTTGGGGTTTCAGATTTTTGTCTCAGAAAGAACACCCATGTAAATCTAGAATAGTCATCTACAACCACTAGAGTGTAGACCTTCCTACCTAGACTGTGAACTGGCATAGGACCAAAAAGATCCATATGCAAGAGGTATAAGCACCTCACAGAATCCTTGTTTTCAAGGCTTTGAAATGAGGTTTTTGTCTGCTTGCCCTTTTGACAAGCTGAGCATACCCCTTCCTTTATACACTTAACTTGAGGCCCATTCCTCACTAGTTCTTTACTAAAGAGTTGGCTAATTGTCTTGTAGTTTAGATGAGCCAATCTCTTGTGCCACTTAACACAATGAGAAGCATTGTCATCAGCTACAAGACAAATGGGGGAAGCCTTATTCTCACATTCAAAATTAAGGCAATACACATTTCTCTTCCTATACCCAGTCAATATGATCTCTTGATCACTTGACCTTTTGATATGACATCCATCCTTACCAAATGAAATGTCATATCCTAGATCACTCAGCTGGCTTATGCTTATTAGATTATGTTTCAAACCTTTTACATAGGCCACTTGGGTGATAGTAATTAGGTTAGAAGAAATGTTACCAAACCCTTTGATGACTCCTTTTTCAGATCCACCAAAGATCACTTTATGTCCATCTTTGACAGATGAATACTCCTTCAGCAGCCCCTTTGTTCCAGTCATGTGCCTGGAACAACCACTATCCAAGTACCATATAGGGGTATGGTTACTTGGATTCACCTGCAATACAGAATTACTTACCCTTAGAACCCAAGTAAGTCTTGGGTCCTTGGTTCAGGTTAGCATTAATAAAGTTATCATAACCTCTTCTAACAGGTAGACTCTTATTCTTTATAACACTTATGTTATACCAGCAGTCCAATGCAAAATGGCCCCTCTTGCCACAGCACCAACATTCAAACTTATTGTATCTAGATCTAGATACATCCTTGTCAGTAGAATTTCTGTTCATTGCTGGTGCTGTTGCTACTTCACCTACTGATTTCTTAAAACCATTTGGTTTATGACCATAGGTAGGCCTGCTTGCCTTAACACCCTTGTTCTTCAGAACATTTGTCTTAATATGACCTTGAATGTCTTCATGATCATATATGTTAGAAGGCACTTTCTCCTTACTAAACCTTATGGGGACTGAAAGGTTTAGTGGCTGAATAGGGACTTTGCCTTTCCTCTTGAATCTGCCAGCCCTAGAGTTACCTTTAAATCCTAATCCAGCCTTACCCTTCTGAGTGACAAATTCATCTATCAAGGGTAAGACAGATTTTGGCTTAGAGTAACTAGCCACTAAATCCCTTTCAATTCTAAGTCTGGCCTCCAGACTCTTTACTTGATCATTAGTATAATTAATTGTGCCCATCTGAATAATAGTTATATTCTTCAGCTTGGCAATTTCATTTAATTTTTGATCAAGGACTTTTTCTAACTCAGTTGTTGCTACCCTTAGTTCAGCAATTTCCTGAGCCTGTGTTTTAACCAGGTTCTTGCTTTTCTTAAGGGCCTGCAACAAGTCCCCATACTTGTCTATCAATTGATAGACATCTCCTTCAGATCCAGATGCATCTTCATCACTTGATGCAGATGTAGCTGATTCTTCACTTGTACTACAAACAGATGTACAGGAAGGACAATTTACCTCATTAGGACCAGACTGATTCTGGCATATGTCCTCTTCTGATCTTGTCATCAAACCCATGCATTGATGTTCATTGATGGAGTCTAGCAACTGCATAAACTCCTCTTCCTCAGATGCAGCATATAGTCCAATATATGCTTCAGCTTCAGATCCTGATTCTGAAGTTGACTGGTCTGACAGACTTTTATCTTTCTTTGCTACAAAGGATTTCTCCTTCTTGCCTTTCTGATAAGTCTTCTTCTTTTCTGAAGATTCCTTCCTTTTGTCAGGACAATCAGCCACTACATGTCCAGGCCTATTGCAACAATAGCAGACAATCTTTGAAGTTGTGGCTTTGCTGGGCTTTGATCTGCTTTTCTCTTTCCTTGATGACCTTCTCTTCTGATAATAGTCATCAACTTGTTGTGATGTGGAAGGCCTAGACTTCCATTGCTTCTTTTTCAAGAACCTTTGGAATTGCCTAGTGAATGCAGCAAAGTCTGCATCTGAATCACAGCTAACTGAACCCTTATCTGAATTTTCAGAACTATCTTCTTCAACTTCCTTAGGAGGAGATGGTGATTTCCTCCTATTTTTTCTGGTGGCTTCAGCATTAAATGCCACAGTCTTTTCTCTATGCTCTCCTCTTGAGTTTCTTTCCTCCTCCTTCCTTACCATAAGTTGCATTTCATAGGATAGCAACTTTCCAAACAGGGTTGGAGGAGATATTTCTGCCAATTTAGCCACTTCTCTTATGGTACAGATCTTTGTATCCCAATCCTTTGATAAGGATCTTAAGAATTTGTCATTCAGTTCATAGGTACTGAAGACTCTTCCATAGGATATTAGCTCATTCACAATTCTATAGAATTTCTTATAGCACTCAGTTATGCTATCAGATTTTCCTTGTCTAAAGCTTTCATACTCCTGATTCAGCATAGACTTTCTGTCCAGCCTTACTTCTTCAGATCCCTCCATGTAGACAATCAATGTGTCCCACATCTCCTTGGAGGTCTTGCAGTGAATCAGATTCTGAAATGTTGAATCATCTATGGCACTGACAATGATATTCTGTGCCCTTTTATCCATGGTTGCCAAGATGATTTCATCCTTGGTCATTTCTGAATAAGTCTTTGGTATTTGGATATTTGCATCAAGAACAGATATCTTCATTGGAATGAAGGGCCCTTCTTGTACTGTGATGTAAATCCTTGGGTCAGATGCTTCCATAAACAATCTGACTCTCTCTTTCCAGATCCCAAAGATTTCCTTCTTGCATATGGGTAATTTCATAGACCCTAGCTCCTTATGATTCTCTCCAGAACCCATCTTCTTGAATCTTGAATCTGCCTTTCAGATCTACCTCAGACTGTTAAGTCCTTTTTGAGGAACCTCCCTCTGATACCACTTGATAGTTTAACTTTCAAGGCAGCCTAAACACCTAGAGGGGGGGGGGGTGAATAGGTTCTGCTTTTCTTATAAAAACTTCTAGGCAGAATTCAAATCAATAGCTAACACAATTGGCACAGCAATCACAGAAAATAAAACATCACAGATTGCACAATGTTTTATAGTGGTTCCCCAAGGTCTGGGTACATCCACTTTCCCCCTTCACCTATCTAGCAGTATGCTAGATTCAGCCAAACTTCCACTTATCTCAGATCAACAGATCCTACAACTCAGAACCCAACTGGTTCCTACAACTCAGGCACAACTGCCCTACCTCAGCCTTGCCCCAAGGCCTACAACTCAGAGAATATCCTTCTCCTACACTCAGGCAAACAGCCCTACCACTCAGAGTTCAACACTCCTACACTCAGCCTTTATAACATAGGCTTACAACTCAGATCTATGTAAACAGATCCTACAGAAATATAGAAAAGATTATTAAACTGTCTTGCCAAAGTTGAGAGAGAAAAGGCCAAGACAATTCTTGATCAGCTGATGCAATCAACTGTATCTGAGCCTTCTTCAAAGCTTCTTGAAAATGTACTTAGCTGAGTTGATTCCAAACAGCTTCTTGAGAATCCACTGGTGGTTTCTTTCTTCTTCTTCTAATTCTGGCTTGACCTCTCTCTATCCAGCACTTTGAAAGATTCTTCTGAATTCTGATTAGAACTCTTCTTAGATCTATCCTTAGATAGTCTTCTTAGATCTCCCGGAGAAGATCTTCTTAAGTGACTAGCACTTTCTTGAAATGAATTGGATTGTGATCCTTCTCTTCCTTTTTGATTCAAAGTTATTCAAAAAGGACTATCTGTTATGGTTGTTGTTCTCCTTCTGAATAAGTCTATTTATAGACATTCTTCATGGTAACCGGCTGATCCGGTTTCTAACCGTTTTCTGACAAGTCTGACAGCTTCAGTTAACCGGTGGTAACCCACAGCTGTCAAGTCTTCAAACAAGTCCTGTGCCTTAGTCTTGAACCACAAGTTGTTGAAACAGTCTGTCAGAAAGTGTCGAGACCATCTGTCTATCTGTGTCGACACAATTGACTTTGGTGTCGACACAGTCTTCAGTGATGTCGACTAAGTTGCCTTTGAGTCGACACAGCTTCTTCTGAAAATAACTTGGTCTTGACTCTTCAGTGTGTCGACACAAGTCCTGTGTGTCGACACAGTTGTTGTAGAATTATAACTTAGTAAGTGTCGACTTAGCCTTCAGGTGTCGACACATTCATTTCTTAAATCTGCTTTAATGTGTCGACTTAATCACAATGTGTCGACACATTCTGCTGGTGTCGACAAACTTGAGGTCGACTATTTTCTTCTGTGTCGACACATTCAGCTGATGTCGACAATCTTGAGATCGACTATACTCTTCTGTGTCGACACATTCTCCCAATGTTGAGGTCGACGCTTTTCTTCTGTGTCGACACAAATTTCCAGAGTTGTGTCGACTCTTTTCTTCTGTGTCGACACAAATTCTCAGTGATGTGTCGACTTACTTCTTCTGTGTCGACACATTCTCCCAGTGTAGTTGTAGACTAACTGCTATGTGTCGACACTGCTTCCCAGTGTTGTGTCGACTATTTTCTTCTATGTGTCGACACTGCTTCCTCTGTGTCGACACTTGGACTTAGAATTTTTCTGCATACTTTGTCAATTCTTCACCTGCACATGTCAACTTAAAACAACATCAAATACACCTTGATGTATATCATTGAGCTAGGTTAGGCTTCTTCAAATCAGGTACACATTTTCCAATGTACCCAATAGGAGCCTTGATTCTTTAGAGCTTTCTAGCTCAGTGCAAGTTTTTGTGCTTCTCTAATCCTTTGTAAAATAGAGAAGACATCTTAACCTTCTTCCCCCTCCTGTACAGGGTTATTACTCCCTTCAAAAGTATCCCTTGGTGACAAGGCACCTGATCAAAAACCTGTGCTTGGTTTTTAGACACCTGATCAAAAGTCTAAAGGGTTTCTGGATCTACCTGAAGCAGATCCTGTTGGTGGCAGGGCACCTGATCAAAAACCTGAGTGGATTCCTACCGTGTGGGTAGAAGAGTGGACGTACCCAAGTTGTTTGGGGAACCACTATAAATTTCCTTGTGTCGTCTGGATTCACTTGTTTAATTCCTGCATTGTGGCTGTGAATAGATATAACTAGGATTGCTAGTTGCTGATTAGGTTTTCCAAGCCTTAACTGTAATTACAGTTAGCTTGAGTTTGTACACATCACTTGTGTTAGGCTTTAAGGTTAAATCAATATCTATAATCTTTTCATTCCGCACTTCACTCCAAGGGAGTTGGGTAGACCATTAAGTTTTGTCTAGTGCAAAATTTGATAACTCTATTCACCCCCCCTCTAGAGTAGTATCTATCCCTTCACTTTCAAACGCCGACTCCGACCTATGGTTTTGTGAGCCCTGGGGAAGGGGTCCAGGCGGTGAAAGCTAGGCCACGCCAAGACCCCCGGGGGGCCGGCTCGCACAAATTTAGGAGGTATGGGCACCAGCTGAGCCTTCTCGTCCGCTCTACGCTGCATATGGCGTGGCGAGCCCGGGCGAAGGATGCGAATCGCCGACTCACGGTGAGGCTAGCTATCGTGCCTCTAGATTCTAATCCTAATTCCGAATCTAGAACGAACATGTGACCTAACTCGCAAGCAACAACGGATCATAAGAGGCTAAACGAATCGCGGACGCAAGAAGAAGAGAACATTTATATTATAAAGACAAAATACAAAAACAGTTTTTAAGTACATTGTATAGATCAAAAATTATGTCCATTACAAATCCCGGGCCCCGGCCCACATCCCTGCTACTGCAAATGTAATGATGGGAGAGGCGCTGGCTTCCGGCGAGGTGAGCCCCGAACGGAGAGCCCCCCTATATGCGATGGAAGGACCCATCACCCGGCTTCGGTACCGGAAGGAATAATTCCGGTACCACGTCGCTCCTCGAAAGCTTGACGTCCCCGCTTTTGATCAGGTCGGCCCGCCGCAGCGTCTGGAGGGTATACTTTGTCGCACCAGCGGCGTTCTTCTACATCATGACTTCAAGCTCGTACTCGCTACAGTGCGCGAGCTGACAGCCGCTGCTAGACGGCGACAGAGCGGCCGTTGTAGTCTCCAACTCGCCCACCCGCGCCTGTAGCGCTTGCTTCTCCTGCTCAAGTGTGGCGATCTCGATGCCCATCCGGCTGGCCGTCGCCGCATCCTTCGAAAAGGAGGGTCACTGGGAAAAGCTTAAAGAAAAACAACTGAATACTAGTGCGAGTCGAGAAACTTACCCCCCCCCCCCCCCAAGTACTGAGCGAGGGCGGCCTCGGCTGTGTCGGCTCACCTTCGCTGGTCGACCGCCTCCTCCTGACCAAGTTTGTAAGCCGCCTCCTTCTCATCAATTAGTTTCTTGAGCGAGGGGGCGTTCTTATCTATCCGGAGGCATCGCCGGCCAACCATGTGGGCCAGCTTAAGGTTGCGGAGCTGGGCCCGCGCACTTTCATTGACCATCACCCGCGTAGCCTCCTCATCATAGACGGCGGTGTCCTCCCATGCGTAGAGGCCGAATGAGAGGTTATAAGCCTCTCCGCCGATGGTGTCCTGCTCTTGCCAACTCGGCAGCAGCGAGGAGATGAAGACCCGGTTCGTCTCCTTGTCCCATTGGAGGAGCGGGATGCCGAGCTCATCTGAAGGCCCCTTGTCGTAGCCAAAATTACGGTGCCCTCTTGGCACTGGCTTCGCAGCAGGCTGAACCCCTTCTCGTGGCCCCGAGGTGTCGGCCTCCCCGGCGAGAGAGCTGTCGGCCGGAGGGGCCGCGGGGGCGAGATCCCCAGATGGTTGGCCCACTGGGGCCTTACCTTTCTCGCGAGCTGAGGGAGGCGCGCCGCCCGCTTTCTTCAGTTTCTTGGGCAGTGGCGGAGCATGAGGTTGCTCGCGACTGGGTCGCTTTGGGGCTGCAGGGACCGTGACCTCGCGGTGAGCGGAGGCCGCCTCCTCGGCCTGGGCGAGCTCGCTGGAAGTGAGCCGCACACTCTTGTAAGGGGGGTGTTAGGGAATGTCACGCTCGCCTGCGAGAATAATAAGGCTTAGAGCATGTAAAGGACGGATAGAAAGGCAGAAATGCGAACCGCTTACCTTCCTCGGGCGGGACAGGGACGAGGTCGTCCAGATTCCTGCGGAGGAAAGCAACTTCAAAGTTCTTCCCAACAAAGTCCCGAACAGCTCCGCCTCATGGCCCCCCAGGCTAGGGGGTGGTAGCTCGCCTCGCTGAATTGGACCGGCGATAAAGGGGTGTTGCCAAAATCCCCTTTGACGAAAACAAACTTTTTGAGCAAGTTGTGGCTCTTATTGACGGTCTCCCGCACCTTGACCTTGCTGCTGGCGAAGCAGGCGGTTCCATCTTTGTTCGCCCGGAAGGAGAACAGCTTGCGGAACACCGCGAGGCTGAACTCAATCCGCTCCTCTCGCAGGAAGCAAGCGAACCCGATTACTACCGCGACGGAGTTAGGGGTCATCTGCCCGGGGACGACCCCAAAGTACTTGAAAATTTGGTAGACTTCCGGCCATAAGGGTAGCCGAAGGCCCGCCTCAAAGCTAGCTGTGGGTAATGTAAGTTCATCGGCAGAAAGTTCGTTTATCCGCTCCCCCTTCTCGGGTCTCCTCGCCACAAAGCCTGGCGGGACGAAGTTGCCAACAACGTCCAAGAACTCTCGCTCGGTAATAACGACGAAGGGGAAGTCGTGCTCGGAAAAGGTCCAAGCACATTTGCTCCTCCCGTCCGCCTCGCCGCTACCGCCACCCATCTGGAAGGAATTTCACCGAACGGGACAGAGAGGTTCTCGCAAGGGGGCTAGGAAGCAAAGGAAGTCTTAAATGCGCTAGGTGGAAGGAAGTTGGCAGGGCCTATTTATAGAATCAAAAAAGGGCGGGAAAATATTCCGCTGGCGGGAAAAGTGCGGTTAGCAAATTTAGCCCCGACATTTCGACTTCCGAGCCCGACCCGGGTCCTCATTAGCTCGCTGGTAGGCCGCGAGAAGTTCCCGGCCTCAGACCAATCTCACCCGCATCCGCATAAGAGAAGAGCGGTCGCGATGCGAGCTCGCCTTTATCAGCGCACGAGTCACCAGATATGCCACCCGCGGGCGGTCAGCTCACCCCCTCCAGAACCATATAATACGGGCTAGGCGAGTCGGCTCAGCAATGCCGAGCCCGCTGGAAGAAGAGCCGGCCGAGCCAGAGCTCTCGCCTGCACCCCCCGCAGAGATCGAAGCATCAACATAGTTAAAAGAAAGGTGCAGCAAATACTCGCCCGTGGGCGGGCGAGGGTGGTCCTGAATTATTACAGACATTCAATTGTTCCCAACAAAGAGTTCACCCTGCTAAGCGTTTTGGTCTTTGAACGCGGAGACAATCTGGACCCGGCGGTTAACATCAGCGGGGGGAGAAGGCGGCTCAATACTGGATCCACTTCCACCTGCCTCCCCTCCCCATGCCAGATCGGGGCGGTACGCGAGGATAGTGATACTCGTGGACCGCCGACAGCTCCCACTAGGTCAAATTGACCTGCTCTGAGGCATACCTGAGTCGCTCCTCGGCTCGCGTAAGGTGTAGGCCCGGAGAGGTCACCCCGTCCTCGTCAACTGGAGGTCTTGCTCCTTCCAAGGTCGTAAATTGCTCCTCCGCCTCGGCCTTGTCCTTCTCCACTCTATTGAAGACCTCCTGTAGCAACAGCGTGTGCTTCTGAAATAGTCGCGCCACCTACTTCTTCATCTTCTCAGCATCTAGCAGGTCCCCCAGGTACTCTGAGATATGGTCCATGTTAGGGGAGGCGAATTCCCCTTGCTCATCTCGATGTCAGAAGAGGAGATCGCGTTATAACCTGCAGAGGTAAGATCAGAAGAAGACGACAATGGTAAGCGGGCCAAAGTAAAAGGTTCACCTGGGGTTGGCACATCGCCCGCACCACCAGTCGGCCGAGAGGTTCCCGGCCGACCCTGGAATGGTTCCCCTCCAAGAATAGCGAAAGGTTTACTCATACCGTGGGGCCTTGGAGACAAAGGCGTTAAAGGAGGGATGTGCGCCTGGGACAAGGGGCTAGCGAACCGATCAGCCACCACCAATGTGGAACGCCCTAGTTCTCCCCTATCTGCCCCATCCTCGTGAGGCGTCTCCTACAAAAAGAGAATTTGGAAAGCCGAATGGCGGATCATACAGAAGAACCACATACCTCAAGGACGACCTCAGCCCCGCCGGCCGAGCCGGATGCAGGGTTGTCACGCGCCGGAGATTGCCGGATGATTTTTCCTTTCTTTGGCTTGAAGAGGGGGCCAGGCGACCCGCGCACCAACTACAGGGCAGCTCCGAGGGCCAGCTTCCGAGTACCCTCCCTCGCAGCCTCCAAGCGAGCCCGCATCTCCTCGGATATAGTCATCGTCTAGCTACAAGTCGCGGAGAAGGATAAGAAAAGGAGGAATTTTTCCAAAGGTCCGACGGCACATTTATAGCATAAAGGTGGGCCCCCAGCAAAAGATTCCCTCTAGCTCAGTAGGGCTTTCATCAAACACGTGAGGTTGGATGTTTCTTTCCGAGTTTTTGCAAAGCTCACAAAGAGCGGGGATTATGTACAACCCCGTGTTCGACGACTCGATCCAGATGGGCAAGCAAGCCAGTCCCGACCCGCGCCAATATAAGCGGGCGGATGGTCCCAGAGGAGCGGTTCGCTCTCCTCAGGGCCTGAGAGGTCACCTGGGAGAGTCAGCCCCGGCCCGCGCCTCCTAGGAGAGTCAGCCCCGGCTCGCGCCTCCTAGGCGAGTCAACCCTGACCCGCGCCTCCTAGGCGAGTCGGCCCCGGCCCGCGCCTCCTAAGCGAGTCCGCCCCAGCTCGCTCCCGCCCAGTGGGGTTGTGGGTTGACTCGGAGACTAGGAAACCCTTTCCCGTGGGGCCTAGAGGCCAAATTACCAGGATGACCCTGTCAAGGGGGGCAAATATCCTTCTCGAACAGTGGAGTTGCGCTGTTAGCAGACTCGCTCTGGTTGCGCATAGCTGCCAAGAATAGCGGAGGTTGGCTTTTAGCAGACCACTTTCAGAAAACTATAAATAGGACCCAAGGGATACCTCAGAAGGCACGCTTACTTGTCTCTCAATCTTATAGTGCTCTCTGAGGTACCTTAGCCCGTCACTTGGCTAAGGAGGGGAAGCGCTCAGTGATCTTCCGGGTGTGTGGTGGGTCCTCCGCGTCATACCCTTGGGTCAGTCCTTTGTTCTTTTTCCTTGTCTTTTTGCTTGCAGGAGAGAAGTAGGCGCGCGATCACCCCGTTCCCAAGGGTGAACTCCATAAAGACCCGTTTTTCGGTTTCAACACTCCAGTTTGCAACTTAAATAAGTTTGTCATCTGGAAGGCAAGAATCAAATTGTATATGAACTCTATTGATGAGGACATCTTTAATTCTATTTTGACAGGACCACCAATTCCAGTAGCAACAACTACTGCTAGTTCCAGCACACATGATGTTCCACCACCTGAGTGGACAAATGCTCAGAAAAAGGCCAAGATAGCTGATGCAAAGGCCATGAATATTCTGGCTCAGACAATGTCTGATTATATTTTCTAGAAGGTGGCTGAATGCACATCAGCCAAGGCAATATGGGACTCACTTAACCAGATGGTTGTTGGTTCAGCTGATGAGAGAAAGCATATGAGATCCAACCTTATCTCACAATATGAGAACTTTAAGAAGGATGAATCAGAGTCTGTTGGTGACATGTACAACAGACTGAGCTCAATAATCAATGAGCTGAAGACTCTAGACAAAGACATCACCCTTACAGAAGTTAATGATAAAATCCTCATGTGCTTTCCTAGCTCATGGGATTCAAGAATCTGGTCTATCAAGGAAGCCAGAAGTCTAAATGACATTTCCACAGAATCTCTACTTGGAAAGCTCAAGGTTTATGAGCAACTGATAAAGTCCAGAGAGGCTGCAGAGCAGAAGACTCCTTCATCAGGCAGAAAGGAGCAAAGTATTGCATTCAAAGCAAATGAAGAATCAAAAGCCCCAACAGTCAATGAAGAATTCCTGAGTCTCTTAGCCAAGAGATTCTACAAGATGGGCAAGAAAGACTTCAGGAGGAAGTCATCAAGGCAAGATGATAAGCCAAGGTATGACAAGACTCCCACTAAAGAAGTTGTTTGTTTTGGCTGCAAGAAGCCTGGACACTTCATCTCAGAGTGTCTAGATAACTAAAAGGAGAGAAGAAGAGAAAAAGAAATAAGGAAACAACACTACAACAAGCCATCCTCCAGTAAGCACAAAAGAAAGAAGAAAGGTTTCATTGCTGAAACAATGAAACCTGGAGTGATACTGAAGATGAATCTTCATCTTCCAGCTCCAGTGAAGATGAAGAGGAAACAAAGGCAAAGGAGATTTGTATGATGGCCATCAATGCATCAGGCAGTTGTTCAGAAGCAGAAGCTGAACAATCAGAAATGAAGACTCTGAACCTGAAGAAGATCAGGTACTATCTTCTTTTGATTTTGATTTTGAAGAATTTAAAACTGAATTCAAGTCCTTATGTTTTGATTTAATAAACTCTGAAAAAGAGATTAAGCAACTTAGAGAGAAATTAAATGAACAAGAAAACCTACTTTCAAAAAATAATAAGTTAAAGGATGAAATCACTCTAACTAATGAACAAATTATTAAACTAAAGACTGAATTATCTGAGGCTAGACAACTTGAAGAATCCCTAAATGGGAGAAGTATCAAGCTGATGAACATCACAAGCACAATGAATGCCAGACTCAATGACAAGCTGGGCTTAGGTGCTTCATCAAGTCAACCCCCACTGATTCAGAAGAATATCTTAACAACCCTTATAAAATTTGTTTCTGAAAAGGGTAAAGAGAAAATAGAAGATAATAATGTTAATCAAATAGAGATTAAACACAAGAATAACAAAAGGAAAAAGAGTAAGAAAAATTATAACCAGAACAATGTTCAGCAGATTTCGTCGAACTCAGATCGACGAAATGTGTATGGTTCGTTGAACTCAAGTCGATGAACTCAGAACGCAAACTTCTTTTATAACTATTCTCTGAACTGCGATCGACGAAACCATTATGGTTCATCGACCAGAGATCGACGAAATTGGGGCCCAGAAAATGAATACTTTCATTCTCTGAGTGGAGTTCGACGAACTCATCCCCATTCGTCGACCTCAGATCGACAAACGTACCAGAATTCGTCGACCCCAGTTTGTAATTACAGAAACTTTAATTTCAACATACCATTTAATCAATCAAGACAAAACATTAATCCCTTTAACCAATGGATAATTCCACCTAGAAGATATCATCCCTTAGGTTACAAAAATCAACCTGAATACTCATATATTTCCAGCTTCAGTTATGTAAATCAATAAGGACCCAAAGTAACCAGGGTCAAGAACAACTAATTTTTATTTTTGCAGGTGAAAAGCTGTCCAGCTTTTAAACAACAATGGTATCTGGATAGTGGATGCTCCAAGCATATGACAGGCAGCAAGGATAACTTAATAAATTACAAGTCCAAGCTAGGACCAAAGGTGATCTTTGGTGACTCCAATTGTGGCCAGACTGAAGGCTTTGGAGAAGTCATGGTTGGGGCAGTAACCTTCAAAAAGGTTTATATGTAAGTGGACTAAAGCATAACCTCATCTCCATAAGTCAATTATGTGATGAAGGTTATCAGGTATCTTTTAACTCAAGCTCTTGTATTATTTATTCTAAAAAAAACAAAACTGTTTTAATTGGAAATAGACAAGGCAACATATACATAGTAGATTTTCAATTAGCTGTTTCAGATATTTGTCTTTTTAATCAAGTTAGCAATCAAAATGATTTGTGGCATAAAAGACTAGGACATGTAAATCTGAAAAATATTGCTAAGTTATCTAAGGACAACCTTGTTGGGTATTGTATCCATAAAAACCCAGATTTGGTGAAGTCACCCTTGAACTAAGATGAATTAAGTTGTATTTGATGTCTTGCTTGAGTTATGTGTTTGTAGGACTATATTGCCAAGTATAGACCAATGTCAGTCTACAATGGGTACCCAAACACAGGACCATACAATATAATCCCTCATTGTGTAATCCATGGTGTTGACTCATGTGTAGCCTCTCTATTAGGATACACTTCATGGTTCAAGCACTATGATTGATTGGAGAAAGATATGTTGCTGATTTTATTGAAGAAGAGAAAATTCTGTTGAAGAAATTTTTTCTAAGTCTTTCACTCGAGTAGTATTTTATATATACTCGAGTTGAATACTTAGTTTATACTCGAGTAAGTCTATCTGTACTCGAGTAAGGGAATGGCTCTCGAGAAGCCTGAATATAGCTCTCGAGTAGCCAAGCAAATCACTCGAGTAGATCATCTCTTACTCTCGAGTTAACAAAATTCCCTCTCAGTAATTTTTTCTAAGTCATTTACTCGAGTAGTCACATTGGTACTCGAGTAGATTAGTATTTTGTCTCGAGTTACAGAAGACAGGAATTCATGTTGTTTTACTTCACTTGAGTAGTCAAGATCATGTACTCGAGTAGTCTATCTACTACTCGAGTAGTCCAGGTTTAATACTCGAGTAATAAGTTTTTCATCCCTCAGAATTTTTTCTAAGTTCATTACTCGAGTAGTGATTTCCATTTACTCAAGTAGGTTATCTCCTCTCGAGTAGTCCAGTTCCAGCTCTCGAGTAACCCGTTTTCTTCTCTCAAAAATTATTCCAAGTCTTTGACTCGAGTATTCCTTCTACCTCTCGAGTAGTTAATTTCTATTCTCTCGAATAATACTTCTTGTACTCGAGTAGTTCAACTCCACGTCTCGAGTAACTATATTACCACTCAAGTAAGTCTTTGTGTACTCGAGTAGTTACTCATTATTTCTGGATTTTCTCTAAGTCATCTACTCGAGTAGCCTCATTCTACTCTCTCGGGTAATCTTATTAAGTACTCGAGTAGGTAATAGTTTACTCGAGTAAATCAGTCAATCTTTTCAGAAAATTTGCTAAGTCCAGATTTGACGGGAATTTCAAATGCCTTGACGCGATTGGTCCACGTGTACGTCATTAAGACTAAATATGACCGTTAGGGAGATCTTATATAAGGTCTTGTCATTTCGACCAACCCTAGCAACAAGTGCTGTCGAGAAGTATTTTAAGAAATTTTGAATCTTAATTTTCTCTGTCCAAAAACGGAAGCCGCCGCCGCCGATCTTCTTCGTGCAAGCGCTAGGTATTTCGATCTAAGAGGTTCAGATCAAGATTGACTTTCAGATTGAGATTGCTTTTTATTCCTCATCTTCTCTCGGATCTTGTGAAGTCAAAGAAATTTTCAGAACGAGTGTTTGCCGAGATTCTTCTTCAACCTTTCTGATAGAGCCGCAAAGATCAAAGGAGAAGACTTAGGGCAACAGATTCCAGATCTGAGATTTACTGTATGTATTTTCATATACTCTCAATTTATTTCTTGTAGGAGATTTCTCTCCGAGTGTAGGAGCTCTTTTTGTCTCCGAGTTGTAGGAAATTTTATCTTTCGAGGTAGATCCGTGTTGTGGATCGAGATTGTAGGAACTTTGTTCCGAGGCGTAGGATTAGTTTCCAATCCGAGATAGTGGAGTAGCCGAGTCTAGTGCTTTGCTAGATAGGTGAGGTAAAGTGAATGTACCCAAGGTTGGGGAACCACTATAAATCTTTTGTCGTCTGTGATTGCTTGGTTGATAATTGTGTGCATAGATCTCAAAATTTTTATTCCGCAAAAAGACGCTCAACTCAACTATTCAGCCCCCTCTAGGTGATTTAGGTAGACAACTCAACACTTTCAATTGGTATTAGAGGGAGGTTGATCATTAGAAGGTTAACACCTTGATCAGATCTGCCCCAAGTTGTCTTTGAGTTATTCAAGCATAGACAGAGCCAAGGATTTTACCAAGCTTCCCTTGTGTACAAAGAATAATTTTGCATTGTGGAAAGAAAGAATAAAATTCTTTATGGAAGCTGTGGATCCAAGGATCTTCATGATTGTTGAAGAATGTCCTTATGTTCCCATGACCGTCTCCACTATAGATGCTACAAAGCAAGTTCCTAAGAAGTTAATGGATCTCGACAAAGATGAGATCGCACTTGTCTCTTTAGATAAGAAAGCAAGTGCAGTCGATGATTCAATGTTGCAGAACTTGATTCACTTCCAATTTGCTAAGGAGATGTGGCAGTCTCTGATCATCTTGATGCAAGGTACTAAAGAAGTAAGGGATGACAGAAGATCCCTTCTGAATTAGAAGTATGAAGCCTTCCGGCAAGTACCCAAGGACACTATTGCTGACACTTTTGAGAACTTCTTCAAGATATTCAACGACCTAAGAGTATATGGTCGGGTATTCACCAATGGAGAGCTGAATAACAAGTTTCTGAGGTCCCTAACCAAGGAATGGGACAACAAAGTCTGTGCCATCAGAGAATTTGGCAAGCTAGCTGAGACTGATCCTCAGAACCTCTTCAGAATGCTGATGTCCTATGAACTGCAAATTAATTCAAGAAAAGCTGAAGAAGAGAAGAGTCGATTCACTCCCAAGGAGAAGTCTGTCGCTCTGAAGGCAGACAGCTCAAGGAAGGGCAAAGCTTCTTCACCTGCCCCTGCACAAGTAGAAAGTGAAGAAGAATTATCTGAGCCAGGTACTTAAGATCAAAGCTATCTGAAGGAGAGTTCTCACTGCTCTCATGACAGTTCAAGAATTTTTTGAACAAGAAAAAGCAATGGAGAGGCAAGGATGCCTCATACAGAAGATCACGACATGATGGTGATCGACGACAGAAGGGCTCAAGTAGCCACGACAAGTATAATTTTAAACGGAATAAACATATTTCTACTAACGTAGTTTGTTACTGTTATAATAAGCTAGGTCATGTAATTGCTGACTGCCCCCATAAGAAGAAAGAGGGTGGCCAAAGAGAGGAGAAGAAGTCTTCTTATCATAAGAAGAAGACAGAAAGAAGCCTTATATTCAAAAAGGGCAAAACCCTCAGCGACACTGACTCATCTGAGTCAAGTGATGAAGAGTAAGCCTACATTTGGCTCATGGCACATATTGACGAAGAAGAAGAGCCCAAGTTTACTGGGGAGGTAAAATCTCACACACCTATCTCTAAGTCTGATGTATCTGATCATGATCATGAGGACAGCTCTTCTGACGATGAGTCTGAACTTATTGCCCAGTATAAGGAGTTGATCAAGGCCTACGATAAATGTCGAAAGGTCGTGAAAACTCAGGCAAAAGAGATTAAGTCTCTAAAGGTCATAGAAAGCTCTTTGAGAGAGGAAGCCGTTAATATGGACTCACTCAGAGAAGACTTAGATACTGCAGTTGATGAGTTCAATAACGCTATCAAGCACCTCGATCTAAAAGATGAAATCATCATGGGATTGGAAGGGTTACTTCAAGCCGAAAAGAAACTTGTTGAAGGTTTCTCTAAGCCCAAGGTGGTTCTTCCTCTTGTTGCTGAGTTCTCTGCTCAGACTAAGGGTGCTGGACTAGGCCATGTTGAGGCTTCTAGTAAATCTTCTTGGAGGAATAAGGCTCAACGAAAGAATAAGGTGGCCAAGAAGGCTTTGGCTAAGGCAAAGGGGAAAGCTCCATAAGATCAGACTACATTTAAGAAAGTTGTCTTTCCGACCAATAAGTTTGATCTTGACTCCTCCTACGGTCACTTCACTAGACCTACTTATGTAGAGCCCAAGTTAAGGTACCAAGGATGGACTCGCCCTCAAACATTGGTGAAAGTGTCTTTAAGGCACCTTATGAAGAGATCACTCTTCAGAGCTATGGCCCTTTTGTTCATGGTCATAACATCAAGAAGGCTCCAAAAATAAAACCTATTGTTCAAAAGCCTATGAAGGAGAAGAAATCATGTGATTGTCTTCACCATGAAGCTTCTACCTCTAAGAATGCTGACCCTGCTAGACCAGACTCCCCAAAAGTCAAGCAGGAGGGAGTTAGGCAAAGATACAATAGGTTTGACTGTTGTTGCTGTGGCAGAATTGGTCACTTTGCCATCGATTGCTGGTTTAATCCCAGAAACTTTGTTATCCCTCAGATTAACAATATGAGAAAGACCGTTCATAATGCTAATACATAGAGGGGGAGAAATCTAACTAGAGACCAAGGACCCAAGCAAGTTTGGGTTCCTAAGGCAAACTGATTTGTAATTGCAGGTATGTCCAAAGGCCACAAGAAATCCCATTTAGTATTTGGACAGCGGATGCTCTAAGTATATGACCGGGACTAGAAGCCTTCTCTAGAATTACTCTCCAGTCGTGAACGGGCCAAATGTCATCTTTGGAGGTTCTGACAGAGGAATTACGAAAGGCTATGGTATGATCTATAACGGTAGTGTATCCTTTTCGGATGTGACTTATGTTGAAGGATTGGAACACAATCTCATAATCATAAGTCAACTATGCGATAAAGGATACATAGTTAAATTTCATGCTGATAAGTGATTGATAAAGTCCGATGACAATTTGGAAACGATTTTATCAGGTACTCGTAGTAGAAATATATTTTGTTTAAATTTTATTTGTATAGAATCTTCTACACAAGTGTGTCTTTTAACAAAAGATAGTGCGTCTCTTGATGACCAATGACACAAGAGATTAGCGCATATTAATTTTAAATCTATTAATAAATTATTTTCTCTAAATTTAGTACGTGATGCCCCGAATGTTAAGTGCACGAAGGATAGACCCTGTCATGCATGGGTGAAAGGCAGGCAAACAAGGGCTACTTTTAAAAGCATTATAGGCAAAGACTCTAACAGGTGTTTACACCTGCTTCATATGGACTTGTTCATTCCACTGTAAGTTAGAAGTTTAGGAGGTAAGGATTATACGTTGGTTATCGTTGATAACTACTCGCGCTTTGCGTGTGTGTTCTTTCTGAAACACAAGTCAGATATCTTCGATGTCTTTACAAATTTTTTCAGACAGTTCCAGAATGAATACAACTGTTCCGTAGTCAAAATCAGAAGTGACAATGGAACTGAATTCAATTCTGGGGTCATGACAGAATTTTGTGAAATCCTAGGTATCTTTCATGAGTTTTCCTCTCCTCTAACTCCTCAGCAAAATTGAGTAGCTGAGAGAAGGAATAGAACACTCATAGAGGCCTGCAGGACTATGTTGAGTGATGCCTCACTACTAAAGTACTTCTGGGATGAAGCCGTCAACACTGCATGCCACGTGCAAAATCGAGCACTCATAAACAAGAACCATAATAAGATGCCTTATGAACTTCTAAAGGGCAGAAAGCCGACTGTATCATACTTTAGGATCTTTGGCTACAAATGCTTCGTCCTTAACAACGGTAAGTATCATACTACCAAATTTAGTGAAAAGAGTTTTGAAGGTATTTTTGTAGGATATAGTAGTCATAGTAAGACATATAGGATATTTAATAATAAAACCTTGGTGGTTGAAGAATCTATACATGTTGTATTTGATGAGACTAGCTTGCTGCAAAGCAACTCTTCTAGTGTGTTCATTGAAGATGCATGTTCAAGGTTGAAAGAACTTAACTTGGATGAAGCAACTGAAGACAAAGGTGAAAAGTTCATCAAGATCACCACTCCAACCCTGATTTGAGAGGTTGATGATCAAGATGAAGGAATCATTCAAGTTGATGAAGTCACTCTTGTGATTGAAGAAGCTCCAGATGCAAGGAACCTGAGCTCAGACATCTGAAGGATCACCCAATTGATCAAATCATCGGAGATCTCCGGAATGGTGTCAGAACTCGTAGAAGTACTACTAATGAAAATCTATATTTGAGTTTTCTCTCACTGGTTGAACCAAAGAAGTTTGAGGAAGCAAACTCAGACGATTTATGGATTATGGCTATGGAAGAAGATCTAAATCAGTTCAAGCGCTGCGAAGTATGGACACTTGTTCCTAGACCCAAAGGCAAGAACATCATTGGAATGAAGTGGGTCTACAGGAACAAGATGGACGAGGATGGAACGACCATAAATAACAAGGCCAGACTCGTTGCCAAATGATATCGTCAAGAAGAAGGAATCGACTTCGACCAAACTTATGCTCCAGTGGCAAGATTGGAGGCAATCAGGTTATTCCTAGCGTATGCTGCACTTAAGGGCTTCACCGTCTATCAGATGGACGTGAAGTCCGCCTTCCTTAATGGTGACATAAAGAAAGAAGTGTATGTGGAACAACCCCCAGGTTTTGTTGATTCTAACTTTCCTAATTATGTTTACCTATTACAAAAAGATTTATATGGTCTGAAACAAGCTCCTCGAGCTTGGTATAAGACGCTGCCTAGCTTTCTTCTTGAGAACAAGTTCACAAGGGGAAGATAGATAAGACATTATTTCTTAGGGAAATAAAAGGCAAGATTTTGCTAGTGCAAATATATGTCGACGACATTATTTTTGGCTCTACCGACGACAACCACTGCAAGAAGTTTTCAAAACTTATGTAAGGGAAGTTTGAAATGAGCAGTATGGGAGAGCTGAAGTATTTCTTAGGGCTTCAGGTGAAACAATCTGAAGATGGAATTTTCATCTCGCAGACTAAGTTCACCAAAGAGCTCATTAAGAAATTCGGAATGGAGAACGCAACCTCTATGAGGACTCCAATGGGTTCAGCTATGTCCCTAGACAAGGATGAGAAAGGGAAACCTTTTGATGAAACCAAGTACAGAAGCATAATTAGTTTCTTGCTCTACCTTACTGCCAGTAGACATGACATAATGTTTTCAACATGTGTATGTGCTAGATTCCAAGTGAACTGTAAGGAATCTCACTATGCTGCTGCAAAGCGAATTTTGAGTTATCTTAAAAATACATCAAATCTTGGCTTATGGTACCCAAGAAGTAATGACAGCGAGCTAATTGGTTTCTCAGATGCAGATTTTGCAGGTAGCACAGACCACATGAAGTTTCAGAACATTGTAATGTTTTGCAACTCTTCTAGTGCTTGCAATAGCCAACAACCTTGTATCTCACAGCCAAACAAAGCAGATAGAGCTGCGATACCACTTTATCCGGGAGCATGTGGAGCATGGGGATATAGATCTACACTATGTCTCTACAAACAGGCAGATTGCAGATATTTTCACGAAGTCGCTGGATGAGACCAAGTTCTCGTTCTTCAAAACAGAACTTGGTATGCTCAACAAAGAAGATTAGAGAAAGTGGACTCACAAAAAGGCTCAGAGATCAAGAAATTAGTCAAAAGTTGAAATTTTTCAAGATTCTAACTTTATGACTAGTAAGACAAAGACTACTCAAGTAGAAGAAAGTCACTCGAGTACCTTTAAGACCTACTCGAGTACTAAAATGTCACTTGAGTACTTCTGCATATCTCACTCGAGAACTTAATAACTTCACTCGAGTACAGCCAAGCCTCTCGAGTATCAGGAAGTCAAGGTTTCTCTCTTCGATTCAAATTTCCTTATTAGCAACCCGAGGCTTATGCCGCCCTCTCCCAGGTATGTAAGCTTATTTTATTTCTTAGGTATAGATAAATTAGGGTTATATAAATAGAAAGGTTCGGATTTCTATTTTCTACACGAATCAAATCCATTCACTCGAGTAAGCCGACAGACGCTTCGTCTTCAACCGAAAGTTGCAGAGCCTGCACCTTCTTCTTCCCGACACCAGATTTTTCTCAAATCTCTGGATCATGGCGCCCTCTTGTAAGATTGAAACAGGTTCAGAACTTGTTGCTGCAGGAATCACCGACATTTCAAATGATTTTCGCAACCTTCTGATTCTTCTCGACATAGCAGGTCTCAGTTTTGTTCTCTAGGAACCGTGCAGAATCTTGTTTCCAGAAGTTGAAGAGTTCTTCAAGAATGTCAAAGTCAGGGGAAATGGCAAAGTTCTAATATCCAAAGTAAAGGGCATCAAGGTAACACTAACCAAGACCTCTGTTTCAAATTTTCTAAAAATGTCAGTCGTGGATGAAGAAGATGATATAACTAATGAAGATTATGATAGGGCTTATAGTTTCTGTGGTATAACTGATGTTATCAGGTATATTTGTCGCCCTGACCTAAATGCTGAAGGTAAACTCTTGGTTGACATTTTGGGAAAGGTATTACTGTGCAAAACCGTCTCTATCAGTTTAATCTCTACAGACCTCTTCTACATGATGACAGCAATCATTTGCAAGAAAAGGTTTCAGTTTGGAATGTTGATCTTGGACAAAATCAGGGGGAGCATAAAGGCTCCAAGTTATGCCAGGATTATTTCTCTTCTCCTACATTAGATTAATCCTGAGGTATTCAACTTCTCCAAAGGTACCATTCTCCATCACATGAAGAAAGTCTCCATATCCTCCATCCAGAGATGGGAGCCGAAGCTTCAAAACCAAGTCCAGACTGCTAGAGCTCATGAGCAGCCTGCTTCTAAAGAGACTTCTGCTTCTGAGGATAGGACTCCATCTCCCTCTCTCCAAAATGTTGCTGGCACATCTGGTGCAGTAATTGAGGGGGAGCCTACCTCCTCTATCCTTCAAGACAAGGTACCTTCTCCTCCTGCTCATTCAGAACAATAGCATAGAATTCCTACTCCTCATCCAGATACTTCCTTCCAACCAGCTACTTTAGAAGAAACTCAATCAGATGCCCAGGCACTAGAAACAATACTCTCTACATCTAAAGATATAGACAAAATGATTGAGGAACTTAGGTTAGATGAGCCTCTACCTCCTCTCCAGAAAGAAACTGTTGAAGAGCCAGTCAAGGAAAACACACCAGCAACATCACCATCTCCATCACCTGTGCAATCCCCAAAGTCACCTACTGATCTCTCTCCAGCTGCTGAGCAAGACCAACAAGAGACAATTCTACTTTCAGATAAGGATAAAGAATCTCCAGAGCCTGTTGAAGCTCCCTTGAGGAGATTAGATTTTTATCTTCCCACTTTCACTGGTGAGGAAGGAGATGTTTTGGTAAATACTACAAGAGCTCAAAGCTCAATAGTAATTGAAGAAATTGCTCCATAGACAACCCCTCCTCCTCCAGCTCTTGTTCCTCCTTCTGTTATTGCTACTGCTTCAAATACACCAGCTTATTCAGATATTCTTGGTAAGATTGAGCAAATGTTGCTTGAACAGAGAAAATACTTTGATGTTTCTTTGAAAATAGTTCAAGACAAGGTCTCTACTCTAGAGACAGAAATGAGTAGAGGATTTGCTGAGATACATCACAATACTGATTAGCTGAAGCACCTTTTCAGAATAGGTGGCAAGGCCTTGGATCACACTATTACTAGTGTTGGTGAGGTCATGAACCAATCTGTCACACTAGCAAACAATCAAATTGAACTTGAGAAGAAAGCCAAAGAGCATGTCATGAAAGTCTGTGAAGAAGTGGGCACCTTCAAGGATGACACTATAGAAAAACATTGTGTAGAATTCAGAAAGGGGGAGAAGTTAGTGAAAGAACAAGTTGAAAAATATGACACTAATGTCCAGACCCTCTAGACTGAGAAAATAAAGGAAATTAATAAAGATATGCTAACTCAGATACTGTCAATAAAATTCTATACTTATGATACTACTGTTTGGATGCATAATCAAATTTTCCCAGAATTTTAGGCTGATACAAATATCATTCCTCGCCATCTAAATCAACTTGCTAAAGGTTAGCCAGCTCCAGCTCAGATGCTAGCTCAAATGCCAACCTTCTCTCCCAGGCCTGATGATGAAACTCAACCTCCAGAATCCTATTCTCAGGTATGGGAATCTGACATCCCTAAAGAGTTACCAGAAATTCAGATCCCCAAAAGAAGGAAATATGAAGAGGGTCCATCTGCTAGTAGATCCATTCCAAATCCTGAGGCAGAAAAGAAGAAAGCTTCAGAGTTTGCAGAGATCTGGTCCCCAACCTCAAAGTCCCTCATTCTAGAAACTCTCAAGCTTGTCATGGACTATAATAAAAATTAGAATGATCATTACAGCTCCAAGGAATGGCAATTGTATAAAAAGTCACTGACAAAAAGAAGGATCTATGACAGAGAATTTGGAAGGAACAACCCTGCTGCTCCTCCAAAGCCTCCAAAGTACTATCCAAAGCCCTTCAGCTACCAAAGAAGACAGCAAGAGAAGATGGACAAGCAGAACCATTAAGTCTAAGCATAGAGAATTATGAGAGTGTGGATAGGATCTGTGTAGAAATGATATTTTGGACAATCTTATTTATATAATTCTTAATTCTGATCATATGCTCTTTGATTTTAATTATTATGCTTATTGCACTGCTTTCTCTATTGCACATCTAGTTCTTTATATGTCTATATAATTCATCTTAGTGTAAAGGGTTCTGACATCTACAAATAGGGGGAGATTGTTGGGTATTGTATCCACAAGAACCAATATTTGATGAAGTCACCCTTGAAATAAGATGAATTAAGTTGTATTTGATGTCTTGCTTGAGTTATGTGTTTGCAGAACTATATTGCCAAGTATAGACCAATGTCAGTCTACAATGGGTCACCAAACACAAGACCATACTATGTAATCCCTCATTATGTGATCCATGGTGTTGACTAGTGTGTAGCCTCTCTATTGGGATACACTTTATGGTTCAAGCACTAGGATTGATTGGAGAAAGATATGTTGATGAGTTTATTAAAGAAGAGAAAATTTTATTGAAGAAATTTTTTCTAAGTCTTTCACTCGAGTAGTATTTTATATATACTCGAGTTGAATACTTAATTTATACTCGAGTAAGTCTATCTGTACTCGAGTAAGGGAATGGCTCCCGAGTAGCCTGAATATAGCTCTCGAGTAGCCAAGCCAATCACTCGAGTAGATCATCTCTTACTCTCGAGTTAACAGAATTCCCTCTCAGTAATTTTTTTTAAGTCATTTACTCGAGTAGTCACATTGGTACTCGAGTAGATTATCCTTTTGTCTCGAGTTACAGAAGACAGGAATTCGTGTTGTTTTACTTCACTCGAGTAGTCAAGATCATGTACTCGAGTAGTCTATCTACTACTCGAGTAGTCCAGGTTTAATACTCGAGTGATAAGTTTTTCATCCCTCAGAAATTTTTCTAAGTCCATTACTCGAGTAGTGATTTCCATTTACTCGAGTAGGTTATCTCCTCTTGAGTAGTCCAGTTCCAGCTCTCGAGTAACCCGTTTTCTTCTCTCAGAAATTATTCTAAGTCTTTGACTCGAGTATTTCTTCTACCTCTCAAGTAGTTAATTTCTATTCTCTCGAGTAATAATTCTCATACTCGAGTAGTTCAACTCCACGTCTTGAGTAACTATATTAGCACTCGAGTAAGTCTTTGTGTACTCGAGTAGTTACTCATTATTTCTAGATTTTCTCTAAGTCATCTACTCGAGTAGTCTCATTCTACTCTCTCGAGTAATCTTATTAAGTACTCTAGTAGGTAATAGTTTACTCGAGTAAATCAGCCAATCTTTTCAGAAAATTTGCTAAGTCCAGATTTGACAGGAATTTCAAATGCCTTGACGTGATTGGTCCACGTGTACGCCATTAAGACTAAATATGACCGTTAGGGAGATCTTATATAAGGTCTTGTCATTTCGACTAACCCTAACAACAAGTGCTGTCAAGAAGTATTTTAAGAATTTCTGAATCTTAATTTTCTCTGTCCAAAAACGGAAGCCATCGCCGCCGATCTTCTTCGTGCAAGCGCTAGGGCTTTCGATCCAAGAGGTTCAGATCAAGATTGACTTTCAGATCGAGATTGCTTTTCATTCCTCATCTTCTCTCGGATCTTGTGAAGTCAAAGAAATTTTCAGATCCAGTGTTTGTCGAGATTCTTCTTCAACCTTTCTGATAGAGCCGCAAAGATCAAAGGAGAAGACTTAGGGCAACAGATTCCAGATCTGAAATTTACTGTTTGTATTTTCATATACTCTCAATTTATATCTTGTAGGAGATTTCTCTCCGAGTGTAGGAGCTCTTTTTGTCTCCGAGTTGTAGGAAGTTTTATCTTCCGAGTGTAGATCCGTGTTGTGGATCGAGATTATAGGAACTTTGTTCTGAGGCGTAAGATTAGTTTTCAATCCAAGATAGTGGAGTAGCCGAGTCTAGTGCTTTGCTAGATCGGTGAGGTAAAGTGGATGTACCCAAGGTTGGGGAACCACTATAAATCTTTTGCCGTCTGTCATTACTTGGTTGATAATTATGTGCATAGATCTATAAATTTTATTCCGCAAAAAGACACACAACTCACCTATTCACCCCCCTCTAAGTGATTTAGGTAGATAACTCAACACTTTCAAACCTTGTTAGAGGATTGCCTTCTGGTCCCTACAAGAAAGAAGGCCTCTGTAGGGCTTGTCAATTAGGCAATCAAACTAAATCTAAGTTTAAATCTATAAATAAAAGTGATTCACCTAGGATCTTGTACTTGCTACATATGGACCTCTTTGGTCATATTGATGTACAAAGCCTAGGAGGGAAATCCTATACTTTAGTTATTATAGATGACTTCTCAAGATTCACTTGGGTGTTCTTTCTGAGATCTAAGTCAGATAACATCAAGGTTCTTACAGATTTTCTCAAGACCATATAGATTGAGTACTGTACTCCAATTGTATTGATCAGAAGTGATCATGGTACTGAATTTGAGTCTCTTCTTATGCAAGAGTTCTGTGAGAAGGAAGGTATCAGATATTGCTTCTCAGCTCCTAGAACTCCTCAACAAAATGGAATAGCTGAAAGGAAGAATAGAACCCTAATTGAAGCTGCAGACACATTACTTGCAGATGCTTACATGTCCCTCTCCTTTTGGATAGAGGCAGTGAGCACAGCAAACTATGTAATGAACATAAGTTTAATACATAAACTTAATAATAAGACTCCCTATGAATTGCTTAAAGGGAATAAACCTAAAATCACTTATTTTAAAGTATTTGGTTGTATATGTTATATTCACAATAACAACAAGAAACATATTAGAAAGTTTGAAGTCAAATCTGCAGAGGGAATTTTTTAGGATATTCCCAAGTCAGTAAGGCTTACAGGGTTTTTAATAAATCTAATTTAAAAATTTACGAATCAGTCCATGTGACTTTTGATGAAGCTAACATGTATTACAAGGAGAAAGAAATTTCTACCAGTAGCTCATTGCAGGTACTTCACTTGTGTGAGAGATTGGATGATATAAACCTCACCCAAGAGGCTCCATCTAATCCCTCTCCACAAGCTATTGAAGATGGCAGTGAAGAAGATAGTTTGGATGTTACTGACACTATCTAAACAGTTAACCCAATTCCACAAGAGGAATTAATCCCATAGGCTGTTACTCAAACTCCTTCCACTGATCTTGTCACACTTAGAGATCACCCCATATCTCAAGTGATTGGAGACATATCAGCTGGTGTGCAAATAAGACATCAACTCAACCCTGACTTCATGTTTGCTTGTTTCATTTCTCAACTTGAGCCATATTCTATCAAAGATGCAGAGCAAGACCCCACTGGATCATTGCAATGGAAGAGGTGCTCAATCAATTTGAGAGATGTAGAGTATGAGATTTGGTTCCCAGACCCAAGGACTACCCAGTCATTGGAACAAAATGGGTGTTCAGAAATAAATTGGATACTGATGGCAACAAGGCAAGGCTAGTGGCTCAAGGCTACTCACAGGAGGAAGGAATTGATTATGACCAGACCTTTGCTCTAGTGGCAAGACTTGAAGCCATAAGAATTTTCTTATCTTATGCTGCCTACAAAAGGTTAAAAGTCTACCCGATGGATGTAAAAAGTGATTTCCTCAATGGTGAACTAAAAGAGAAAGAATATGTGGAGCAACCACCAGGTTTTATCTCACCAACTCATCCCTCTAATGTCTTTAAATTGCATAAAGCTCTCTATGGTTTAAAGCAAGCTCCAAGATCTTGGTATGAGACCTTAGCTAGCTTCCTGTTAGAGCACAAATTTTCTAGAGGCATTGTAGATATGACTCTTTTCATTAGACATCATCATGATAAAATCTTATTAGTACAAATATATGTAGATGACATTATATTTGGCTCTACAGATCCCAAACTATGCAAAAGGTTCTCCAACCTTATGCATTCCAAGTTTGATATGATTAGTATGGGTGAGCTATCCTACTTCCTTGGTATTCAAGTGAAGCAGACCCCTGATGACATCTTCATATCAAAATCCACGTATGTTAAAGAACTGATAAAAAGGTTTAGGATGGCCGATGCCTCTGCTAAGAAAACACTCATGGCTACAAATGCTGTGATTGATTCTGATGAACATGGGAAACTGTTGATCAGAAATTGTATAGGGCCATTGTTGGGTCTCTGTTATATCTCACAGCAAGTAGGCCAGATATTATGTTTGCTACCTGTCTTTGTGCTAGGTTCCAGGTGAACCCTAAAGAATCTCACCTTATTTTGCTAAAAAGGATTTTAAGATATATAAAGAGTTGCCCTAATTTAGGACTCTGACATCCAACTGAGTCAGAATTTGAGTTAACTGGATACTCAGATGCTGACTTTGCTGGATGTAGAGTGGACAGGAAGAGCACATCAGGAACATGCCAGTTCCTTGGTGATAGACTTGTCTCCTGGTTTTACAAAAAGCATATATCTTTGTCTACATCAACAACAGAAGCTGAGTACATAGCAGGTGGCAGTTGCTGTTCACATATGCTGTGAATTCAAAACCAACTCTTGGATTATGGATACAATTTAAATAATTCAACTCTACTTTGTGACAATACTAGTGCAATTTCCATTACCCAGAATCCAGTGCATCATAGTAGAACTAAGCATATAGATATAAGATATCATTTCATTAGAGAGTGTGTGGACAAAAAGAAAATTAATCTTTTCTACATCTACACTGATTTGCAAAGAGCAGATATCTTCACCAAACCCTTGGATGAAAAGAACCATCTGTTCTTTTTGAATCAGCTTGGTATGATCAATGGAGAAGCTTTAATTTAACTTTCTGTCTGTGGTCGAAGAATTTGCCACAGTTCGTCGACCGGAGATCGACGAACTGAGAAAAGTTCTTGAGATAATTCGTCTACCTGATATCGACGAACTCTCTGTGTGTGAAGTTCTATTCGTCGACCTGAGATCGACGATATTACTTCAGAAAATTTTCGTCGACCTGAGAACGAAGAAAAGCTTTCCCTTCTTTAGACTGAGATCGACGAACTCTTTTGTTAATAAAAATATTTCGTCGACCTCTGATCGAAGAATTTTTCTTTATTTCGCAGGATGGAGTTTGTCGGTTCATATTCTGAAAAACCTTATATCTAGGTTTTCTTCGAGCTCCATCCCGCGCTTTCTGTTTCCCTTACACTTGATCTCTCTGTTTTCCTTTTGTAGGTGATCATGGTGATTCCGGTGAGCGCTCTTGTGGCAATGAAGTTCGATATGAGATTTGATATAGACTTCGAGTAATTCCAGCACTCGGATCAAATCTTCTTGGATATTCTGAAATTGTTTGAAGATCAGAAATTGAAGAATCTTATGCCCACAAGGATAAAGATTGCTGCAACAGAAATTCGAGAATGGGTTTATACTTCCTCCACACCAGATGCTTATACTATGACAGGAACAATATCGGGAACATCGCTTCTCTCACCCCCGCCGTTCTATCTAAATTTTTTGGATTAGTGAATGAAGAAGAAGAGTTGGAAATAGACAGTGCTGAATATGATGAAATGTTGATTAAGATGGGTTATACTGGAGAAAACCCCAATAAACTGCTGAAGAAACACCTATCTGCTGATTATAAATTTTTAGTGGATGTTGTGGGTAAAGTGATGTTGGGCAAGCATACTTCCCATGACTATATCACCAGCCAGCAGTTCCTAGTGATGTGTGCAGTTGTGAACAAAAAGCCAGTGAACTGGGCTAGAATAATGTTTGAGATGATTAAGAAAAAGAATACAAGAAAGAGGTGTGCTTTGGAAGGATTCTTGGAATCTTCCTTCAAGCAAAAGTTGTTGAATCCCTGGTCTCCCCTACCATATTCATTAATGCCTCTAAGAGGCTCACTTGCACCTTATTTGGTAGATGGGAGAGGAATATCCCCAAACCATCCAAGGCTTCCTCCTCTTCCAGGACTTCTGAGGACACAAGATCTGTAACAACTGCTCCTCCACCTCTAGAAGATGTCCCCTCCAACAGGATTCCATCCCCTCCATCTTCATCTCAACAACAAACACCTCCTCAAGTTCAAACACCCTCAACAACCCTCCAACAAACATCCACATCTCAAGTCCATACACCAACACCTCCTGCTTCCCCACTCCAATATCCTTCACCAGTTCATACTCTTGAAAATCAACCTTCACCAGTTCAATCTCCAGTGCATGTTACTCCACCTCATACCCTAGAGCATGTCACTCCTCCTCAGTCCCATCTTCCTCAACATCTTGCTAATATCCCCCTACACAACATCTCATCCATACCATCATTTAATCTGATGTCATCCCCCATCCATTCCCCATCATCTACTGATGAGCCCATGCCAGATTCCACTCCCTTCCCATCATCATCCACCATCAATCCTTCTGTATCAACTCAGACACCCTCTGAGTTCATGCAAATGGATCCCCCTTCCATTTCCTCTCTTCTTCACATCATCACTCCTCTACTCAAAAATCTAATAGAAGAGGCAATTAAACCTCTTGCTGACTCCATTTCCTCCCTCTTTACTCTTCTGTCTACTGCCCTTTCTGTCCCTTCTTTTGGGGGCCTGGCTTCAGGACCCTCTGAACCCAGGCAGGGGGAGATATTCTATGAATAAGCTCCAATGTCTCCTCTAGCCGTAGCAGTAGCAGAAGAAGCAACAACAATTTTGCAGATAGATAAGTTTTCAGATGTACAGATAGACACAGAGGCTAAGACAATTGATTTTGTTATGCTGAGCACAGATGAGCAAGCTCTTCCAGCAATTTTGACTGTTGGTGATTGTTGCATCAATCCCACAGTAGATATCTTTGCTTTGTTAGATTCTTTCAATACAGTTTTTCTGAATTCTTCTCTTCCAACAGTAAAGCCGTCTTTGGCTATAGTGTGTTACACTCCTCCAATAAGTCCTGAAGTTGTTAATCAACTGAAGGCAAGTTTTGCTATTAAAATAATTGCCATCAGGCCCAACTTATATTATGGATGATAGCCCAATCCCAAATTTAGATGATTTAATTGCTCAAGATGTAGCACAAGAACTTGCACAGATTCAGAATGATTCTGTTTTGAATGAATTTTTGTTGGCTGACAAAGATATAGAAGATTAGCAGATGATCACAGAGAATATTGCTCCACCAGAAGCTGCTGAACCTCAAGCACTTCCTCAGGCTATAAAATAAATCTCAAAGGAAACTTTAAAGGAGATAGATGCATTGTATGATAATTCGCAAGGTTCTTCTGATGATGACATAGATGATGATGATTCTGATGAATCGGGTGATCCTAAATCTAAAAAAAAGGCTGCAAAGAAGAGAAAAGTTATTCCAAATACTGCTCCAAAGCCAAATCCTACTCATGATACACCTTACTATATCCTGAACAACATTAATCCATATCAAGGCATGATATAGTTGATGTGGCTATCCAAAAATGAGCAGAAAGAAAGGAAGAAGAGAAGGAGGTACATGTCTCCTCCTAAGAAAATTAGGAAAGACCCTCCTCCTCCTCCTCCATCTTCAGGAGCCTCTAGAAATGTATCTCACAGACCTGCACCTGTCACAAAAACCTATTAGAGACATTCCAAGCCAGACAGTTAGCAGTAGTCATCTCAAAGCAAACCTCCTCCAGCTACATATAAGAGAAGTTCTACAGACTCAGTTGATGATTCATAGAAGGAATCAAGTCCAAAAGGGCCAGAATCTCCTCCAATACCCTTTGTAGATCTAGAGCAGGAGACAACTGCTAAAATGGCCCGATTTCAGGAGTTGATAGGCTCTCTCTAATTAACAAAGCCAAAGTTGAAGGAAAGGATCCTTCCGAATACTCTACCATGTCTTCATACAGGAAGGAAGAACTTAAAAGGTATGTCAAGGCTAATAAATTCAGTAATGTTAATGATTACATGAGCCTGCATCCAGAAGCTGTTGTTCCAAGGGCTACTTCTCTCAATATAATTGGTGCATCAGAAATGACAATGTCAAAGAAATAAGCTGCTGATCCTAATAGAGAAATCATTTTCAGACAACCTTCTGAGAAGCCAGAGAAAGATAAACCAAAGTAGAACAAGTGATTTAGTTTATGTTTTATTCTTGTTTTTGAACTCTATTATGTTTAATCATGAAGCACCGTCTGTAAATATCTGCTGAATGTTTTATTTCTGTCAGATATATGTTTTTATGCTTTATGATTGTTTCTTTTATTTTGCTTTAGTGACCTCACCCAAATAGGGGGAGATTGTTGAATCCCTAGTTGGATTTGGGCTAAATTAATTAAATTAGGTTAAGTCTGACCCACATTGTATTGCCAGGGTCAATTCTTTGAGTCCTAAAGTTTAGGCTAGTCATAGGTTCAACCATCATGGACCAGCCATAAAAGGACCTCAGAAGACTCAGAATTAGAAGATTCAAAGAACAGTATGATCAGTTCGAAGTTCTTCGAACTCAGCTCGATGATCGTCGATCTGAGATTGACGAACTCAGAGTTATTTCTCTGAGCTGAGCTCGACGATATTCAAGCTCAGGTCGACGATCATGTCTTTCAGACAGATTATCAGCTCAACGAGCTCAGAGCGCAGAATTGGCAAGTTATTCTTTGAATGCAGTTCACAGAGCTCGGGTCAACGAACAGGAATTTTAAGGTCGACGAACTTGGAACTCCGGTCGACGAATTCCGTTCAGAGGTCGACGATTTCTGTCCCGAGCCAGAATGAGATGTTTTCCATACTTCTACCACTTACTTTCAATATTATTTAGCAGTATTATTCCTGAGTAATTAATGTTAATATTCCCCTGAATGTAGCCGTTATTGGCAGCATTAATTATGATTTTCATCAGGGTAATTACTTGCTTATTTTATTAGGGACAGTTGGGAAAACTCATTTATGACAGTCATTCCAGCCGTTTGTATTCTCCAGATCCTTCAGCAATTAATGCAGGAATTAAAATTCAAAGGAGATTTTCTGACTACAGAATATAAAAGAGATTTTCTCTTTTCAGTCGATTATTATTCTGCTAGAAATCTGAACACTGAGCCAGACATCATTAGGAAAAATACAGCACACAAGAATACTGAGAGACACAGACTGAACATTCAGAACTCTCTCCCAATGCAGAAAACATTCTGTTTTCTTCCTTGTCAATTTTGAAGACTGAAGAAGAACATTCATCACTATCAAGAGTCTTCTTCAATCTTCTCCTCCAGGAACATTGAAGGACAACTCATCTTGATTCAGTCAGAAAGTTCCAGGATTGTTTTCAGACAAGGCTAAATACCTACACCCTGAGAAAGGCTCCATCTTTCTGAACCAACTCTACATTTTAGAAGGAGTCTTGACAACTACAAAATCCACAAGTCTTCTCTGCTGTTTAGAGAAAAAAGAAGACCTCATCACATATCTCTCACCTCCTGTATAAAGGGTTTATTTACTCCCTTCAAAAGTTTATTCTTGATTTTTGGGCACCTGATCAAAAGCCTAAAGGATTATGAGATCTCCCTGAAAATAGATCTTGTAGTGGCAGTCACCTGATCAAAAACCTGTTAGTGGATTCCTACCAGGGTGGTAGAAGAGTAGATGTACCCAGGTTGGGGAACCACTTAAAATTTCTTGTGTTGTCTGGTTGTGTTCATTTTCTTTTTGTTCTTGTTGTGCTATGATAGATAGATTAGTTTAACCAGTCTTTTATTTCTTTCTATATTATTATTGGTATCACATATTTTCAACTCTGATATAAAACTTAAAAACAGCCAAAGTTTTAAATACTCTATTCACCCCCCCCTCTAGAGTAAATCAGATCTAACCCCAATCTCTCAGTTTCCCAGCAGAACAATTGGGAGAGCCGACTCTTTGCTCGCCCGGAGATGGAGATTGCCCGGTGGGGCTGACACTCCCCAGTCTCCTTCCACTTACTTGAACCTAGGGCGAGTGCTGGCCAAGCAGCCCCACTCGCCCCTGTTAGCCAATGGAACTCGCCCTGGGCGAGTTGGGAAGGCATGTCCACCACTCGCCTCACAAACTTTGCTTGGGTCTAACTTACCTTTTTATTCTTGGCACAGTCTAAGGGACCCACTCGGCAAATAAGAGATTGTACACAATCTTCGCTCTTTGCGAGCTTGCTTCAAGCTCGGAAAGAAAAGTCCAACCCCATATATTCGGCGAGTGTTGGTCAAACTAGAGGGAATCTTTTGGCGGGTCCCCTCAAAGTGCTAAATATATGTTGAATCTGGGGAGTATGGGGGAACTTTGCAAGCCAATCTCTTTCTTCTTCTTCTACTGATGACTCTTTCCAAAGAATTTCAAGATCGCCTCGCTGTCATGTGGGAGCAGAACAAATCCTCCACCAATGGGCTCATGTCCTAGGTTTCCAACAAATCCTCAGACTTGTCATCAAGGCAAACAAAGAAAGACAAGAAGTTCAAGTTTGATCTGACGGCACGCAAGCCCACTCGTCTTGACCCGTAGATGCCAAAATTTGACCTTGGGCTCACACCTTTTGACGAAGCATATACTTTTATGATTCTATTCACTCACGATTTGCAGGGTGGTTCGCGTTCCCTACTGATCTTATTATTCGCAGAATGATCCTGCCAAAGAGAAAGAAGCTAGAGGTAGACCAATGGATGTCGACACTCAGTCACAAGGTGACGCAAGTAACCAGGTGACCCAAGATACCCGCCCTCATGGGGATGGGCAGAGATTCTTATTCGGTGGCCAACCACTTTAGACTTGTTGAAAGATGGGCTAACCCTTGTCAGGACTTTAACTCACCGGCCAAGCTGTAGCCCGACCAATCCAACCAAATCTCTCAAGGCTAACCATAGTCGAGACTTTGACCAATGGATAGGTTGTTGAGGTCGGGAATCGATCCCGGAACCTCCTTTATCAAGGCTTTGAGAGAGATCATAATACCCAACTGAACTACACTCAGTTGGGTATCAGAAGCTCTTTCAAGACCTTGATAAAGGAGGTTCCGAGATCGATTCCAGGCCTAAACAACCTACCTATTGGTTGTCAAAATCCTGATGAGGATTAGTCTCGAGTGATTTGGTTGGGGTGCTCGGGTTACAGCCTGGTTGGTGGGTCCAAGTCCTGGCGATGGTTAGCCCACCTTTCAGTAAAAGATGTAGCTTAGTTGGGTATCAGGAGCTCTCTCAAGGCCTTGATAAAAGAGGTTCCGGGATCGATTCCCAACCTCAACAACCTACCCATTGGTCAAAGTCCCGACAAGGGTTAGCCTTAACTGATTTAGTTGGGGTGCTCGGACTGCAACCTGGTTGGTGGGTCAAAGTCTCAACGAGGGTTAACCCACCGTTCAACAAAAGATGCATCTTTTTTAAAAAGACGGGGGTGTGGTGGCTAATTAACCCGACCTAGCCGGATTGCAGTCCAAGCATCCCAACCAAATCACTCAGGGCTAACCCTCATCAGGACTTTGACCAATGCGTAGGTTGTTGAGGTTGGGAATCGTTCCTGAAACGGCTATATTGGGTATCAGGAGGTCTCTCAAGGACTTGATAAAGGAGGTTCCAGAATCGATTATCGGTCTCAACAACCTACCCATTGGTCAAAGTCCCAACGAGGGTTATCCTTGAGTGATTTGATTGGGATGCTTGAACTGCAATCCGATTAGGCAACATTATCAAGGCGCACGCCTAAGCGTGCTTGAGACGTCGGGCACACCAGGCGCAATCCGCGTCGCCTCAGCCTGCTGAGGCGGGCGAATATCCTTAGGCATGCCTAGGCATGCACCTTGAATGCCATCTAGGTGCACAATAGGCGCGCCTGGAATTCCCGATCATTTTAGTTAGACTTTTCTCCTGGGCCACGTCAGTTTAATTAGGGTTTAGGGTATGATTTTCTCATAAGTGTACAACCCCGTGTTCGTCGAGGGGATCTAGATGAGCAGGCGAGCCAACCCCGGACCGCTCCCTCCTGGGCGGGTTAGCCCCAGCCGCGTCCTCTTGGGCGAGCCAGCCCCGGCCCGCACCCTCCTGGGCGGGCCAGCCTCGGCCGCGACCTCCTGGGAGGGTCGACCTCGATCATGCTCTCCTGAGCGAGCCATCCCCGACCCGCTCCTTCTAAGCGGGTCATCCCCAGCCCGCGCCTCCAAGGCGGGTCCTCCCCATTCCGCCCCTGCCCGGTGGGGTGGCGAGCTGGCTCAGACGCTCATAGATCCTTCCTCGAGAGGCCAGGGGGCCAAATTTCCAGAATGACCCAGCCAGGGGTGCGAGTATCCTTCTCAAACAACGGAGTTATGCTGTTAGCAGGCCCAGTCGGGCTGCACATAGCCATTCAGAACATCGGAGTTTGGCTGTTGTCAGGCCAGCCCCAAGGGCTTTTGGTAATTTTAGACCAGCGGAGAATGGTTACTTGCAGGTTATCTTCAGAAACCTATAAATAGGACAAAAGGGGTACCTCAGAAGGCATGCTCACTTGTCTCCCAGCCTTCTAGCGCTTTCTGAGGTACCTTAGCTCGGCATTTGGTTTAGGAGGGGAAGCGCTCAGTGATCTTCCGGGTGTGTGGTGGGTCCTCCTCACCGAGCCCTTGGGTCCGTTCCCGGTTCTTTTTCCAAGTCTCCCAGCTCACGGGAAAGAAGTAGGTGTGCGATCCCCTTCCCCAAGGGTGAACTCCACAAGAGACCGGTTTTCTGGTTTCAACATTCTGGTGCGGTGAGCGTGGAGAGTGATCAGCACAAAAAATCTTCAACGAGCTCAATGACTGGAGGAGAAGGTCAGGGATCGGACAGGACCGACTCGCCACCCCCTCTCCCTCTCTCCACAATGGGGATTCTTGAGGACTTCAGGCAGGAGGTACTCGGCCTGGTCAGCTTCACACTTGGCGCACGTGACGAGTGCTCGACTCCAGCATTTCCGGTTCTCACGGATTCGGCACTCGGTGAGGGAGCTCCCACCAGCGAGTAGGTAAGGAGATCGCCGAGGAGGGTAGAGGTGCCGAGCTCCCATGGAGAGTACTCTTAGCAGGCTCGGGAGGCAGCGGTAGGTTTGGCGAGATGGGGGCGCGAGACCCCCCAGCTCGCCCAGGGGGAGGAGACAGCCCCTTTAGCGAGTTGGTCTCCTCTGTACCAGTCTCGGATGGGTTTAGGGAGCCCGAGATGTCCTATTACACCAGGAAGGGGGATCCGGTCCAGCACGTCCAGTGGTTTGAAGACGTGGTCTTGATCTGACAGATGTCGGATGGATTCAAGTGCAGACTCTTTGTCATTACTCTTAAGGAGAAAACAAGAGAGTGGTTCCACCAGCTGCCGGCCAATTCCATCTACTGCTTCGAAGACCTACATCAGGGGTTCATGTTGAGGTTCACCACCTCCAAGAGGAGGAAGAAGGAGTCGGAGTCCTTGTTCCGCATCAAGCAGGGGGTGAATGAGACCATGGGGAGCTACGTCGACCGCTTCCAGGAGGAGGTCACCCAGGTTCAGGAGATGTCAGTACACACTCTGATGATGGCCTTCACCCTGGGGCTGTAGCCGGGTTTTTTTTGGATGGAGCTGAAGAGGATACCACCCCTCTCCTACGAGGAGTTGATGGAGAGGGAGGCGAGAGAAGTTGACGGGAGGCGTCGAATCCGGAGTTTGCCCGGAGGTTGGTCAGGTGGGCTACGAAAGAAGAGAGGCCCAGGGGGGCAGAGGCCAAGAGGAGAGGAGAGCTGAGCCCCGGCAGAGGGAACAGCCGCAGCAGCAGCAGCAGCATCAGCAGCCCAGGTTTGGGGCGGCAGGAGCCAAATCACCGGCTAGGTTGGAGGTCGGAGTGGCGAGATCCGGGGGTGAGTAGAGGGTTCCATGGAGGGGACTATCGCCCGGGAGGCCAAGGCCAATTTTACCCTCCGGGCGGGAGGCAGACCCATAGGCTACCTCTCCCCGACTAGGAACAGGTATGACAATAGCCATGGGGGAGAGGAGGAGAGCAGTGCGGAGAAGGAGGAGGTAGGTTAGGGTGGAGCTACCCTACTGCGACTTCCATCAGGAAGAAGGGCACGCCACGGCCATGTGCCCGGAGTTCCTCGAGATGAGGGGAAACGGGGAGCAGCAGTAGAAGTAGGGGCGCAGGAGGTTCGGATCGAGGAGGTCCTGCCTCGGGCGGAGGAGGACAGATGTGAAGACCGGGCGGATGTCGGGGCCCGAGGAAGGATCGGGGTGATCCATGGGGGGGGGGGTGGGTTTCGAGGCTTTCCGCAAGGCAAGCCTCCACACCATGTATTGAAGGAGCGTTGCCTCCACATCCAAGGCCCCACCCCTGGAAGAGAAGATCACCTTCTTAAGGCAGGATATGCTGGATCACGAGGATCCATTTTGAGATGCGTTGGTCATCCAGACAGCCATCGAGAACTTCACCACCGTCCGGATCCTCGTCGAAAATGGGAGCTCAGTCAACGTCATCTTCAAGAAGGCGTTTGATGCAATGAAGGTAGAGGACAAAGGGTGTTGACCTCAGATGGACCCTTGTTCGAGTTCTCGGGGGAGAGGAAGGAGGTTGAAGGGGGAGTGGGACTTCAAGTCACGCTGGGGGGGCAGTCTCGCACTTGCAAGTTTGTCATTGTGGACGCCCCGAGCAGCTACATCGCCATCTTCGAGAGGCCCCTCATCAACGCCTTCCGCTACGTCCCATCGTCTTTCCACCAGTGCCTGAAGTTCAACGTCGAGGGAGTCCAGGTCCGGGTCCGCGGAGACCCTAAAGTGGCAAGGGAGTGCTACGTCACCGCCGTGAACTCCATCTCATGGCAAGAGGGGGCCGAGGAGATGGGGAAAAGTATGGAGGAGGCGAATCAGGAGGCTGGCAGAGAGGAGATGGAGGTAGAGGTGACCCACCCTCGGGAAAAGGAGGCGGAAGAAGTCCGGGAGTCGACCGAAGAAATGGCCGTGGAGGAAGCTGAGGAGGTCCTCTCCCCCGGAGGGGAGGATGTTGAAGAGTGGGGAGAGCAGTCTCGCTTAGAGTCGGCGGAAGAGGTGGTGGAGATGGAGGTTCTCACCCTCAGAGGCAGGGTGGAGAAGGTCTGCGTCAGCGGAGGGCTGACCCAAGTGACACAAGGCAGGGTGCTGGAGTGCATCCGAAAGAATGTGGACATCTTCGCCTGGAATGCCGCGGAGATGCCTGGGATCGACGCTGATGTGGCATGTCATCTCCTCAACCTAGATCCGGAGGCTCGCCCCGTCCAGCATAAGAAGAGGTCCACGGCGGACAAGCTGGCCGAGCCAATCCAGGAGGAGGTGGCCAAGCTCCTGAAAGCTGGCTTTATATCCGAGATCCAATACCTCGGCTGGGTCTCCAATATTGTAATGGTTAAAAAAGGAGACAGCCAGTGGAGAATGTGTGTCGACTTTTCTTTACTTAATAAATCGTGTCCTAAGGATTGTTATCCCTTGCCTCGGATCGACGCGCTGGTTGACTCAGCCGTCGGTTTCCCTGTAATGAGTTTCCTACATGCTTTTTCAGGTTATCATCAGATCAGGATGCACCCTCCCGACATCAAGGATGTCTCCTTCATCACAAGGGACGGGTGTTACTGTTATAAGATAATGCCCTTCGGGCTAAAGAATGCAGGGGCCACCTATCAGAAGATGATAGACAGAGTCTTCTGAGAGCAGAAGGGGAGGAACCTAGAGGTCTATGTAGACGACCTCATGATCAAAAGCCAAGATGTCGACTCCCACCTCCGGGATTAAGAGGAGACCTTTGCCACTCTCTGCAAATATAAAATGAGGCTGAACCCCTTGAAGTGTATCTTCGGGGCGAGTAGGGGGAAGTTCCTGGGCTATCTCCTCACCCTAGCAGGGGTAGAGCCCAACCCTGACAAGGTGAGGGAAATCATGGAGTTGGGATCGCCTCGGAATGCCAAGGAAGTGCAGCGGTTGATGGGGAATCTAGCGGGGTTGAGCAGGTTCCTCTCTCGGGCCGGAGAGAAGTGCTCTCCCTTATTCAAAACTTTAAGGGGGGGGGGGGGTCATAAGTTCGAATGGACTGTGCAGTGTGAGGAGGCATTCTAGGCCTTGAAGAGGCAGCTGACACAGGCCCCCCTGCTCCAAGGGTCGAAGGGGGGAGGATATGTCCTTGTATCTAGGGGTCGGGGCGGAGGCCCTGAGCTCCGTATTGGTTCGGGAGGACGGAAAGAAGAAACTCCCAATATACTATATGTGTCGGGTCCTGAGGAAGGCTGAGCTTCGGTATCATATCTTGGAGAAGCTGGCCTTTGCTCTCATCATCTCAGCTCGGAGGCTCCAGCCTTACTTCCAGGCACACTTGATCCGAGTGGTGACTGACCACCCCCTCCGCAACATCTTTGAATGGGTGGAGCATTCGGGCCGGCTGGCCAAGTGGTCGGTTGAATTGAGTGAATTCGACATCTCCTTCATCCCTCGCCTCTCGATCAAGGCAAAAACAATGGCCGATTTCCTGGCAGATTATGTGATAGAGGTGGCGGAGGAAGATCTCCCTCATCCTGTCCCCTGGAGGGTGATGGTGGATGGCCCGTCAGGACGGCATTCGCTGGGAGTAAGAGTGATCTTGGAGAGCCCACATGGGATGAGGATTGAGCAAATGGTGGTGATACACTTCCCCATCACCAATAATCAGGCCGAGTACGAGGCCGTAATCGCAGGACTACGACTGGCAAGGGAGCTGGGGGTACTTGATGTGGAGGTTCTCACTGACTCCAGGGTGGTGGCTTCCCAGATCAACGGGGAGTTTGAGGCAAGGGAACCCATCCTCCAGCTGTACTTGGCAAAGGTGAAGGGGGTTATTGGGGCGTTCCAAACCTTCTCCATCTGGCATGTCCCGCGGGAGGAGAGCAAGCAGGCAGACTAGCTTGCCAAGCATGGCCCCTGGGTGGGGGGTACCATCACCGACCTATTCTGTCCATCCATCGATGAGGGGGTGCTGATGGAGGTGGAGCAATACTCCTCGTGGATGGATCCGTTCACAACCTTCCTATCCACGGTGGAGTATCCGAAAGGGATGGACAAGAAGAAGCTCAAGTACAAGTCGGCATACTACCTCATGCGCGACGGACAACTATATCGAAATACCATCTCGGGGATGTTGGCACGTTGCGTGGCCGAGAGGGAAGTCCTGAGGATTTTGGAGGAGGTTCACTCTGGGGAGTTTGTAAGTCACTCCAGGAGTCGGACCCTAGAGAGAAGGATCGTCAGGCAAGGGTACTTCTGGCCAACCCTGGGCCATGACGCTACAAAGTTCACAATGTACAAATGCCAGTTGGAACTCCCTTCAAACTTTCCCATGGGTGCGAGGCGGTGTTCCCCAATGAGTTCGAGGTCCGAACGCCTCGGGTGGTCAAAGCAGAAGATGGCAGGGAGGAATGGAGAGCTGAGAATGAAGAGGAGTTGCGGCTCTCCCTTGACATGGTGGAGAAGCTGCGTGACCTCTCGTCCATCAGGCAAGAAGAGGTGAAAAGAAGAATGGCAAAATATTTTGACAAGCACGTCCGAGTCAAACAGTTCGTGGAAGGGGACTTAGTCCTGAGAAAGGTGGATGCCGCGGGGAGGTCAGCCTTCATTGGGAAACTCAACCCCAACTGGGAAGGTCCATACATAATACAAGAGGCCTTGAAGTCTGGAGGGTATCGCCTTCGAAATGTTGAAGGCGAGACCCTGGGTCTCACATGGAGTGGTGACGACCTAAACTGTTTTTACCCTTGAGTCTGGTAAGCATTCTGTTTCTTTTTGGAATAAAATCTTCTTGAGGTGCTTATGCTCATGATATGTTTAGTGCGGATGGAAGAGTCCATCACCCCAGGCCCCGAGCAGATCCCGCTTCCAGGCTCCCATCAAGCTGGCAGGGCTGGATGTCACTCGGGGGAGTCTTCCCAGACCCCGAGCAGATCCCGCTGCCAGTCTCCCATCAAGCTGACAGTGCTGGATGTCACTCGGAGGAGTCTACCCAGACCCCGAGCAGATCCCGCTGCCATGCTCCCATCAAGCTGGCAGGCCTGGATGTCACTCGGAGGAGTCTACCAAGACCCCGAGCAGATCCTGCTGTCAGGCACTCATCAAGCTGGCAGGGCTGGATGTCACTCGGAGGAGTCTACCCAGACCCCGAGCAGAACCCGCTGCCAGGCTCCCATCAAGCTGGCAGGGCTTGATGTCACTCGGAGGATTCTACCCCAGACCCTAACCAGATCCCGCTGCCAGGCTCCCATCAAGCTGGCAGGGCTGAATGTCACTCAGAGGAGTCTACCCAGGCCCCGAGCAGATCCCGCTGTCAGGCTCCCATCAAGCTGGCAGGGCTGGATGCCACTCGGAGGAGTCTACCCAAACCCCGAGTAGATCCCACTGCCGGGCTCCCATAAAGCTAGCAGGGCTGGATGTCACTCGGAGGAGTCTACCCAGACCCTGAGCAGATCCCGCTGTCCGGCCCCCATCAAGCTAGCAGGGCTGGATGTCACTCAGAGGAGTCTACCCAGACCCCGAGCAGATCCTGCTGCTAGGCTCCCATCAAGCTGGCAGGGCTAGATGTCACTCGGAGGAGTCTACCCAGACCCCGAGCAGATCCCGTTGCCAGGCTCCCATCAAGCTGGCAGGGTCGGATGTCACTCGGAGGAGTCTACCCCAGACCCCAAGCAGATATCGCTGTCAGGCTCCCATCAAGCCGACATGGCTGGATGTCACTCGGAGGAGTCTACCCAGACCCCGAGCAGATCCCGCTGCCAGACTCCCATCAAGCTGGCAGGGCTGTATGTCACTCGGAGGAGTCTACCCCAGACCCCGACGATGCCTAAGGTAAAGAACTAGCCACCCGCATTGCGAAGGCTGGAGTCACAGGGTCGCCGAGATGACCTTGGCGAGCCAGCAGGCCGGGAATGCCGGCTCTGACCTATAGATCAGCAAGCCTCAGGGAGGGGGTCTAGGCGGCGAGAGCTCGACCGCGCCAAGACCCCCGGAGGGCCGGCTCGCACGAAGGAGGTGTGGGCTCCAGCTGAGTTTTGTCGCTCACTCTACGACACAAACAGTGTGGCGAGCCCGGGCCGAGGACGCGAGTCGTCTACTCACCGTACGGCCAACTAGCATGCCTCTCGCTCCTAAGCCTAAATTCTGAATCTAGAAAGAATCGCGAGCTCACCCGCTCGCAACATCAGATTAGAAGAAGTTAAACAAATAGCGAGTGCAAGAAGAAAATATTTACATTGTAACGGAGACAGAATACAGAAGTTCTTAAATACATAGAGTCGTTCAAAAATTTGTGATTTACAAATCCCGGGCCTCGGCCCGCATTCCCGAGAAAGCAAAAAGGTTGGGCGAGGTGCAAGCCCCTGGCATAGCGAGCCCCGTACGGCGAGCCCCCTATATGCGGTGGTAGGGGCCGTCGCCCGGCTTTGGTACCGGAAGGAACAACTCTAGTTCCACGTCACTCGTCGAGAGCTTGATGCCCTCTCTCTTGATTAGGTCGGCCCGCTGCAGAGTATGGAGGGTGTACTTCACCACGCCAGCGGCGTTCTTCTGCATCATCACTTCGATCTCGTACTCGTTGTAGTGAGCGAGTTGGCAACCGCTGCTAGACGGCGGTAGAGCAGCCGCTGAGTCTCCAACTCGCCCACCCGCGCCTACAACACCTGCTTCTCCTGCTGAAGGGTGGAGATCTCGGTGCCCAGCCGGCTGGCCATCGCCGCGTCCTGCGAGAACGGGAGTCACTAAGATGAACTGAAAGGAAACATTTGAAGGCAGGGTGCGGGTCAAGGAACTTACAACCCCCCCCCCAAGTACTGAGCCAGGGCGGCCTCGACTGCATCAGCTCGCCTTCGTTGGTCGTTCGCCTCCTCCTGAGCGAGCTTGCGAGCCACCTCCTTCTAATCGATCAGCCCCTTGAGTGAGGGGGCGTTCTTCTCTAACCAGAGGAACCGTCGGACGACCATGTGGGACAGCTCGATTCTACGGAACTGGGCCCGCGCGCTTTCGTGAATCAGCACCCGCATGGCCTCCTCGTCATAGAGAGCGGCGTCCTCACGTGAGTAGAGGCCAAACGAGAGGTTATAAGCCTATCCGCCGATAGTGTCCTGCTCCACCCAACTTGGCAGCAACGAGGAGATGTATACGTGGTTCGTCTCCTTGTACCATTGGAGGAGTGGGACGCCGAGCTCATCCGCGGGCCCCTCGTCGTAGCCAAAGATGTGTTGTCCTCTTGGAACTGGCTTCGCAGCAGGCTCAGCCCCTTCTTGTTGCTCCGACGTACCAGCCTCCCCGGCGACAGAGCTGCCAGCTGGAGGTGCCGTGGGGGCAGGATCACCGGGTGACTGGCCCACCGGGGCCTTGCCTTTCTCACAGGCCGAAGGAGGTACCCTGCCCGCTTTCTTCGGCTTCTTGGGTGGTGGTGGAGCCTGAGGCAGCTCGCAGTTGGGTCGCTTCTGGCTCGCCGGGACCGTGATTTTGCGGTGGGCGGAAGCCTCCGCTTTGGCCCGGGTGAGCTCGCTGGAAGCGAGCCGCGCGCTATCGTATGGGGGGTGTAGGGCGATGTCGCGCTCGCCTGCGAGAAGTGTAATGCTTAGAACATTTAAAGAGCGAATAGAAGAGCAAAAGTGCGAGCCGCTTACCTTCCCCGGGCGGGACGGGGACGAGGTCGTTCATATTCCTGCAAAGGAAAGCCACCTCAAAGTTCTTCCCGGCGAAGAACCCGAACAACTCCGCTTCATGCCCCCCAGGGGCCGGGGGGAGATAGCTCGCCTCGCTAAGTTAGACCAGCGAGAAGGGGACATTGCCGAAGTCCCCTTTAATGAAGACAAATTTCTTGAGCCAGTTGTGACTATTGTTGACGGTCTTTCGCACCTTCACGTGGCTGCTGGCGAAGCAGGCGGTCCCGTCTTTGTTTGCCCGGAAGGAGAATAGCTTGCGGAATACCACGAGGCTGAACTCGATCTTATCCTCTTGCAGGAAGCAGGCGAATCCGACGATCACTGCAACAGAGTTTGGGTCATCTGCCCTGGAACCACCCCATAGTACTTGAAGGCCTGGCGGACTTCCGGCCATAAGGGTAGCCGGAGGCCCGCCTCGAAGTGGGTCGTGGGGAACATGAGCTCATCGGCGGAAAGTTAGTTTATCCGCTCCTCCTTCTCGGGCCGCCTCGCCCCGAAGCCTGGCAGGACAAAGTGGCTGACTGTATCTACAAACTCTCTCTCAGTAAGGATGGCAAGAGGGAAGTCGTGCTCGGAAAAAGTCCAAGCACACTTGCTCCTCCCGTCCACCTCGCCGCTGCCGCCAACCATCTTGCAGGAATCTTGCCGAACGGGACAGAGGGGTTCTCGCAAAGAGGGGCTAAGAAGGAGAGAGCTTTCAATACGGTAGGTGAGGAGGGGGTCGGCAGGGCCTATTTATAGAATGAAAAAAGACGAGAAAATACTCCTTTTGGCGGGAAAAGTGCGGATAGCAATTTAGCCCCGACATTTCGATTTCCGAACCCAACCCGAGTCCTCGTCAACCCGTCAGTCGGCCGCAAAAAGCTCTCGGCCGCGAATTGCCCGCACCCGCGCCCACATAGTAGAAGAACGACCACGATGTGGGCCCGCCCTGACCCGTGCACGAGTCACCTATTGCGCGACCCGCTAGCGGCCGGCTCGCCCTCGCCAGTACTATATAATAATGGCTAGGCAAGGCGACTCAGTAAGGCCGAGCCCGCTTGAAGGAGAGCCGACCAAGTCAGAGCGTCTCGCCCGCACCTCCCGCAGAGATCGAAACATCAGCACAGTCAAAAGAAAAGTGCAGCAAATACTCGTCCGTGGCGGGCGAGAGTGGTCCTGAATTATTACAAATGTTCAGATTGTTCGCAGCAAAGAAGTCAGCGCTCTAAGCGTTTCGGCCGCTGCATGTGGAGGCGATTCGGACCCGGCGGTTCACAACTTGCGGGGGGTGGGTGGCTCAATTCCCAATCCACTTCCACCTACCTCCCCTCCCCGCGCTAGTTTGGGGTGGTACGCAAGGATAGTGATACTCGCGGACCGCCGACAGCTCCCACTGGGTCCGATCAATCTGCCCTGAGACATGCATGAGTCACTCCTCGGCTCGCGTAATATGTATGCCCGAAGAGGTCGCCCCGTCCTCTTCAGTTGGACATCTCGCTCCTTCCAAAGCCTCCAGTCGCTCATCCGTCTCGGCCTTGTCCTTCTCCACTCTGTTGAAAACCTACCGTACAGTAGCGTATGCTTCTGGAACAGTCGCATCACTTGCGTATTCATCTTCTCGGCATCGAGTGGGTCTCCTAGGTATTCCGAGATGCGGTCCATGTAGGGGGGAGGCGAGGACCCCTCACTCATCTCGATGTCGGAAGAGGAGATCGCGTTATAGCCTGTAGAGATAAGATCAGAAGAAGCCGGCAATGGTAAGCGGACTAAAGCCAGAGGATTTACCTAGTGTTGGCACGTCGCCCGCACCATCAGCAGGCCGAGAGGTGCCCAACCAACCCTGGAAGGGTTCTCCTCCAAGAGTAATGAAGGGTTTCCCCAGACCATGGGGACTTGGAGACGGAGGCATCGCAGGAGGGATATACGCCTGTGATAAAGGACTAGCGACCCGATCGGCCGCCACCAGGGCGAAGCGCCCAGGTTCTCCCTCATCTGCCCCATCCCCGTGAGGCGCCTCCTACCAAAAGAAAAGGAAAATCAGAAAGCCGAGTGACGGGTCAAACATGAGAATCATATATACCTCAGGGGTGACCTCGCGCGCCGGAGACCGCCGGATGATCTTCTCCTTCTTTGGCTTGAAAAGGGGGCCAAGCGACCTGCGTGCCAACAACGAGGCGGCTTTGAGAGCCGCTTCCCGGGTACCCTCCCTCGCAACCGCCAAGCGAGCCCGCATCTCCTCAGACATAGACATCTTCCGGCTATGAATCGCGGGGAATGATAAGGAAAGGAGGGATTTTTCCCAAAAGTTCGACAACATATTTATAGCGTGGAGGTGGGCCCCCACCAGAAGATTCCCTCCAACTCAGCAAGGTTTTCGCCGAACACGTGGGGTTGGATGTTTCTTTCCGAGCTTTTGTAAAGCTCACAAAGAGCGGGGATTGTGTACAACCCCATGTTCGTTGAGGCGATCTGGATGAGCAGGCGAGCCGGCCCTAGCCCGCGCCCTCCTGGGTGGGTTAGCCCCGGTCATGCCCTTCTGGGCGGGTTAGCCCCGGCCACGTCCTCTTGGGCGAGCCAGCCCCGGCCCGCACCCTCTTGGGTGGGCCAGCCTCAACCGCAACCTCCTGGGCGGGTCGACCTCGACCGCACTCTTCTGAGAGAGCCAGCCCCGGCTCGCTCCTCCTAAGCGGGTCAGCCCCAGCCCGCGCCTCCAAGGCGGGTCCTCCCCATTCCGCCCCTGCCTGGTGGGGTGGCGAGCTTGCTCAGACGCTCAGAGATCCTACCTCGAGAGGCCAGGGGGCCAAATTGCTAGAATGACCCAGTCAGGGGTGCGAGTATCCTTCTCAAACAGCGGAGTTACACTGTTAGCAGACCCAGTCGGGCTGCACATAGCCATTCAAAACAGCGAAGTTTGGCTGTTGGCAAGCATGCCCCAGGGGCTTTTGGTAATTTTAGACCAGCGGAGAACGGCTACTTGCAGGTCATCTTCAGAAACCTATAAATAGGACCCAAGGGGTACCTCAGAAGGCATGCTCACTTGTCTCCCAGCCTTCTAGCGCTTTCTGAGGTACCTAAGCCTGGCATTTGGTTAAGGAGGGGAAGCGCTCAGTGATCTTTCGGGTGTGTGGTGGGTCCTACTCGCCGAGCCCTTGGGTCCGTTCCCGGTTCTTTTTCCCAGTCTCCCAGCTCGCGGGAAAGAAGTTGGTGTGCGATCACCCCTTCCCCAAGGGTGAACTCCACAAGAGACCAGTTTTCTGGTTTCAATAATAAGGAGTCATGACCATTTTTTACCAACTCACGTCGTTGCTCTCGCCCTTCATAAAGCTCTCACCCGCTTCTCTTCCGCTTAAAAGTTTGCCGCCCGCCACTCCTCTTCCGCTCGAAAGCTCATCGGTCGCCGCTCCTCTTACTCTCAAGGGACCACTTCTAAAAACTTCAAAGGTACAAGTCATCTCTTTTCTTTCTTGGAGTCCATCTCTGGTTCCCCAGGTAATATCCATTGTTTATTTACCTATATGGGTTCTATTTAGCTGTAGCATATTACAAATCAATTTTTTTCTAACATAATGAGGCTTCAAAGTATATTGCACTCATGATGTATCCGCTTTTAGTAACATCTACTAGCATTTCTCTAATTATTTCAATTTCTTTTCCAACTACAATAATCTTCTTTTCTTTTACTGATTTTCCTATGTCTACTGAAATATTCCAAAAGATGGTTATTAAATACCAAAATTTTCTGCAAAATCAAATTTTAAAGGAGCATTATACTTGTTCACACATTTGTGTTCATTTCTCTCCTCCTTACAATACCTTACCCAGATTGGTCTGATATATCTTCTTACTTCACACGTTCTCTTACTATAATATGTATGAGACATAGGAGGCATAAGGAGTAGTCCCTTACTGAAATCAACTAGAGGAATTGTATCAATATTCAAAGTAGTGGATGTAGCAGTGAATTAAGTGATAGGCAGATTAGTACTATCAATTTCTTATTGAGCAAAAGGAGAGTCAAAAGTTGATGAAGTCTTCCCAGTGTTAAGAAGCAGAACTCAGAAAATAACAACAATAACTCAGAAAATGACAACAATAACTCGGAAAATGACAACAATAAACTCCCATTGGAAAGGTGTATTAACTTTTGTATCAAGCATAATCTCATCAAAAAATATTATGTCCTGTATTGTGAACATGCTTTCAGTTTCTTCATCATCTTCAGGAACCATTATTGAAAGTCCACTTAGTGTCAACTACTTACACCTAGGGGGAATAGGTGTCTTTGCAGCGTATTTGCGGAATTAAAGTTTTACCTGCCCAAGAAAATAAAACAACACAGCACAGAAAGTACACAAGCAATTTATAGTGGTTCCCCGATTTTGGTACGTCCACTTTCCCCCTTCGACCTATCTCCCAACCAGGGACGACTCGGTCACTTCACCAATAGGATTGAAATCCAATCCTTGCACTAACGGAAGGAACCCTTCCACACGTAGGAGTCAACACTCCCACAACTCGGGTTGCACCCAACCCTACAACTAGAGACCAAACGGTCCTTTACAAAGAAATGAAAATAGCTTGTAAGAGATACAAACAACGTATGGAGAATAGGGTGTCCCTCTTCGTTCGACGACGTGTTCTTGAAGTCAACGAAGAGTCCACAACCCTAGATCTCACTTGGGGAGGATCTCCCCGAGACCGGCGGCGGCGGCAAGCGGCGGCAAGGCTCTCGGTGTTGGCGGCGGCAACTGAACACAGCAGCAAAGCACTGGAGATCCAATCTTCTTAGCGAAGTCGGCAAGGTCTACCAACGGTCACACGAGGATCGATCGTCTCGATCGATTCGGACGGGGAAAAATTTCCCTATCTCAAATCAAGAGACAAAGGATCTCTGGATAGACACGTGAGACGCTGTGCGGGACTTGGCTTCTATCACCGAGGATCTAGAGGAGTTCGAGATCGGCTTCGGTGATCGGCTGCGGCGACGGAGGCGGAGCAAGATCGCGAGATTAGGGTTTGGTCGGCCGCTCTCTTTCGTATATCGTCTATATCTTTTACTGTACACAAATACCAGAGTATTTATACACTAGGTCAAGAGATGACCGTTGTGGGCCCCACCAGCAGTCAGACCGAAGTCCGGTTCAAAATCCCGCAGATAACGTGGACCGGTCCAGACAGAGTTGGAAAAACGCCCAAGTCAAATTCGGCGAGAATCGTGAGTGATTCTCGATGAATCGGCGAGAATCACTTACGATTCTCGCCGAATTCTACTTAGAGAATTCTGGCTGCACAGGTTATAGAGGCCGGGGAGAATCGGCGGGAATCACCTTGGATTCTCGCCGACTCGTCGAGAATGCAAAGTCATTCTCGACGAATCGGCGAGAATCACTTGGTGATTCTCGACGATTCTGCCTTAGATGATTTTTCGGACTGCGTCGAGATAGCCGGCCCAACCCGGCAAGAATCAACTAGTGATTCTCGTCGACTCGTCGAGAATCACTAGTGATTCTCGACGAATCGGCGAGAATCACTTAGTGATTCTCGACGATTTATACTTAGACGAATTCTCGTCTTTCCACCCGTGAGCTGGTCTTTGGCTCATCCTTGCTCCTTGTCTGCTTTTGCTTTATCATAGCCCTGTACTTGAAATTAAGTACACCCTAATAGAGAGAGTACACGTAGGCCAACACACTGATCTGCTCAACGAGGGATTACGTTGCACAGACCCGTGTATATTGACCCACTGCACCCTGACATTGGTGTGTACTTAGCATAGAATAACTGCAAGCACAACTAGACATATTTCATCAAATACATTGTCTATTTACCTTAGCTTGTTCAGGGGCTTTGTTGGAACACCCTATTACTAATTTGGGCAAGGATCACTATGTCTCTTAGGAAGCCAGGTTGACCTAGTTGTATAGTGTAAAGGTCAACATTAGAATGAGTCTAGGGCTTAGAACTTAGGTTTGAAGCTGCCCCCAAGGACCATTCAAGCTCAGGATTTCAAGCTAAGTAAAGAGATAAAAATAGTCGAACGACGGTCGACTATCGTCGAGCTCAGGTCGACGATCGTCGAGCTCTGGTCGACTACTTATGTCAGCCTTCTGCTTGTTACTGGCTTCGGTCGACTATCGTCGAGCTTCAGTCCGACGATCGTCGAGCTTTGGTCGACGATCTCTGGCTGTGCTTGGGTCGACTATTTCTGGGAAAGTTTAGGTCGACGATCTCTGTTTGCTTCAGGTCGACGTTTTCTGTTGAAGTCTAGGTCGTCGATCTCTGTATTAATCAGATCGACTATTTCTGCCAGACCAAGAACTTAGATAGTCGATCTCAGATCGAAGTTTTTTGTCTTCTGCTTATCTTCAATATCTCTGAGCTCAGGTCGACGATCTTCGAGCTCAGATCGACGTTTTCTGTCAGAATGATATATTCCTTCTCTGAGCTCTGGTCGACGATCGTGGAGCTCAGATCGACGTTTATTTTGAGAGATCGGCGTTCTTAAGGATTCAAATGCTGCTAGTCTTTGGAATGTTTTTGAATTCTCTCAGCATTTAATTTCAAGAAGATTTGCCAGCCGTTTTCATATATTCTCGAACAAGTTTCAAAGGAATTATTCAGGAATGTTTCATTGGACTTTCCTCTAGAAGACAAATCATTTATGGAAGGCATTTAATGTCTGATAACGGCTATCTTGGAAGAATTATATTCAGAGAATAAGATCGACTTCTCCATCACTACTCTCAGAGAGAATTAATCCAGAGTCAATATACAATAGAATCAAGAGACACACACTGTTACATAAGAACAAGAAGAATTAAGTTGAAAAAGATAACCATTCACTTGTTTACAGAAAAGTGATCAAAGCTTCATCTCAAAGAACTCCAGACACCTCATTTTTCAGCCTCTTTGCTGAATCAATTCTTTGCTGGAGATCTAAAGATCTGAAGACCTATCACCCTAGAGCAAAGCTTCCATTCCTGATTCATTCAACATCTCAGGGGGAGCTTTGACAACAAAAGATCCACTAGTCTTCTCTCATTTGATTTGAGAACAGAGAAGACAATCTTACCTCTTTACCTTTTTCTTTTTTCTGCTGTAAAGGGTTTTTGAACTCCCTTCAAAAGTTTTGTCTGGTTCTGAGAGCCTTGTCAAAACTCAGTGGTGGCAAGACACCTTATCAAAAAATCCAGTTTTGGTTTTTGAGCACCTTGTCAAAAGCTCATTGGTGTCAGGACACCTGATCAACTCATCCTGAGTGGATTCCTACCAAGGGTGGTAGAAGAGTGGATGTACCCAGGTTTTTGGGGAACCACTATATTTCCTTGTGTCTTCTGGTTTGTTTGTGTGATTTGTTTGTTGTGTGCTGTGCTCTTTACTTCTTGGCTTTTAACTTCTTATTAGCACTCTACACTATATCATAAATTGAACTTTATATGTGCTGTTTATTTCAACTGTGAAAAACTATTTTAAAATACTCTATTCACCCCCCCTCTAGAGTTGAGATAGATCTTACCCTCACTTTCAGGCTTCTTCAAATCAGGTGCATTGTGGATACAATACCCAACAATCTCCCCCTATTTGAAGAAGCCTAAACCCTACAAGCTAAGGTGAATAGAGCATATAGGAATGAAACTAAAATTGAGTTGAGAGAGATATTCATTATCAAATACATTGTCTATTTACCTTAGCTTGTTTAGGGGCTTCTTCAAATCAGGTGCATTGTGGATACAATACCCAACAATCTCCCCCTATTTGAAGAAGCCTAAACCCTACAAGCTAAGGTGAATAGAGCATATAGGAATGAAACTAAAGTTGAGTTGAGAGAGATATTCATTACCAATTACTTGAGAGCAAAACTTGGAGCCACCTTAACCTTAGCCGAGAGGGTAATCTCCCCCTTTTCGGCTTCTGCAAATCGGGGTCTGGTGCATATGACCCCATGCTCCCCCTCAGTTCTTGCACCTATGCTTACACTTGAGTGCTTGACAGATGCTCCCCCTAGAAGCACGAGCCATGAGCTTCTGTGGTCTTCATTCCTCATAGTTTAGCATCCCCAATTCAGTTTTGAAAAGACTGAACTTGGCCTCGTCCAAAGGCTTTGTGAAGATGTCTGCAATCTGCTTGTCAGTGGGAACATAGCAGAGAGAGATGTCCTTGTTCTCCACGTGCTCCCGAATGAAGTGGTAACGCACTTCAATATGCTTCGTTCTGCTGTGCGAGACCGAATTGTTGGCAATAGCAATTGCACTGGAGGATTCGCAGTACATCGGTACTTCCTTGAACTGGAGGTCATAGTCGGCTAACTGGTTTCTTATCCATAGGAGTTGTGCGCAACAGCTGCCAGCCGAGATGTACTCAGACTCTGCAGTGGAGGTTGCTACACAATTCTTCTTCTTGCTGTTCCATGAAATAAGCCTTCTTCCGAGGAATTGACATGTCCCGGAGATGCTTTTCTTGTCATCCCTACTCCCTGGAGGTTGAGCAACGTATACTTCCTCTTTCAAATCTCCATTCAAGAAAGCCGATTTCACGTCCATCTGATAGACTGTGAATCCTTTGTGAGAGGCATAGGCTAGGAATAGCCGGATTGCCTCGAGCCGGGCAACTGGTGTAAACGTCTGGTCAAAGTCAATCCCCTCCTCCTGTCTGTATCCTTGAGCCACCAGTCTGGCTTTGTTCTTGATGATGACTCCATGTTCATCCAACTTGTTTCTGAAGATCCACTTGGTGCCAATCACATTTTGCGTCTTCGGTCTGGGAACCAGCGTCCAGACTTTGCATCTTTCGAATTGATGCAACTCATCTTGCATGGCCAAAATCCATGATGCGTCTTTGTTCGCTTCGTCGAACTTCTTTGGCTCCACCTGCGACAGAAAGCTAAGATGCAAGATCTCGTTAAGAGTACCTCGGCGAGTTCTGACACCGTCTCGGGGATCTCCAATGATTTGATTTCTGGGGTGATCCCTCATGTGTCTAAGCTCTAGAAGTCTTGCATCAGGAGCTTCGACTACTTCCTGGGCATCTCCTTCTTCCGGAAGATTTTCTCCATCCTGCTCGTCAACTTCTCCAGCTGACGTCGAGGTGGAAACCTTGACGTACTTGGGAGTTGCACCTTTAGCAGTCTCATCTACACTTAGTTGTTCAAGCCTTTCACCGTAGTTAGCGTTATCTCTTTTCCCTTAATATTGTTCCATGGCAAGCCTGGAACATCTTTTGTCTAGGTCCCATCATGTACCTGGGTACCTAGACTATCCTGCAAAAAAGAATTACCTTTCCTTAGGAACCCAATATGTATTGGGTCCTAGGTTCTTGTCAGTATAAAAACACGAGTGCCTTCCCTCAGAAATCCTGTCAGGAAGACTACCTCTGCCCAGAGGAGGTGGAAACGCCCTTGCCCTTGACACAGAGGGGTTATGCCAATAATCTATGGCAAAGTGACCCACCTTGCCACAGCACCAACATGTGTGAATGTTGTATCTCCGTTTCTGACCTGACCCGGTGACTGAGGTAGTCAAGGACCTAGGTCTAAACAGGATAAAGTCGGATCTGCTCTCAAAATTGCCTCTTCCATCGTGACACTTGGAATGGTGGAAGGAAGGCATGTAGTGAGCGTCATGAGGCCTGGGAGGTGGTGCCTTCCTTTCAGTCAGCACCCTTTCAGAGGCCCCATGAGCACTAACTGCATGACTTCTAACCCCCCTTTCTTGTGTCCTAGGGTGGTGAGAGGCGCAGTGAGAGCTGATATCAGCAGATTCATGCAGATTTGGGGCTGTGGCCGAGAATACAAAGGGTTCAGAACGAGCCTTAGACATTCTCTCAAGGGTGGCTATGATAGCCCTTGCATTATGGGTGTTTCCACATGAGGGCAGATCACCCTTGCAGTGACCACGGTTGTTCCTATGATCATACCTGTAGGCATGATGAGTACCCTTCCTTTCTGGAGTGGGGGGTCTAAATACCGTTTCCCCATTTCTCCATGAATTGATAATTCGGGAGATCCACCCATTTTCTTCCTTTCTTTTGAAAGCATCAACCTTGGAAAAGTTGGATTCTATCCTCTTCTCATTCTCTAGACTACTCTCTAGATCTGAGATTTTAGAGTCCTTAACCTTATTGGATGCCAATTGGAGAACCAATAAGATCTTCAGCCGAGCAATCTCCTGAGCTTGCTCTTCAACAATCAGGTTGCTTTTCTGAAGGACACTCTTCAGGGCATCAGGATTTTCTGGAGTGCAATCATCCAAAATATTCCTGTCTTCAGGAACATGAGGAAGAGAGGGGCAAGGTGAAGAAGTTACCTGGTCCTGACTTAGCAGATCAGGAATAGTGTTAGGACTGACCGGGGCAGCTGAGTCATCTTCAGCTGTGCAGTCTTCATCAACTTCCTCCTCAGTCTCTGATAAGGACACAAGAGCCCTGATACTGAGAAATTGGTCATCACTTTCTTCTTCAGAAATGCTGACCCCATATATGCCTCATCCTCTAGCTGACGACTTATCCTTGTTCTGTCTGATCCCTCCATGAGGTCTGATACAGTTTGCCACAAGGACTTGGCCGTCTTACACTTTTCAAGTCTTGACCGGGAAGGTCCAGTCCAGACATCCAGGATGATTTTACGAATCATTTTATCCAAGTTGAAAAGAGAGAATTCAATCTCAGACATTTCAGTAGTCTCCTTGGGGATCTGCATATCCTTTCCAGAGCAGGAGGCCTTCATGGGAATGAAGGGACCCTCTTCCAGAATGAGTGATGCTCGAGGGTCGATGGCCTCCAGATGAAATAGTACTCTCATCTTCCATACAGGATAGTACTCCTTTGTACATGAGGGGAGTCTTAGGGGAGGGACATCATAATCCAACTCCATGCTTGAGTTTGATCTTCTTGTTGACACTAGATGCAGGAACTTACTCGAGGTGTTAACCCCTATTATGAGTAACCTCCCTCTGATACCACTTGAAAGTCCACTTAGTGTCAACTACTTACACCTAGGGGGGGAATAGGTGTCTTTGCAGCGTATTTGCGGAATTAAAGTTTTACCTGCACAAGAAAATAAAACAACACAGCACAGAAAGTACACAAGCAATTTATAGTGGTTCCCCGATTTGGGTACGTCCACTTTCCCCCTTCGACCTATCTCCCAACCAGGGACGACTCGGTCACTTCACCAACAGGATTGAAATCCAATCCTTGCACTAACGGAAGGAACCCTTCCACACATAAGAGTCAACACTCCCACAACTCGGGTTGCACCCAACCCTACAACTAGAGACCAAACGGTCCTTTACAAAGAAATGAAAATAGCTTGTAAGAGATACAAACAACGTATGGAGAATAGGGTGTCCCTCATCGTTCGACGACGTGTTCTTGAAGTCAACGAAGAGTCCACAACCCTAGATCTCACTTGGAGAGGATCTCCCCGAGACAGGCGGCGGCGTCAAGCGGCGGCAAGGCTCTCGGTGTTGGCGGCGGCAACTGAACACAGCAGCAAAGCACTGGAGATCCAATCTTCTTAGCGAAGTCGGCAAGGTCTACCAACGGTCACACGAGGATCGATCGTCTCGATCGATTCGGACGGGGAAAAATTTCCCTATCTCAAATCAAGAGACAAAGGATCTCTGGATAGACACGTGAGACGCTGTGCGGGACTTGGCTTCTATCACCGAGGATCTGGAGGAGATCGAGATCGGCTTCGGTGATCGGCTGCGGCGACGGAGGCGGAGCAAGATCGCGAGATTAGGGTTTGGTCAGCCGCTCTTTTTCGTATATCGTCTATATCTTTTACTGTACACAAATACCAGAGTATTTATACACTAGGTCAAGAGATGACCGTTGTGGGCCCCACTAGCAGTCAGACCGAAGTCCGGTTCAAAATCCCACAGATAACGTGGACCGGTCCAGACAGAGTTGGAAAAACGCCCAAGTCAAATTCGGCGAGAATCGTGAGTGATTCTCGACGAATCGGCGAGAATCACTTACGATTCTCGCCGAATTCTACTTAGAGAATTCTGGCTGCACAAGTTATAGAGGCCGGGGAGAATCGGCGGGAATCACCTTGGATTCTCGCCGACTCGTCGAGAATGCAAAGTCATTCTCGACGAATCGGCGAGAATCACTTGGTGATTCTCGACGATTCTGCCTTAGATGATTTTTCGGACTGCGTCGAGACAGCCGGCCCAACCCGGCAAGAATCAACTAGTGATTCTCGTCGACTCGTCGAGAATCACTAGTGATTCTCGACGAATCGACGAGAATCACTTAGTGATTCTCGACGATTTATACTTAGACGAATTCTCGTCTTTCCACCCGTGAGCTGGTCTTTGGCCCATCCTTGCTCCTTGTCTGCTCTTGCTTTATCATAGCCCTGTACTTGAAATTAAGTACACCCCAATAGAGAGAGTACACGTAGGCCAACACACTGATCTGCTCAACGAGGGATTACGCTGCACAGACCCGTGTATCTTGACCCACTGCACCCTGATATTGGTGTGTACTTAGCGTGGAATAACTGCAAGCACAACTAGACATATTTCATCAAATACATTATCTATTTACCTTAGCCTGTTCAGGAGCTTCTTCAAATCAGGTGCATTGTGGATACAATACCCAACAATTATCATAATATAAATCTTTTTGGTGTTTATTGTTCAAGTTTAATCTTCTGGGGAAATGTATGCATATGCCAACACCTTTGCCATACTTTTTGTTCCAAAACTTTTTATATATCTGCACTTTTATTTGAATGACATTCTACAAAAGGCATAGGCATCACACTTTCAGTAACCTTACCTGAACTACCATAATCATCATCATTAGTAGTCATATTAAAACAACAATTGTATTCATGTATTGTGTTCCTCTCATATATTTATGGTGTTATTACAGTGAACTGGAGGTTATTGTTATTCATGTATTGTGTTCCTCTTCAATTGTGTCCTTAAATATTTTTTTGAGCTTCAACTGTTTTACAATGAACATCTTCTTTACAGTGAACTGAAAGCCCAGTTTATTGTAAAACAGTGAATTAGAAGTCCAATTCACTGTAAAATAGTGAACTGGGCTTCCAGTTCACTGTAAAACAGTGAACTAGCTTCCAGTTCACTGTAAAACAGTCAACTGGAATCCCAATTCATTGTTTTATAGTCAACTGAAAGCTCAATTCACTGTTTTCCACTAATTATTTTGTTATATATACTCATTCTTTTTGTTGTAAATTGATTTAATAGCCAAAAAAAGATGCGAGTAATTTTAGTTCATCCAGTGTCCAATCAAGAATTGATCCAGGCTGGAAGTACGTGCGTCAGATTTCTATCGCTAATAAAAATGATTTAACTTGCAATTTTTGTGAGAAAGTCGCAAAGGGTGGAATTTTCAATGGTAAACAACACCTAGTTGTGGGATTTAGAAAAACTAAAGCTTGTCTCAAATGCCCATAATATGTACGGATGAAAATTCAAGAATACTTATGGAAAAGCAAGCATTCCCTGACTTTGCAGATGTAGATACTTATGGAAGCGATGAGGATATAGATGACAATGAACTGAAGATTCATGAATGCGGTCCAAGCGGTGCATCTAAAAAGCCTCGGACTAAAGGATTTATTGATGTTCTTTTGCACCTAACATCGGAAAGAAAATGTAAAAAATGGTCAACAAAAGCTAATAAAGCTAACTACAGTTAACGAAATGTGTAAGAAGAAACTTAGAGGGAGGACTTGCAAACATATAGCTCAATGGATGTATGATGCAACTATTACTTTTAATATTGTTACTTATCTTAGTTTTGTAGTAATGATTGAGTCTGTTGGACAGTTTGAGGTTGGAATGAAATCACCCAGTTACCATGAAGTTCGTGTGCCATTGTTAAATAATTAAGTAAGTGAAGTCAAGAGTGATGAAGAATTATGAGGATGAGTGGAGGTTATATGAATGTTCTATCATGGAGAACGGATGGACAGATACAAAACAGAGAACTCTTATAATTCTTTTAGTGAATTCACCTAAAGGAATATTTTTCTGGAATCTGTTGATGCATCTGATTACACAAAGACTGTAGAGAGGGGTTTGAATTGCTTGATAGAGTGAATGGACGTTTTAGAGAGTCTAATGTCGTTCAAGTTGTTACTGATAGTGCATGCAACAATGTATTAGCTGGTAAATATATCATTAATCATCATTATTTAATATAATTTGATTTTTTTATCATATATTGACTTATTTTTTTTTCTTTTCTTGCAACTCGAAAATTCTGATATAAAATAAGAAAATTATTAAAAGCAAAATGACCACATTTATATTGGACATCGTGTACAGCCCATTGTATTAACTTAATGTTGGAGGATATTGGGAAGATGTCTAGCATTTAAAACAATTAAAAGAGCAATGACTGTAAATAATTATATTTATGTTCGCCCTAGACTTGTCAACATGCTAAGGAGCTTTATGAGGCAAGTGAAGTTTGTTAGGCCTGCTGTTATGAGGTTTGCAACTTCTTTCCTTGCTCTTCAGCACATTCATAAGAAGAGGATCAATATAAGAAAGATGTTCATTTCACTTGAGTGGACATCAAGTGTAAGACCCCCATTTTTTTTTCTTTTTCGACACTGGGGTCTTAGGCCCAGAACCGCCACCTTGCGGTGATACCTTCGCACCCGGGAAGGTCATCACTACAAGATGCCGATTCTGCCGGCCAAAATCGATCACAACTATAGCAATAGAATAAAAGCAAGTCCACATAAAATCACATGTATAGAAAATAAGCTCCACGAAGGGAGTGTCCACAGATTGTACATATAATAAAAATCTCGTGCTTATGCCTGGTACATCAAGTCCTCACTACAAATCACTCATCGCGAAAGCAAACTAATACAACTACTAGTGTTCGGGACTCACAGTCCCTGCTGTCTGGACTCCAGTACTAGACTGTCCGATCTCCAAGCGTGCCGACCTCCGGGGCTGCTCCTCCATGCTCGGCTCCGTGGTCACCTAAATGATGTGGTTCGAAAACCGTTAGTCTAAAAGACTAAGTCCTATCGTCCTCCGCCCCTTCCCCCATGGCTCCTAAGCACCGAGTGGGGAGAAGGAAAGGAAAGGACATGAAGGTGGAGAATGTCAAATAACAGATGGCAGCGAAACTAGACTAGCAGTTCTAAGTATGGTAATAATGATACAAAATTAGAATAAGTAACCTTAACTTATGTGAATACACATAAGCTAAGGGATCTCTTGCAGGGCTCCTATCGTATAAAAAGTCTCATACCGATTTATACGATAGGGTGTCGGTTTTACTAGCAGGCTTAAATATATAATACTGAAAGAGAACCTTGACTTATAAGCACGCTCGCACGAACTTATAGGCCAAGGGGTCGTTTTTGCAAGGCCTAATGTATAGAGCGTCCCATACCGCTTATACATTAGGTGTCAGGTTATATGCAATGGTTATGCTATGAAATACAATTATGCTATGATGTGAACATGCAAGTGCAACTCACCCACTCGACTCTGTGTACACAGACCTTTAGTTCCCCCTTTCGGAGCCGTTACCTCCCAGGATACCTCCGTAGTGGCAGACGGAAGCGGTGGGTTAGGCCTCGCCCACCTCTAAACCAGTAAAGCACTACCGGTCAGACCTATCGTACGCCTCAATGCTTGATGCACAAAGCGGACTCCTGCGTACTCTTGCCAGCTGGCACACCGGACTTCTATTGGCGAAGTGCTAACCACACTTGCTGAGTCAGTGTATTGGCGTCGGTGCATCGACCCTCCAATACCGAAGACCCACCACCTTATACCTTTTATGCACATGCAATAGTTATGAGTCCCAATAACCGAGCCAAATCTCCCCGGACTATCCCGTCCGTCATAATCAACAACCGAGCTGAAGCTCCCCGGACTATCCCGTCCGTCATATTCTACAACCGAGCCGAAGCTCGCCAGGCCACCATGCCCATCACCATAACCACTGGGCTTATTGCCCGAGTAACCTAAACTATCTCCCGGTACATTGGGGTGTGAGAGTGTGAAATCCTAAGTTTACTATTTACTCTTGTGGCGATTTTATACCTACGACTTAGGTTTTACCCAGGATTGCCCAAGGTATTCCCTGTGAAGGGCTCTCGAGGGCACTAGGAGCTATGATGGGCTGAATCCCAAAGCTCCCTTTCGCAAGGCACTTATTCTTGTTGGTTGGTAACTAATCACAAATCCATTACCCATATCTTTTTCATATTACGGTAGACTAAACCTAAGGTGATTTTGACCTTTCACTCTACGGGGGAAGACGATCTTTCGTCGACCCCAAGCACTACTCAACACTACCGACTCATATCTCACTACTTAACCTAAACTTTTAGGATGACTCATCCACATCTACAAAATCCAGCAAGATGGCTAACTCCAACTATGCCAAATCATTTCCTTTCAACAATTTACTAAATGCAGACCACAAGGTTAAATGTCATGTAAAATGAGGAGTACATCAAAGAATCATCTAATACTCCTATAATAATTAATGGAGGTCCATTATGACTTTTAAGCCCTAAATCCAGAGACCCAAAATTTTCCTTATTTATTTAATTATTCTAGTGACTAAAATTTCCAATAATGAACATGAAGTACCATTTTCAGGCAAGATATCATTCCACTAACTTTATATGATATTTAAAATAAGGATTTAAATCATCTTCCAAAATATCTAAATTTTTAAGTAAGGTTTTATCCCAAAATTCCTATTTCATTTTAACCCTTGAAAATTCACTTAAAGAAATATAAAAGACTATATTGCTTCCAAAAATTCAGAGAAAATTCCAGTATGATTCTAATGGCATATAAATGATTTGTGCCAAATTTCATAATTTATTTATCAGTAAATAGTCTTAATTAAATTATTGAATAATTTCCTCATTTAACAAGCTTGTGAAGTAAGTACCTCAAATATGTATCCAAAAATCTTCATAAAATTTATATATGCATATAATGATTCAAAACTTCTTCTGCCAAACTTTTATGACCTCCCAAGGGTCAGAGGGACCATAATGTTCAATTTATTAAATTGAGGCATCCCTTGTGTTACAAATGAAGTACTATAACTATTGTCCCAAAATTCCCAATTAAATTACCAGAGGCTCATAATATCCTTATGACCAATCTACCAAAATTTCATCTTAGTTTGAGGAGTTTAGCTAGCCCATTCTAACCCTACAATATTTGTGCCCTAAACTAGGGTTAGGGTTTTGTGGGTCCCAAACTTTCCAAAACACCCTAAGATTTTAACCAGAGGGTTATAGTTACCCTAATACCCTCCCTACAAAATTTCATAGTCATACAAGGTGTTTTGGCCACATGCCCTTCACAAGGTACAAAAGCCCTTCCTTAGGGTTTGACCTAGGATCTTGGGGCAAATCAATTCCAAACCTCCCCATATTTCATTGGAAGGTGCACAAGTTCATGACAAGTCAGTGTTCCAAATTAGAACCTCTGTTGAGGTTAATTGGACACTCTAAGCAAAAAATTACATTTTGGACCAAAATGCCCTTCTTAGGGCAAGACTAGGGTTTGCATGATTTCCAATCAAATCACCTCCAAACTTAATGAAATTTTAACCAGAGGTTTATATTGACCTCATATACCTCCCACCAAAATTTGAATGAATTTGGACTTCATTTGACCCATAAATTAATTTACCCTAGATAAATTAAATTATTTACAAAACTATAGAAAAATTATCTCCAAAAATTTCCATTTTTGGACAGGGTATAGATATTAGTTAGGGTGACTCCCTGCCAAAAGTTCAACTCATTTGGGCTAAGGATGAAGTGTGGGCACTCTGTTTAATGTCTGCCTAGATATATGTATAGACCCCACCAAAATGAGTGACCTGGTCAAACCAGTCACCCAAATTGGTCCAAACCAATTTTGTTTGAAAGTAGACCCATAGGGCTACATTTTATGTGTTGACAATTTTTTCGGAAATAAATCCTAAGTATTTTTAATAATTAAAACATTAAATACAATTTGCTGTGACAGAATTGAAATAATAATAAACCTAAGCCATAGTTTATATCCATATCAGCACGAATCTTGACACAATTTTGGACGGCATCCTATCATTGTCCCCGCGCGCCAACGACCAGGATTGCTCCTGCCTGGGCCGACTTCCAGCGGCTAACGCCGGCGCTCCAGCCACCTCCCCGGCCTGCCACCGCCGCCAACACCTTCGTGGTGGTCGGGGCTACCTCCAGGCGGCGGCACGGCCGCCGGGGAGCATTGTTCCGGCGATTCTACCAAGAAGAATTTTCGGTCGAAAACCATGAAAATCCAAATCGAATTGGGCTCAATTGAGCCCCAACCTTGGCCCTAATGATGTCTACGATCTACCCATGCAAGAAGGAGTGGAGGAGGACCTGTAGTGGCGACTGTAGCCGTGTTGATCGCCGGATTGGCATGGTGGTGGCCGGTGGTGGTCGGCTTCTTCAAAAATGCAGGAAACAGCTTGGCTCCTTCAGGTAAAGTGTGGGAATTCCTCCTTGGAGTCTAGGGAAGCTTTTAAGGAGGGAGAGGAGAGGTGTTAGGTGGCTGAAAGCTTCATGCCATTATTGGCCATGGTCAAGGTTGGCGGCTTGGGTAGGTAGGGGGGTGGAGCTTGCTCTAACCAGTCAAGGATGGCTGCTACACTCCCCATGTCTTGCTGAATTGAATGGGGAGGTTGGGGAAGAGGGAGGAGGAGCACAAAGTCCTCCTTCCTTCTTCTTCCTTCTCTTTCTCCCTCCTCCATGGGTGGCTTTCTCTCTCCTAGTCACCAAGCCTGAAATTTGGCTCCTATCTAATCCCATGGCAGCCCACAAGTCCATCTCATTCATCAAGACAAGGTTGGCCCAAGTTAATTGGGCTTGAGCTTTTTAGCTCATTTGGGCTAGTTTGACCCAAACTTGGACTCGGGCCCACTTAGGTCAGTGGGCCCTTGAATTTTCCTTAATGGGTTCTTGGTGACCCATTGGCCTCCCCTAGTGTAACGCCCCCGATTTTGCTCGACGATTTTATTTAAATGGGAAACATCATATTTATGATGTCGTGGCGTTACCTTTAACGTCAAGTTGACGACGCAATGTGGTAAAGGCATTTTCGCGTCCATGCGGTCAAGTCGGCCGAATTCTTGTTGTAATGGGAAATTTTTGCATCTGGAATTTAAGTTAAGTAATTTTTGACTTGCTCGTCCAGTTTCGGCGCGATCCAAGCGATATTTGGGCCTCGGTGTTTTTCCGAAGTTTTGTGGAATTTATGTTCGTCGTAAACTTTGAAATTTTATATCTCGAGAATGGCTCGTCGGATTTAGGTTTTGGCTTCGCCGTTGGAATCGTAGTGCCAGTTTTTGCCTATGGTGTGAGTTTCATTTAATTCGGCGCGTGTATGGGCCTCTGTTTTGAACTCGTGTCCCTTTGTTCAAAAATTTGCGCTTTGTTATCTCGAGTAGCCCGTTTCAGATTTCGATCGGACGCCATTTTGAGGGTCAAAACGGTGTCGTATCAAAATATAGTAAACATCAAATTTGTTCGTTTTGACGATAGCTACAACTTTTATGTTGACCGCTTTTTGATTTGAAGCCATCTTAGACTCCTATTTTTGATTTTCCCAAAACTGCTCGTAAATAAGCTGTATTATTGATTTCTACTCGAGTACCATTGATCAACTCGAGTACTACTGTACTATCTCGAGTATTATGGTTTTTTTATCGATTAATATTGAATTCTCTCGAGTCCCAGTGATTTTACTCGAGTATTATACGTTCCTCTCGAGTATTTTGCTCTTATTCTCGAGTAACCTTCATTCCTCTCGAGTAGTCATGTACAGTCTACGTTCGGGCGCATTTTTGAGGGTCAAAAATGCATCGTATCAAAAAAATGGTCAACATAAAATTTGTTTGTCTCGACGAGATCTACAACTTTCATGTTGACTACGTTTCGATTGGAAGCCATCTTAGACCCCTATTTTTGATTTTTCCGAAGCAGCTCATGTCCAGCTCGCGTAAACTTGATCCACTCGAGTTCTAAGTCTTTTATCTCGAGTAGAATTGATCCACTCGAGTTCTATACCTATCCTCTCGAGTTCCAGATGATTATCTCGAGTTCCCAAGTCTCTATCTCGAGTAGTTACCTCTCTCTCGAGTCACCATCTCGAGTAGACTTCTCCATCTCGAGTAGACCCATTCAACTCGAGTGGTTCTGTACAGTTAGAGTTCGGGCACCGTTTGGAGGGTCAAAGCGGTGTCGTGCGAAAACATGGTCAGCATAAAATTTGTTCGTTTCGACGAGATCATGTTGGATACTTTTCGATTTGATGTCATCTTAGACCTCTATTATCGGTTTTCCCGTAGCCACTCATAAATTACACGTTTTCTTGTATTTAGACAAAAAAATTTATAAGTACTTTTACATAATATATATATATATATATATATATATATATATATATATATATATATATATTTGGACTTAGATTTGATCAGAACTTCATCTTCTCCGATTCTTTTCCTCCCGAACCAGAGCGGCGTGAGCGTGAGAGAGAAAATACTTCGTGAACCTTCCGGTGGCCGCCGACGGAGCTCCGGTGCTCGAAATCTTCAACCGAGCGTAGTTCTGGAAAGCTCTCATCGAGAGCTACGCCATCGTGGTAAATTTTTCCCCTTTCTTTGAGTTTTCTCGTTAGGGTTTTTCGGCCCTAACCCCCTTTTTCGACCATTTTTGTCTAGATTTCAACTTCCTCCATCCTCTTTTGCCCCGATCTGTGACGTGGACTGATTTGGAGAACTTTTCCGGTAAAATCAAGGCAAGTGGTGGTCTCCCCTCATTTCTTCTTGTCTGATTTGATGGTAACGGTTCAGTTTTTATGTTCTTTAAAATTTTCTGCACTTTGTCTTCCAAGTTATTGCTACGATTAACTTTTTTGGATGATCACTCGATGTTGTATGATTTTGTCTTAGTGAACTTGATTTTGTCATGATATATTTAATCATTCTTGAAGTGTCTTATTGATGGCTTTAAACGTCTTAGATTTCATCATTGAACGGATTAGTGTTATTTAGGATTGTAAATCGTTCCTAAGGGTTGATCAACCATGTCTTGAAACTAGACGTGTCAAGTAGAATCTGACGTGCCAAGTCCCGAGGTTTATTTCATGATGTTTCTTTGTCGCAGGTGTTAGTGGGCAAATCCACCGACCGCAAGGTTTGTTTCCTTCATTAGTACCTCGTGGAACTCTACTGGGTTTTGGGCATCTGCGGTGATTGGTGGAGTGTGCAAGTCTCCCCCACAGTTAGACGGATTTTAACATCTGTGAGGGGTGTATCTAGAGAAGTGACCACCCTGCCTGTGTTTATGAGTAGAGTTGACTACAAGTTGCTAATAAAGTTTTGGAGTATTCTTTCTTATGATTTAATCATGCTCTCACCTTGCTTCGGGTATCCTGCACGATTTGTTGTACGTGACGATTCACGTGAGTTCTTTACTTCTGATTTATTTCTTGAGTTTTATTTATGTACCTTACTTCAGTACTGTTGGTCTTGGGTTGGTACCCCGTTTGACCTTTGTTTTTATTTTGTTTACTTCTCTGCCGCCATTTGTCTCTCTTGCTGAGGTGTTCTGTCTTTGGAATGCCTCAGGATCGGAGAATTAGCAGGTAGCGGAGCCGGTTTTGGAGCCCTTGCAGCAGCAGGTTGACTGTGGTTTTTCCCCTCGCCGTAGCGAGGTAGTTTGTTGTTTTAGTTTTCTTTGCCTGGTTTCAGACATATTCATACTGTGGGTTCGTGTCAGGTTGTTGACGCCCACAGGATTGTTGATTTCTTTTAACACTTGCTAGCTGATGTGGTTTTCTTACGTTCGATGTATATTACTTGCTCTCTGGGATGATTTATCGCTAGGATTGCATGTTAGATATTTTTAACCTATAAAACCTTACTATTAGTAAAGCATACATGTCATCTCTTTCAAAACTAAGCCACTACTTTCTATTTAGCGTAAAGACTTTCTATACTTATTGTAAATCTAGGGTTGCATAGTATGAGTTGTCCCTCTGGGACATTTATACTCTTGTAGAATATTAGAGTCAATTTAAACAAGTATCTTCCGCAAGCGTATAACTTGTATTTTAAACTGTGGACTAGATGATTCACTAAGCCGAGGGATACGGCTACTATCATAACTTAAACTGGATTTTATTCATAACCATTTATGTTTTCTTTTAAAATTGTAGAGTTTGAAGTCTTGCCTGAACGTCTGCAATTATCACCTGCACGGCGTGGAATCACGATGCGTATTTTCCCCTTGCTCTGATATAATTAAATTGTTGGGAAAAATGCGGGTTGTGACAGTTGGTATCAGAGGGAGGTTGCTTGACAATTGGTCGGGCAACCTCCCATTGTTAGTGTTAGTTGCTTAGTGTCATATCATACACACACCGATGTGTCATCAATATGTCTTGGCTGAAGCATGAACACTACACTCATAAGCATGATTAGAAGTATACGGGGCATATTATGTAGTATGGGATGCATAATATGTGTTTGTATATGAATCCACCATAGGTGGCAACATGTGAGAGTTATGTAGTATGGGATGCATAACCTCACAACATGAATGCCCATTAGCTCGTTTTCTTTTCGTTGCATGCAATATTATGTAGTATGGGATGCATAACATTGCATGTGTACGCCGCTCATAACATACATTAAAGCCTTTTATAGAATTCATAGCACCACATGCATAACATATCATAACATGAGCACAACATGCAAGGCTAAAGATTTACTTGATGATATATGTACACACATGATTTTAAATAAGAGTAAAGAATTTATGCATTCATATCATAGGCACATGAGTTAATAGGATGATAGGATATCATCCTGAGTAGGACATATCATCATCATATAATCCCAGAGCAAGTGACAGCTTTAGCAAGTGTCTTTCAAGTATGGTCTGAACTAGTTTTGTTTGCCCTAGTCGTAATCTAGGATTTTAATCGGGTTGTTCGTTTGCCTTTTTAGAAATGCCTCCAAAGCGTATTGCAATGAGATCAACTCCCCAGTCAGAGGGTGAGTCGTCAGGTGCGCAGAGTGATGTGTTGATTGAGAGTTTGCGCTAGAGCAACGAGGCTTTGTCAAGGCAAGTAGTTGCGATGCAAACGCAAATTCAGTCATTGTTGTCTACCGCTCCAGCGCGGCAACCTTCAGTGCAAGAGCCTGCCTTGGGTCAAGCCGTGCCCGATACCCCTGCTCCTCTGGTGGCCCCGGTGGCAATACCACCAGAAATGAATTTCATATCGCATTTCCAGCGATTGGGACCTCCCACCTACGATGGGAGTGCCGACTTTATGATCTTGGATGATTGGATCATCTCAATCGAGGAGATGTTTTCGTATTCCGGGATTCTAGAAGCCCAGAAGGTTATGATTGCAGCCTATCAGTTAAAATGCCTAGCAAAGAGTTGGTGGATTCGTGAAAAGGAGAGTCTGAAGGAAGGCTGTACCTGGGACTTTTTCAAGAAGATGTTGCTGAAGAAGTTTCTGCCCTCTGTCGAGCAGGACCATCTCATGAATAACTTCCTGCATTTGAAGCAGAGACAGCTCACGGTGAGCGAATATGAGATTGAGTTCAGCAAGTTGAGTAGATTTGCTCTCGATTTGGTAGCTTCGGAGGAGGGAAGAGTGAAACGTTTCCTGGGAGGACTAAGAAGTGATGTCCAGTAGTGGGCATGCGCTTATGGAGCTGACAGTTATGTTGTGGCAGTGGAAGCCGCACTAAAAGTTGAAGCGATTGAAAATGCCAAGAACCGCGGTGCTGCGGCGAGCAAAGAGAAAAGGAAGGGTGTTGAGGATGGTAGCTCCAGGGCATCTGGCCCTTCTTCGAAGAAGAAAGGTAAGGAAGTGTGTAGTTTCTATGGTCGTCCTGGCCACCCTTACGAAAGATGTTTCAAGAGAACAGCCACCCTGAAGCAGCAGCAAGTGCACGCCATCCAAGGTGCACCCAAGGGAGAGCTCGTGTGCTCGTTCTGTGCAAGGAAGGGTCATGATGTGAGTCGGTGCTGGATGAAAGAAAGGACATGCTTCCAGTGCGGGCAGAAGGGACACTAGAAATCTTCGTGCCCCCAGGCTCAAACCCCACTGCAGCCTGCCCCGCTTCGAGCTCTGCCGCCACCACCAACCCTAGATAAAGGAAAAGGAAAGTTGAACGTGATGACTAGAGAGGAAGCTCAAAACTCTACGCAAGTTATTTCAAGTTAGCCCCAGTCTATTTTATCCCTATTATTTATCGTTGTTGCCCTAGTTATCGTTCGTTTAGTTATGTATGTTACGGTTTTAGGGGAGTTTAAGGTACGGAATAGGTGGGCGCATGTTCTGTTCGATTCGGGTGCCACTCATTCCTTTGTGGCCAGGAGGTTTGTTGATAAACATCGCCTTGATGTTGATCAATTGAGAGACTCCTTCGACGTCAAGCTTCCCTCCGGTAATTCGGTGATATCCAATCAAGGAGTCCTGAGATGCACTATTCATCTTAGCAATTTTCTGGCCCTTGCGGATCTGATAATTTTAGACTTGGCTGATTTTGATGTGATTTTGGGCATGGACTGGCTGTCCAAGTATGATGCAGTCATCCAATGCAAGGCAAAAAGACTGGACTTTAGGATGGACAATGGCCAACCTATGAGCGTATATGGATTTCAGGACAGAGTTTCCCCTGCCATTTCTGCGGTACGTGCTATAAAGTCTGGTTGCGAGGCGTTTTTAATTTCTATTTCTGCTCAGGAAACAGCTTCTGTTACACCACGTCTCGAGGATGTCTCGGTGGTGCGAGAGTTTCCAGATGTCTTTCCTGATAGTCTTCCAGGACTTCCTCCTAAGAGGGAGATTGAGTTCGTGATTGACCTCGAGCCAGGCACTCGTCCCATCGCCAAAGCACCGTACCGTATGGCTCCGCGTGAGTTGGATGAGTTGCGTACTCAGCTCGATGAGTTGCTGAGGTGTGGTTTTATTAGACCAAGTTCTTCTCTGTGGGGTGCTCCGGTTTTGTTCGTAAGGAAGAAGGACGGATTGATGAGGCTTTGCATCGATTATAGGGAATTAAATAAGGTGACCGTTAAGAATAAATATCCCCTGCCAAGGATCGATGATTTGTTCGATCAGTTGCGTGGTAGCTCGGTATTTTCAAAAATCGATCTTCACTCAGGCTACCACCATTTGAGGATTCGCGAGGAAGATATTCCCCGAACCGCATTCCGTTCACGGCATGGACATTATGAGTTTTTGGTGATGTCTTTCGGTTTAACCAATGCACCCTCTGCTTTCATGAATTTGATGAATAAGGTGTTTAAGGATTTCTTGGACCGATTCGTTATTGTGTTCATAGATGATGTCCTAGTGTATTCCCGCAATGTTGAGGAGCATACTCAGCATTTGCGTTTGGTTTTGTCGACCCTGAGGGAGCATAAGCTTTAGGCGAAGTTGAGCAAATGCGAGTTCTGGCTACCTCAGGTGTCCTTTCTGGGTCATGTTGTAGGCAAGGACGGTATTTCTGTAGACCCGACCAAGATTTCTGCCGTGATTGAATGGGAAAGACCTTCTACACCTAAGGAGATTAGAAGCTTCTTAGGCCTCACTGGCTACTATAGAAGATTTGTGGAAGGATTTTCGGTGTTGTCTGCTCCTTTAACTAGACTTACTCAGAAGAATACTGCATTCATTTGGAGTGATGAGTGTGAAGAGGCTTTCCAAGAGTTGAAGAAGAGACTGTGTACTGCCCCAATTTTAACCTTACCTACTGAAGGAGTCGAGTATGCTGTGTACGTCGATGCGTCACACATCGGACTTGGTTGTGTTTTAATACAAGATGGTAAGGTGATCGCGTATGGATCGAGGAAACTAAAGATTCATGAGAGAAACTATCCTACGCACGATTTGGAGTTTGCTGCCGTAATTTATGCGCTGAAGCTGTGGCGACACTTATTGTATGGCGCGCTGTGCAAGATCTATACGGACCATAAGAGTTTGAAGTACGTCTTCACTCAGAAAGAACTAAATCTACGCCAGCGTCGGTGGTTAGAATATGTGGCGGATTATGAAGTAGAAATTCTTTATCATCCGGGAAAGGCCAATGTAGTAGCTGATGCCTTGAGTAGGAAGGCCGCTAAAATTTTTAATCTATCGGTACAGTTCTTAGTAGAAGAATTCTTGTTGATGAACATCGAGATTGGGAGTAGTTCTACGCCTGCTAGTTTGGAAGTAGAAGTGCCCTCTTGGATTTCCCTTACTAGGGTGCACCAAAAGGATGATCCGGAATTGTTGCACCTCTAGAATAGAACTGAGAAAGGAGAGTTACCTGATTTTTCTTTGGACGAGCTAGGTACTCTGAAATATCGGGGTAGATTCTGTATTCCTGACATGGGTCACATCCGAGCTAAAATTTGTGAAGAAGCTCATGGTTCCAGTGTTTCCTATCATCTTAGTTCCACCAAAATGTATAAAGATCTAAAGCAAATTGTTTGGTGGGTAGGGATGAAGAGCGATATAGCAAAGTTTGTATCAGAATGTTATACGTTTCAGCGTGTCAAGGCTGATCATAGAAGGCTTGGTGGTAAATTGACACCTCTTGATATTCCAAGTTGGAAATGGGAAAGTATTTCAATGGATTTTATCACCGGTCTACCAAAATCTCCCCGTGGGCATGACTCAGTTTGGGTGATAGTCGACAGATTGACAAAGTGTGCCCACTTTGTTCCGTTTAAGATTGGGTATTCGATGAAGAAGATAGCTGAGCTATATCTGGAAGAGGTCATCAGGTTACATGGAGTGCCTGTTAGCATTGTATCAGATCGGGACTCCAGATTTACGTCTCGCTTTTGGAAGAGCCTGTAAGAGGGGTTGGGTACCGACTTGAGGTATTCCACCGCCTATCGTCCGCAGATGAATGGGCAAACAGAAAGAGTAAATCAGATCGTGGAGGACATGATTAGGTGTTATATTTTGGATCATGGTGGTGCTTGGGATGAGCGTCTCAGGCTTATGGAGTTTGCTTACAATAATAGTTATCAAGAGAGCTTGCAGATGGCCCCGTTTGAGGCCTTGTATGGGAGGCATTGTAGGACTCCCTTATTTTGGGCGGAGGTTGGTGAGAGACAATTGCTAGGTCCGGAAGCCCTTGAGGAGATGAATTGTGCGGTGACTCATATTCGAGAGAAGCTTCGTGTAGCACAAGAGCGCTATGAGAAATATGTTAATCGACGAAGGGTCGATTTGGAGTTTGTCGTTGGGGACTTGGTTTTTCTGAAAGTTTCTCCGATGCCAAGAGTAAAAAGATTTGGAAGGAACCATAAGTTAGACCCCCGGTATGTGGGACCTTTTCAGATTTCGGAGCGCATCGGAGTGTCTGCTTATCGACTGGATTTACCTGCTACCTTCCCTGGTGTCCACGATGTGTTCCATGTGAGCCAGTTGCGGAAGTGTGTTCGTAGTGATCGTCAAATTCTTGACTCGGTTCCCCAAATTCAGCCCAATCTGTCGTATGTGGAAGAGCCTATCCGCATTTTGGAATCTCAAGAGCGTGTCTTGCGAAGGAAGACCATCCCCATGGTTAAGATTCTTTGGAGAAATCAAGATGTCGAGAGCGCGACGTGGGAATTGGAATCAGTAATGAGAGAATCTCATCCGCACCTCTTCTCTTAGTTTCGGGTACGTCGATATGTTTTCAGTTACGTTTAATTTTATCATTTTGAGTTGGTTTTGGAGTTGTGTTAAGTTTCGGGACGAAACTTCTTTTTAGGGGGAGAGACTGTAACGCCCCCGATTTTGCTCGATGATTTTATTTAAATGGGAAACATCATATTTATGACGTCGTGGCGTTACGTTTAACGTCAAGTTGACGACGCAATGTCGTAAAGGCATTTTCGCATCCATGCGGTCAAGTCGGCCGAATTCTTGTTGTAATGGGAAATTTTTGCATCTGGAATTTAAGTTAAGTAATTTTTGACTTGCTCGTCCAGTTTCGGCGCGATCTAAGCGATATTTGGGCCTCGGTGTTTTTCCGAAGTTTTGTGAAATTTATGTTCGTCGTAAACTTTGAAATTTTATATCTCGAGAATGGCTCGTCGGATTTAGGTTTTGGCTTCGCCGTTGGAATCGTAGTGCCAGTTTTCTCCTATGGTGTGAGTTTCGTTTAATTCGGCGCGTGTATGGGCCTCTGTTTTGAACTCGTGTCCCTTTGTTCAAAAATTTCATTTCAAGAATTTGCGCTTTGTTATCTCGAGTAGCCCGTTTCAGATTTCGATCGGACGCCGTTTTGAGGGTCAAAACGGTGTCGTATCAAAATATAGTAAACATCAAATTTGTTCGTCTTGACGATAGCTACAACTTGTATGTTGACCGCTTTTTGATTTGAAGCCATCTTAGACTACTATTTTTTATTTTTCCAAAACTGCTCGTAAATAAGCTGTATTATTGATTTCTACTCGAGTATCATTGATCTACTCGAGTACTACTGTACTATCTCGAGTATTATGGTTTTTTTATCGAGTAATATTGAATTCTCTCGAGTCCCAGTGATTTTACTCGAGTATTATACGTTCCTCTCGAGTATTTTGCTCTTATTCTCGAGTAACCTTCATTCCTCTCGAGTAGTCATGTACAGTCTACGTTCGGGCGTATTTTTGAGGGTCAAAAATGCATCGTATCGAAAAATGGTCAACATAAAATTTGTTCGTCTCGACGTGATCTACAACTTTCATGTTGACTACTTTTCGATTGGAAGCCATCTTAGATCCCTATGTTTGATTTTCCCGAAGCAGCTCATGTCCAGCTCGGGTAAACTTGATCCACTCGAGTTCTAAGTCTTTTATCTCGAGTAGAATTGATCCACTCGAGTTCTATACCTATCCTCTTGAGTTCCAGATGATTATCTCGAGTTCCCAAGTCTCCATCTTGAGTAGTTCCCTCTCTCTCGAGTCACCATCTCGAGTAGACTTCTCCATCTCGAGTAGACCCATTCAACTCGAGTGGTTCTGTACAGTTAGAGTTCGGGCACCGTTTGGAGGGTCATAACGGTGTCGTACGAAAACATAGTCAGCATAAAATTTGTTTGTTTCGACGAGATCTACAACTTTCATGTTGGACACTTTTCGATTTGATGTCATCTTAGACCTCTATTATCGGTTTTCCCGTAGCCACTCATAAATTACACGTTTTCTTGTATTTAGACAAAAAAATTTATAAGTACTTTTACATAATATATATATATATATATTTGGACTTAGGTTTGATCAGAACTTCATCTTCTCCGATTCTTTTCCTCCCGAACCAGAGCGGCGTGAGCGTGAGAGAGAAAATACTTCGTGAACTTTCCGGTGGCCGCCGACGGAGCTCCGGTGCTCGAAATCTTCAACCGAGCGTAGTTCTGGAAAGCTCTCATCGAGAGCTACGCCATCGTGGTAAATTTTTCCCCTTTCTTTGAGTTTTCTCGTTAGGGTTTTTCGGCCCTAACCCCCTTTTTCGACCATTTTTGTCTAGATTTCAACTTCCTCCATCCTCTTTTGCCCCGATCTGTGACGTGGACTGATTTGGAGAACTTTTCCGGTAAAATCAAGGAAAGTGGTGGTCTCCCCGCATTTCTCCTTGTCCGATTTGATGGTAACGGTTCAGTTTTTATGTTCTTTAAAATTTTCTGCACTTTGTCTTCCAAGTTATTGCTACGATTAACTTTTTTGGATGATCACTCAATATTGTAAGATTTTGTCTTAGTGAACTTGATCTTGTCATGATATATTTAATCGTTCTTGAAGTGTCTTATTGATGGATTTAAATGTCTTAGATTTCATCATTGAACGGATTAGTGTTATTTAGGATTGTAAATCGTTCCTAAGGGTTGATCAACCATGTCTTGAAATTAGAAGTGTTAAGTAGAATCTGACGTGCCAAGTCCCGAGGTTTATTTCATTATGTTTCTTTGTTGCGGGTGTTAGTGGGCAAATCCACCGACCGCAAGGTTTGTTTCCTTCATTAGTACCTCATGGAACTCTACTGGGTTTTGGGCATCTGCGGTGATTGGTGGAGTGTGCAAGTCTCCCCCACAGTTAGACGGATTTTAACATCTGTGAGGGGTGTATCTAGAGAAGTGACCACCCTGCCTGTGTTTATGAGTAGAGTTGACTACAAGTTGCTAATAAAGTTTTGGAGTATTCTTTCTTATGATTTAATCATGCTCTCACCTTGCTTCGGGTATCCTGCACGATTTGTTGTACGTGACGATTCACGTGAGTTCTTTACTTCTGATTTATTTCTTGAGTTTTATTTATGTACCTTACTTCAGTACTGTTGGTCTTGGGTTGGTACCCCGTTTGACCTTTGTTTTTATTTTGTTTACTTCTCTGCCGCCATTTGTCTCTCTTGCTGAGGTGTTCTGTCTTTGGAATGCCTCAGGATCGGAGAATTAGCAGGTAGCGGAGCCGGTTTTGGAGCCCTTGCAGCAGCAGGTTGGCTGTGGTTTTTCCCCTCGCCGTAGCGAGGTAGTTTGTTGTTTTAGTTTTCTTTGCCTGGTTTCAGACATATTCATACTGTGGGTTCATGTCAGGTTGTTGACGCCCACAGGATTGTTGATTTCTTTTGACACTTGCTAGCTGATGTGGTTTTCTTACGTTCGGTGTATATTACTTGCTCTCTGGGATGATTTATTGCTAGAATTGCATGTTAGATATTTTTAACCTATAAAACCCTACTATTAGTAAAGCATACATGTCATCTCTTTCAAAACAAAGCCACTACTTTTTATTTAGCGTAAAGACTTTCTATACTTATTGTAAATCTAGGGTTGCATAGTATGAGTTGTCCCTCGGGGACATTTATACTCTTGTAGAATATTAGAGTCAATTTAAACAAGTATGTTCCGCAAGCGTATAACTTGTATTTTAAACTGTGGACTAGATGATTCACTAAGCCGAGGGATACGGCTACCATCATAACTTAAACTGGATTTTATTCATAACCATTTATGTTTTCTTTTAAAATTGTATAGTTTGGAGTCTTGCCTGAACGTCTGCAGTTATCCCCTGCACGGCGTGGCATCACGACGAGTATTTTCCCCTTGCTCTGATATAATTAAATTGTTGGGAAAAATGCGGGTTGTGACACCTAGGGTCAAGGTGGGGTTGGATTGGTCCTTGAAGGTCACTTGACCCTTAACTAGGGCATTTTGACCATTTTAGGTCCAGAGTTGACTTTGGTCAACCTAGACTTTTTGATTGGTCCCAATGGGTCCTTGGTGACCCTTTGGCCTCTCACTAGGTCTATGAGGGTATGTGTGGGGTCAATTTGGATAAGGGACTGTAATTGGCCCTTGTGTAGGTCAATTTTACCCAATTAGGGTTAGAGTTGACTTTGGTCAACTTTAGCTCTTTGACTGCCCTCCATGGGTCCTTAGTGACCCATTGACCCCTCACTAGGGTTATGAAGGTATGGGTAGGGTCTACTTGGCTAAGGGACTGAAATTGACCCTTGTGCAGGTCAGTTTGACCCAATTAGGGTTATAGTTGACTTTGGTCAACTTAGCCCCTTTGACTGCCTTCCATAGGTCCTTAGTGAGCCATTGACCCCTCACTAGGGTTATGAAGGTATGGGTGGGGTCTTGGAGTCTTGGTGAAGCCCCATGATCACCTTAAACCAAGGTTCAGAAATCTACTATGTGTAGACTATAGTGGTCTCATCCTCATTCCTAGGCTCACTTGGCCTTTCTGAACTTTCTAGGGTTTTGTCATGACCTAGTCATGACAAAACTATCTCTAGGGGTCTAGTTGTTCGAGGGATGTTACATCAAGCAAGTGGGCAAAGGAAATGGGAGGTAAGAAGGTAAAAGACATATATTAATGGTCTCTTTTTAGAGTACTATTGTGTACATTTTGAAGATTATGGACCTTTAGTTCGGGTACTAAGATTGGTAGACTGTAAGAAAAGAACGGCTATGGGTTATATCTGTGAGACTATAGATAGAACGAAAGAGATAATCATTAAATCTTTCAATGGGAAAGAGGAAAAATACAAGGATAACCTAGAAATTGTGATGGGAAAATCAGCTCATTAACCATTGCATGCGGTGGCTCATTTTTTAAATTCGGAATTCTTCTGTTCAAACATTGATGTTGCATTAGATGGAGAAGTCATAAGAGATTTATACGAAACAATGCAAATGATCATTCTAAGTCATGACATTTAAGATATAATTATGGACCAACTAAGTTTATATAGAAATGTTGAAGGCTATGAAATGTGCACTTCGGCATAGAAAAACAAAGTTCTCATGTTAGTAAATTAGACATTATTCAAAGTTTCAAACAAACAATTTATTTAATAAGAATTTTTTATTAATTTATTGATATTCATTTTTTTGGGCGGCTGAATGGTGGCAATCATATGGAGCCGATATTCTTAATCTGACTAAATTTGTTATAAAGGTTCTAAGTCTTACTTGTCGTGCATCTGGATGTGAGCGTAATTGGAGTTTTTTATGAACAAGTATGTAAATATTAATTTATATCATTATATGATTAATTGTTTATTGGTTTATGTTGCAAGTTCATATCAAGAAAAGAAATTGGCTAGCTCAGCAGCGTTTAAATGATTTGATATTTGTAAAATACAATTGCGCCTTGCATCGACAATATGAATCATGTGATCGTATTGATCCAATCTTGCTGAAAGATATTGACGAGATCAACAAATGGTCGATGGGCAGAATGGAGGAAGATGAGGAGGCTAAGTAGAATGAAGAATTAGTTTTTGATGACAATTTATTTACTTGTGGTGCAGTTGCTAGGGCCACTAAAGTAGAAGAGGAATCTACCAGACGCGCTTATCCAAAGGGGAGAAGATAGTTGATAAGGGGAGCACATCTACGATGAGGGCTCCTACTCCAGCAATCCTTACAGATGATGTCGAGGATGAAGAAGCTGAGTACAATGAAGAAAAATAAGATTATAGTGAAGAAGATGAAGTCATAATTGATTCAAAGTAATTATTAATTAAAATTTAATGATGACAAGGTCGAGGAAAAATTGAAAAACTATGTTATTTTCTTGCACATTAGTTTAAAATTTTTGATTGCTGACTTGGTAGTTTATGTTTGTTTTTGTTGCAAAACATTGCATTGTTGCCTTGGTAGTTTATGTTTGTTTGGCTTATTGTTAATTATGTTAAAAGTTTATACTATAAAGTATAAAGAATATTGCATTGTTAGGAATACATGATGTAACTATTGAGCAGCTTCTTCCTATTTTTCTTTCTTTGTTGAAAGAAAGTTTTGATCAAGTAAATCAGCTACACATTTTTTTCATGTTCTTTTTATTCTCTTGTTGTTAATGCATGTAAAAATATATTAGAATTGTGATGTATTCAATCCATTGTTTTCTTATTTTCCTTCGTTACATGTTTTTGTGCTCGTCTTAGAAACTTGATATGGTTGTTACTTTTGATACTATAATAGGTTGCAAACCCAACTGTGCAATCCTTACAGATGATGTCATTCGTTTTTCTTTTGCAAAGTTGTTTGAAGAGTGGCGGCTATTTAGTGAATTGGGCGTCCAATTCACTATTTTTTAGTGAATTGGACGCTCATTTCACTGATTTATTTTAATTTTTCATTTTTGCGCCAGACGTGGCTCGGGCGCATGCCTGCGCCTTGCGCCTAGGCTCCATATAACAACTCATGTTATAAAAAAGGAATGAAATAAAATCAAAGCATTCAATGTCATTTTTGTAATTTTTTCTAATTAGGTTCTCCTATTAAACCTAAAACTCGAGCCAACCTGATGGAGCCAACTTTTCTCGACTTGTTGTTTTGGAGCGTCCTCCCTCTGACGATGATGCTGACCCGGTAGATATGAATGGAGACGACGGCCCGCAATACTTTGGAGACGGCGACAGCATGCTTACGGACGACCCTTGGAAGCGTGGCCACAATAGTCGTCCGGAGCGCAAACCCAATTATAATTTAATAATAATATATATTAATAAATTATTATTGAGTAATAATATATTTTATCATTTGTTTTTCGAAATTATCATTTTACTTCATGTCTTAATTTCATGTAAGATGGAGACCTATAACCATCTCGTTATTTTATTTCATGTGCGAACTATAGTTTTATTTCATGTCATGATGGGTGCAATTAGCCATCATGAGTGTTTTCAATTTGTATGGTGGAGATGGAGTGGTGTAGCATATAATTAGGCATGTATCTTCTTTGTTTTGATTAGTGAATGAATGAAAATTGAAAACCAAACCTCTCTTGAAGCTTCCCCCTTCTCGCCTCTCTCTCTTGGCCGAATTCTCCTATCCTCCTCCCCTCTTCTTCTTGTGTTGGCCGCCGGCCATTTCTTATTCCTCTTCCCCTCTATCTCCCTCTAGAGCCGAGCACATACCTCACCTCCAAAACCTGAGCCACTAACTTTCCTAACCCTAACCCGATCATCTCCTCCACTTCCCTCCTTCACAAAAAAAACCGACCACCACTTCCCTCTTCCCAACCACCCGAGCCCTCCTAAGCCCAAATCCGAGCAGCCCCCTCCTTTCAAAAAGCCGAGCAACCCCTCCCTCCTAACCCGAGCCACCACCCTACTCCTCTCCTCCCCTCGGCCCACTCTCCTCTACTCTCCCAAGCCGACCTCCACCATCCTCCTCCTCATCAAACCCTTTTTACTAAGCACCATAATCTTCTTCCTAAAACCAAATATCTCTGTACCATAAAAGTCCTTAGCCTACCATAATAGAACTATTTATTTACTTAATTATTTCTCAATCCACCACCTTTTCTCTCTCCTGCCTTATTTGGAGATATTTGTTTCCATATTTAGAAGATTTCGCCTAGACTTTCCAAATACAGCGTGACACGAAGAAGGCGACAAATTTCTCTCCCTTCGGCGTATCTCTGGTGGTGCCGTTAAGGAACGATTCTAGTCGAGAGAACCAGATTCATCAAATCTGGTTAGGTAATGAAAATTTCCACCTTTATGAGTTTCTCTTCTTTAGATAATTCCTGTGGCATTGGCAAATAACGCTGCTTGTGTAATGCTATATTTTTCGTGGTTAAATTTATTTTAGTTATTGTCTTGTTTATTTTATTTTTGTTTAAGTTCGTGAAGCGTGGCGGCCCTCGTTCGTATTTTGTTGGGAGAGAACCATCCTTGCCCGAATCTTTTGTTTTTCGGTGGTTTCTCTTTTGCTACAACTCGCTCGACCGAACCGTGTGGGTTCTTTTCGCTTGAGAAGACTTTGGCTTATCGCCTTGGTATTATCTTAAGGGGCTTTGTGAACCCCTCGTAATTGTAGTTTAGTAATAATATTAATTAAACCGCTGCTACGTTAAATGCTTGAGGGTGACGTGAGAGTTATTCGAGAGCATCGCGTTTGTTTCGTTAGCCACCAAAATGTTCGAAAGTGTGGGCCTACATCAATTTGGTATCAGAGGGAGGTTCACGTCAATTTTCTAATTGGCACCCTCCCCCTCTTATTTGGCACGTTAACATGCACTCACTTGTTGCATAGTATTTCATAAAAAAATCAATTTTTTTTTAATTTTTGGTCTGCAAATAGCGCTCTAAAAGTTTTTATTTTTCTCAAAATCTAAAAAAAAAAAATCTGGAAATTCTCTATTTTATTTTTAATAATAAATCCAAAAAAAATTATTTTTCATTAAGTCCTTTTTTTATTAAGTTATTTTAAAATTTAATAGTTGGTCTGCAAATAGCGGCCCATATTTTTATTTTTTCAGCAAAATTCAAAAATAAATTTTTTTTAATAATCCTCATATTTTTTCCAGCAAGAAAATCTATTCTATATAATTATAACCTTAGCTATTAGACGAGAATAATTCCATCTTCGTTAGAGTTTAGTGGATCTAGTACCCCTTTTTTGTGCACGTGGACTAAATTGAGATCGAGTGTCCTCTCCGGTTCTCTCTAGGATGGCATATGACGTATATGCTACCCAGTTAGACTATTCCTATGCTAAGGATATGGCTAAACACACCCCTAGGGCCCACCACATTTTTCCTACTTATGACGGTTTAGAGTATCCCCAAACTTTTAGAGACTAACTTAAAGGATTAGAACAATATTTTAATTGTCACTTAGGGGATGACTACGAAAAGGTTAGCTTTACCCGAAAGCGATTAGTAGGTCGAGCCCGATTATTTTGGTTAAATGAAGAGCGCCATGTTGGTAGCTATCGTTATGCTTGGCCGCACATGCGTAGCCTCCTCTCGGATCAATTTGATCCCGTCTACCTGCGCACTAATAGCACCACACCCGTTAGTAAGAATAGTTACGACACTAGACCCGTATCTGCTTATAGGAGTGACCCTATGCCTCCGAATAGATCCTATCCCCAGAGAGGTAGTAATACCCAAAGTGTGCCTAGTCCCACCTATAGGGAACATAAGCCATTTAGACCCCAAAATTTGAACTCGAAAGAGGTTACTATTAGGGTGCTTGCTTCTTTAGCCTCGACATCTAAGCCCTATGGTATAGTGATTGATACCTCTGAGGATGCTTATGTGGATATGGAATCTCTTGATGATGAAGTTAATCAGCTAGGTGAGAGTCTTCCTTCACTTACTATAGCGCCTGACTCTCCGGTTGAACCTGAGGATGTGATTAGGACTGAGTCTGTTACTGAGGACGAGGCAAGTTTCACTGACGCTTTTAGTGACGTTGAGGAGATTGGTTATCCCAGTGATTTGGATGAGGATTTCTCCCTTGAGGAATCATCTCCACCCCCCTTCGACGATATTTTAGTCAGGAAGTCTTCTGATGACCCTGAGTCAGAAGACGTTCCGGCAGAGTCGGTAGAGTCATCCGAAGCTGAGAGCATACCTGTTACTGATTTAGGTGATGACTCGCTAGGACCCGACATTATTATGGTTGACCCAGGCTTATTAAATATTTCTACGGTATTGGAAGAGTCACCTTGGGATGGTTGGTCAATTCGGGATAATCTTAGTGTGATACATCCGGGAGTTAGTTAGTTTACGTTATCAATGCCGCTTAAAGGTCAAGTTGACTTTGTTACTCCCCAGGATTCGATTTGTCCATCCCCATATTCTAACTTAGACGATGTCCCTACCTCATGAGAAGAATTGGTCGATATAGGATGTGATGCTGTAGTAGATTTACCCTGCGAGGACACTTTATCTTTGGATGACGGTAGCACTGATGGCTCGATAGACTCTTCTTTGATGATAGCTCCTTCGTTTGAGGCCCAAGTTAGTTTAGAATTTTTATCGGATATAAATTTGCCTACTTTAGATACGATCACTGGATCTGAATTAAATAAAATATCTAATGCATTGGAAGACATGTCGTCTGATTTGGTGGATCCATTCTGTGGCAAATATTTAACTGAGGATGAGTTTTCGGTGAGGACGAATCCACTATTCGAGTTTTCCTTTGATTTTAATGGCTTGCAACCGGAGGCGTTTTCTTGGACGCTTAATCCATGTTTTGACGTTGAGTGTGACTTATTTTCCCCAACAGAATCAAACATGTTGACTCTCCCTCCGGTTCACTTAACTCGTGTAGATGAACTTTTAGGGAACAAACTAGTCATTTCTAGCCCGGTACATCTAGAGAAGCTTATTATTCCCGCCTCCCCGTTTGGCGTACTTAGATGGATGTGGGTAGACATTGTTGGGTATGTTGAGTTGTGTCGCGTGCATTTCCTTTTTAATTCGGGAGCGACCAACTCTATAGTTGGTGACGAGCGTTCTCTAAAAACCTTTTATTATGATACTTTTAAATCAAAATTTAAATCCAAATTTAAAACTATGACGTTGAACTCCACTGAATTAATCTTTGAACTTAAAGCACCCGTGCCACCAGACATAATTCCATTATTTTGTACTATTAATTCAAGTCATGTGGCACATGGGTTCACCCCTCATGGTTTTAATTTAATTAGGCGCATTTTTAATTTCTTAATCCATCTAAATGTGTCAATTAAAATACTTGTTAGGTTGTGTCGAAAAGTCTACCACCGTTATGTGAATGATTTGGTTTTGGATTGTCTCACCCCTGAACGGAAGCCCCCGGGCACTTTAAAAATATTAACGAATCGGCTAGTCCAATTTTTACGAATTTTATGGAAGTTTGGTAACATGACATTTCTGTTAAAATTTTCCACTGATTGCGGCATAGCTCCTACTTTCATCGTTTCATATTTTATGCTTAATGCTTTTATGCCACTTGAAATGTCTACCTCTCCGTATATATCTTCCACTATGCTTTCTATTGGGTTGGGTGGTGAAAGTTTCCTAGGATCGTTCTCCTTCTCGGTCTCCATCGGAGGTATGTTGTTGGATGTTGTGGAAAATATTTTTCCTTCTTTGGCTAACGCATTTTTGAGGTCTCCCCAAGGCCACCTTTTGCCATGCAGGTGACGCCGAGGAACTTCCAGGCGAGTACACACAGGCATACTAATCACTGATGAGTATTTTTATGAGGGGGAGGATTAATGGAGCCGACTTCCCTCGACTTGTTGTTTTGGAGCGTCCTCCCTCTAACGATGATGCTGACCCGGTAGATATGAATGGAGACGATGGCCCGCAACACTTTGGAGACGACAAAACCATGCTTACGGACCACCCTTGAAAGCGTCGCCACAATAGTCGTCCTGAGCGCAAACCCAATTATAATTTATTAATAATATATATTAATAAATTATTATTGAGTAATAATATATTTTGTTATTTATTTTTCGAAATTATCATTTTACTTTATGTCTTAATTTCATGTAAGATGGAGACCTATAACCATCCTTGTTATTTTATTTCATGTGCGAACTATAGTTTTATTTCATGTCATGATGGGTGCAATTAGTCATCATGAGTGTTTTCAATTTGTATGGTGGAGATGGAGTGGTGTGGCCTATAAATAGGCATGTATCTTCTTTGTTTTGATTAGTGAATGAATGAAAATTGAAAACCAAACCTCTCTTGAAGCTTCCACCTTCTCGCCTCTCTCTCTTGGCCGAATTCTCCTCTCCTCCTCCCCTCTTCTTCTTGTGTTGGCCGCCGGCCATTTCTTCTTCCTCTTCCCTTCTATCTCCCTCTAGAGCCGAGCACATACCTCACCTCCAAAACCCGAGCCACTACCTTTCCTAACCCTAACCCGAGCCCCTCCTCCACTTCCCTCCTTCACAAAAAAAATCGACCACCACTTCCCTCTTCCCAACCACCAGAGCCCTCCTAAGCCCAAATCCGAGCAGCCCCCTCCTTTCCAAAAGCCGAGCAACCCCTCCCTCCTAACTCGAGCCACCACCCTACTCCTCTCCTCCCCTCGGCCCACTCTCCTCCACCCTCCCAAGCCGATCTCCACCATCCTCCTCCTCATCAAACCCTTTTTACTAAGCACCATAATCTCCTTCCTAAAGACAAATATCCTCGTACCATAAAAGTCCTTAGTCTACCATAATAGAAATAATTATTTCCTTAATTATTTCTCAATCCACCACCTTTTCTCTCTCCTGCCTTATTTGGAGATATTTGTTTCCATATTTAGAAGATTTCGCCTGGACTTTCCAAATACAGCGTGACATGAAGAAGGCGACGAATTTCTCTCCCTCCGGCGTATCTCTGGTGGTGCCTTTAAGGAATGATTCTAGTCGAGAGAATTGGATTCATCAAATCCGTTGGGTAACAAAAATTTCCACCTTTATGAGTTTCTCTTCTTTAGATAATTCCCGTGGCATTGGCAAATAGCGCGGCTTGTGTAACGCTTGATTTTTCATGGTTATATTTATTTTAGTTATTGTCTTGTTTACTTTATTTTTGTTTAAGTTCGTGAAGCGTGGCGGCCCTCGTTCGTATTTTGTTGGGAGAGAACCACCCTTGCCCGAATCTTTTGTTTTTCAGTGGTTTCTCTTTTGGTACAACTCGCTCGACCGAACCGTATGAGTTCTTTTCGCTTGAGAGGACCTTGGCCTATCGTCTTTGTATTATCTTAAGGGCTTTGCGAACCCCCCGTAATTGTAGTTTAGTAATAATATTAATTAAACCGTTGCTACGTTAAATGCTTGAGGGTGACGTGAGAGTTATTCGAGAGCATCGCGTTTGTTTCCTCAGCCACCAAAATGTTCGAAAGTGTGGGCCTACATCATAACCCCCCCCCCCACTCCCGATTATCTCAACCCGTTGGCCCAGGTTCATTTCTCCGTCTCCCGCAAAGTCTCGCATGTCGGCTCCCAAATTCGCCTCTCATGCGCCCCGTCGGCCCCTCCGGCACCACTTCCTCCTCTAGCCGCTATCTCTGCTTGTTTCCTCGCCTCCTCCTACTCCTCGTCTTCCTCCTTCCTCCCTGAGCCAGTAGTATCTTCTGTTTCCTTCAAAGACCGGCTAGTGGCTCTTAATCTCATGCCGGCAGCAGCCCTACTCCCCTCCAAGGAGCCGACTACTCAAGTCCTTGGGGGCAGCAACCCCTCCGTCCCCCTTCCTCTCCGTTTCAACCGGTGGATTTCAAGGAGGACTCCTAGGGTTTTGCTCGAAACCTCCTCTACTTGGATTTTTGAATCCAGATTTGGTCTCATTGGGTAAGGAACTCCTCCAATCTCATTTATTCAAATTTGTCCTAAATTTTTATGATAATTTTTGTGCCCCAATCGATGTGATTACGTCGATCCATCTTGTGTTCGTCGTATAATCGTCTAATCATCTTATAAATTTGGATCTCGGCGTCATCCATAGGTGCAATTAGTGGGATCTCTCCAAGGCCCTCTCCGATTAAGGGTTTTCGTCACCTAAGCGCTGCCAATCACCCGTTTTCCTCGTGGTAGCCTCTTCTCCCCTCATTCGTGAGGGAGGTAAATTTTTAGCTCGTTCTTGTTATAGTTATGTGATGAGAAATGCATGTGTTAGCGTAGGATTCTCATTCTATAAAATATCATGCACGCTTACCTTCTGACAGATTCAAAATAAGGTTGCAAGTTTTGCTTATGTTGTTTAGTCATCGCGATCCGTTTCAGCTTCACCTTAAGGCAAGTAGAGAAATCTCTCTCGCTTGCAAACATTGAATTTTTATTTCATGCACTCTTTTCATGTTATGAAATGTACGCTTAAATATCTGAACTGTTAAATTAACATCAAGTCCTTATACATTAGGAATCACTAAATCTTGAGTCTTTAAATTTATTAATGTCATAAGCAATCCTTGAAAGATAGTATTGAATTGATGTGACACTTTGAATCGAGTTTCCGCTTAATTTGTAATGGAAACTAATTGAATGGTCATAGCAAGCACAAATCTTTTGATAAGTATTGCAATCTAACTAATATTAGAATCATGTACATCGAATTAAAACACGTGCACCTTTCACCGATTACCGCATATGACATTTCGTGTTCGTATCTAGGCTATACTATGGAGTAGACTAATAATTACAACTATGTATGTAGATTCTCTTACTTGTTTGTCCTACCAGCTTAGTCTCATATGATAGATTGATACACAGATATTTCTATTTCCCAGCTTGTACTTTATTTTTCCTTGTTTACATATTATTTCATTATTCTCAGACTTTTTCCTACTTGTTTGGAATTTGTCTTAGCGTACGTGACTACACCAACTGCTACTTGAGGCCGAGCTGCTTGAATATCCTGGTTCCTGGAGATTTTATTAAAATTCATGTGCATCTAGTTTTTTACTGACTAACTCTAAAGCTTTCACAAATACTAATGAACTGGTTTTTCTCAAATTAATTAATTTAAATCTAAAGTTATAACTTTAGCTCTCGCCTAACAGACATGAAATTTCTTTCGCTCATGTCTGTGGCATCACGACCCGCCCGTAGCGCACTCTAATAATTGTTATTAGACGAGCTGTGACAGTTGGTATCAGAGCCAGGTAGAGTATCTAAAGATTAAGTATTTTATAATTTCTACATATTTTGAACTCCCTTATATAAATAAATATGCATGCATCATTTCTTCACTCACCTCGTCATTGTCTGTTATTCAAAGCTGAAGCACTCACACTACACTCATAAGCATAAGTAGTATGTAACAAATATTAAGGGGTTAAGGACAAACTTAACATTTATGTGTATATGAATATCCACCGCTTGCAAATAATAAATGGATATGGGCAGTTTAATATTTTCAAGTGCGATGACATTAGTATCATAATATGCATGACATATTAAGCGATATGAGCACTTAACATGGCATTTGTATCCACTCATGAACATTCTTAATAATGCATTTTAGGCACAATTGCATTGCATGTCTAATATAAAACAATGCACAAGGGTTAAACTGAGAACAACAAATGACGATTGTACACACATGGATTTTTTAAAAATCACGCACGCGATTTTATTGTCGCATTTGCATTCGCATGGTCATCACCTAGAGTTGTCCAATGAAAATGTTGTAACTATTACATGATTTACGTATTCAACAGTATTAGAATGCTAGAACCTCTAATCTCAATCCTTTCTGTTCAACTTAACTGTTCCTCTTACCCTTTTTCTATTGTGTCTCTTTTTAGATGTCTCCTAAGCGATTGCAATGCAAGCATGCTACCTATTCTGCGGGAGGAGCATCTGGAGATGCCACTGTCCAGCTGCTGAGGCAGATTTTGGATCATCTCACTTGTCTGGAAGAGGATCGCCAAACTCCTGATCCATCCCTTGGTTCTGGCAGCGCGGGGACAGCTGGATTAGCTATCATCACTGCCCCTCCTAGAGCCACCCTTCCTGCATCAGGTTCTAGAACCGGCTCTTCTGTTGTCACCCTGGTGGCCCCGATCGTGTCAAGTCTGGCTGTTGTTCACACACCTCGTCATTGTTTGCTGTTTAAAGCTGAAGCACTCACACTACACACATAAGCATGAGTAGTATGCACACAAATATTAAGGGGTTATGGACAAACTTAACATTTATGTGTACATGAATTTCCACTATAATATATACCGCTTGCAAATATTAAATGGATATGGACAGTTTAATATTTTCAAGTGCGATGATATTAATATCATAATATGCATGACATGTTAAGCGATATGAACACTTAACATGGCATTTGTATCCACTCATGAACATTCTTAGGAATACATTTTAGGCACAATTGCATTGCATGCCTAACATAAAATATTGCACAAGTGTTAAACTGAGAACACAGATGACGATTGTACACACATGAATTTTTTACAAATCATTTTCTATCGCACGCGATTTTATTGTCGCATTTGCATTTGTATGGTCATTACCTACAGTTGTCCAATGAAAATATTGTAACTATTACATGATTTACATATTCAATAGTATTAGAATGCTAGAACCTCTAATCTTAATCCTTTCTGTTCAACTTAACTGTTCCTCTTACCTATTTTCTATTGTGTCTCTTTCTAGATGGCTCCTAAGCGATCGCAACGCAAGCAGGCTACCTCTTCTGCGGGAGGAGCATCTGGAGACGCCACTGTCCAGCTGCTGAGGCAGATTTTGGATCGTCTCACTTGCCTGGAAGAGGATCACCAAACTCCTGATCTAGCTCTTGGTTCTGGCAGCGCGGGGACAGCTAGAGTAGCTATCACCACTGCCCCTCCTAGAGCCACCCTTCCTGCACCTAGTTTTGGAACCGGCTTTCCTGCTGTCACCTTTGTGGCCCTGATCGTGTCAAGTCTGGCTGCTCCTCCTGTAGCGATGGCAGATACTATTGAGTTTAAGAGGCTAAAGTCGTCATCCTACAGTGGAGATCGAGGCCATTTCATCATTTCAGAGTGGCTTTCTCAGATGGAGAAGCACTTCGAGTATACTGGAGTTCTTGAAGCTCAGAAAGTTCTTCTTGTGGCCAACCAGCTGACCGAGGACGCGTACACCTAGTGGCTTTAGGGTCGCAGTCTTCCCGATTCTGCTACCTTGACCTGGGATCAATTAAAGGATGTTCTTATGAAGAAGTTCCTCTCTTCTGTAGAGCGGGACAAGTTAGCTGAGAAGTTTTTGTCCCTCTAGCAGCCCGTCAGGATGATGACCGAGTATGAGAAGGAGTTCTCTCGCCTTTTGCTCCTTGTCGCGGAGTTTGTTCCTAATGAAGCCAAGAACATCAGCCGTTTTGTGAAAGAACTCCGACATGATTTTCGCCAGCATGTGGTAGCTCATGGCGCCACCACCTATGTCGAGACCGTTAGGGATGCCTTGCAAGTGGAAGCTATTGAGCTGGATCGCACTTCCAAGAAAATCCAGCATGGTACAAGCAATATCGTTGCGCATGACCACAAGCGCAAGCGTGCTCCATATCAAGAGCAAGGCCACAAGTCCAAGGAGATGTGTGCCTTCTTCCACAAGGTGGGCTATGTCGCCCAAGTCTGACGTTCCCTCCTGAAGAAGTAGAAGATGGTAGTCCATGCACAGCAACCTCAGTTTACGCTTGCATCTGTCTCCACCATCTGTGCTTACTGTAAGAAGCCAGATCACATGCTGAAGGACTTTCGTCGTAAGCAGAAAGCCTGTTATAGATGTGGACAGGTTGGGCACCTCATCCAAGATTGCCTCCTGAAGGAAAGCTCGATCCCCGCTAAACCTCTACAAGCTGTTTCGGGAGCTAAGGAAAAGGGCAAAGCTGTGTTGAACATCATCTCTCAGGGCGAGGCGCACGCATCTACCAATATCATCTCTGGTATGTATGTGTTGTTTTTTTAATCTTTTGCATCTTAATTCATCCGTCATAGTATCGAATAATCTTGGAATGCGTCTATGGTTGTCGTTTCTCGTGAGATTTAGGGTCAAGAATAAGTGGATGCAAATTTTATTTGATTCTGATGCATCTAACTCTTTCATCGCTCGTCACATTGTGGATCTTTATAACTGGCCTACTTCGCCACTTAAGGTTCCTTTTGAGATTTTTGTGTCTGGTCATCTGCACCTTTCAACTAGAGGCATTCTCAATTGCCCGATCTTGTTTGGTGAATTGCAAGTCTATGCCGACCTCATAGTTCTAGAAATGATAGAATTCGATGTAATCTTGGGAATGAATTAGCTGGTTGCATACAGAGCAAAGCTTGACTGTATGGTGAAGAGAGTCAATCTCAGTATCGATGGCAAGGACTACAACGTTCATGTTCAGACCTGCAACCACCTGAAGGTAATCTCTGCTATGCGCGTCACTCGTCTTCTTGGTCAAAGATGTTCCCCTTGTTTTGTTTATACTTTTGCTTTTAGATGTTGTATCTTCTCAACTTGAATCCATACCTGAAAGTCCACCTAGTGCCAACTACCTTCACCTATGGGGGGGGGGGAATAGGTGTCTTGCAGCGTTTTTGCGGAATTAAAACTATACCTGCACAAATAAACAAAACAACACAGCACAAAAAGACACAGGCAATTTATAGTAGTTCCCCGATTTGGGTACGTCCACTTTCCCCCTTCGACCTATCTCCTAACAAGGGACGACTCGGTCACTTAACCAACTGGATTGAAATCCAATCCACACACTAACAGAAGGAACCCTTCCAAGCGAAGGAGTCACCACTCCTCCACCACAGGTTGCACCCAACCCTTACAACAAGGAACCTACGTTCCTTTACAACAAAAATAAAATGGAATGTATAAAATATACAAACTTCTTATGGAGTCTAGGTGTCCCTCTTCGTTTAATGACGCGTTCTTGATGAAGACGAAGAGTCCACGACCTTAGCTCTCACTTAGAATGAATCTCCACGAAACCGGCGGCGGCAAGAAGAGCGGTGGCTTGGCGTTCGGGATCGGCGGGGGCAAGAAGTGCGGCGGCTGAGCTTTAGAGATCCAACCTTCGTAGCTATGCTAGCAAGGTCTACCAACGGTCTTCCTTGGATCAATTGTCTCGATCGATTCGGAAAGGGAAGGTATTCCCGATCTACAAACCAAGAGACAAAGGATCTCAAGAAGGACACGTGAGACGCGTTGCTTGGCAAAGCTTCTGTCGCCGGGGGATCAGGAGGTATCCACGATCAACGGCGGCGACTACTTCCCGAGCGGCGACGGCGGTGGCGGAAGATAAATCCGCGATCTAGGTCACTTTGGCGGCTCGGTTTTCTTTCTTGTGTATTCGTAGTATTGCGTGTCTGTAAAGATCGAAATACAACAGTATTTATACTGTAGGTAATACATTATGACCGTTGTGGGCCCCACCAAGGAAACCCTAGCTCCGGTTCAAAATAGCGCCTGAATATTTGGACCGGTCCAGCGAGCAGCAGAAATTCGCCAAGGCAAATTCGGCGAGAATCATTGGTGATTCTCGACGAATCGGCGAGAATCACTTATGATTCTCGCCGAATTCTACTTGGCAGAATTCTGGCTGAAGATCTAGCCATCCGGAAAGAATCGACGAGAATCAAAATTCATTCTCGACGAATCGGCGAGAATGCAAAGTCATTCTCGTCGATTCGGCGAGAATCAACTAGTGATTCTCGACGATTCTGCCTTAAGAAAAAATCAAGACGGCATTGAGACAGTCGGCTGCAATCGGCAAGAATCAGCGAGTGATTCTCGACGATTCGGCGAGAATCACTAGTCGAATCGGCGAGAATCACTTAGTGATTCTCAGCGATTTCTACTTAGACGATTTTTCGTCTTTCCACCCGTGAGCTGCTCTTTGGCCCATCCTTGCTCCTTGACTGCTGTTGATCTATCACAGCCCTGTACTTGTAAATAAGTACACTCCAATAGAGAGAGTACACGTAAGTCAACACACTGATCTGCTCAATGAGGGATTACGTTGCGCAGACCCGTGTATATTGACCTACTGCACCCTGACATTGGTGTGTACTTAGCGAGGAATAACTGCAAGCATAACTTGAAGACAAATGATCAAATACAATGTCAATTTACCTTAGCTGGTCCAGGGGCTTCTTCAAATCAGGTACATTATTGATACAATACCCAACAATCTCCCCCTATTTGAAGAAGCCTAAACCATACAAGCTAAGGTGAATATAACGGATGGAAGAAAAACATAAACTGAATAATCAGTTGAGAAAGAATTTCCATACCATTATCTTTAGAGCATTTGGAGCATACTTTGCGAGAGCACCTTAGCCCTTAGAAACTTAGCCGAGAGGGCAATCTCCCCCTTTTTGGCTTCTACAAATCTGGGACTTTAGCACTTGCCACAATGCTCCCCCTCAATACTTGCATTTGGGCTTACACTTGAGTTTCTTGCGGATGCTCCCCCTAGATGCACAAGCCTGGAGCTTCTGTAGTCTTCATTCCTCATAGTTTAGCATCCCCAGTTCAGTTTTGAAGAGACTGAACTTGGCCTCGTCTAGGGGCTTTGTGAAAATATCTGCAATCTGCTTATCCGTGGGGACATAGCAGAGAGAGATGTCCTTATTTTCCACGTGCTCCCTAATGAACTGGTAGCGCACTTCAATATGCTTCGTCCTACTGTGCGATACCGGATTGTTCGCAATGGAAATTGCACTGGAGGAGTCGCAGTATATTGGTACTTCCTTGAACTGAAGGTCATAGTCTGCTAACTGGTTTCTGATCCATAGTAGTTGTGCGCAACAGCTGCCTGCTGAGATATACTCAGATTTAGCTGTGGAGGTTGCAACACAATTCTGCTTCTTACTATTCCATGATATAAGCCTTCTTCCGAGGAATTGAATCGTCCTGGAAGTGATTTTTCGATCATCCCTGCTTCCTGCAAAGTCAGCATCTGAAAAGCCTATTAGCTCGACATCATTGTTTCTCGGGTACCAAGATTAGGTGTGCCCTCAAGGTATCTAAGAATTCGCTTTGCAGCGACATAGTGAGATTCCTTAGTGTTCACCTGATATCTGGCACAAACGCTTGTGGAGAACATAATATCCGGTCTACTTGCAGTAAGGTAGAGCAGGGATCCAATAATGCTTCTGTATTTGGTTTTATCAAAATGTTTCCCTTTCTCATTCTTATCCAGAGACATAGTGGATCCCATTGAAGTCCTCATAGAGTTTGCATTCTCCATTCTGAATTTCTTGAGGAGTTCATTTGTGAACTTCGTCTGAGAAATGAAAATTCCATCCTCAGACTGTTTCACTTGAAGTCCCAAGAAATACTTTAGCTCTCCCATACTGCCCATTTCAAACTTTCCTTGCATAAGTTTAGAAAACTTTTTGCAAAGATTGTTATCCGTTGAGCCGAATATAATGTCATCAACAAAGATTTGCACTAGCAAGATCTTGCCTTTGACTTCCCTAAGAAACAATGTCTTATCTATTTTTCCTCTAGAGAACTTGTTCTCAAGAAGAAAACTAGACAGAGTCTCATACAAAGCTCGTGGAGGTTGTTTTAAGCCATATAGAGCTTTATTAAGAAAGTATACATGATTAGGATAAGTAGGATTGACAAAACCTGGGGGTTGAGCGACGTATACTTCCTCTTTCAGGTCTCCATTCAAGAATGTCGATTTCACGTCCATCTGATAGACTGTGAATCCTTTGTGAGAGGCATATGCTAGAAACAGACTGATTGCCTCAAGCCTTGCAACCGGCGCAAACGTTTGGTCGAAGTCGATCCCCTCCTCCTATCTGTATCCTTGAGCCACCAGTCTGGCCTTGTTCTTGATGATGACCCCGTATTCATCCAGCTTATTTCTGAAGATCCACTTGGTGTCAATCACGTTCTGCGTCTTTGGTCTGGGAACCAGCGTCCAGACGTTACATCGTTCGAATTGATGTAACTCATCTTGCATGGACAATATCCAAGATGCATCTTTGTTTGCTTCATAGAACTTCTTTGGCTCAACCTGCAATAGGAAGCTAAAATGCAGAAACTCGTTAAGTGTACCTCGGCGAGTTCTGACACCGTCTCGAGGATCTCCGATGATTTGATTTCTGGGATGATCCATCACGTGTCGGAGCTCTAGTAGTCTTGCATCAGGAGGTCTAGCATTTTTTGGGGCTCCTTCCTCTTCAGGGAGGACTACTCCATCCTGACCGTCATCATCTCCGATCGGCGTTGAGGTGGAGACCTTGATGTACTTTGGAGTTGCATCTTTATCGGGCTCATCTAGGTGTAGCTGTTTGATTCTTGCACCTGCATCTTCAAGAAAACCACTGGAAGAATTGCAATTAAGCAAGCTTCCTTCATCAAATACAACATTTATTGATTCCTCTACCACTAGGGTTTTCTTATTGAAAACCCTATAAGCCCTGCTATGGCTACTATAGCCCATGAATATGCCTTCGAAGCATTTTTCACCAAACTTAGTACGCGGGTACTTCCCGTTATTCAGTACATAACATCTGCAGCCAAAGATCCTAAAATAGGACATGGTTGGCTTCCTGCCTTTCAGTAGCTCATAAGGCATCTTATGATGACTCTTGTTGATCAAGGCCCGGTTTTGTACATGACACGCCATATTGACAACCTTTGCCCAGAAATATTCTGGAAGAGAAGCGTCATTCAACATTATCGTGCAGGCTTCAATGAGCGTTCTATTTCTCCTCTCCGCAACTCCATTCTGCTGAGCAGTGCGCGGGGAGGAAAACTCATGAAAGATACCAAGTTCTTCACAGAACTCTGTCATAGCACCAGACTCGAACTCTGTTCCATGGTCACTTCTGATTTTGACCACCGAGCAGTTAAGTTCATTCTGAATCTGCCTGACAAAACTGGTGAAGATGTCAAACGTATCAGACTTGCGTTTTAAGAAGAACACCCAAGTAAACCGAGAGTGATCATCAACAATCACTAGCGTATAAGACTTGCCTCCCAAGCTATGAACTTGCATTGGACCAAATAAGTCCATATGCAGAAAATAAAGACATCTGGAGGAGTCTTTATCAACGATGCCCTTAAAGGTAGCCCGAGTCTGTTTGCCCTTCTGGCATACAGGACAGGGGCTATCTTTGATGCACTTAATGATGGGAGCATCCCTTACTAAGTTTTTAGAAAACAACATACTAATTGTCTTGAAATTAATATGTGTCAATCTCTTGTGTCATTGTTCACAAAGAGATGCACTGCCTGTTGCTAATAGGCATACGGGGGTAGATGAATCTAAACTAAGAAAATCTAAGCAGAAGATATTTCTGCTCCTAATGCCTGTTAATACCGTCTCCGAAGAGGCACACGATATTATCAGGCATTTATCCTTGCAGAACTTAACGTCATAACCTTTATCACATAACTGACTTACACTGATCAGGTTATGATTTAACCTTTCAACGTAAGTCACGTTGGTGATAGAAATTATACCGTTGGAAATCATACCGTAACCCCTGGTGACTCCTCGATCTGATCCCCCAAAGATGACTTTGGGTCCATTCTCGACTGGAGAGTAATCACGCAGCAGGCTTCTTGTCCCGGTCATATGTCGGGAGCATCCACTGTCCAAGAACCATATGGGAGTTTTGGTGGCCTTTGGACATTCCTGCAAAACAGAATTAATTTCCCTTAGGAACCCAATCAAACTTGGGTCCTAGATTCCTCGTTAGCATACTCCCCCTCGGATGGTTAGCCCTACGAGTGGTCTGCCTCGTATTGCCAACATGAGGAGTCTCATTATTCATCGGATTAAACCAGCAATCCACGGCAAAGTGACCAACTTTGCCACAGCACCAGCAGTCAAATCTGTTATACTTTCTCCTAGGCACCTGCTTCACCCTTGGAACGGAAGGTTCAGTCGGGGCCTTGGACCTGGAGGTGGAGGCATCATGATGACAACAATCGCATGATTTCTTCACCTCCTGGTTTCTCAGTGTAACAGGCTTGGCCTTGGGTTCCTGCTTCCTATTATGGCCGCTAGAGAAGTGGCCATAATCCTCCATTTGAACTTCCTCATAAGGTGCCTTGAAGACACTCTCGCCAAAGTTGCGGGGGAAGGCCCACCCTCATACCGGCTCTTGGGCTTTTCAACCGAGGGCCAGAAGAAGTGGTCATAGGTTGACTCAAAGTCCTGTTCATTTCAGGGATAGCCAGGCTTCCTGAATACCACAGGGTTGAATGGGGCCTTTCCCTTTTCTGCAGTAGAGGCCTTCTTAGCAGCCTTATTTCTCTGCTGCTTTTTGTTTCTCCTGGATGATTTATCAAGCACACCCACATGCCCCAAGCCAGCCCCCTTAGCCTGAGCAGAGAAGGTATTAACCAGTGGAAGAACAGTCTTTGGCATAGAGAAGCTTTGGACAATCTTCTTTTCTGCCATAAGTTGTTCTTCCAACTTATTGATCTCTTCCTGTTTAAGGTCAAGGAGACTTAGAGACTCTGAGTGCTTAGAGATCAGGTCCAGGTGCTCCTATCGGAGAGAAACCAAGCTAGTGATCTCTTCCCTTAGGGAGACACCCTCGACCTTAAGGAATTTGACTTCCTTTTTTTAGCCCTCAATCTCTTGCGGCATTCCTCGAAGGTGTTGAGCAGGAGCTCATACTTTTCGAGGAGCTCAGCTTCTCGGGCAGATGGGTTGTCCTCGAGATCATCATCAGGAGACTCATAGTCAGATTCGGAGAGGGGGTACGAGCTTTTACCTTCCTAGTTAATGGGGGGCATTCTCCTTCTGAGTCAGAGCGACCCACCAGCCCGAAGTAGGCTTCCTCATCATCACTGGAGTCTGAGGAATCAGACTCACTTAGTGTCTTTGACTTTTTGGCGATGTAGCTCCTCTCCTTCTTTTTATCTCTAGAGGTTCTGTGCTCTTCTCCCTTCCCCTTCTCTCTCTTGCCTTGATGGCAGTCGGCCACGACGTGTCCTGGCTTATTACACCCAAAACAAATGATGTCAGTATGACGATGTTTGTTCGGTTTTGATTCATACCTGTCAGAAGAATAATTCTTCTTCTGTTTTTTGGAGGAGGAGCCGTCTCTCTTTCTTTGATTCCTCATCTTGAGGAACTTCTTGAATCTCGGGTGATGAGGGAGAAGTCTTCTTCAGACAACTCTGAGCCAGAGGAGCATGGCTCGGAGTCTTCCTCCTCATCCTTTTTCCCTGCACGGGATGAAGCCGCACCCTTGCCCTTCCTGGAGTGAATCGCTTTTAGGGCCACAGTCTTTTCCTTGGCTGCGGCCTTCTCTGCTTCTTCTTCAGCTTTCCTCGTGTTCAACTGGAGCTCATAGGACATGAGCTTCCTAAAGAGTATCTGAGGATCAGTTTCAGCTAATCTGCCAAACTCTCGGATGGCGCAGATCTTCGTGTCCCATTCCTTAGTAAGGGACCTAAGGAATTTATCATTAAGTTCACCATCAGTGAACACTCTTCCATATCCCTTGAGAGCATTGACGATCTTGAGGAAGTTCTCGAAAGTAACTCCGATCTCTTCCTTGGGCCCCTGGCTGAAGGCCTCATATTTTTGGTTCAGGAGGGATCTCTGATCATCCCTCACTTCATCTGTGCCCTCCATCAGGATAATCAAGCTGTGCCAGATATCCTTGGCTGTCCTGTAGTTGCATAAGTTCTACATCATGGAGTCATCGACTGCGCTGATTGGTATGTTCTGTGCCTTCTTATCAAGTCCGACCAGCACCATCTCGTCCTTGTCCATTTCAGAAAACTTCTTTGGAACCTTATTGGTAGGATCAATGGTGGAGGCCTTAGTGGGAATATAAGGTCCCTCCTCCACGACCATGAAGAGTCGAGGATCGACTACTTCAATGTAAAATCTAATCCTTTCCTTCCAGATAGGAAAGTTTAGCCTAGTGCACACTGGGATCTTGCCTGAGTACTTGAGTCCGTCCATAGTAGATATCTGCCTTCTTCTTGACACTAGTGGCAGGAACTTACTCGAGGTGTTAACCCCTTTGATGAGTAACCTCCCTCTGATACCACTTGAAAGTCCACCTAGTGCCAACTACCTTCACCTAGAGGGGGGGGGGGGAATAGGTATCTTGCAGCGTTTTTGCGGAATTAAAACTATACCTGCACAAATAAACAAAACAACACAGCACAGAAAGACACAGGCAATTTATAGTGGTTCCCCGATTTGGGTATGTTCACTTTCCCCCTTCGACCTATCTCCCAACAAGGGACGACTCGGTCACTTCACCAACCGGATTGAAATCCAATCCACACACTAACGGAAGGAACCCTTCCAAGCGAAGGAGTCACCACTCCTCCACCACGGGTTGCACCCAACCCTTACAACGAGGAACCTACGTTCCTTTACAACAAAAATAAAATGGAATGTATAAAATATACAAACTTCTTATGGAGGCTAGGTGTCCCTCTTCGTTCGATGACGCATTCTTGACGAAGACGAAGAGTCCACGACCTTAGCTCTCACTTAGAATGAATCTCCACGAAACCGGCGGCGACAAGAAGAGCGACGGCTTGGCGTTCGGGTTCGGCGGCGGCAAGAAGTGCGGCGGCTGAGCTTTAGAGATCCAACCTTCGTAGCTATGCTAGCAAGGTCTACCAACGGTTTTCCTTGGATCAATCGTCTCGATCGATTCGGAAAGGGAAGGTATTCCCGATCTACAAACCAAGAGACAAAGGATCTCAAGAAGGACACGTGAGATGCGTTGCTTGGCAAAGCTTCTGTCACCGGGGGATCAAGAGGTATCCACGATCAACAGCGATGACTACTTCCCGAGCGGCAACGGCGGCGGCGGAAGAGAAATCCGCGATCTAGATCACGTCGGCGGCTCGGTTTTCTTTCTTGTGTATTCGTAGTATTGCGTGTCTGTAAAGAGCGAAATACAACAGTATTTATACTGTAGGTCATACATTATGACCGTTGTGGTCCCCACCAAGGAAACTCTAGCTCCGGTTCAAAACAGCGCCTGAATATTTGGACCGGTCCAGCGAGCAGCAGAAATTCACCTAAGACAAATTCGGCGAGAATCATTGGTGATTCTCGACGAATCGGCGAGAATCACTTATGATTCTTGCCGAATTCTACTTGGTAGAATTCTGGCTGAAGATCTAGCCATTCGGAAAGAATCAGCGAGAATTAAAATTCATTCTCGACGAATCGGCGAGAATGCAAAGTCATTCTCGTCGATTCGGCGAGAATCAACTAGTGATTCTCGACGATTCTGCCTTAAGAAAAAATCAAGACGGCATTGAGACAGCCGGATGCAATCGGCAAGAATCAGCGAGTGATTCTCGACGATTCGGCGAGAATCACTAGCGTCGAATCGGCGAGAATCACTTAGTGATTCTCGACGATTTCTACTTAGACGATTTTTCGTCTTTCCACCCGTGAGCTGCTCTTTGGCCCATCCTTGCTCCTTGACTGCTCTTGATCTATCACAGCCCTGTACTTGTAAATAAGTACACTCCAATAGAGAGAGTACACGTAAGCCAACACACTGATCTGCTCAACGAGGGATTACATTGCGCAGACCCGTGTATATTGACCTACTGCACCCTGACATTGGTGTGTACTTAGTGAGGAATAACTGCAAGCACAACTTGAAGACAAATGATCAAATACAATGTCAATTCACCTTAGCTGGTCTAGGGGCTTCTTCAAATCAGGTATATTGTGGATACAATACCCAACAATACCGATTGTTTCTGAGTTTTCTGACATTTTTTCCTGTTGAATTGTCTAGAATACCTCCTGATCGAGAGGTGGAGTTCTCTGTTGACGTAGAGCCTGGAACGCGCCTCATATCTAAAGCTCTGTATCATATGGCCCCGCGCAAGTTGGAATATCTTAGATCGCAGTTGGATGAATTGCTCGAGCGAGGATACATTTGTCCTAGCTCTTCACCTTGGGGAGTCTCTGTCCTCTTCGTGAAAAAGAAAGATGATTTCATGAGGCTGTGCATCAATTATTGGGATCTGAACAAAGTAACAATCAAGAATAAGTATACTCTTCTACGCATGGATGATCTCTTTGATCAACTCAAATGTAGTACCGTCTTTTCTAAGATAGATCTTAGATCGGGTAACCATCAGCTGAAGATCAAGGAATCCAGCATTCCCAGGATTGCCTTTCGGACTCGATATGGACATTTTGAATTCTTGGTGATGTCCTTTGGTTTGACTAACGCTCCTTCCGCCTTTATAAATATGATGAACCGCGTCTTTCACGAATATCTGGATAAGTTCATCATTGTGTTCATTGACAATATTCTGGTGGTTTCCAAGACCCGTGAGGAGCATGCTGCACATCTTTGACTCACTCTCACCACTATTCATAAACATCAACTCTATGCCAAGCTGGCGAAATGTGAGTTCTGGCTAGATCGTGTCGCTTTTTTGGGCCATGTCATTTCAGGGGATGGACTTTTTGTTGATCCTGCTAAGATTTCTGCAGTTATGGACTGGAAATGACCTTCTACTCATACTAAAATTTGCAATTTTCTGGGTTTAGCTGGCTATTACCGACGTTTCGTCAAGAGTTTTTCTTCTCTTGCTGCTCATCTGACAAAGCTAACTCAAAAGCATGTTATATTTGAGTGACCAGATCAGTGTTAGCAGACCTTTTTGGAATTGAAGCAATGTCTGTGTTCGACGTCAGTTCAAGCTCTTCCTTCAAAGGGGGCAGATTTTTAAGTTTACACAGACGCTACCGGAGTTGCTTTGCAATGTGTCTTGATGCAGGACGATCATGTTATCGCTGATGGGTTGAGGTAGTTGAATGTTCATGAACGCAACTACCCAACTCATGATTTAGAATTCGTTACGATTGTGTTTACATTGAAGCTTTAGAGACATTATCTTTATGGCGTGAAGTGTCACCTTTTTACCGACCATCAGAGTTTTAAGTATATTTTTGTTCAGAAGGATCTCAATAATCATTAAATGTGTTGGCTCGAATTCATAACAGATTATGACTGCAGCACACGTGTGTTCCTGGTAAATCCAATTCAGTGGCAGATGCATTGAGCTAACACGCTTCTGTGACCGCTTGTGCACCCATATTTCGTCAAGATTTTTTCTTCTCTTGCTGCTCCTCCGACAAAACTAACTCAAAAGCATGCTAGATTTTAGTGATCAGATCAGTGTGAGCAGGCCTTTTTGGAATTGAAGCAACGTCTGTGTTCGACGTCAGTTCAAGCTCTTCCTTCAAAGGGGGTAGATTTTTCAGTTTACACAAACGCTACCGGAGTTTGTTTGGGATGTGTCTTGATGCAGGACGATCGTGTTATCGCTTATGGGTCGAGATAGTTGAATGTTCATGAACGCAACTACCCCACTCATGATTTGGAATTCGTTACGGTTGTGTTTGCGTTGAAGCTTTGGCGGCATTATCTTTATGGCGTGAAATGTCATCTTTTCACCGACCATTAGAGTTTGAAGTATATTTTCGTTCAGAAGGATCTCAATCTTCATTAGAGACGTTAGCTCGAATTCATAACATATTATGACTGCAACACACGTGTGTTCCTAGTAAAGCCAATTCAGTGGCAGATGCAATGAGCTAACACACTTCTGTGACCGCTTGTGCACCCATATCAGCAACTCTTGCTGCCTTGATTGATGAACTTGAGCAAATGGGCATATCCATCTCACCCAAGGGTCATGAAGAAGTTTTTGGTCCATTATGGGTGGAGTAGGTGAAGGATTTGCAGTGATCTGATCCCGCACTCCAGCGCATCCGCCAAAGGGCTGAACTTGGGACCCTTCCAGATTTTTCTATCTCTGATGATGTTCTGCATTTTTGAGGTTGTCTTTGCATCTCTGATGTCCCTGAATTGCTTGATAGCATTTGTCGAGAAGCTCATGAATCTCGTACATCTGGTCATCCGGGCAACAATAAGATGTATCATGACTTGAAGTAGATTGTATGGTGGACTGGTATGAAGAACTATATTGCTCGTTTTATCTCTCGATGTCTGAAATGTCAGAAGGTGAAAGCTCAGCGTCAACATCCTAGTGGTCTTTTGCATCCTCTATCTATCCCAGAATGGAAGTGGGAAGACATATTTATGGACTTCATCACTAGTCTACCTCGTACTCCGAGAGGGCATGATGCAATTTGGGTCATAGTAGATCGCACGACTAAAGTGGCTCACTTCATCCCATATAAAAAAGGTCATTCCACCGAAAAGATGGCTCATATCTATATTTCAGAGATTGTTAGACTCCATGAGATTCCTTTGCGGATTGTATTTGATCATGACTTGAGATTTGTATCTTATTTCGGGAAGGGCTTCTAGCAAGCTTTGGGCACTGATCTCAACCTAAGCACCGCTTATCACCCAACAATCGATGACCAGACTGAAAGAGTTAATCAGATTCTTGAAGACATGCTTCAGTGTTATATTTTGGACTACAAGGGAGCTTGGGATGAGAACCTACCTTTGGTCGAGTTTTCCTATAATAATTGTTATCCAGAGAGCCTCAAGATGGCCCCCTTGGAAGCACTGTATGGAAGTCGTTGTATGACCCCTCTCTATTGGTAGGAAGTTGGTGAAAAGTTGTTTTGCGACCTGAGTTACTTCAGGAAATGGAAGAAGTCACAAGGAAGACTCGACTTCAACTCAGTCGTGACATCGAGAGACAAGAAGTATGTCAATCAGCGCTGCCGTCTGTTAGAATTTGTTGTGGGTGATCAAGTGTTCCTGAAGGTTTCCCCTACTCCCGGGGTGAAACGGTTTGGTCGTCATTATAAGCTCAACCCGAGATTCGTGGGACCGTTTTCCATCTCAGAGTGCATCGGAGGATCTGCTTATCGTCTTGAACTACCCGCTTCTTTGGTCTGAGTTCACAATGTCTTCCATATTAACCAGTTTAGAAAGTACATTCGTGATCCTACCTGCGTCATTGAAGAAATTTTAGTTATTCTCGAAGCTAATCTTTCTTATCCGATCGAGCTCACTAAGATCATTGAGTATCAAGAACGCAAGATTCGAAAGAGAACCATCCATATGGTCAGAGTACTTTGGATGCATAGCAAGTCTGAGGAGTACAATTGGGAACTTGAATCTGACATGCGTAGAAGGTATCCGCAACTCTTCCCTTGACCTTGGTATGTTTTCGCTCTTATTCCTCATTCTATTCAAGTATATTCATAGGTATCTTTCATGTCTAAACTTACCAATCTTATTGGAATGAATGGTGTTTAAATTTTCACTTCAGGAGCCCCTTTCGGGGAATCCTCCAAAGTTTTGGGATAAAACTTCCTAAGTAGGGGAGAATGCAACAACTCATGTTATAAAAAAAGGAATGAAATGAAATCAAAGCAATCAATGACATTTATGTATTTTTTTCTAATTAGGTTCTCCTATTAAACCTAAAACTCGAGCCAACCACTCCCGATTATCTCAACCCATCGGCCCAGTTCATATCTCCGTCTCCAGCAAAGTTTCGTGTACTAGCTCCCGATTTCGCGTCTCTCGCTCCCCGTCGGCCCCTCCGACGCCACTTCCTCCTCTAGCTGTTGTCTCTGCTTGTTTCCTCGCCTCCTCCTGCTCCTCTTTTTCCTCCTTCCTCCCAAGGCCAACATCATCTTCTGTTTCTTTCAAGGATGGGCAAGTGGCTCTTCATCCTCAGGCCGACAGCAGCCCTACTCCCCTCCAAGGAGTCGATTACTCAAGTCTTCGAGGAAGCAGCGTGTAACATCCCATTTCCGGCTAGACCCCTAGGAGTCAGTTGGTCGTGACAGAACCCCAGGAAGCACATAAAATTGAAATAAATCGACCAAGTTTTCGGGTCACGGGTTGGTCACGCCCGTGACCGACCCGTCACACCCGTGACCTGGGCGTGACTTCTTCGACGATCGTCGATCTCCGTGAGATGATCGTCGAACATGCAGCCTGGGCATGTCACGCCCGTGACCAAGCTGTCACGCCCGTGACCAAGGGGCGTGACTCCTTCGACGAGCGTCGATCCCCGTAAAACGATCGTCGAAATTGAGCTCGGGCTTGTCACGCCCGTGACTTAAGTGTCACGCCCGTGACCTAGGGCGTGACCAGCCTTCGACGACCGTCGATCCCAGTTCGACGATCGTCGACCTCAAAATTGCCGTTTGGGCCTGTCATGCCCGTGACAAAGGGTGTCACGCCCGTGACCTAGGGCGTGACCACCATTCGACGACCGTCGATCTCAAATCGACGATCGTCGACCCATAACTAACCACCCGAGCCTGTCACGCCCGTGACCCAAGGTGTCACGCCCGTGACCACCCATCGACGATCGTCGATCTCAGTTCGACGATCGTCGAACCCAAAATTGGCTATTCGGGCCTGTCACGCCCGTGACCTATGTGTCACGCCCGTGACATTGGCCGAAACGACGGTTCAGGCCCGAAATTATTCTAACACGCATGGTAATAAATGCTGGTGTGGGAAGTTACACCAGGAGTAATTTCAGGCCGTTTTCCTTCTGTAATTATATAATAAATGAGGAAGATATGGTCCAATAGGAAGCCGCCAGCTGGACACACCTGTTCAGTTTCCACCGTTTCTTATCCCTTCACCGTAACCGAAACGTTAAGGGGAGAACCTTCATGGCCATAAAGGCTTTACCCATTCACCTTCCCACTTTCTGACTTATAAAAGCCCACCTGGAACCAGAGGAGAAGGTTACACGCTCAAGCAAACGGATCAGACCTTTGTTCTTGCTGTAGGAGAAGTTCAGCAACGCCACCACCGCGCCATGGCACCCCGTCGTTCTTCTCGCCTTCAAACCGCGAACAAGGTCCTCCTCTGCTCCTTCTCTTTCATGGGTAGATCTTAGGATTCTTAGAAAGGAAGTTCGCGCTCAACGGAGCCGGACTCATCTCTCATTTTCATGGAAAACTATGAAAAAGATATTTTGAGTTCGCCGGAAACCGCCACCTCCGGCGGCCAAACCACCGCCGACCGATAGCCGTCGCCTCAACGGAGGTGGTGGTGGTGGTGGCTGGCCAGGGAAGTGACCGGACGGCCGGCGACGGATCACGGAAATGTTACAGGAAAAATGGCTTCCTGTGTTCTGGTTTTCGGGTTCTGTAGAAGATGAACAGTAAAAACGGTTTATAATATATAACTTATGTAAATAATTTTATAAGGAAAAATATACTTGGATTAGTATATTTTGAGGCTGCAAAACGAGGCACTTAGAGGCCGAATTAGGAAAAATGACCAGTCACAAAAGTTGTAGCCCTCTGGGTCTACTTTAATATAAAATTGATTTTATTCAATTTGGGTGAGTGGTTTGACCACAGCACTCATTTTGGTAGGATCAAGACCTAGGCTAACCAGAAATTGAAATGGTTGCCCACGGTTCATAACATGTCCAAATGACTTGAAATTTGGACTGGAGATCTGTAATATGTATATCGAGAGGCTGTCCAAAAATGAGAATTTTTGGAGAACTTTTGCCTAAAGTTTTTGTAAAATTTTAATAAACATTATAAAATTAGTTAGGAGATGAAATTAAATCCAAACTCCCCCAAATTTTTGGTGGTGGTCCCTGGCATCAATGTTAAGATCTGTACAAAATTTCAACTCAATTGGTCGAGTTTTGAATAGGGAAGTATCAAGTCCTAGATAGGTCTTGGTGAGGGGTACTTTGGGGAAAAGTACAACTGGAAATGGAGTGGACAAATCTCCTCAAAAGAGGCTGAAGTTGTGGCCACTGATTTGTTGAGTCTATGTCTACCCTCTTGGGTAACATGGTGTGGATTAGGGTGGATTTTACCCTAAGAGATTGGCTCAAATCCAATAGGTGGGAGTTTGAGGTTTGTGAAGGACATAGGAGCAAAAGCTCTTGTATGCCCTTGAAATTTGGAGGAGAGGGGGATGATATGAAGAAAACCCTCTGTTTTAAATAGTGAAGGAATTGGAGGTAATTAGGTACCTCAGAAGTTGAGATTTTGGTTTAGGATAAATATGTAATTTAGTTATTTTAAGCACTAAATCTAATCCAAAAATTATGAAACTCGGGAGGAGGGAGTTTTAGGATGTTTTAGACTTATGATAATTTACCTGGAATTTTATGATTGATAAATATTATACTTCATGTGTTAAAGGATTATTTGCCCGATTTGTTGTTTCAATTATTTGAAGGCTTTAAATTAATTATAATCAGTTAAAATTCTGGATTTAGATCTCGACTAGCAGAACATTGATCCCTGGATTTTCATAGGATTTTATGTTGAGTAAATCTAGTACTTTATTCATAGATGATAGAAAGGGCTTTTATGTTTAAAAATTAATTATGGATAAAAAACTTGCTGGAAAATTATGAAACTTGGTCAGTGCTAATTTTAGGCCTTTATCTACCTGGCATAAATTATTTATAGTTTTTGGAAGAATATTTTCTGTACTTGATTCATAAACAACAGAAGTTAGAGATTATTTCTAAAATATTTTTCATGCCCTTTTAATGATAGAAAAATTATGATACTTAGGATTTATTCTATTGAGATAACCTAGTATTTATCATAAATTTGCTGGACATCTTGCATGAGAACTTAGGGTAGTTCATGTTCAAACCGGTAGCCCTTAGGATTTTCGAGGAATTTAATTAAATGCCAAATAAATTAGGAAAATTTCCATTTTCTGGACTTAGGTCATTTATATCATGGTAAGTCTCCAGTAAATAATTTAGGGCATTTGGATGAGTAATGGATCATTGCATAACCGGTTCGACATGTAGCCTAGGTCGGTCTGCATATAGCAATTTGTGAAATGCAATAGGACATGATCTGAGGAAGGCACTGGAGCTAATCATAATGTCTGGGTGGGCAATGGTGGAGGAAATCACAATAGGAAGATATAAAGAGTGGTGAGAAGTGGTGATAGCTAGAGTTAAGAGGTGCTCGGGTTGGGCGAAAGATCGCTTTTCCCGAAGAGAGGAAGGTTAAAAATCACCCTAGGATAGTCTAACGAAATATGAGAAGGGAATCGGGTTAAGGGAGATCAACCAATAACAATAAGTGCCTTGCGAAAGGGAACTTCGGGCCGTAATGCCGCCGTCTTGGTTCCTAATGCCCCTTGAGAGCCCTTCACGGGGTATACCGGGGGCAGTCCTGGGCTAACGTAAACTGTAATAACAAATCGACAAGAGTAACTAGGTAACTAGGGCTGCACTTTTCACAAACACTGTTGGCACAGGAAGATTGATGAGAGCTTCGGCTCGGGTGATTTGGAAACGGACGTTTGGGTCCGGGGAGCCTCGGCTCGGTTGGTTAAGAGACGGACGGGATGGTCCGGGGAGCTTCAGCTCGGTTGGTTTGGAGACGGACGTTTTGGTCCGGGGAGCTTCGGCTCGGTTTTGTGTGTTTACGATAAACTTGCATGTGCATATGATAGGACTAAGTTAATGTAAGACCCCTTTTTTTTTCTTTTTCAACCACCGGGGTCTTAGCCCAGAATTGCCGCTTTGCGGTGGCACCGACATCTCGGGAAGGCAACCACTACAAAACGCCAATTCTGCCGGCCCTTTTCGATCACAAGAGAGAGAAGTATTTATACAAAAAATGTAAACAAGTCCACAGAAACATATAAATAAAAGTGAATCATATCCAGTCCATCAATACATATAATAGGAAAATAGATAAATGGGCTCGAGCCCAGTACATCAGAGTCCTCATTACAAGTCACTCATCGCGGAAGCTAAGAAAATACTAATCACTCACGGAGCTGGTCGCAGGTGCACCGGTGCTAGACTGTCTCACCTCCATGCGCACCGTACTCCGCTGGTGCTGGTCCCTGTCTCCCATCCGGAGCTCCTGTAATGTTTGGTTCGAAAACCATTAGTCATAAAGACTAAGCCTTATCATCCCCTACCCCTCCCACCACGGCTCCTAAGCACCGGGCGGAGAGGAGGAAAGGGAAGCTACAAAAGTGGAGAATAGTCAAGCAGGTGACGGTAGACCTAACTAGCAAGTTATAACAGGTGAACAGTATAAATGTTGTAATAGGTAGAACAATTAATAAATAGCAAATTGTATAAAAGGCAGCTAGAGCATAGTAAGTAAGCAACAAGTAAGTAAGTATGTAACCTTAACTTATATGAATGCCCATACAAACTTATAAGTTAAGGGATCTTCTGCAAAGCTCCCATCGTATAAAAAGTCCCATACCAATTTATACGTTGGGGTGTCGGTTGTATGCAAATATGAGTGTAGTGATATGCTATGCCATGATTCATGCAAGTGCAACTCACGCACACGACTCTATGCGCACAGACCTTTAGTTCCCCCTGTTCGGGCAGCTAGCTTCACTCCCAGGAACCTCCGTAGTGGCAAACGGAGACAGTGGGTCGGGCCCCCCACTCCTAGGCGGGCATCCACACTACCAGGCCTAGCCCTCCCGTATGCCCCTAGAAGAACACAACCTAGAGTATCCGCGTACTGCTGCTGGATGTACCCTCCAGACTTTCTTTGGCTAAGTGTCCCACACCGCCGAGTCAGCGTACTGATGTCGGTGTGAACGACGATCAGGTACCGAAGACCCACCACCTTTATTCTGTACTCCAACCCTCGAGCCCTCAGCCCCCCGGACAGTCCTGTCCGTGCATCTACCTTCAGAGCTACTGTCTGAATGGCAACAAGTCCTATTATCCCACTTTCCTAGCTATCGGGGAGTGAGTGTGTGCAACCCTAGTTATACTAGTTGCTCTTTTAATTTATTATCCCTATGGTTTACGTTAGCCCAGGACTGCCCCCGGTATACCCCGTGAAGGGCTCTCAAGGGGCACTAGGAACCAAGACGGCGGCATTACGGCCCGAAGTTCCCTTTCACAAGGCACTTATTATTATTGGTTGATCTCCCTTAGCCCGATCCCCTTTTAGTTACTTTAGTTCTAACCCTAGAGTATTAAGACTCTTCCTCTTCTTCCCGGGATGGACGATCTTTCGTCGTTCCCGTACTCCCTTATTCCAACAAGTCTCCTAATGATGAACTCGATCCTAGTTTGCCCTACCAACCATCAACTTCAAAATTCCGTGGCTTTACTATATGCAGACCATCCTAAACTATATGAGGTACCCAAGGGGAGGTACACCAAATTATCTTCCAAATCTCTTATAATATTTACTGGAGGTCTACCATATCATACTTTATCTAAATCCAGAAACTTATAATTTTCCTAATTAATTTGATATTTATTTAATTTTCCCAAAGGACGTGCCACGGGTCATTTTAAACATGAACTACATGATCTTCCTAAGTAATGGCTACTCAAAAATCATGATCATTAAATAACAGCAAAATAACCTCAAATACAAATTCTCAGAATTTTATAGAAAGTATTTAACCTCTAAATAATTTATTCAGTATAATCATGTTAATTCTACGTAGTGAAGGAAGTACTGAAATTATTCATCTAAAAATTATAGAAAAATCACTAGTCAGTAGTATGATATATAAAAGATCTTTGTGCAGAGAATCATAATTTTACTAGCTTGCTAACCACCACTAAAGATTTAATCAAATAATCCAGGTAAAATATACTTAATGAAGCGAGCCTTAGAATTAATCTTCTAAAAATCCCATAAAAATTCACAGAGATTTAAAATCATAATAAACGTTCTCTGCTTAAATTTCATCACTTTCCAGAGAGTGTGTATTCCCTAATAAATTTTCTAAGCAAATCATACAACTACTAAATCATTAAAGGAAGTATCCAAAATAATGAACATAAAATTCATAGAAAAATATCCAGAGCTTGTACCATCCCTATAATTCACTTTCCCCAAATCTCCCCACTTTTCAATGTGATTTAGTGTCATTTCCTATCTCTACAAGTTTTGCGCCCTAAACTAGGGTTAGATTTTCAGGTATCCCAACGGTCTCCAAATTTACTAAAATTTCATCCAGAGAACTATATTGGCCCTATGGCTCCCTTCACCCAATTTCGGGTCAATCCAAGGTCATTTGACCACATGACCTTCACAAACCACCAAGATCCATCCTTAGGGTTTGGCCTTGGTCCTTAGGGTAAACTTACCCCGATCCACCTCAAACTCCATGAGGGGGTGTTAGAGAATATTACTAGCCAGTGGTAAAAATCTCAGCCTCTGTTGAGGTGATCTCACCACTCAAACTTCAAAAGTGCACTTTTAACCTAAGACCCCTTATTAGGGCAAAACTTAGGGTTGATCATTTCTAGTCCAAACCATCTACAAATGAGATGTAAAATTATACAGAACCTTATGGTGACCCCAGGGACCTCTCACCAGAATTTAGGAGGGTTTGGAAATTATTTAACTACCTAATTAAATTCGGCTAGGATTATTGAATTTTCCTAAAAACTATAGAAAAATATTCTCCAAAAATTCTAATTTTTGGATAGCACCTGGATATAGGTAAGATTAGGCCACACCCCAAATTTCAAGTCATTTCGATGACTGGATTGGAGTGGGGAATTTTTCTAAGGTCAAGACAGCCCTCTGGATAGACCTCACCAAAAAGGGTGCTGTGGTCTAACCAGGAGTCCAAATTGCGTGAAATTAATTTTGAATAAAACTATACTTCAAGGGCTACAGTTTCTATGTTAACCACTTTTCCTGTAGGAGCCTCTAGGTATTTTTTCCAAATTATTTAACATGACAGATAAATTCATTCAGAAATTGTTTTAAAAATAGAATCCAATTTTCATGGCACTGTTCATCTTCTTCAGAGCCCGAACCAGAGGCCTAAAAAAACCTAATTTTCCTGTAGCTTTTCCAAGCTATTTCCCGGCCATCCAGCCATCTCCCTGGCCGGCCACCACCACCACCACCTCCGTTGAGGCGAGGGCTATCGTCGGGCGGCGGCACGACCGCCGGAGAGGCGGTTTCCGGCGAACCCGCCACCATGAAATTTTCGGAAAACCACGAATACGCTCACCCGATCTGGCTCTTTTGAGCCCGATATCTCTCCTAACGATTCCTAAGATCTATCCGCAGAAGAAGAGGGAGGGGAAGACCTTGTTCGCGGGTTGAAGGCGTGCAGAGCGTCGGGAAGCCATTTGCGCGGTGGTGGCGTTGCCGGAAATTCTTCAACAGCAAGGGGGAAGTCTGAAACAATTTGAGGGAGTGTAACCTTTTCCTCTTGCTCTTAGGAGTCTTTTATAGATCAGCAAATGGGGAGGGGAAAGGATGAAACGTTGGAGATGAAACGTTCGCGGCCATTACTAATCCCCTTAATGACGTTTCGGTTATGACGAATGGCAGTTGAAACGTTGGAGATGAAGAGGTGTTTGCCAGGTGGCAGTTTCCTATTGGACCCACTTTTCCTTAATTATTAACATAATTAAAGTAGGGAACGACCCATAAATACTCTTGATTTTCATTCGCATAGTCAGAATTTATTATGGCGTCGGTTACCAAAATTTCCAACCTAGCTGTCATTTCGGCCTTGGTCACGGGCGTGACACATAGGTCACGGGCGTGACAGACCCGGTTAGCCAATTCTGGGTTCGACGATCGTCGAACTGAGATCGACGATCGTCGAAGGGTGGTCACGGGCGTGACACCTGGGTCACGGGCGTGACAGGCCCGTGTGGCCAAATCTGGTTCGACGATCGTCGAATTGGGATCAACGATCGTCGAGCGTGTCACGCCCTATGTCACGGGCGTGACATTGTGGATCACGGGCGTGACATGCCTGGTGACTAATTCTGGTTCGACGACGTCGAACTGGAATCGACGATCGTCGAGCGTGTCACGCCCTATGTCACGGGCGTGACATGGCGGGTCACGGGCGTGACAGGTCTGGTGACTAATTCTGGGTTCGACGACGTCGAACTAGAATCGACGATCGTCGAGCGTGTCATGCCCTATGTCACGGGCGTGACATGGCGGGTCACGGGCGTGACAGGTCTGGTGACTAATTCTGGGTTCGACGATCGTCGAACTGAAATCGACGATCGTCGAATGTGGTCACGCCCTATGTCACGGGCGTGACGGGTCGGTCACGGGCGTGACCAACCCGTGACCCGATTTCTTGGTCGATTTATTTCAAGTTTTGGGCTCCCTAGGGTTCTACCACAACCAACCGACTCCTAGGGGTCTAGCCGGAAATGGGATGTTACAAATCCCACTAAACAAAACAAAGATTTCGTCCCCGAAATCAAGGTTAAGCCTACGGGACTCTAATCGGGAAAAATAAGCTTGTAACATCCCATGAGAACTGAAAGATTACCTCTCTACATTATGTTTGTTTGTGCGGTTTCGAATCTAAGATTAATTCGCCCACCAAACTAGGTATATTCACCCCAATAAACAAAAGATTAGCCCCTATTCTTGAAATTTCAGTTCCATTGGTTTAAAACTGGAAGGCAAATTGATTGTCCAGAGGGGTTGTGAGGTATACCTGACGAAAAAGTTCCGGGTATTTTTGCCGCATCAAGTCCTGTGGCTCCCATGTATGCTCCTCCTGCCCATGATTGTTCCACAGAACCTTGACTAACGGGACCTTCTTCCGTCGCAAGACCCGCACTGCTGTATCGTCAATCCTGATAGGCTCCAAATCGACTGACCGATCCGAGGCCACTGGGCCATCTGCCGAGGAAATCAGCTGCTCAGGGCGTAGCAGAGCCTTCCGAAGTGAGGAGACGTGGAAGACGTCATGCAATCCCGCTAACTCCGGCGGTAGCTCCAGTCTATAGGCTAAGGGGCCGATCCGCTCCAGGATCCTATAGGGCCCCATATATCTCGGACTGAGCTTCTTCCGCCCGCGAACCCGCGAGACTCCGTGCATCGGCCGTATCTTCAAGAAAACCCGGTCTCCTACCTGGAACTCTACTTGGCGATGCCTCGCATCGTAGTATTTCGCCTGTCTGCTCTGGGCTTCCAACATCCTGTCTCGGATCAATCTAATCTGAGCATCTGTATCTCCCACAAACTCCGAGCCCAGTGCCTGCGGATCCTCGTCCTGAACCCATGATAGTGGGGTTCTGCACCTCCTTCCGTACAACGCTTCGTATGGAGCCATGCCTATGCTGGACTGATGAGCGTTGTTGTATGAAAACTCGACCAGTGGTAACAATCTCTCCCAAGGCTCGCCACGGTCCAAAATACATAGTCGCAACAGATCCTCCAGTGTACGGTTAGTGCGCTCTGTCTGTCCGTCGGTCTGAGGGTGAAAGGCGGTGCTGAATGTCAACCGAGAACCCAGATGGGCCTGGACTGACCTCCATTCCCTGGATGTAAACCGCCCATCCCGATCCGAAACGATAGTCTTGGGCACCCCATGATAACGCACGAACTGCTCAATGAACCTCCGTACTAATACACTGACCGGTGTGTCCTTTGCCACTGGGATGAATCTGGCCACCTTTGTCAGCCTGTCCACTATCACCCAGATCGAGTCGTTCCCCGCACGGGATCTAGGTAGCCCATGTATGAAGTCCATGGCTATATCTTCAAACTTCCACTCCGGCACTGGAAGCGGCTGCAGCAAGCCTGCCGGGTTCCTACACTCCGCCTTCACGAGCTGGCAGGCCTCACAATGCGTCATAAAATACGTAATATCTTTCTTCATACCCGGCCAGTACATCGTCCTCTTTAAATCCTTTGCCATCTTGGTGATCCCCGGGTGTACCGAATATCGGTTGTAATGAGCTTCCGTCAAAATATCCTCCCGGATCCGTCCTCCTGCTGGTATGTAGACACTGCCCCGGAAACACAGGAGCCCATCCCTCAAAGAGTAATCCCCTGTCATGCCTTCCTCCAAGGCTCGGAATATCGGCTCAGCTCTCTCGTCCCGCATCTTCCCATCTCTGATGCGGTCTCGAATGTCATCAGTAGTAGCCATCGACCCCAGGTACTCCATGTACAGCTCCGGGTCATCCTCAGACACTAGCGAAATCTGCATCTCCTCGAATGATCTAATCAACTCCAAAGCCATCAGCTGCGGGCCTACTCCAGTCATACTCGCTCTCCGGCTCAGAGCATCCGCAACCACGTTCGCCTTCCTCGGATGGTAGTGCATGGTATACTGGTAGTCCGAAAGAAACTCCACCCAGCGTCTCTGCCTGATGTTTAACTCCTTCTGGGTGTCGACGTACTTCAGATTCTTGTGGTCGGAGAAGATATCATAATGTACCCCGTAGAGATAGTGCCGCCAGATCTTAAGAGCAAAAATGACTGCCCCCATCTCCAAATCATTCACGGGGTAGTTCTGCTCGTGCTGCTTCAACTGACGGGAGGCATAGGCTATTACGTGCCCATTCTGCATAAGGACGGCACCCATCCCCTGATAGGAAGCATTTGCATACACCTGGAATCCCTCCTTCCCTGATGGAAGAGCAAGGATAGGAGTCGAGGTGAGACGATCCTTCAGCTCCTGGAAGGCAGATTCGCATCGCGGCGTCCAAATAAAAGGGGACTCCTTCTTCGTCAGAGACGTAAGAGGGAGGGCAATCTGAGAGAACCCCTTTACGAACTTCTGGTAGTAACCGGCAAGTCCCAAGAAACTTCGAACATCCATGGCCGACTTTAGTGGTGGCCAATCCCGTACTGCCTGGATCTTTGCCGGATCCACTGCCAGACCTGCTCCACTGATGACATGGCCCAGAAAGGCCACCTCCTTTAGCCAGAACTGGCACTTGCTGTACTTGGCATACATCTCGTGCTCACGCAGCTTCTCCAAGGTCAAGGCTAGATGTCTCGCGTGCTCCTCCTCCGTCCTTGAATAGATGAGAATGTCGTCGATGAATACAATGACAAAGACGTCCAGATACTCCTCGAACACCCGATTCATCAAAGTCATGAATGCGGAGGGTGCATTCGTGAGCCCGAACGGCATCACGGTAAACTCGTACAAGCCGTATCTGCTGCTGAAGGCCGTCTTCGGGATGTCCTCCTCCCGAATACGGAGCTGGTAGTATCCTGACCTCAGATCCAGCTTTGAGAACCAATGAGCTCCCTCCAGCTGATCAAAAAGCTCGTCTATCCGTGGTAAAGGATAAGTATTCCTGACTGTCAACCTGTTCAGAGCCCGGTAATCGATGCACAGTCGAAGGGTCCCGTCCTTCTTCTTAACGAACAGCACCGGAGCTCCCCACAGTGATGAGCTAGGCCGAACGAACCCGGCCTCCACTAACTCCTGAAGCTGACTTCGGAATTCCACCAACTCCTTTGGGGCCATTCGATAGGGAGCTCTGGATACCGGTTTAGCCCCCGGTACGAGCTGAATCTGAAAGTCCTTCTCTCGGTGCGGGGGTAACCCTGGTAGCTTCTCTGGAAACACGTCGGCGAAGTCCCGCACTACCGGAATATCTGCAATGGAATCCTTGGCTACGAGCGCCTCAAAGAGGACCTGATAAACCTCTTCCCCCTGCAGGTGGGCCTTAACGGCCTGCACAGACGATAGTAAAGTACGGGGTGCTGATATAATACCTTCGATAACAATGAAGGATTCGCCGTGCCTCACGGTGATCCTCTTCGCCACGCAATCGATCTGGGCATGGTTCTAGTACAGCCAGGTCATGCCCAGAATCAGATCATAATCTGGCATCCTCAAAACCGTCGCTGGTGCCTCAAACGCCTTTCCGCCGATCCTCGCTTCCATATCACAATGAGTAGAGGTCAATATCTCTGATCCATCGGGTAGGCGCACCCTCAGCATCTTCCCGGTGCTTAGCTCCACTCCTGCCAGTCCTTTCACGAAATCCTCCGACACGAATGATTGCGACGCACCAGTGTCGAAGAGAGTGTGAGCGGGCTTGCCGCTCACGAATACTATGCCTGGGGTAATTAAATGTCTTAGTATTCTTATTGTAGTTTATCTTCTCTTAATTTCTAACCAGGTTATGTTTAAAATAGTAGTTTATATGAAGAAAATCTGAAAAGTACTGCCATACCTGTGATAACCTGCTCCGGGTCCCGGGGCTGTGTCAGGTCTAGAGCATACACCTACTCTCTCTCTGGCCTACGACCTCGATCCTGAAATCCTCGTCCTTGGTCCTGTCCTCGTCCGCCAAACCGTCGGGGAGGTGGAGCGCCCTGATGTGCTGGTGGGGGTGCTCGCCCCATAGGGCAGTTCCGCTTGATATGCCTCGGCTGGTTGCACTGATAGCATACCGGTGGCTGCCCTGCCGTCCTTGGCATTTCCAGCATTTGTATAGGCTGGGGAGCCAATACCCCCTGAGTCCTCTGCTCCTGCCCAAACTCCTGACGAGGCTGATCCCCGTTCCTTCTCTCCCCGATAACCTGGCCCTGAGGACGGTCTCTACGACCTCCAATCACTGAATCATCAGCCGGTCTCTTCCGATTCTTCACTGTAAGCTGATCCGCCTCTCTCTTCTTAGCCATCTCCAGAATCTTGGCTAGACTCCCCTCTGAAACGAAAAGGAGGGCCTGCCTCATGTCATCCTGCAGCCCCTTATAAAACCTCCGGGCGTAGCCAACATCGTCTAACTGGTAAGCGTCCGCATAACGGGCCAGGTGAGTGAACTCCTGATAGTACTCCACCACAGTCTTGTTCCCCTGCCTCAACCGCAGGAATCTATCCTCCAGGTCATCTCTCGCCAACTGAGGTACAAAATGTCCCAAGAGCGCTGCTCTGAACTCCTCCCAAGTAATATCAGCACAGTCCATCCCTGCAAAGGTGGTGTCCAGCTGAGATTTCCACCATCTCTTTCCGTATGACTCTAAGCAGGAGACTGTCAAAGCGACTGCCTCCTCCGTGGGGGCATCGAATCCCTGCCAGCATCTCGTAAATGGTGTCCAACCACTCCTCCGTACGTACTGCAGACTCCGTCCCCTGGTAGGATGGAGGGGAAAGTCATCGGAAGACCGTCATCCAATTGGCCCCGGGGTTTGGCTGTGGGGTCGGGGCTTGCTGAGCTCTGAAGGCCTCCAGGATGGCCGTCAGTGTTTGCCCCATCTCCGTCTGCTGGAACAGAACGGGTGCTGGCGGAGTCGGGACCACATTCGGAGCCTGAGGTGTCCCCTGCTGCGATGTAGGGTTCGTCGCAGGCTACAAGCAAAAATTTCATTTGTTAGAGAGCGAATGAATGGAATTTAAGAAGAGTTATGATGGACTTTCACATGTGATTTCTCTTATGGGCACACCACTGCTTCCGCTGCTAGTTTGTCCGCAAACTAAGCTCGCACGGGGGTGACCCAAGATTTTGTGGACTACTTCTCTTCGATCGAGGTTTGCTTTGACCCACAGGTCCCAGGATCGAAACCTGCCTCTGATACCACTTGTAAGACCCCCTTTTTTTTCTTTTTCAACCACCGGGGTCTTAGCCCAGAATTGCCGCTTTGCGGTGGCACCGACATCTCGGGAAGGCAACCACTACAAAACGCCAATTCTGCCGGCCCTTTTCGATCACAAGAGAGAGAAGTATTTATACAAAAAATGTAAACAAGTCCATAGAAACATGTAAATAAAAGTGAATCATATCCAGTCCATCAATACATATAATAGGAAAATAGATAAATGGGCTCGAGCCCAGTACATCAGAGTCCTCACTACAAGTCACTCATCGCGGAAGCTAAGAAAATACTAATCACTCACGGAGCTGGTCGCAGGTGCACCGGTGCTAGACTGTCCCACCTCCATGCGCACCGTACTCCGCTGGTGCTGGTCCCTGTCTCCCATCCGGAGCTCCTGTAATGTTTGGTTCGAAAATCATTAATCATAAAGACTAAGCCCTATCATCCCCTACCCCTCCCACCACGGCTCCTAAGCACCGGGCGGAGAGGAGGAAAGGGAAGCTACAAAAGTGGAGAATAGTCAAGCAGGTGACGGTAGACCTAACTAGCAAGTTATAACAGGTGAACAGTATAAATGTTGTAATAGGTAGAACAAGTAATAAATAGCAAATTGTATAAAAGGCAGCTAGAGCATAGTAAGTAAGCAACAAGTAAGTAAGTATGTAACCTTAACTTATATGAATGCCCATACAAACTTATAAGTTAAGGGATCTTCTGCAAAGCTCCCATCGTATAAAAAGTCCCATACCAATTTATACGTTGGGGTGTCGGTTGTATGCAAATATGAGTGTAGTGATATGCTATGCCATGATTCATGCAAGTGCAACTCACGCACACGACTCTATGCGCACAGACCTTTAGTTCCCCCTGTTCGGGCAGCTAGCTTCACTCCCAGGAACCTCCGTAGTGGCAAACGGAGACAGTGGGTCGGGCCCCCCACTCCTAGGCGGGCATCCACACTACCAGGCCTAGCCCTCCCGTACGCCCCTAGAAGAACACAACCTAGAGTATCCGCGTACTGCTGCTGGATGTACCCTCCAGACTTTCTTTGGCTAAGTGTCCCACACCGCCGAGTCAGCGTACTGATGTCGGTGTGAACGACGATCAGGTACCGAAGACCCACCACCTTTATTCTGTACTCCAACCCTCGAGCCCTCGGCCCCCCGGACAGTCCTGTCCGTGCATCTACCTTCAGAGCTACTGTCTGAATGGCAACAAGTCCTATTATCCTACTTTCCTAGCTATCGGGGAGTGAGTGTGTGCAACCCTAGTTATACTAGTTGCTCTTTTAATTTATTATCCCTATGGTTTACGTTAGCCCAGGACTGCCCCCGGTATACCCCGTGAAGGGCTCTCAAGGGGCACTAGGAACCAAGACGGCGGCATTACGGCCCGAAGTTCCCTTTCACAAGGCACTTATTATTATTGGTTGATCTCCCTTAGCCCGATCCCCTTTTAGTTACTTTAGTTCTAACACTAGAGTATTAAGACTCTTCCTCTTATTCCCGGGATGGACGATCTTTCGTCGTTCCCGTACTCCCTTATTCCAACAAGTCTCCCAATGATGAACTCGATCCTAGTTTGTCCTACCAACCATCAACTATCAAAATTCCGTGGCTTTACTATATGCAGACCATCCTAAACTATATGAGGTACCCAAGGGGAGGTACACCAAATTATCTTCCAAATCTCCTATAATATTTACTGGAGGTCTACCATATCATACTTTGTCTAAATCCATAAACTTATAATTTTCCTAATTAATCTGATATTTATTTAATTTTCCCAAAGGACGTGCCACGGGTCATTTTAAACATGAACTACATGATCTTCCTAAGTAATGGCTACTCAAAAATCATGATCATTAAATAACAGCAAAATAACCTCAAATACAAATTCTCCGAATTTTATAGAAAGTATTTAACCTCTAAATAATTTATTCAGTATAATCATGTTAATTCTACGTAGTGAAGGAAGTACTGAAATTATTCATCTAAAAATTATAGAAAAATCACTAGTCAGTAGTATGATATATAAAAGATCTTTGTGCAGAGAATCATAATTTTACTAGCTTGCTAACCACCACTAAAGATTTAATCAAATAATCAAGATAAAACATACTTAATGAAGCGAGCCTTAGAATTAATCTTCCAAAAATCCCATAAACATTCACAGAGATTTAAAATCATAATAAACGTTCTCTGCTTAAATTTCATCACTTTCCAGAGAGTGTGTATTCCCTAATAAATTTTCTAAGCAAATCATACAACTACTAAATCATTAAAGGAAGTATCCAAAATAATGAACATAAAATTCATAGAAAAATATCCAGAGCTTGTACCATCCCTAAATTCACTTTCCTCAAATCTCCCCACTTTTCAATGTGATTTAGTGTCATTTCCTATCTCTACAAGTTTTGCGCCCTAAACTAGGGTTAGATTTTCAGGTATCCCAACGGTCTCCAAATTTACTAAAATTTCATCCAGAGAACTATATTGGCCCTATGGCTCCCTTCACCTAATTTCGGGTCAATCCAAGGTCATTTGACCACATGACCTTCACAAACCACCAAGATCCATCCTTAGGGTTTGGCCTTGGTCCTTAGGGTAAACTTACCCCGATCCATCTCAAACTCCATGAGGGGGTGCTAGAGAATATTACTAGCCAGTGGTAAAAATCTCAGCCTCTGTTGAGGTGATCTCACCACTCAAACTTCAAAAGTGCACTTTTAACCTAAGACCCCTTATTAGGGCAAAACTTAGGGTTGATCATTTCTAGTCCAAACCATCTACAAATGAGATGGAAAATTATACAGAACCTTATGGTGACCCCAGGGACCTCTCACCAGAATTTGGGAGGGTTTAGAAATTATTTAACTATCTAATTAAATTCGGCTAGGATTATTGAATTTTCCTAAAAACTATAGAAAACTTTTCTCCAAAAATTCTCATTTTTGGATAGCACCTAGATATAGGTAAGATTAGGCCACACCCCAAATTTCAAGTCATTTCGATGACTGGATTGGAGTGGGGAATTTTTCTAAGGTCAAGACAGCCCTCTGGATAGAACTCACCAAAAAGGGTGCTGTGGTCTAACCAGGAGTCCAAATTGCGTGAAATTAATTTTGAATAAAACTAGACTTCAAGGGCTACAGTTTCTATGTTGACCACTTTTCCTGTAGGAGCCTCTAGATATTTTTTCCAAATTATTTAACATGACAGATAAATTCATTCAGATATTGTTTTAAAAATAGAATTCAATTTTCATGGCACTGTTCATCTTCTTCAGAGCCCGAACCAGAGGCCTAAAAAAACCTAATTTTCCTGTAGCTTTTCCAAGCTATTTCCCGGCCATCCAGCCATCTCCCTGGCCGGCCACCACCACCACCACCTCCGTTGAGGCGAGGGTTATCGTCGGGCGGCGGCACGGCCGCCGGAGAGGCGGTTTCCGGCGAACCCGCCACCATGAAATTTTCGGAAAACCACGAATACGCTCACCCGATCTGGCTCTTTTGAGCCCGATATCTCTCCTAACGATTCCTAAGATCTATCCGCAGAAGAAGAGGGAGGGGAGGACCTTGTTCGCGGGTTGAAGGCGTGCAGAGCGTCGGGAAGCCATTTGCGCGGTGGTGGCGTTGCCGGAAATTCTTCAACAGCAAGGGGGAAGTCTGAAACAGTTTGAGGGAGTGTAACCTTTTCCTCTTGCTCTTAGGAGTCTTTTATAGATCAGCAAATGGGGAGGAGAAAGGATGAAACGTTGGAGATGAAACGTTCGCGGCCATTACTAATCCCCTTAATGACGTTTCGGTTATGACGAATGGCAGTTGAAACGTTGGAGATGAAGAGGTGTTTGACAGGTGGCAGTTTCCTATTGGACCCACTTTTCCTTAATTATTAACATAATTAAAGTAGGGAACGACCCATAAATACTCTTGATTTTCATTCCCATAGTCAGAATTTATTATGGCGTCGGTTACCGAAATTTCCAACCTGGCTGTCATTTCGGCCTTGGTCACGGGCGTGACACATAGGTCACGGGCGTGACAGGCCCGGTTAGCCAATTCTGGGTTCGACGATCGTCGAACTGAGATCGACGATCGTCGAAGGGTGGTCACGGGCGTGACACCTGGGTCACGGGCGTGACAGGCTCGTGTGGCCAAATCTGGTTCGACGATCGTCGAATTGGGATTGACGATCGTCGAGCGTGTCACGCCCTATGTCACGGGCGTGACATTGTGGATCACGGGCGTGACATGCCTGGTGACTAATTCTGGTTCGACGACGTCGAACTGGAATCGACGATCGTCGAGCGTGTCACGCCCTATGTCACGGGCGTGACATGGCAGGTCACGGGCGTGACAGGTCTGGTGACTAATTCTGGGTTCGACGACGTCGAACTGGAATCGACGATCGTCGAGCGTGTCACGCCCTATGTCACAGGCGTGACATGGCGGGTCACGGGCGTGATAGGTCTGGTGACTAATTCTGGGTTCGACGATCGTCGAACTGAAATCGACGATCGTCGAATGTGGTCACGCCCTATGTCACGGGCGTGACGGGTCGGTCACGGGCGTGACCAACCCGTGACCCGATTTCTTGGTCGATTTATTTCAAGTTTTGGGCTCCATAGGGTTCTACCACAACCAACCGACTCCTAGGGATCTAGCCGGAAATGGGATGTTACAGTTAAGGTGGTGGGTTTTTTGATATCGGGGAGTTCGCTTGCACCGACACCGATATCGTTGACTCGGCGAGGTGGTTAGCACTTCGCCAACAGAAGTCCGTTGCGCCAGCCGGCAAGAGTACGCAGGCGTCCGCTTAGTGCACCAAGCGTTGAGGCGTACGATAGGTCAGACCAGTGGTGCTTTTACTGGTTTTGAGGTGGGCGAGGCCCAACCCACCGCTTCCGTCTGCCACTACGGAGGTATCCTGGGAGGTAACGGCTTCGAAAGGGGGAACTAAAGGTCTGTGTGCACAGAGTCGGGTGTGTGAGTTGCACTTGCATGTTTCATCATACCCACTAGCATGTCATAGCATAATCGATTCATTTAACCCTGACACCTAAAGTATAAGTTGTATGGGACGTTATACATTAGGACCTGCAAAACGACCCCTTGGTCTATAAGCTTGTGTGGGCAAGTTTATAAATGAAAGGTTAATTTCAATATATAACAACCATTGCTGTTTGATAACCGACACCCCAACGTATAAGTGGTATGGGACACTCTATACGATGGGAGCCTTGCAAAAGATCCCTTTTGCTTATGTGTTCTCGCATAAGTGAAGGTTTAAATTCATATATTTGCTTTTCTTACAGCTAGACCTATTATAACAATCATATTAACTGCTCACCGGATACAACTTGATAGATTAAGTCCACAGTCACCTATTTCTTGATTTATCTCTACCATCATGTCCTTCCCTTTCTTCCTCCCCGCTCGGTACCTAGGAGCCATGGGGGAAGGGGTAGGGGATGATAGGGCTTAGTCTTTATGACTAACGGTTTTCGAACCGCATCATTTAGGGGATCGTGGAGCCCAGCATGGAGGAGCAGCCCCAGAGATCGGTGCGCCTAGAGATGGGGCAGTCTAGCTCCGGAGTTCACACAGCCGGGACCGTGAGTCTCGACCTTGAGTAGTTTCTGTTTTCGCTTCCGCATGAGAGACTTGTAGTGAGGACATTTTGTACCGGGCATAAGCCCGTATTTATAGTACTCTGATGATTTCTGTGGACACTCCCTTCGTGGAGATTTTATCTTATTTACATGTGATTTATTATTGTGGACTGCATTGTTCTTACTTCAATAATTGTGCTATTTTTCTGTGATCGAATTGGCCGGCAGAATCGGCGCCTTGTGGTGATGACCCTTCAGGACGTGAAGGTGTCACCGCAAAGCGGCGGTTCTGGGCCTAAGACCCCGGTGGTTGAAAAAGAAAAAAAAAAGGGGGTCTTACACAGCGCCTCCGTCCCCCTTCCTCTCCGTTTCGACCGATGGATTTCAAGGAGGACTCCAAGGGTTTTGCTTGAAACTCCCTCTACTTGGATTTTTGAGCCCAGAATTTGTCTCTTTGGGTAAGGAACTCCTCCAATCTCATTTATTAAAAAAATTTCTAAATTTTTATGATAATTTTCGCGCCCCAATCGAGATGATTACGTCGATCCATCTTGTGTTTGTCATAAAATCGGCTAATCATCTTGCAATTTTGGCTCTCGACGTCGTCCATAGGTGCAATTGATGGAATCTCCCCAAAGGCCTCTCCAGTTTAGGGTTTTCGTAACCTAAGCGCTGTCAATCACCTGTTTTCCACGTAGTAGCCTCCTCTCCCCTCATTTGTGAGGGGGGTTAATTCTTAACTCGTTCTTGTTATAGTTATGCGATGAAAAATGCATGTGTTAGCATAAGATTCTCGTTCTATCAAATATCATGCATGCTTGCCTTTTAGGTTGCTAGTTTTGCTTGCGCTGTTTGAAAATCATCATTCGTTTCAGCTTCACCTTAAGGCAAGTAGAAAAATCTCTCTCGCTTGCAAACATTGAATTTTTATTTCATGCACTCTTTTTGCGTTATGAAATGTATACTTAAATATCTAAACAGTTAAATTAGCATCAAGTCCTTATATATTAGGAATCACTAAATATTGAGTATTTAAATTTATTAATGTCATAAGCAATCTTTGGAAGATAGTATTGAATTGATGTGACGCTTTGAATCGAGTTTCCGCTTAATTTGTAACGGAAATCAATGGAATAGTCATAGCAAGCACAAATCTTTTGATAAGCTTTGCAATCTAACTAATATTAGAATCATGTGCATCAAATTAAAACACGTGTACCTTTCACCGATTACCGCTTATGACATTTCGTGTTCGTATCTAGGCTATACTCCGGAGTAGGCTAATAATTAAAATTATGTCTGTACACTTTCTTACTTGTTTGTCCTACCATCTTAGCCTCATATGATAGATTGATACGCAGATATTTTTATTTCCCTACTTGTACTTTATCTTTCTTTATTTACATACTATTTCATTGTTCTGAGGCTTTTTTCATCTTTTTTGGAATTTGCCTTAGCGTTCGTGGTTGTGCCACCTGCTACCTGAGGCCGAGCTGCTTTAAGATCCTGGTTCCTGAAGGTTTATTTTTGTTGTTGTTCCATCAGGTTCTATGTCTTTTATTTTCTTTACCGTCATATTTATTTATCATGTACTAATTATTATCAGTCATTTTCTTTAGTATCATGCACAACTGCTAGACTTTATTAATGTATCAGAATATTATATTAATGACATGTTCACTGCTGTGGTTTATTGCATTTACATTTTTTACCAACACTATGTGACATGAGATTTTATTAAAATTCATGTGCATCTAGTTTTTCACTGACTAACTGTAAAGTTCCACAAATACTAACAAACTAGTTTTTCTCAAATTAATTAATTTAATCTAAAGTTACAACTTTAGCTCCCGCGTAACAGACATGGAATTTCTTTCGCTCATGTCTGTGGCATCACGACCTGCCCGTAGCGCTCTCTGATGATTGTTATTAGACGAGTCGTGACACTCCAGGACCCCTTTGCGCCTCAGTACGTCTTGCGTTTTTAATAACATTGCGGCTAGGTCGGGTTAATTGGCCACCACGCCCCCGCCTTTCAACAGACTTGATAGTTTTTGTTGTTGAGGACAGCTCAGTATTTTGATAGATTTCTATAATCTCTTTTTCAAAGATTTTGGTTGGCTCGGACAAAATGAATTCCATCCCTGCATCTATACATAGGGTTATTACTGCCCTTAGATTGGCTTCACCTTCTCAAATCCTCCACGAACAAGTTCGCTTCCAACGTTAAACCCAGCATCTGCTTTCTTGGGTGCCATTTGTGTCAATCTTTTGTGAGTCGCAAATGAATCCATTGCAATAACGACAGAGATGGGGCGGTGCTTGCCGTAAGACTTAGGATAAATGATTGCTTAACCTAAATCTAGCATTTTGACCTATTTATATAGCTGTTTCAGAATAGCAAAGGGCGCGCACCTGTTTGCAGAAATCTGGATCATTGGCTTTGCTAGAAAAAGAGATCGACGTCTAGGATTAGGTATAGTATTAGATCTCTTGTGCAAGAGACCTACAAGATCCCTCAACTCTTATTGGATTTCTGGATGCTTGCGAATCAGAATTCCTTTCTCTAGTTGCCAAAATTTTACAACAAGATTTGTTATCTATTGCTTCTATAATGTGAGAAACCAAACGACTGTCAGTCCACCCTCTTTTCTTGCACGCTCCTGTATTCTTTAACTCGGTCACTACTTGGGAGTTACCAGGACCACACATCATAGCTTCATCAGAACTCCTGTCATGTTGTAGTTCAACAGAAACTACATCCACTAATTTTAATTTATAATGGCTCTCAATCACATAACTGTTCTCCTCCTTCCTCTTTTTTGGACAAAATCCAACTTATCTACTTTATCTATTATTTTGTTGTTGATAGGATTAGGAGTAAGAGATTCATCAGACCTTTTGTTAAGGCAGACACTGGTTGAATTCTCAACAATTTTCAATGGACCAACAAATGAACTAACATCAATAGCATGGTGCTGAGCCATTTTAAATTTAGTATGCTCTGTCTCCATTCCAGAAGAATCTTTCATAAAATTTTCATGTGAAACAGCTTTCTCGAACTATTGTCCTCGTCCCGGTGGTGAAGATAGTTGAGATCATTTTTACTATGCTCCACAGAAGAAGGTAATGAGCGCAAGAAAGTAGGATTTGATTTCAGACCCTTAGCATTTGCTTCAATCGCATCAAGTTCAGAGGTTTTGGAAATTCTAGAGCTTCGACATATAACTTTATTATCTGTATTTTCCTTAGGCTTCTTAAAAGAACTTTTTGTAGATTGAGCTTCTGAGATTTTCTTAGACCTTGTTGGTCTCTGCTTAACTAAACAAGTGATCTGCTTCTCATCGTGCAGTTTCATAATTTCAGATCTTGAAAGTCTGTCGTTTACATGTTTGGGACAATCAGATTTTTTCAAGATTCCTTGCTCTGCTAACTTTTCAATCAATTTGTTATCTTCAGAGGCAGAACCAATGATGCCCATTTGGAATGGAAAACCAGTATCATGTGAAGAATTATTACCTGAGTTAAAAGGCTGAGCAATATCCAGGTTACTAGACTGACAAAAATATGACTGTATTTCCTGCTGCATATTACTTCCTAGATCACAAGGTGAAACAAAGTGACCAACCAATTCTTCCATACAGTAACCATCCAGGTTACAGCAAACTGTTTTTTGTTGAGGATAGAATAAAAGAATTTCCTGCCCAGCTACTGGATGTTCATGTGCTAGATTTACTATGAAAAAATTGCCAGTATTTTCAAAATCAGCCCTGTTCTGTTCTCTAACTTCTGCTGCCTCTTCAGCTCTCCAATGAGTGTTATAATTAGAATCAATAGGCTTGAAAAGAGAACCATCCCCAAATTCATGAGTTTCTTGAAAAGAGAGTGACATAATGTTATCTCCCAGAGCATCATGTAGGCCCGGTTTCGCTTTATAATTTAGGGCATTCATAGAGCTGCATGGGATATCATTAGAATGTGCCTGCCGGTCAACTCTTGATTCCTTAAAAGAATCATTCTCTATGTTGGATTTATCAGGTGGGCTGAAGCAATCAGGCTTTGGAGATCTATCAATGGGACTAGAGTATATACTATTGCTTTGAATTGAGAAATTTTCACTGAGATTCAAGAAATCGGGCTTTGAAGATCCAATTGTTGGCATGGTTTCATGGAATAGCATATCATTTGCTGGAAATATGACAGAAAAAGTATTAACCTTTTGCATTAAAGCAATAGAAGATTGACTTGTTGTGCAGTGTTAGGCATACCTGATGACAGACTGTGCTTCATTCTACCATGGGTTCTGTTATAAGGATGGCTTGCTCTATCAATCAATTTCCAGTGCCTCCGTTTTCTTTTAAGATTTTTTGAATCATTTAAAGGTGAAACTTGCCGGCCTCTTGAACATTCAGTCACCTGTAATCCACTATCTGGAAAAATTCGTTGAACTGTGTGGCTTAAGTTGCCGGGGAAAGAGTGACCTTGAAGTTTATCCACACCCTTCGATGCTAAGTACAATCCCTTGTTGTTACTTAAAATTATTGCTTCACTTCTTACAGTTTTCACTACCATTCCTTGATTCAAAGCACCCACTTTCTTATTAATGCACAGCACAGCCATGAAAGGGTCAAGAATTCGCCAACGATGTAGAAGAGAGGCAGACTTCTCCAGGTTTTGAAAATTTTTGTTAACATATACCAGACTACTTTCTAATTCAAACCAAAACTCTGTAACATCAACCCACACTCTTTCAGTTTCATCGTAACATGGACCCACATGCTACCCAAGCTTTGGAGAGGGAGTGAAGCATTCTGCCTTCAGGTGATAGAAAGTAATAGTCAAGTTTCATCTTTCCTAGTCCATCCTTCCTGGGAGACTTCCGCCCACGGACCTGAACTTTCCAATCAGCATCCTCGAGAAAATGGAGTGCATATGAGCGAAGCCGGACAGTAAGATCTTTAGTGCTGAATGCTTCTGATGATGCGGGAGTGTTTGCATGTAAGTCAACCATATCAGATTCAAAAACATGAGATTTGGTAGATTGTTGAAGATGGAGTGCTAATGCGTTGAAATATGGAAAAGCACAATTCATGGAAGAAGTCTGCATTAAAACTAGAGCATTAAACTCTTTGTATTTTTTCCTTAATTGATAACAACCACAGTGAGATTGAAGTACCTTAGCTTGGCTACTCCACAAGACTGGGAAAGTATCAAAGGATAAACTAGACAGTAAACCGTGGCTGAAAGACTCCACAATATGGAATTGTGGCTTAGAATTTTCTGAAACAGAAGTTGGCACTATCAAGGGAGAACAAATGGTATAAACCGAGGTTTTAGCATTTACATCACCGGATTGCTTCCTTAAACAGTCATCATTCATCTTTTTAGAAGAAGCGTGGTTTAAATTTCCTCTACTTTTTGCATATAGAACCTCCATATATATCTGGCGCTCCTCCTTTGAGCCGTCAAACCAGTCCCTACCAAAACATCCGATTCCTTCCCCAAATAAGATGTAACGGTCCAAGCCGTTACGGATTCTCCGGCGAGATCACCGGGGACGGAAGAGAAGAAGAAAGCAAGCGCCTTCTGAGTCTATTACCTGCTACAACTACTCATATTCTAAACTAAAGAGGAAACATAAAAGACATTCTTTGTTATGCCTTAAGCTATTACAGGAAAGACCTATTTATAGAGCCATACTAGTTACAAGAGCCATTATAGGCTTGCCACGTGGCTAACAACTGTTACATTCCTGCCCTTCCCATTTAAACGACGACCTCGTCGTTTGATTCCACCAGGATCAAAGACCCAAATGACGCGCGTAATGGATATGAGAACCAAACCTGCGTCCTGAAATTTGTTTATTGGCGGCTCCACGTATGTAGAATGTATCGAAACTCCGCATCCTCCTGGATCGAAGACATGAATTGTCCAAGTTGATACATGGCTGCGGACAAACGTGTCATCATGTGGTCGACCAACTTGAGTAACGTGAGCAAGAGAGCTCATGATGACGTTAGAATTGGAATGATGTTGCATCAACTCCTCCGATGGTGGCAAAGCCGTGTTGTTGGAAATATCAAGAACAACCGGCGCAAATGACAACACTTTCAATGACAACACCTCCATCAGTGGCGAAACAATGTTTGTCGCAATTGGTGCATTAAGAAGATTGTTTGTTTTGATGACTTCTTATTCCTCTTCGTCAATACAAATCATCAAGTCATCCAAATTTTGTAAGTTTGCCGCAGTTCGTTGTGTCCATTGTCGAGTATCAATATCATCAATATTTTCGTGCCTGTCCTCATTAATTTTCTTTGAATGAACGTCTCCAATAGAAGTGCTTGGTTTCTGTAGTAAGATCGCATTAGATAGAGCGACGGTGGCGGCACATGCACTTGGAGCGATAGTGGCACCATATAAGCTTTGAGCGGCGGTGGCGCCGTAAGAGCTAGGAACGACGGTGACGCCATAAGAGTTTGGAGCGACGGTGGCACCGTATGAACCTGGAGTGGATGCGTCGTAAAAACTAGGGGTGGCGGTGCCATCAAAACTTGGAGTGGCCGTGCTATATGAGCTCGGAGCAACGACGGCATGCGACCACGCACCACCAAAAGAAGATGGCTGTCCAAGCATGTTTGGTGGCGGCGTTTCAAAGATTTGTGGATGGGCACCCCAATGTGCATCCCATGGTGCAGTAGAAGAATGTTGTGGACCAATTTGTTGTCCATAGTGCATTTGTCAAGGTTTATCATAATATGATTCTCTTGTGGCAAATGGAATGCTATGTGCATCCACTTGGAAATTATGAAAATTGTTGCCGGATGTTCATGCTTTGAGTAGGGATCTCATATCTTGGAGTAATAAACGCATTTCTTACGTCCTTTGTTCGGTGGATTGTTGAATAGCCAGATGGAGCTTTAACATTTCATCTTTCCATTTTGAAAAATTCTGCGATTGTTCAGCTTGCCTGTTCTTCATTGTCTCCTGTCTTTCAAAGACTAAGATTTGCGGTTCTTGAATAGGAAGGCGGAAGATGACACCGTTCCTACCGACGAATCACTTTCAGCTGCAGCTTTAGATCTTCATTTATCTTCCGTACTTGTCAAATCAGGCAATCAAACCTTTCAATCAACCTTCTCTTGCGACCGGCAAATAGGAGGTGATGGGAAGACTATCTCATGGAGCAAACTTTCCGTTGTTCTTTCAGCCACAGTGATGAAGGTCGTCAATGGCGAAACCCTTTCCGCTGTTCTATTTTCCGCTACTCTATTTTTAATGGTTGTGTGGAGGTAATCAAAGGCATACAGGTAGCAGTTCACGTTGGGAGGGAGATCTCCACGAGATGAATATGGCTGTTCCAGCGAGGAAGCAGTGGTTGGCGAGGGAGTCTCTCAACATAGATCGGCGATCCGGCGAGATCGCCGACAAGATCTGGAAACGCCCGACGGTGTATTATCTGATAAAGCAGTGGTGGCTCTATTTCGGCGGAGGCGGCGCAGCGGGAGCGGAGGCGGCGCAGCGATGGAGGAGGCGGCGCAGCGTTGGCGGAGGCGGCGCAGCGTTGGCGGAGGCGGCGCAGCGTTGGCGGAGGCGGCGCAGCGGCGGAGGCAGTGAGGTCGCTTTCTTGATTGCTGATGGCGGGCGGCGTTTCTTGAGGTTGCCGGAATCGCAAGAAGATGCATGGGATGGCTGTTCCGGCAGGGGAGGCAAAGCGACGGAGGATCAATCGGCGGCGGAATCAATCGGCGGCGGTGGAGGATGAAGCGGCGGTGTTGGAGCCATTCTTGAAGATTTCCGGCGAATTCGCCGGAGCAGGAACAGTGGTTCAAGAATGGGACGGCGGCAAGGTCGTCGAGACAAGGAGGAAGAAATCAGAGACAATGGTTGTTTCTGGCGGCTGGTGAAGGGGGAGTAAGCCTTTCAACGAGAGCACCAATGCAATGTAACGGTCCAAGCCGTTACGGATTCTCCGACGAGATCACCAGGGACAGAAGAGAAGAAGAAGGCACCTTGCCTTCTGAGTCTATTGCCGGCTACAATTACTCCTATTTTAAACTAAAGAGGAAACATAAAAGACATTCTTTATTATGCCTTAAGCTATTACAGGAAAGACCTATTTATAGAGCCATACTAGTTACAAGAGCCATTATAGGCTTGCCACGTGGCTAACAACTGTTACATAAGATCCCCATGATCTCTTCTTCCTCCACTTCCCGATTCATCTTAGGCCCGGCCCCAAACATTTTCTCAGGTTTCCACCTTATCCAAACAAGATAAAATCCGCCAATTCAAATACTGTAACATGAAGAAATAAGAGTATCGTCTCATAAAGGATTTGCATACTCACACCAAGAACAGAGAGTCAATGCAATTCATCTCTGGTTCGCCGCTAATTATAATAAAAACACCACACTATGCAACAATAAACTACCGCACAGTTCACACTTCTTTAAAAACATGTAAAATAAAGCGAGATCCCATTTTCGTCATGATGAATGAATTGTCTGAAATCCTAAATCAAAAACTTAAAGTAAAACAAAAAAGGCGATTGTTATCCGCACTACAGTTTTGGTTATTCGCACATATTTTTTCCTAATTTTTCGCGCCTTTTAGAAATACGTCTTGTACATTTTTACGAAAAGTGTTCAACACCAAAGTTGTAGATCTCATCGAGATCTACAACTTTCGTGTTGAACACTTTTCCTGAAAATGCATGTACAAGACGTATTTCTAAAAAGCGCGAAATCTGAGTGTATTTCCAAAGTACGTCTTGTACATGCATTTTCAGGAAAAGTGTTCAACACGAAAGTTGTAGATCTCGATGAAATATACAACTCTGATGTTGAACACTTTTCTTAAAAATGCATGTACAAGACGTATTTCCAAAAGACGCGAAAAATTAGGAAAAAAACATGTGGAATAACCAAAACTGTAGTGCGGATAACAATCGCCAACAAAAAAAACACAGGTACTAATCAGATTCAGAGATTGCGGAAGAATCCGTACAAGACAACCACCTTGGAAATCGTAGAAGAGGAAATGTTACTCAGACCGAGAATTACCGAGCAGAAGATGCAAACGAGGCAGTTGCAACGGCCATTTGGCCACGTGCCCAAATATTAGAGGTTCTTACTTGTATTTAGTATTATAAATATGAGTAATGAGTTGTAATAGAGATTAAGAAGGAATTAATAAAGTTAGCTTTCCCTCTGTTTCTCCCGACTCCCTTTCCTCTCTCCCACCTCCGGTAATCCCCTAGACCATTCTTCTTCTCCTTCTCTACCCCCGACCGCCTCCCTCATGGCCTTCTTTTAGGTTTATATCATCTGCCACCACTCCGACGATCTCCGGTGAATCATTAACGATCAAGGATCGTTACATTTGATGCTCTTGTTAAGATGGAACGCGGCGAACATCTCTGGCGATTAAGAACTGCCCTCCTACATCGACGATCAACAACAGTACACCGGCTAACAACATCCAACTTTCTTCTTCCTCCCATTCGCCGCTTGTAGCTTGAAACAGAGGAATCTCGGTTTTACCCAAGATCCGCCACTATAAGTACAGATAGTTCGGCATCAAAATCAAGAACTCGCCAGAACAGTCATCGCTAACAAAATCAAGATCTCCTCCATCAAAACTATTTTTTGCACTTCCTCTTGCATCATAAGCTGTAAGAACGGCTGAGCTCCAGTTCCCGTTTAGAGATCTAACCTCTACTAGAGTATCCGGCAAATCAATCAGGATTGCAGTCCTCGGTCATCCACCAATTCTTACGGACGTTCTCAATCATCCGCAATCAACCCGGCCAAATGAACAGTCAACACTCCACCAATTTTGCTAAAGTCTGGACCTCCAATTGCTGCAGTTAAACAGAGCCGATCACTGAGAGGTAAATCTAGAACAACACTTTTCTTCTACACAAGATCCACCACCACCGCCACCGCCGCTGCGCCCCACCTCCGCTGCGCTCCACCTCCGCTGCGCCGCCACCGTCGCTGCGCCGCCACCGTCTCTGCGCCGCCTCCGCAGCTGCGCCGCCTCCGCCGATGCGCTGCCTCCATAGCTGCCCCCGCAAGCTCGCGCTCGTTCTGCTCTGCCACTGAAATCAAGAACGGCAAAGCACTCTTTCGCCGGTAGAGATCAGTCCACCAGTTTTCTTGGACATTTTCTTCATTCCTCTGCCATGGTACCCGACCAAGCCCTGCTTAGTGTTTAAAAGAAAGAAGGAAGACAAAAAAAAGCCCTGTTTAGTGTTTTCAGCTCCAAGAATTTGTTCTACCGGCCCTGATGCAAATCAATTGAAAAAAGAACAATTAGAAAAGTGGGTTCAACGAAAAAATTGTAGAAGTTTGAGCTGCAAACGCCAATTTCTCAATCTACTACAATGACGGACAATGATTTATACGTTTCTATTGAAGTCTTTAAGCAAAATATGATACGTTGTTTTGATTCTTTTCAACAACACATGGATAATATTTTTCAAGCAAAATATGACTCTTGTCCGCGTTTTTCTGATGGGAATCTCATAGATTGGCTTTACAAATTACAGTTATATTTTTCGCAAAACAACATTCGCCCAGCAGATTTCATAATCTATGCAGCTCTACACTTAGATAGACGAACGTCTATCTGGTATCGAGCAACATTACGCACTCATCCAGCTTTGACTTTCTCGTTGTTTGTTGATGCCATAGTTAGGGAATACGGTCCTTCTACCATCGTGCCGACTTTCTTCTCAACATTCAAGGACAATTATGAGGACGTTTTTGAAGAGCAATATGTTGTGAAACCTTGGCCAAGGATAGCTCCTACAGAATGGACGACACCAAACTTTGAACATGAGCAAATGGGAGGCAATGACTTAACTAGTGTGATTGCTATTACGGATCCATTGTTGTCATCCACCACTATGTTGGGGCTGCGGTCCGGAATCGCCCCCGCGCTGCGGTGCTATGCGGTAATGACTTAACTGGCTGCCCCGTGGATCCGCCCGAGGACCTTTGATATAAAAATTAGTTGCGCCGTCCTCCATCAGTCCGGGCTTTTGGTGCGTGTGGTTGCGCTAAGTCCTCTCAAGTGGTATCAGAGGGGGTCGCGGGTTCGAAACCCCGGGGTCGTTTCCGGGGGGGGGGGATTGTTGGGGATGCGGTCCGGAATCGCCCCCGCGCTGCGGTGCTATGCGGTAACGGCTTAACTGGCTGCCCCGTGGATCTGCCCGAGGACCTTTGATATAAAGATTAGTTGCGCCGTCCTCCATCAGTCCGGGCTTTTGGTGCGAGTGGTTGCGTTAAGTCCTCTCACACTCTTATGATGAAGAACAACATCGAAATTGTCCCGGAAGAGCTCAAATTTTTTTTCAATTTTCTTGACATTCCTCGTCACTATTTCCTCAAACAAGATACCATGATGCGCCAAAATTATCTTGCTGTGAACAAATTTTTGTCACCGTTGTCAAGACAATCACATGAGCAAGAACTACTCGATGAAGGGGTGGTCAAGCCAATACCAACTTCTTAAATTATTCTTGTTTTTGATCAAGGAGGACATTCTAGTTCTCATTGTTCGATCCAGACAACAACAATATTCTTCGTCCTCAACCTCAGTGGAGGCTACATTTGAAGGATGCAATCATATTAAAATTCCGATGAACAAACGACGAGGACATCGTTTTTGAAGGGGAATGTAATGTAACAGTCATTAGGCCATGTGTAACGCCCCGAAACTCGAAAGGGTGACGGGTGGCGTTTTGAGCCAAATCTGGGTTTTGCTAGAGGTGACACGGCGTGGGACACGGACGTGTCCCAGGGCGTGTAGTGCTCGGGTTCGGCATTGGTCGCGTGGTCGACGATTTTGGAGTCAACGATCGTCGGGGGGGGGGGAGGGGTGAACACGGCCTGGGACACGGGCGTGTCCCACAGCGTGTCGGTCACTCAGAGCCTTACACTCAACGATCGTTGAGTGAGGGGCGCACGACCTGAGCCCAGGCGTGTTCGGGTCCGACACGGGTGTGTGCAATTCGACACAGGCGTGTCGAATGCCCGTGTCCTCCTCGGGTCGTGCGACGTTTTGTGCTAAGGCAGTTACACGGCCTGGGACACAGGCGTGTCCCAGGGCGTTTCTAGCACACGGCATATGACACGGGCGTGTCACATGGACGTGTTGTGCTCAGGTGTTTTAGACCGGTGTCATTGGGGGGAACACGCCCGACGACACGGGCGTGTACTGGCTGACACGGGCGTGTTGGGTGCCCGTTTTCTTTTTGGGACGCGTCAGTTTCGACGGCGAATGGGTGACACGGCCCTGAACACGGACGTGTTGCAACCCGTGTTCGACCCAGGATTTCTAATTTTGGGCTGAATCGTGGCCGTCCATTTCCTTAATTTGGGATCAAATGGCTGGGGGTTGTTCCTGAGGAGATATAACCGGGAATAGGGCTTTGAAAACCCTCATTCCATTTGGGTTATCTCTCTCTAAAAGCTAGAGAGAAGGGAGAGCAAGGAGGAAGAAGGAGAGCTAGATCCGGTCACCGGCGGAGCTTCGGAGCTCCAAATCGCGAGCCGACTTCGGATCCGCAGAGGCAAGGAGATTGCGGTGCTTTCAGTCCGCATAGATTTCCATGGCGCCAAGGAAGAACGCTAGGGTAACGATCTCATCCTAGGACATGTGAAGTCCTCTTTTCCTTTGCATAGGAAGCCCTCTCACGCGAGTGTGCGATGAGTTGAGCCGTTCCTTGGGGTAGATATGTAAAGTCCCCCTTGTGTAGAGTCCGTATGCGAAAACGGACATACGCATGATGTGTGAAGCCTATCCGGACAAGTTGGTCTGGATCGGTGATGTTGCATTGCATAATAACCGGAGAAGACTCCGTGTGAATGGTTGTTTTTCGGGTTTTCTACGAGGTAGATTGCAACAGGGAGACTTGGGGACTAACTCCAAGGTGCACCCGAAAAACTGAGCAAATGCGGGATGTTGCCAACATGGTGGCCGGGGAGCAAACTTGAGCATAACCAGGTTATGTTAATTGTGTGATGGAAACGGGACTCGGGGAGTCTTGACCTGCGCATATGACTTAAATTGTCGTTGCGGTATGAGCACGGGTCAGGCGGAACCGTACCCAATCTATGTCGTTCGGTGGAACCATTGGCATAAATGAGGGTCTTCGACGTTCTTTGGCTTAAATTGACGTGACCAATGCAAGGAAGAAAAAATGCTCATATGGTTGGCCGTCCAAGGGACGGTGGTGAGACGGGGACGTCTATGGCTTAAATTGACGTGACGTTGGCTGGTTCGCCGTGAATGTGCCCTGAGTGTACGGGGTGTGTGGCCGCGCATGCCTGCACCTGTGATGAAGTGTGTGTTTACACTATACCGCTTGATTATGCTAACAAAATGCAGGGAAGAGCATCGCTGCCCCGAGTTGGTGCCGGGGTCATTATAATTTGGTCAGCATAGCTGACCGTTGCTTTTGTTTACCACCGTGTAGTGGATTGTTGCTTGCAGGTGCTGCGGAGCCGAGCGGTAAATAGCGGGCTAAAACCCAAGTTGCTGTGCCGGCCCTCGAAGGCCTAATTTTGAGTGTTTTTCTTATGTACTCATGTGTGACCGGCCTGCGTGCCGAGGTTTGGAAGACACTTTTATTGAGCAAACATTTGTAAGGCCATAAGGCCAATATTTGTGTTGTAAACATTCCTATGGGCTTTTTGTAGTGGACATTCATGCTTGGCTGGGTTCTTTTATCTTTGTAACTTAATAAATTGCATCTGCTAGGTGCTCTGTGTAGGACATTGTGATTGGTTGATTGGTTTCAATAAGTAACCAACCGGTCTGTCCGTAGTATATGGCATCGGGCCCCGACCGGACTTACTGTTATATGTTATACGACGGATATGGGTGTTATAATTTGGTATCAGACTACCGGTTTCGGTCAAGCTTAAATGAATTCGTGGGCAAAATCACTTTAAGGGGTAGTGAGCACATGTGTGTGCTTCATCGTTATAACATGAAAAGAACTCATGAATGTCCACTTAGGAATGAAAATACACATGTTTGAGGAACCTGCGTGTTCCTATAATTGCTATTTGCAATATTGTTTGGTCGCTTATCGGTGTTTTGCACGATTATAGGTGACCAGGAGTGGTGCTGGACCGTCGGAACGGCAAGGTTCTGAGGCAAGCAGCGCACCAAATGATGCGCCTGCAACACCTCCTTTAGCCGAGACCATTAGATTGGTGGCAGAAGCTGTACTTGCAATGATCAATGCGCAGCCTGCGAGGCAGGCGCAACATCCTGCTCTTGCTGTGGAGCAAGTACCGCTCCAAGCGGCAGAGCCTAGGAGGGTGGAACAGGTGATGGTGGAGCCGGAGTTGCCTCGGAGAGCAACTGAGAAACAACTTAAGCATGTGATGGGTTTCCATCCGCCAGTGTTCTCGGGAACGGGAACCCCGACTCAGGCAGAGGATTGGCTATCGAGAGTCAAGAGAGTGCTGACAGCAACGGAAACTGAAGAGTGCCAGAAGACCACGATTGCGACGTTCTTGTTGGACGGGGACGCGAGGTTATGGTGGGAAGGGCTGGAGCTACACCACCTGAGGGGAAGACAGTTGGCTGATGTCTCTATGGAGGAATTTTCGAGATTGTTTATGGCTCGATACCTCCCCTCAGCTTAGAGGATCGCGTTGGAAAATGAGTTTCAAAAGTTGGTGCAAGGAGATAGTACAGTGGACGAGTATCTCCACGATTCACTCGTTTGGGACGATACGCAAGCGCTACCTTTGTCGATGAGGAGCGCAAGACGAACCGTTTCTATGAAGGGTTAAGAGATGATTTGAGGTTGTTACATTCGGGGCCTATGGCGCAGGGTTTCATGACCTTGGTCAACTCGGCCCGGTCCTTGGAAAAGGACATGAAGAATGTTCAAGCGAAGAAGGAATGCGGTGGTAAGAAATCGGAGTTTAAAGTGCCGACTACTTCGAAGTCTGGATATCGCAGGTTCTACAAGAAGATTAAGACGTCGGGTCCAGCCCCTTCTTCAGGTGCCTCGGGGGAAACTACCAACCGAACCTCGGGCGCTTGTTATACTTGTGGAAAGACGGGGCATTTTGCCCGCGATTGTTGGAGCGGACGTCCGAAGAGAGAAAGCAAGGAGCCACTTATGAAGAGAAGGGCAAGGTGGTGGAGTCAACCGCGTCCCACTATGCTCCGACTCAACCGAGAGTCTATAACTTGGGCCAGCAAGAGGCCATCAAATAGGTCGACTGAAAGACTTAATTTCAAGAGCCTAAACACCTAGAGGGGGGGGGGGGGGTGAATTGGTTCTAATCCTTTTGTGCCTTTTTAATTCTTAGGCAAACAATTATAAGACTTCTTTCAGCACAGATTAATTAATCTATAAAAAATAAACACATCACAGTAAACACCAGACTTATAGTGGTTCCCCAAGATATGGGTACATCCACTTTCCCCCTTCGCCTATCCAGCAGATAACTGGATTTAGCCTAACTTCCTTCCACTTGCTCAGATCCTCAGATCTTACAATCTCAGAACCTAAGATGGTTCCTACACCTCAGACTTAAAACAAGTCCTACCTCGGATTCTTCTCCAGAATCCTACCTCAGGCCTCAGCCCTACCTCAGCCTTTATAATTAGGCTTACAACTCAGACTTACTACAAGTCCTACCTCAGGCACACAGTCCTACCTCAGCCTTTATAATTTTAGGCTTACAATCTCAGATCTAACAGTAGATCCTACAAGAATTGGTGAGTAAAGAGTAACTGAAAACTTCACCAGCTAGATTTATCTGTTGATGTTATCTTCTTGATCAGTTCTTGGATTGACTGATCCTTCTGATCCAGCCTAACTTAGCTTTTCAAAGCTTCTTGATTAGAACAAAATAAGGTGGATCTTCTCTGTTGATGAAGATGATCTTCAATCAACTTCTTCCTTAAATTCAGATAGAACTCTGAATCTTTCTTGCAGACAGCCCTTGATCTGTCAGAATTCTTTTTATTGATGCCTCACGTTGTTATTCATGTTTTTTTATGTCGTTTCCGATCTGTCTCTTATATAGAGCTTGCTTCATGGTTACCGGCTGATCCGGTTCATAACAAACTTCTAACAGTTCTGACAATAGTGTCAGACCGGCTAGTTATGATAGCTTCCAAGTCACCAGTCACGGCACCAGGTTCTTCAATGTCTTTTAAACTCAACACACCACACTCAGCAGACTGCTTCACATGCGTCGACACATATAAACTAAGTGTCGACACAAGTCTTCATGGTGTCAACACAATAACTCCAAGTGTCGACACAGTCATACTTCTGCTTCTCGACACTACTTAGGTTGTATGTGTCGACACAAGTCCTGTGTGTCGACACAACAGCTTCTTGTCTCGACATTTCTGTTGCAGACAGTTGGTGTTGAGTGTTTGTCAAATGGCATTGAGTGTGTGTCGACACAAGTCCTGTGTGTCGACACAATTACTTCTGAACTCGACACAGCCTTTTGAGAGTTGGTGTGTTGACACAAGTCCTGTGTGTCGACACAATTGCTTCAGGTGTCGACATATCTCCTGAATGTCGACATAGCTTCAGTTTTAAGTGTCGACACAAGTCCTGCTTCAGATGTCGACACATTTCTGGATGTTGACACAACTGCTTCTTTAGGTGTCGACAAAGATTTGAGTGTCGACACAGCTTCTTTATAAGTGTCGACACAAATTCTGGGTGTCGACACAACTTCCCTGAGTGTCGACACAATTTGCCTGTGTGTCGACACAGCTTGTCTGAGTGCCGACACAAGTTTCCTAAGTGTCAACACAGTTTCTTCACAAGTGTCGACACTTGTACTAAGAAAATTTTCCTTCAAATACTGAAACCTGCACAATGAAACTCAAACTCATATCAAATACAAATTGATGCATATCATTGACTAAGTTGTGGCTTCTCCAAATCTAGTACACATTTTCCAATGCACCCAACAATCTCCCCCTATTTAGAAAAGTCATAACCCTTAGTCAAAGATATACATCTCTTAAGATAAAACAAAATTGTAATAGAAGTAAAAACATTTCAGAGCAGGTTATCACATAATCATTGTAAACAACAAACACTTAATACTGAAACAGATTTCATTAATCAGAAAAACTTTGGTTTACATGAATTTCTTATAGAACAAAAATAAACAAATTAGTACATGTTTCTATTACATAAACCTAGCAATCCTATTACTGACTAGGCTCCTTAATAACTATTCCTTTGCCAGACTTGATTTTAGCCTGCACAGAAGGTTAAACAACCTCAGCTGACTTTTTCCCTTTTAGAGCTTTCTTCTTTAATTCTTCAGCCTTGATCTTCTGTCTTTCAAAATAGTGGAAAGATTTGGAGAAGTACTTGCTTGGCTCTTGAGCATTAGCAGGTAGCTTCCCAGCCTTAGCACTTCTTCTATGTTGAAGAATTGCTTCTTGTCCTGCTTGATATTTATTCCACTCTTGTTCAGAATGCCACTTACCCCTGTCATGAGTTTTATCCTTTACAGCTTTCCAGGTAGTAAGTATGATGTTTCTAGAAGTTGGGCTCCACTGCTCAAAATCTGGCTTCAGCTCAGTCTGCTCTCTAAATCTCTTCTTGGAAAGCTGAGTTTCCTTCTGACCTTCTGATGCAGCTTCTGACATTTCAACCTTTTCAAGAATTACATTTGTGCCTCTGGTGGAGGACTATACATTTTCAGCATTTCTTCTTGAACCATCTAAAAATCAGCAGGGGGGTAGATCACTTGAGCATCTTCAGGCTGATCTCCTTCAAAATATTCAGGTTGTATCCCAGACTCATCTACATTATCATCATCACAAAGAGGAGGATATCCAAGAGGAGCTCTGATGCTATTGGTAGTCCATTTAGCATGGTTAGAGCTGGCTTTGACTAGTAATCTCTCCCCCTTTATGACTTCTCTTGCAACATGATCTCTTAAATCTTCTTTCTAGAATCTGACTTGATCAGCTATATATTCAGTTCCCTCTTTAAAATAAGCTCTGAATTTTGTCAGGAAAGTTTTAATCTTCTCCTGAGAATCTTGAAATGTGGCTTTGACAGCAGATATATCTTCCTGGATTTGCTTGGATATTTCAGCCTTCAGAGTAGTGCTAGAATCAGTGAGCTTTGTCAATATTTCATGATATGAAGCCTTGAGATTTTCATTCATCCTTAACTGATTATCCAGTACATATCCCTGTTTCACTTCAATTTCATCCACTTTAGCTTGGATATTTTGCTGTTGCTTGGTCAAGAACACCACAACATTACCACCTTTATGGAAGCAATCTGTCATCTTCTTCTTATGTTGATTCACTTCAAATCTAATGGATTTGATGTCCTGGGCAAATTAAAACTGTAACTCCTTATGAGTTTCATCCATATATTGCTCTATAGACTGTCTTTGATTATCCAGTTTTATTTGCATCTGGACCAGTGAAGAGCTGAAGTCAACAGTTGATGTAGATGGTGCTGTTCCCACTTGCAAAGCCTTCTTATATCTAGAACTCTTTTTCTTTAAAACAGTTAGCTTCCTTTTCTTAGAAGATGTAGCTTCTTCATCTTCAGAAGATTCAGTTGTACTATTAATATTAACAGTATTCTTTTAAGCTGGGGTATCCTCCTCCGTATCCTTTGATAACTCCCCCTCAGTCCTTGGAATATCTTTTACTTTTTCAATATGCTCCCCTCAGTCCTATCTGGAGGAAGATCAGGGAGCAATTCTTCCATTGTAAATTCCTGTTGTATTTGTATAGAAGGAATATGATTAATTTTGTTTAATGACTTGAAAGACTATATTTCAACACAAAAGTTTCCCTCCAGAACAATTGTTGAGAATAATACTATCATATATCACTAGACTGTGGAGAAGATACTTACTGGCTTATTTTGAGCATCTGTCTTATCTGTTTCTTCAGCTGTAGTGTTGATTTCACATACTATAGTCATGATTATATCTGCAGCTAAGTCACTGTCTAGGACAACATCATTAATACCTCCCCTTTGGGAAGACAGCTCAGTTCCTTGTTCGAAGTGTTCTCCCCCTTGAGTGGAGTCAACTTGTTGCTCCTGGGGTTCACTGTCCTTTACTTGATCATGTGATTCCTGTTGGTGCTGGTCTTCATCAGAACCAAAGACCACTTCCTCTTCAGAATCACTGGAGGAATCAGTCTGTATAATCACTTTCTTTTACTTCTTGTCTTTCTTAGTTTGCTCCTTGGGAGCAGGGACTTCCTTGGTCAGAACTCTGTCCCATCTTGACAGTATCCTCACATCTATTATCCTCATGTGATTTATCTTAGAGACATTTGCTTGTTTCAGAACATCTGGAATTACTGATGTTAAGCATAAACTGAGGATCCTTCCCAGGTTAGGTTTCTAAATTCCTTCTTGTATTTTATCAAACACTACTGCTTCCCAGTCAGTGTTTATCTTGAATATAACCCTCACCATAAGATTGAACATGTGGGCAGAAATCCTATCATGTCCACCAGTCTTGCAGATAATCACTTTGCCCACAACTTCTGAAAGAAATTTTCCTTATGAATTCATCCCTTTTTTATTGATAGATGATCCAATCTTAATACTGGGACTCAGTCCACACCAAAATAAAGCTTCAGTTATCTGGGAAGGAGTTATTTCGTCTGTATCCTTGATCAATGGTAGATGTAGTGCTTTCCTGATAGATTTCGATGTGAGCTTCACCCGGGTATCTTGAATAGACGCCTTGATTTTCTTTCCTTCTGTATCCACAGTAGCGGTTGAGTAGAACTCCATGACTTCCTTTTTCCATATTTTGGTCGGTTCAGAGACCAAAAATTCTAATCCATTTTCAGGAATTAGGGCAATAACTCCCTGAATTTCATCAGACACAGTCGTGAATCCTTCGCGAACCAGTTCATAACCTTCATTAACCTTATCTTCTTAGTTTGGCGCCATTTACGTAAGTGCTGGAGGAGAAGAGAATAGAAGGTCTATGTCGACAGAAGGTATAGAGTCAAAAATTCTGATAACATAGTCGACCAAATTTTGGCTTCACCTATTTATAATACTTGAGTCAAGGGCAGATCAACAGTCAGGCCTAAGTCGACAAATCAGTTTTTTTTGTGTCGACAAAAATTACTTAGGTCTTGACAAAACTTAAGTTAAGTCGACACGACTATGTGTCGACATACTAATGTCTAAGTCGACAAAACGTATTTTAAGTCGACACATCTATGTGTCGACATACTTGAGTCTGTGTCGACATACTTTCGTCTGTGTTGACACTGACCACTTTAGTCTCGACAGAGTTGTGTCGACACCAACTTTTTGTGTCGACACAAATATCTTCTCGACATATAGTCTCGACAAGGTTGTGTCGACACCTATTCTTCTGTCGACACAGATACTGTTTCTGTATAGACATATCCTTGTTCTGTGTCGACACAACACACTGAGTGTGTCGACACAACTTGCTTGTGTCGACACAACTTTGTACTTATCCAAATTTCAACAAAAATTTGGTGCTTACATATGCTACTAATGGAAACTTGTGTTAACCTAGTCTAGGTTCAACATACCTAATTCAATTTTGAAATTATTGAATTTAGTTTCATCTAGTGGTTTTGTAAAAATATCAGCTATTTGATTATTAGTTTTTACAAACTCTAGATTAATATTTTCCTTCTCTACATGTTCTCTGATAAAATGAAACTTAATATCTATATGTTTGGTCCTACTGTGTGATACAAGATTCTTAGCAATAGAAATAGCACTTATGGAATCACAAAATAGTGGTATTCTACTTACCTGGATGCCATAATCTTCTAGTTGATGCTTTATCCACATCAATTGTGCACAGCAGCTACCTGCAGCTATATACTCTGATTCAGCTGTTGATATAGCTACACTAGTTTGCTTCTTGCTGCTCCATGACACCAGCCTCCCACCAAGGAATTGATAGGTTCCTGTGGTAATTTTTCTGTCTTCTTGGCATCAAGCAAAATCTGCATCTGAGAAACCTGTTAATAGAAAATCTCTATTCTTAGGGTACCAAAGGCCTAGATTAGGTATTCCCTTAAGATATCTCAAAATTCTTTTAACTGCAGTATAATGAGATTCCATAGGGCAAGCTTGATACCTAGCACAGACACATGTTGCATACATGATGTTAGGTCTACTAGCAGTCAAGTATAGTAGGGAGCCAATTATCCCTCTATACAAAGACTCATCAACAGGTTTCCCTGCTTCATCTTTGCATATAGGCATACTTGTTCCCATTGGAGTTTTCATAGTAGAAGTTGAGTCCAAACCATACTTCTTAATCAACTCCTTGGTGAACTTAGATTGAGATATAGACAACCCACTCTCAGTCTGTCTAACTTGAAGTCCCAAGAAGAACTTCAGCTCACCCATACAGCTCATCTCAAACTTACCTTGCATAAGTTTGGCAAACTTCCTACAAAGGCTGTTTTCAGTAGAACCAAAGATAATGTCATCCGCATATATCTAGACTAGTATTATCTTGCCTTTTGATTCCCTATAGAATAGAGTTTTGTCTATCTTTCCTCTAGAGAATTTATTCTCAATGAGGAAGGCAGACAAGGTTTTATACCAAGCCCTTGGAGCTTGTTTCAAACCATATAGAGCTTTCCTAAGCCTATATACATAATCAGGAAAGTGAGAGTCTACAAAACCTGAGGGTTGTTCTACATAGACTTCTTCTTTTAAATCACCATTCAGAAATGCTGATTTCACATCCATTTGATATACTTTGAACCCTTGATAGGCAGCATAGGCTAAGAACAGCCTTATTGCCTCCAGCCTTGCCACTGGAGCAAAGGTTTGATCAAAATCAATACCTTTCTCTTGCCTGTAGACTTTTGCTACCAGTCTAGCCTTGTTTTTGACCATAGTGCCATTCTCATCAAGCTTGTTCCTGTAGATCCACATAGTTCCTATTATGTTGTGATCCTTAGGTTTTGGCACCAGTTCCCAGACCTTTCACCTTTTGAACTGACTGAGCTCTTCTTGCATTGCATCAATCCAGTTGATGTCTTGCATGACCTCTTCAATCTTCCTGGGTTCTATCTAAGACAGGAAGCTAGAACATAAAAATGTGTTCATGCTCCTGCTCCTTGTTAGAATATCCTGACTTGCATCACCAATGATATGGTGAGCTGGATGATCCTTCAGGTGTCTCCTTGCTGGAGGAATTCTGTCAGCATTATGGCTATCTCCAGTTTCCTCATCTTGATGCTCCACATTTTCTTCTTCACCCAGAGGGACTTGATCTCCCCCTGGATAGCTGGCATCTTTATCCTCATCCAGTTTAGCAGGAACATCTTCATTGATGGTCAGCTTGTCCAACTTATCTGTTAGACCTGTAGAACTAACTGAAGAACTAGACAATTCACTGTTAATAAACATTAACTCATCAAATACAACATGCACAGATTCTTCTACAACTTGAGTAGTCAAGTTGTAGATCCTGTATGGTCTACTATGGTTGCTGTACCCAACAAATATCCCTTCCAGGGATTTGACAGCAAACTTAGTTTGGTAGTGTTTACCATTGACTAGTACAAAACACTTACTACCAAAGATTCTGAAATAAGATATGTTTGGTTTTCTGCCTTTCAAAATCTGGTAGGGAGTCATCTTGTGTTTCCTGTTGATGGAGGCCCTATTGAGCACATGACATGCAATATTTACTACCTCAACCCATAAGTATTCAGGGAGAGTAGTGTCATTCAGTAGAGTTCTATTGGCTTCAATTAGAGTCCTATTCTTTCTTTCAGCAACACCATTTTGCCTAGGAGTTCTAGGTGAAGAGAATTCCTGATGAATCCCAAGTTCTTCACAGAATTTTGTCATACATTCAGAATGAAATTCAGTTCCATGGTCACTTCTGATTTTGACCACTGAGCTGTTGTATTCATTTTGTATTTGTCTGACAAAAGTCTGGAAAATAGTTGGGGTTTCAGATTTCTGCCTCAAGAAGAAAACCCATGTAAATCTAGAATAGTCATCCACAACAACAAGTGTGTATGTTTTCCTACCAAGACTATGGACTGGCATAGTGATGAGTTCCCATTTCATATCTATTTCCGGACTCATCTGGGCCCGTTTTCTTATCTTTGCACTATCATTTTGCGCCATTAGCACTCCTTTTGGTTCGCTTCGACATTACTCGTCTTGTGCACTCTTTTAGCCTATTTCTGTGCGTGTGTGTATTCCCCTCGTGTGATGAATTTTATATATATCTGTGACTGTCATGATCGACAGCACGTGCAGTTTTCCTGCAGGTTCGGGGATCGTGTGGGCGTCCGGCGTAGGACTTTCTCCATTTTTGGCAAAGGAGTCAATGGTCGTGCGTTTTTACCCACGCACGACCATCGACCTCTTTGGCGCACGACCGCCGGTCATGCGCAGTCTGGGCTCTCATTTTATTATCCTGTCCCGCCATATCGCACGATCACCAGCTATACCGCGCACGATCACTGCTCGTGCGCTGCCGGTCGTGCGCAGTCATGCCATCTTTTTCCACTTTTCTGTCCCATATCGCACGATCACCACCCTTGTCGTGCACGATCACTGATCGTGCGCTGCTGATCGTACGCATGCTTAAATTTCCTGGTGCAGGTTCTACAGGTTGTTGCCGCACGGGCGCTGACATTGTTCGCGCACGACCACTGGTCGTGCGCCTCTGGTCGTGCGTGCTATTTAATCCTGCCTCTATAAATTGGCCTGCTCCGCGAATTAGGTCAAGGGACCTTGATCCAACTTGGCCGCCACTTCGCCCTTCCGCATTTTAGACGGTCCATTCATCTCCACCTTCATCCCTACCATCGGGAGGTGATTTCCAGCGATTCTAAAGCATTCCACATCCTCCGGTGACCCTTCCGGCCATTAATGACCTCTTCTCCGAGCTTTCTACCGAAGAAGAAGATGATGGAGACGACCTAGAGAACAGACTCAAAGGCCCTCTAGGTGACAGCACGTCGGTACCGGAAGCCTCCTCGGACTGCGCGTGGAAGCGGATTGACAACCCGCACCTCCGGCCAACAACCGCGGTGGATCTTCACTCTCTTGGTTTACTCTTCCTCTATCTTTCTTGTAATGTATGAATGACTCATGCTTGTTGTGAACTGCAATGTCTAGTTATTTGTAATTGAATTTTTGTTGTTTGAACTTGTTTATGAGATTTGTATTGTGATGCGCCTCGCCCCATCTCACTTCCATCGTTCCACTTGATTGCACTCCGCACTGAACACCTCACCCACTGGCTCACCGTCCATTCGCCCTACCGAAGTATGGCATAGCGGCCGATACACCCATCTCGCCTTGCGAAGCGGTGAGTGCGACCCACATTTTTCCTTTTAGTTTAATTGGTTGTAAGAACACAAATCTCAAAGCCCCTTTGTTTTTTTCTTTTATTTCACAAACTCTAATAACAATAATTTCGGATTATTCGTCGTTCCACGCCAACTGCATTCCTCAAGAGACCGACACTCTGGGATTTATTCCCAATCTTTATTACTTGTGTGACCGGTGCGCTTGCCGTATTTACATGCATCAAGTTTTCGCGCCGTTGCCGGGGAATGCAATTGTAGAACGACCTTGATGTTTGAAAGTATTGTTGTAAGAGTTAGTGTTTTTTTTGATCGCTGTTTCTTTGTTAGTTGCCGCAGTGAATGCAGGGACGTGCTGCAAGAGATCTTGTAGCTTACGACCCCGAGATCGAACGAAACCTTCGTGCACAAAGACGTGCTGCTGCCATCAATCAAGTCCCAATGGGGGACCAGCTGAACATTGATGCCGGAAACCGTGTTGGAGGGATCCTTCATGGTGACCGAATTGGTGATGAGAATGAAGTAAACCCGCCCCAGGTCCGCACCATGAGGGACTACACCACACCGACTGTTGGGAGTATTTACCCTGGATTCGGACTGGCGATCACCAACCAGCAATTTGAGATCAAACCAGCCATTCTGAACATAATCCGGAACAACGCACAGTTCTCCGGAATGGCCACTGAAGACGCTCATCTTCACTTGGCTGAATTCTCCGAGATCTGCGCCACGTTTCGCTATGCTGGGATCTCCGATGATACAGTCAAGCTCCGCCTTTTCCCCTTCTCCCTTAGAGACAAAGCCAAGACTTGGCTCCACTCTCTTCCGCCTGGAACAGCCACCACTTGGGAGGCGTTGACAACAAAATTCTTAGCCAAGTTCCATCCGGTGGACCAGATTGTGAGTATGCGGCATGCTATTGCCAACTTTCGGCAAAATGATCAAGAAAGCCTAGCTGAGGTGTGGGAACGCTTCAACGAGTTGTTGAGGAAGTGTCCAAACCACGGATTCCAAACTTGGAATCTCGTTGAAAGCTTTTATTTCGCTATTGAACCACAACACCGAGCTATGATTGATGCCGCCTCTGGTGGAACGATAATGAACCTTGCGCCTAATGATGCATTGAGAATCTTGTAGGATACCGCCATCCACAGCGCATATTGGACTGCAGGGAGGAATATTCCACGAGGTACTAGCGGAGTTTTTGCTATGGAAGCATCCAGGCCCGCCGCTACTGCTGCCCCGGCTATGGCCATCTCATGCCAGGGTTGTGGAGGTTCCGACCACCACAGCTTTGAATGTCAAGCAGGCGAGGTACGTGATGAAACTACCTTCTTTGATGAATCAGTTAATTATATTGCGAACCAAAATAGGGGAGCACCTTATGGGAACACGTATAATCCGGGGGTGAGAAATCATCCAAATTTTTCTTGGAATCAAAATGCACCAGGCCAATGATGGCAGTCGGGGCAACATCAAAATGATGCGTATGCCTCCGGAAGCCAACCGCGGCCGCCTCAACCGAATTACCCCCAAGGGCCCCCTGCTATAAAACAAATTCTTTAGCTGAGATGTTTGAAAAGTTTGTGGAGGTCTCTCAGACTAATATGACAAACCAAGCGGCCTCAATGCGTAAGCTAGAGGCACAATGGGGCCAACTGGCCCAAATGGTCTCTGAGCGGACTCAGGGCACTTTACCAAGCAATACTGAGAAAAACCCCCATGAGCAAGGAAAAATCCTTGGGGAAGAAAATAAAGAAAAGACTCATGAGCTCGTTGTAGAGTGTAAAATCAATAATGTTGAAACTACAGCTTTGTGCGATTTCGGAGCGTCTAGCAACATCCTCGCCATGCAGGATGTTGCGAAGATGAACCTGCATGTTAATCCAGCAAACCGGAAGTCGCTAGTTTTAGCTAATGGTATTTTGGTTGACACCGAGGGAGGTGTGCAAGAAGTTGAAATCGAGGTTAATGGGAAGTGCATAACCACTGATTTCCAGGTTTTGGGACCCAAGGAAAACAATTCGATTCCTATATTGGGGGTTCCATTCCTGAAGGCTAGCGGCGCATCTCTTGATTTCTCCAAAGGATGCGTAACTTGGCCGTTTATTGCTTCAACCTTGGATGTCACTTCTGTACATGACCCTCTTCTCCATAACGACAATTTTCGAAGTGCTGCAGATATTAAGATTGGTTTGGAACTCCCCTTGGTGAGTGATGCTCAGACGAAAGAGATGATTAAGGAAGAATTTTCCGAGGTGATGATCAAGAATGATGAGAAGGAGTTCAAGGAAGAGACCGAGTGCACTGATGCAAGGGCCACCTTCTCGTTTCCCGTCGCATCAATTTTTGAGCACGGCGAAACTAGTTTTATTCGAGAGAAATCCCTGGACATTGAATTTTGTAATATTGTTTCAAACTCTGCTAAGCGATCAGTAGCTTGGGCTGATCCGGTTGCCGTTTTGGTACCGGAAATGAAGCCGCCAACCGAAAAATTAGAACCCACCACGGACTGCAACATATGGAAATCTCCCACGGTGGAGAAGCTGAAAAAGGCCAAGCGTGTACGCGATGAGCATTATGCCGCCCTCCGGCGCGAGGAAGTGCACATTCGGAGTAAAGGGAAAGTACTTTCTCCCAATGCAAAAAGGCACTCTACTATTCCCTCGCGCCCCACCGGAGAGATTTATCACAAGTCCGCATTTAGCTGACTGCTCCGCCCCTTTCCTTGATTACTTATGCTTATGCTTACTTATTTTTCCGCAACTTTTTATAAACTGTGCGAACAATTTATAAACTGCTAATACAGGTATTTGGTCCACCTTAAGGACGGTAAACAAAAGGGCTATTCGGGAGACAACCCAAGCTTGGACCTCTTTGGTCCTTCTTCTTTTTGTGCTTTTTATTTCACTTGTTTATTTTATTTGCTGTTATTTGTCTTTTTTTGTCTGTTCCACCTAATTCGCAGGTACAACATATTTTTGTGCGATCCAGCAACCTCTGCCTTCTGGTATGCTCATTCTTTGGAGCATGGGTACCCTCTCTCCTCAGCCTTTTTTTTTACTTTAGATGCCCATTTTCATTTCTGCCCGTGTTTTCATTCAAGTCTGGGGGGAAGAGCCGCTTATGCACTCCACGAGCACACTGAGAGCATGCCAGTAGTTTTATTTTATATTTCATTATTGTAGAATCCTGCTGCACACACCTTTCCACCCACATGAGCGCGCACTTGACCACGCATACGGCTCGAGTCAATGTTATCGTTTTGTGTCAATTTTAAAATGGCGGTGCTGACTCAGGATTTTAATTTAGAGTAGTTCGAAACTCGTGCAGTGCTCCTAATCGAGTACTCTCGTGGTGTAGAAATTGTATAGATTTAATTTTTCTTTATACTTGCAAATTTATATTTTTTCTGCATTCGTAAATGATGTTTGTCCTACTCAAAATTGTGAATCCGGAGCAATCTGTCGGTAGCGTAGGAATGTGTGTAGGCGTCTCTAGCTTCATATTGCTCGAGTCGGGAGGAAGGATCATCTTTCTCGGTGGCTAAGAACTTGCCCCAAGCTACTTTCGAAGCATTGGTGCATGGTTAGTCTAGCATGAGAGTGATGTAGGCCATCATGTTGGCCCGGTTGAGCTTTGTACCCTTCCTAACGTCGCCCTCGCTAGCCCCTTTGTGCCTACCCTTCCTTTTGATTCAGCTCCACCGTTATTTCACCAAAGCCTCATATCCTATCCTAGTCGCACACCCAAATCGAGATTTAGTATTTCATATTTTCATTTTGGGTTGCGATGTGGTGTAGTAATTGTGAAAAAGTGGAAGTGCGCACAAGTTAAATCGACTAAATTGTTGGAAATAAAGAGATGTAAAAGAAAAAAAAAGGAAAATGAAAAGTGAAAAGAAAAATAAAATTTGTTTGAAGTTCTTGTTGAAAATGATTTTGATTTGGAGTAGGCGGTGCACACACCCATGTTGCAAAAGTTAAGTCTGGGGGTGTGGTGCACTCACACATTTTGTGGTTTGCCGAGGGATTCTATTAGGCGAGCTCATTTGGGTTAGGTGCTTAGCCTTTCTTTTTATCATTATTTACCTCACCGTAACCCAAGCCTCATCATTACCCGAAGTCCTACGGGCTCACGCTAGAGTCAAACTAGTGCCGTGGAGAGAGTGTGAACGGGCAAGCATATGGTCCCCGACATTGGTGGATTCCTTTGGAGGTGATCATGAGCCCCGATCTTTGGCAATGCTTAGCCGAGCGACTTGCCTACTTTCTTCCTACACATGACCGAGCGATTCTCCGACATTCAATTTTTGAGTAGTGACAATATTTATTTCCTTTTGTCGAAAATTATAAATTTCATAGTATAATTAAAAATTTCTTCTATTATATTTTCTATATGCTTGAGTCTTCGATTTCTCGTTCTACTTTAGATCGAAGTTACTTCGTCAGCTTGCTGTTTTAGAGTTCACGGGATGATTATTTGCCCGGGACGTGCAAATGGTTAAGTCTGGGGGTGTGATGAGTCCCCATTTCATATCTATTTCCGGACTCATCTGGGCTCGTTTTCTTGTCTTTGCACTATCATTTTGCACCATTAGCACTCCTTTTAGTTCGCTTCGACATTAGTCGTCTTGTGCACTCTTTTAGCCTATTTCTGTGCGTGTGTGTATTCCCCTCGTGTGATGCATTTTATATATATCTGTGACTGTCATGATCGACAGTGCGTGCAGTTTTCCTGCAGGTTCGGGGATCGTGTGGGCGTACGGCGTAGAACTTTCTCCATTTTTGGCAAAGGAGTCAATGGTCGTGCGTTTTTACCCACGCACGACCATCGACCTCTTTGGCGCATGACCGCCGGTCGTGCGCAGTCTGGGCTCTCATTTTATTGTCCTGTCCCGCCATATCGCACGATCACCAGCTATACGGCGCACGATCACTGCTCGTGCGCTGCCGGTCGTGCGCATTCATTCCATCTTTTTTCCACTTTTCTGTCCCATATCGCACGATCACCACCCTTGTCGCGCACGATCACTGATCGTGCGCTGCTGATCGTGCTTCCTGGTGCAGGTTCTACAGGTTGTTGCCGCACGGGCGCTGACATTGTTCGCGCACAACCACTGGTCGTGCGCCTATGGTCGTGCGCGCTATTTAATCCTGCCTCTATAAATTGGCCTGCTCCGCGAATTAGGTCAAGGGACCTTGATCCAACTTGGCCGCCACTTCGCCCTTCTGCATTTCAGACGCTCCATCCATCTCCACCTTCATCCCTACCATCGGGAGGTGATTTCCGGCGATTCTAAAGCATTCCGCATCCTCCAGTGACCCTTCCGGCCATTAATGACCTCTTCTCCGAGCTTTCTACCGAAGAAGAAGATGATGGAGACGACCTAGAGAACGGACTCAAAGGCCCTCGAGGTGACAGCTCGTCGGTTCCGAAAGCCTCCTCGGACTGCACGTGGAAGTGGATTGACAACCCGCACCTCCGGACAACAACCGCGGTGGATCTTCACTCTCTTGGTTTACTCTTCCTCTATCTTTCTTGTAATGTATGAATGACTCATGCTTGTTGTGAACTGCAATGTCTAGTTATTTGTAATTGGATTTTTGTTGTTTGAACTTGTTTATTAGATTTGCGTTGTGATGCGCCTCGCCCCATCTCACTTCCATTGTTCCACTTGATTGCACTCCGCACTGAACACCTCACCCACTGGCTCACCGTCCATTCGCCCTACCGAAGTACGGCATAGCGGCCGATACACCCATCTCGCCTTGCGAAGCGGTGAGTGCGACCCGCATTTTTCCTTTTAGTTTAATTGGTTGTAAGAACACAAATCTCAAAGCCCCTTTGTTTTTTTCTTTTATTTCACAAACTCTAATAACAATAATTTCGGATTATTCGTCGTTCCACACCAACTGCATTCCTCAAGAGACCGACACTCGGGGATTTATTCCCAAACTTTATTACTTGTGCGACCGGTGCGCTTGCCGTATTTACACGCATCACATAGGACAAAACAAATCCATATGCATGAGATACAAACATCTCTTTGAATCTTTGATGTCAAGTGACTGAAAAGAGGACTTAGTCTTCTTGCCTTTTTGGCAAGCTGAACACACACCCTCTTTTATGCAATGAACTTGAGGACCATTTCTCACTAACCCCATGCTGAACAGCAGTCCAATTAACTTATAGTTCAGATGAGCTAGCCTCTTGTGCCATTTTACACATAGAGAAGCTTTCTCTCCTGCAACCAAACAAATAGGTGAGTTGTTAGACTCATAATCTAGGTTAAGGCAATACACATTTCCTTTCCTAGTGCCAGTCAAAATGATCTCTTGATCACTTGACCTTTTTTACTAAGCACTCCCCTTTGAGGAAAGAAATATCATAACCTAGATCACTAAGTTGACTTATGTTAATCAGGTTATGTTTTAGACCCTTTACATAAGCCACTTTAGTGATTGTAATTGAATCACAAGATATGTTACCAAATCCTTTGATGATTCCCTTTTCTGATCCACCAAAGATAACTTTTGGTCCATTCTTTATGGGCATATAGTCCCTCAACATTCTCCTTGTTCCAGTCATATTTCTGAACAGCCACTATCCAAGTACCATATAGGGGTATGGTCACTTGGATTTACTTGCAACAAATAAAGAATCACTTACCCTTAGAACCAAACTTGCTAGTGGGTCCTAGGTCCTTATTAGTTTGAAATCCTGTGACTGATCTAGCAGGAATCCTACTTTTTATTTTAACACTTAAGTTAAACCAGCAATCCATGGCAAAGTGTCCCACCTTGCCACAACACCAACACTCAAACCTATTATACCTATTCTTAGGTACATACCTTCTTACTTTGTTGCCAGTAGACTTATTAAGTGTTGGTGCTAGAACAACATTCTTCAAGAACTCCTCTTGAATATGATGGGCATGCCTATAGATTAGTCTATTGGCATTAGCACCCTTGCTCATAAAATTTTCATGCTCACAGTGACCATGTGTAATGTCATGATCATACCTGTTAGTAGGATTCACTACCTTCTTAAAGAAAATAGGAGGATTATCAGCTAGAGGCTGAACTGTGGCTTTACCTTTTCTATGAGAATTGGTAGCCCTAGTTCTTCCCTTAAAGCCTAGACCAGTCTTCCCTTTTTATGAAACAAAATTATCTATCAATGGTAAGACTGATTTTTGCTTGAAGAATTTAGCCACTAGCTCTCTCTCTTGATGAAGTTTTCCCTCCAGTTTCTTGATATAATTCTCTTTGAATGAGATTCTGCCCATCTGAATAATTGTAATGTTTTTCAATTTGGCAACCTCATTTAGTTTTTGATCCAGCAGTTTTGCTGAAACTACTACAGCCAGCTTAAGAGACTCAATCTCTTTGGCTTGCTTTTTAACAAGAAACTTGCTCTTCTTTAGAGCATGCAATAACCCACAATACTCATTAATGAGTTGGTGAACATCTCCCTCAGACTCAGATCCATCCACTTCTTTTGAAGAAGATGCTTCTGATTCTGATCCAGTAAAGTAATCTGAGACTAGGGGAGAATTGTTTACCTTACTTGGTCCAGGCTGATCCTGACACTTATCTTCTTCAGATTGATCCATCAACCCTTTACAACAATATTCTTCCACTCCATTTATGGAGTCCAGCATCTGTAGGAATTCTAGTTCCCTAGAATCCTCTTCTGTTGAGAAGAGTCCAACATATGTTTTTTCCTCTTCTTCTTCAGATTCTGAAGATGAAGCGTCTGTCCAACTCTTCTCCTTCTGAGCCACTAGAGACTTCTCCTTCTTGCCTTTGACCAGTTGCTTCTTCTTGTCCTTTGACTCCTTTCTTTTGTCAAGACAGTCAGCTTACAATCTCAGATCTATCAGTAGATCCTACAAGTATTGGTGAGTAAAGAGTAACTTAAAACTTCACCAGCTAGATTTCTCTGTTGATGTTGTCTTCTTGATCAGTTTTTGGATTGACTGATCCTTCTTATCCAGCCTAACTTAGCTTTTCAAAGCTTCTTGATTAGAACAAAATAAGGTGGATCTTCTTTGTTGATGAAGATGATCTTCTGTAACATCCCATATTACTTCTAGGCCCCTTAACTTAGATTGGGTTAGGCATAGGGTGGGTGTTAGGGAAATTAGCTAGGTTTGACCCTAGGTAGTGGGTTGTAGCCATGTGGGGCCCACTATAGGACCAAAGTCAAACTAAGTCAAACTAGCCTAAATAGGGACCCTAGCCACACCATGACCCCACCATATTTCCTTAACCCTAAAAACAATCTAAGTGGACCCTATGACATGTCACTAGGTCAATACTTTGACCCTGGTTGACCCAAGTCAATATTGGGCCTAAAGTGGTTAAACCCATACTCATAGGCCCAATTAGCCTAAGTAGGGAACCCCCTTGACCCAACCCAAGTTGGGTGGTGCCATTAGGCTCATGACCAACAAGTGGGGTCAGCCCACTCATCATGTTGACCAAGTCAACCCAAAAAGTCAACCAAGTCAACATTTTGACCTAAAGAAGGAAAATAATGGCCAAGCCATTTCCCTTGGGCCAAGCCCACCAAATGAGGCCCATTAGCAACCCAAGGCACCAATGAAAGCCCCTACCCCTCTGGTTGTGGAGAGAGAATGCATGAAAGGTGGTATTTTGGAGATTTCATCCAAAGGAGGAGAGAGAAATGGCATTAAGAGGGAGTGAGGCCACTTGGCCTTGGCTCTCTCTTCCCAAAGCTTGCTGGCCGGCCACATAAAGCATTTCAGAGGAATTTAGAGCTGGGGTGGCCAGTTGGCACCATGGGTTAAGCATCCAAGGTTGAGCCCGAGCTCACCTTGGAGTTAACTCCATGTATAAACCACCTCAGTCCAAACCTGCCCCACCAACAGCTTTAGAAGGAGGAAACGAATTGAAATCGATAGCTGGAGCAAGGAATTTGGTGGAGGAACAAGGAATCGGGAAGTAGATCGCCGGATCAGCTCGGCCATGGCAAACCGCCGCCACAACCGCCGCCAAGGCCTGTAATAGGTTCGTTTCGCCGCCCCTCTCTGTACTAGCCGTCTAGATCATTTAGGGGAGATATCAGGCTCAATTGAGCCCGATGCCATGAGAGCAAGGTGTGAAATTCCGAGCTTTTACTTCTTGCTCGGGTTTGTTGGAAGAGCCAACTCCAGCGGCCTCATCGCCGGGAAATGCAAGCCCCCCACCTCAGTGAAGGTGGTGGCGACATCTGCCGGCGGTGGTGGTGGCTCAGCTGGCCGGAAACCGCCAGTAAAGATGGTCCAGGAAGAAAAGATCTGGGCCGTTGATTGCTTGGGGACGATGACCAGATGTCGTCCAATATACTTTAAGATTCGTGCTGTTAAATATATATATGATATAAGGTTATTTGATATGAATGATTCAAATTTTGTCACACTTATTCAGTTAGCTTGCATGTGAATATTAGGGATCTTAAAGCCATCTACTGAAATTATGACCAACATAGAAAATGTAGCCAGTAGGGTTAGCTTTAATTTGACACCCTTAACTTGAGTTTTGGTCCAGTGGTGTGATCTGTAGGACCATTTTGTTAGGACTGGTCCTAGACTAGGGCAGAATTTCAAAATGATGCCTAAGTCAAACCAGTCATCTAAATGACCCAAAAGTTTGGTCATGTGCATTACTAGTGCATATCTTGCCCCTGCCAAAAATTGGGAATTTTTGGGACAACTTTTTCTATAGTATTTGTCATAATATCAAAAATTAAATAAATGAAATATTTGGAGTTATAAGAATCCAAATGGCCCAAAATTTTGGTGGCACGTCCTTGGGGACATCATTGGTGCATGATTAAAAATTTCAGCACATTTGGACCACTTCATGTTGGGTTAATCCACTTGCATGTGTTGGCTATGTATAGCCTTGGGGTGCAAATAGAATTAAATGATATGTTGTACATTCAGCCTAATTGAGGCATCCAAAAATCATGGAATGGATTCCAGAGGTTCATTAGGGTAAAGTTCACCCCTCAGATTAATTATGGGATTTTTGGGATCAAAAATCCCATTATTTGGAACTTTTAAAAATATAGCCTTTTGGAAAATAAATTGGAAAAAAAGGTTTTGTTCAAGTAAAAATCCCCAAATTTTGTCAAGTTAAAATGGAGGTTATAATTGACTTATGAAATTTTATCCTTATGTTTGAGAACCTTTGGAGTAAAATGCATTGAAATTACCATTTTACCCTTATTGCAATTATTCATGAATTGATGGAAATACATATCAGAAAATTTTGGAATTATTTCTAGCATTGTATATTTGTATGATTAGCCTTGTGTATTTATCTCAAAATTTTTGGGTTTACTGATAATTTTTAAATTAGCATAATGGCATTTTGGTAAATACTTAAGAATGGAATTTGATAGGCCATTACACTATAGAGGTTTATGAAACTCTGCCATTAGTCTTAAATTAATGATATATATGATTTGTAATTTTCCTGGAATTTGGGCTTATGTATTCCATATACTTCATTTGGAAAATGGTAATTATGTGGATTTTGTATTAATTAAGGAATAAATAGAAATAATGAAAGGAAAATTATGAAACTCTGTAGACAGCAATATTTTATCAATATACAACCCAGGAAAAATTCCTTAGGTCAGTGGATTATAAATTGTACTACTTCATGTGTAAAGTGACCTAGGGAATTAAATTAAATGATTTAATTAGAAGTCTTAATGACCTAGGAAAGTTATGAAAATCAACATTCTCATTTCATTTGTCCATAACACCCTAGGATAAATAATTAGGAGTTGGTGGCCCAAGGAATTGGAAGCTCGACTTCGGGGTGGTATTAGGTCATGGGCTGCGCATAGTAAAAATAGGTTATACCATAAGGCCCACCGGGGGATAGATCGACAATTGAGCTAGAGATTACGATTGGAAGTATAACCCTGGTGGGTAGTGTTGTCTTAGTGACGAGAGTAAAGTGCAAGTCATTGGGTAACAATTGGAGTGGAGGTCGGCGGAAGACCGTTGCCCTCCCCGATAATAACTTAAGTCATTAGGATCGCCCAAGAGTAATAAGGAGAGTTGGGTGTGGATCATGGGTAGACATCAATTAAAAGTAATTACCCTTGCGAAATAGAACTTTGGGCTTGTCATCCCATATTGGTTCCTAGTGCCTTCCAGACCCCTTCATTGGGCATACCTTGGGCAGTCCTGGGATTAACCCTAAACTACTAAGTTTAATAATCGGTAGACAAGAGTAGTATATTAGGCTAAGGAAAATGGTACACATGCTCACCCGTGATGGGTTGGAGGGAACTGAAATTGATGTGTATTCTCACCCGTGATTGGTTGGAGGGAACTGAACTTGATGTGTGTCCTCACCCGTGATGGGTTGGAGGGATTTATACAAGGACAGGTTGGTCCTGTGAGCCGGGGGCTCGGGTTAAATCATTGCATGTGAGTAAACAAATTGTGGTGGGTCATGCGGTACTGGCCAATCGTCACACCGATGGTAGTACAGTGACTCGGGTGAGGTGTACGGGTGGAAGGGCCAGTATGTTGTTTATTACTGCGGTCAGGCAGACAATCCCCGAAGACGTATACCCGACCTAAAAGTCTAGCAGGCAGCTAGCAATTAGTACGTAGAGACTGTAGAGTGCACTTGGTACGTGTACAGAGGCATACAAGAGAGGTCTAAGCCTGATAGTGTGTATACCCGGCTAGATAGCGGAGAAGCCCGATCCGCTGCTGCCGTAGCCACAACAGTGGTACCTGAGAGTGATGCTAGCTCTCGAAAAGTGGGAACTAAAGGTCTGGGATCTCAGAGTCGCGTGTGTGTGTTGCACTTGCATGTTGCATAACCATAGCATAATCATTCATACTCATTAGGTCATACGCTACATGGATCCTTATCATATAAACTAGTATGAGCTCTTTATATGATAAGTTACTTTGGAAACTCTAACTTATAAGTTTGTATGAGCATTCATATAAGTTAGGGTACTTCTGTGATGGTAGAATAGTGGTAGTATAGTTTTCTTACTATTCATACTTCAGCTGCTGTACTTACTTCTTACTGTTCTTTTCTACTGCACTTACTTCATGTATATAACCTCTAGAATAGAATCATCTATACTCTTTACATACTACTAGTTAGTGCCACTGTCACCTATTTTTACATTGATACCCCTTATTGTCCTCCGCTTCGTCCTCCCGCACGGTACCTAGGAGTTGCGGGGCGTGGTGCGGAGGAAACGATTTAGTCTTTTGACTAATGGTCGGTGAACATATCATTTTAGGAGTTCGAGGAGATGGTGCACCAGCACGACGAGGTGGCAGGACTTGAGGAGCAGATCCGTTACCACCGACTACTACTACTACTGCGCGTCCTCAGGTAGGACGAGACCAGATGATGATATAGATAGCTTCCGCTTATGTTTTGAGAGAGTGAGATATTGAGATATTCATGTATCGGGCATAAGTCCTTACTCTCTTTTATTATTCTACTCATTATTGGACTACATATTAGTGTACTTTTCATTTGATATATATATGATTAGTACTGTGGCTGTGGACTATGATGTTTTACTCTTTTGTTTACTTCTGTTTCTCATATTGTCCGAACAAGTTTATGATCGTACTAGCCGACAGAATCGGTGACTTGCGGTGTCGACTAACCCGTGTGTTAGTGTCACCGTAAGGCGGCGGTCTTGGGCATAAGATCCGAGTTAACTCCTCGGAAGGGGGAGATGGATCTTACATCTTCAATCAGCTTCTTCCTTAAATTCAGATAGAACTTTGAATCTTTCTTGCAGACAACCCTTGATATGTCAGAATTCTTCTTATTGATGCCTCACGTTGTTATTCATGTTTTTTGTGTCGTTTCCGATCTGTCTCTTATATAGAGCTTGCTTCATGGTTACCGGCTGATCCAGTTCATAACAAACTTCTGACAGTTCTAACCATGGTGTCAGACCGGCTAGTTATGACAGCTGTCAAGTCACCAGTCACGTTACCAGGTTCTTCAATGTATTTTCAACTCAGCACACATCACTCAGTAGACTGCTTCACATGTGTCGACACATATAGACTAAGTGTCAACACAAGTCTTCATGGTGTCGACACAATTACTCCAAGTGTCGACACAATCATACTTCTGCTTCTCGACACTGCTTATGTTGTATGTGTCGACAGAAGTCCTGTGTGTCGACACAGCAACTTCTTGTCTTGACATTTCTATTGCAGACATTTGGTGTTGAGTGTTTGTCAAATGGCGTTGAGTCTGTGTCGACACAATTACTTCTGAACTCGACACAGCCTTTTGAGGGTTGGTGTGTCGACACAAGTCCTGTGTGTCGACACAATTGCTTCAGGTGTTGACATATCTCCTGAATGTCGACATAGCTTCAGTTTTAAGTGTCGACACAAGTCCTGCTTCAGATATTGACACATTTCTTGATGTCGACACAACTGCTTCTTTAAGTGAAGCTTTGAGTGTCGACACAGCTTCTTTATAAATGTCGACAAAAATTCTGGGTGTCGACACAACTTCCCTGAGTGTCGACACAATTTGCCTGTGTGTCGACACAGCTTGCCTGAGTGTCGACACAAGTTTCTTAAGTGTCGACACAGTTTCTTCACAAGTGTCGACACTTGTACTTAGAAAATTTTCCTTCAAATACTTAAACCTGCACAATGAAACTCAAACTCCTATCAAATACAAATTGATGCATATAATTGATTAAGTTGTGGCTTCTCCAAATCTAGTACACATTTTCCAATGTACCCAACACCGACGTGGTGACTGGTACGGTTTAATTTATAGCAAATTAGCTTTAAATACTGTTACCCAGTTCTTGTTAGCTTAATACTGTTGTATAGGCTTTGTTCTGATTGGCGGTAGTCCAGCACGAGCACTTTTCGATACGGGAGCTTCACACTCCTTTTTATCCGAAAGTTTCATAACGCACATCGGAGTCCCTTCTTCGATGGCAAAGGACAAATTGGATGTGTTGCTACCGAATGGGTGTTCGATGCGTGCGGACAGAGAATGCGCCGTAAAGGTTCATATTGGAAGCCAAGAGTTCGACTTGCTAGCGTCGTTGCTGCCGCTAGCAGAGTTCAACGTTATCTTCGGTATGGATTGGCTTTCGGAGAAGAAGACTTGTATCGATTGCAACTATAAGGAGGTCAAGCTGGGTGTTGGGCAGGAGACGACGTTTGCGGGATTGAAGGGGTCGAGCAAGATGCTGATGTCTGCTCTTCAAGTGGTGAAGGCGGTTCGTGCTAGAGCAGAGCTGTTCTTCACATTAGTGGAGGCTGTAAAGCCTAAGGCCACTTTGGATTGTATCCCAGTGGTATGTGAGTACCCCGACGTGTTCCCAGGCGATCTTCCCGGAGCCCCACCGCAGCGAGAAATTGATTTCACCATCGAGCTAGTGCCAGGTGCCAAACCTGTATCACGTTCTCTTTATAGGTTGGCCCCTAAGGAGACGGCGGAGTTGAAGGTTCAACTAGAGGAGTTGATGGAGCAAGGGTATGTACGTCTAAGCTCGTCACCTTGGAGCGCACCGATCCTCTTTGTTAAGAAGAAGGATGGGAGTTTGTGGCTGTGTATCGACTACAGGGAGTTGAACAAGCTAACGGAGAAGAATAAATACCTGATTCCAAGGATTGATGATCTTTTCGATCAGTTAGTCGGATCGTCGGTATATTCGAAGTTGGATTTGAAGTCTGGATATTATCAGCTGAGGATAAGGGAGTGTGATATCTCGAAGATGACATTCAACACAAGGTATGGACACTTCGAGTTCACGGTCATGCCGTTTGGACTGACGAATGCGCCATCGGTGTTTATGGATTTGATGATTAGGACGTTCTGAGAGTACCTAGACCGTTTTTTGATCGTCTTCATTGACGACATATTGGTGTACTCGCAGTGCGAAGAAGATCACTTCAAGCATCTACATCTAGTCTTGGAGACGCTGAGGAGGAATGAACTATATGCAAAATTCTCCAAATGCGAGTTCTGGCTACCCTCAGTAGCATTCCTTGGTCATATTGTCAGTGGGGAAGGTATAGCGGTGGATCTGGCGAAGATTGTTGCGATACGGGAGTGGCCTTTGTTGTCTTCAGTAGCGGAAGTCCGTAGTTTTCTTGGGCTTGCCGGCTATTACAGGCGTTTCGTAGAGAACTTCCCGCGGATAGCGTTACCTCTCACAAAGTTGACAAGGAAGGATCAGAAGTTCTTGTGGACGCAGGAGTGCATGCAAGCGTTTGAGGAGATGAAGGGACGGTTGACCACGGTGCCAGTGCTAAGTTCGCCGAGTGGGACCGAGGGATTTGAGATTTATAGTGATGCCTCAGGTAGTGGTTTGCCCTGCATGCTGCTGCAGCATGATAATGCTATAGCGTATGGATCGCGTCAGCTGAAGGTGCACGAAAGGAATTATCCGGTCCATGACTTGGAGTTGGCAGCCGTGATATTTGCGCTTAAGCTGTGGAGACACTATTTGTACGGTGTAAAGGTCGATATTTATACCGACCATAAGAGCCTGAAGTACCTGTTGGATCAAAAGGATCTGAACATGAGGCAGCAGAGATGGATGGAGTTCTTGGGGGACTATACGTTCAAGATTCATTATGTACCCGACAAGGGCAATGTAGTTGCGGATGCGTTGAGTCGCAGGGCTCCTGCCCAAGCCAATTGGTTGTCGGTTCATGATGAGAGGCTAGTTCAGGAGTTGGAGGCGTTAGAGATCTGTTGTGTGGACAAGCATACTAGCGCTAAAGCATTGTTGAATTGGACGGAAGTTCAGTATGACCTGACTGATCGCGTTCGGCAGGCATTGGAGATGGATGGTAGTATGAAGGAGCTTATGGATACAGCGTTGGATGGGTCAAATTCCAAGTTTTCAGTTGAGTATGGGCTGTTAAGGAAGGACCATGGTTTGTGCATCCCAAGCGGGGGAAATCTACGGGCGGAGTTGATGTACGAGGCTCATAATACCAAGTACTCAATCCACCCGGGGAGTACGAAGATGTACCGGGGCCTTAAGAAGCTGTTTTGGTGGCCAGGTCTCAAGAAGGACGTGGCACTGTTTGTGGCTAAGTGTCAAACGTGCGCCTTAGTAAAGGCGGAGTGCCAAAAGCCTGAAGGATTCTTGAAATCCTTGTCTATTCCGGAATGGAAGTTCGACGACATATCGATGGACTTTGTGCATGGCTTGCCAAGGTCGCAGAAGGGGAACGACGCCATCTAGGTGATCGTAGACCGGTTAACAAAGGTGTCGCACTTTATTCCGCATAGGAAGGATGATTCAGTGGAGAGACTGACGAAACTATATGTGGATAATATAGTCAGACTGCACGATGTGCCTCACAACATCGTGAGTGATCGCGATGGGAGTTTTACGTACAATGATTGGAGGTTGGTGCAACAGATGCTGGGGACTAAATTGAAGTTCAACACAGCCTTCCATCCGCAGACGGATGGGCAGACCGACAGGGTCAACAGAACTATGGAAGACATGCTCCGCATGTGTGTTCTAGACTTTGGGAAGCATTGGGAAGACCACCTATATTTGGTGGAGTTTGTGTACAACAACAGCTACCAGACGAGTATTCAAATGGAACCCTTCGAGGCCCTGTATGGTAGGAAGTGTCGCACACCGTTATCGTGGCTAGAAACAGGTGAGGCATGGTTGTACAAGAAGCAGGAGGTGGAGAATGCTACATATTTGGTGCAGATCATTCGAGAGCATTTGCTGACCGCTCAGGACAGGCAAGCTAAGTACTACAATGCCAAGCACTAGAACGTGGAGTTCGCGGTCGGCGATTGGGTGTACTTGAAGATAAAGCCGTTCAAGGGTGTTTCGCGGGTGCGACGCTTGAAGAAGCTGAGCCCGAGATACCTTGGACCCTTTGAGATTGTGGAGCGGGTTGGCGAATCAGCTTATTGTTTGAGGCTATTGGTGGAGTTGAGTGGACTACACGATGTATTCCACATCTCAGTGTTGCGGAAGGCGGTGCAAGAACCTTCGCAGGTGATCGTAGTGGATCAAGTGCCAGTGGACGAAGGGTTGACGACTAAGGTCAAGCACGTTCGTATTGAGGACTTTGAGGTCAAGCGACTCCGTAACAAGGAGATCCGGATGGTCAAGGTCCGGTGCGACAATTGCGGTCGGGAGGAGCTCTCTTGGGAATGGGAGCAGACCATGCAGGAGGAGTACCCAGAGTTATTTCTCTCAGGTAATGCTTTTGGTTTTTGTTTATCTTTCCTTTGGTAATTTCGTGGACGAAATTATTTTAAGAGGGAGAGAGTTGTAACGCCCCGAAACTTAAAAGGGTGACGGGTGGCATTTTGAGCCAAATTTTGGTTTTGCTAGAGGTGACACGGCCTGGGATACGGGCGTGTCCCAGGGCGTGTCGTTTTCGGGATCAGCGTTGGTCACGTGGTCGACAATTTATGAGTCAACGATCGTCGGGGGGGGGGGGGGGGTGAACACGACCTGGGACACGGGCGTGTCCCAGGGCATGTCGGTCACTCAAAGCCTTACACTCAACGATCGTTGAGTGAGGGGCGCACGACCTGAGCCCAGGCGTTTTCGGGTCCGACACGGGCGTGTGTAATTTGACACGGGCGTGTCGAATGCCCGTATCCTCCTCGGGTCGTGCAGAGTTTTGTGCTAAGGCAGTTATACGGCCTGGGACACGGGCGTGTCCCAGGGTGTGTCTAGCACACGGCATGAGACACGGGCGTGTCACATGGCCGTGCTATGCTCGGGTGTTTTGGACCTATGTCGTTGGGGGGAACACGCCTGGCGACACGGGCGTGTATTGGCTGATACGGGCGTGTCAAACCTAACACGAGCATGTTGGGTGCCCGTGTTCTTTTTGGGACGCGTCAGTTTCGACGGCGAATGGGTGACACGACCCTGAACACGGCCATATTGCAACCCGTGTTCAGCCCAGGATTTCTAATTTTGGGCTGAATCGTGGCCGTCCATTTCCTTAGTTTGCGATCCAATGGCTGGGGGCTATTCCTGAGGAGATATAACCGGGAATAGGGCTTTGAAAACCCTCATTCAATTTTGGTTATCTCTCTAAAATCTAGAGAGAAGGGAGAGCAAGGAGGAAGAAGGAGAGCTAGATCCGGTCACCGGCGGAGCTTCGGAGCTCCAAATCGCGAGCCGACTTCGGATCCGCGGAGGAAAGGAGATTGCGGTGCTTTCCATCCGCATAGATTTCCATGGCGACAAGTAAGAACGCTAGGGTAACGATTCTCATCCTAGGACATGTGAAGTCCTCTTTTCCTTTGCATAGGAAGCCCTCTCATGCGAGTGTGCGATTATTTGAGACGTTCCTTGGGGTAGATATGTAAAGTCCCCCTTGTGTAGAGTCCGTATGCGAAAACGGACATAGGTATGATGTGTGAAGCCTATCTGGACAAGTTGGTCTGGATCGGTGATGTTGCATTGCATAATAACCGGAGAAGACTCCGTGTGAATGGTTGTTTTTCGTGTTTTCTACGAGGTAGATTGCAATAGGGAGCCTTGGGGACTAACTCAAAGGTGCACCCGGAAAACTGGACAAATGCGGGATGTTGACAACATGGTGGTCGGGGAGCCAACTTGAGCATAACCGGGTTATGTGAATTGTGTGATGGAAACAGGACTCAGGGAGTCTTGACCTGCACATATGGCTTAAATTGTCATTTCGGTATGAGCACGGGTCAAGCGGAACCGTACCCGATCTATGTCGTTCGGTAGAACCGTTGGCATAGATGAGGGTCTTCGGCGGTCTATGGCTTAAATTGACGTGACCAATGCCAGGAAGGCAAAATGCTCATATGGTTGGCCGTCCAAGGGACGGTGGTGAGACGGGTACGTCTATGGCTTAAATTGACGTGACGTTGGCCGGTTCACCGTGAATGTGACCTGAGTGCACGGGGTGTGTGGCCGTGCATGCCTGCACCTGTGATGAAGTGTGTGTTTACACTATACCGCTTGATTATGCTAACAAAATGCAGGGAAGAGCATCGCCGCCCTGAGTTGGGGGCGGGGTCGTTATAATTTGGTCAGCATAGCAGACCGTTGCTTTTGTTTACCACCATGCGGTGGATTATTGCTTGCAGGTGCTGCGAAGCCGAACGGTAAATAGCGGGCTAAAGCCCAAGTTGCTGTGCCGGCCCTCGAAGGCCTAATTTTGAGTGTTTTTCTTATGTACTCATGTGTGACCGGCCTGCGTGCCGAGGTTTGGAAGACACTTTTATTGAGCAAACATTTGTAAGGCCATAAAGCTAATATTTGTGTTGTAAACATTCATATGGGATTTTTCTAGTGGACATTCATGCTTGGCTGGGTTCTTTTATCTTTGCAACTTAATAAATTGCTTCCGCTAGGTGCTCTGTGTAGGACGTTGTGATTGGTTGATTGGTTTCAATAAGTAACCAACCGGTCTGTTCGTAGTATATGGCGTCGGGCCCCAGCCGGACCTACTGCTATATGTTATACGACGGATAGAGGTGTTACACCACGTGCCCAAATATTATAGGTTATTACTTGTAATTAGTATTATAAATAGGAGTAATGAGTTGTAATGGAGATTAAGAAGGAATTAATAAAGTTAGCTTTCCCTCTGTATCTCCCGACTCCCTTTCCTCTCTCCCACCTCCGGTCATCCCCTAGACCATTGTTCTTCTCCTTCTCTACCCCTGGCTGCCTCCCTCATGGCCTTCTTTTAGGTTTATATCATCTGCCACCACTCCGATGATCTCCGGGAATCATTAATGATCAACGATCGTTACAGCAGTATGCAAGAGTTAAATGAGAGAGAATAAGGAAGGATAATTGGCGCTTCCCCCAATATGATGCATGCCCAACGGTTAGGCGGGAGGTCTGGGGTTGGCCTGTATAATGTTTAGGGAAGGTAAATTTGGTCATTTACTGTCAGGTTATATAAGACAGAGTGGTAAGATTTTCTTCTTTTGTTTTTATGATTGTTGTGTTATGGCGGCACGAAGAGGAGAGCTTTCCCTGTTGATTGTTCGCCTGTTCAGGACTCGGTCCTTAGGGTGTCTGTATCCGGTGTTATCGTGGTGGTGCTATTTCCCGGAGTTCTGTAAGTGGATGTGCTCTTTGACGATCCAATGGCAGAACTAAAAAATATGAGACAAAAGATCACGGTTCAAACTTTCTTGGATGAGTTTGACATCCTATTACACCGGGTGAACATTTCGCAGGAATACACATTCAACTTTTGCATGACCAAACTTAAATAAGAAATTGGATATGCGGTCCGTATGTTTCGACCCAAGACCTTACAGGACATCTTTGCCTTAGCTCGCATTGAAATGAGAGTACAGTTGCTATAATTTTCACAGTTTTCTTTAGAGTGGGGTGAATAGAGATTAAAAATTATCTTAAAATACTTAATTTTAATCACAAAATTTGCATCCATATAAACAATTATCCAGAATCAGATGTAACAAAGTAAAATCACAACACAACATCACAGAAATTAAGACAAAAAAAATCACAGAAGACACAAGGATTATAGTGGTTCTCCCTCAAACTAGGTACATCCACTCTTTTACCCCCTTAGTAAGCGTTCACTATCACAATATCTGAGTCATTTGATGAGGAAACTCTTAGAATTACACCAAATATTTTGATAAGGAGATCTTCAACCAATTACAATCTGACTCTTTTCTCATGGTGAATCTAAAACCTCTCACAGAATCTTTTGATGAGAGATTCACAAAACTTTTTTCACCAATGCAAAACATAAAATAAGAGAATATTTGAGTTAGAATGATTCTTCTCTTTGTGTCCTCTCTTCAGATTTCTGAGGACAATCAATGATGATCTTTGGAACTTCTGATGAATCTCTAAATATCAAAATATCAAAGACTATAAGCCCGATCTCTAGATAATCATTCAAAATCTCTTCTGAATCTAATGCAATTTCCTCTCGAGAAGAAAAAGTACTAATTCTCTAATCAGACTCAGTAATTATCAAACCAATCGACTGATATTGAAAAGATTCAATTGCAGATGATAATCTTTTTCGGTCGAATTCAATCTTCTTATGATCTTATATGATTTTTTTAATCGTCTGTTAATGATTGATAATTTGTGATAGACTTTTCTATATCTATTCACTTCATATTCGTGTATCTCATTATATATATATATATCGACGTCTTCTAACGTCTTTAAGAATCCGTTATGTAAACTCCTTCATTTTATTAAGATTGAAGTCACAAAACATTTTCTGTTAAGAAATCCAGTCGACATAACGTCAAGTTCTCGTCGAAGTAACATCAAATTCTAACTATCTGTAAAATTCACTATGTAGTCGATGTTCAATCCCTATCATCTCGAAGTATGCATCGATATCATCCTTTGAGTGTCGTCGACTTATCAAATTTAATTGCTCTGACTTTTTTTTTGAAGTAATGTCGAATTCCAGTCAAAGTTGCATCGACTTCTACTCGACACATGTTGGTAATTCATGACTTTTCTCTTATATTCAGTATGCCTTTCTTATGTCGCTTATATAAATGACATTCTAGGACTTCTAAGACCAAATTACCCTCTCTATACATCATAGGTAATAGACCTAGGATGTTGAATCACTAAATATAATTTGTTAAGATAAATCATAAGGGTTTTTCCCAACACGCATGGAAGAACGTCAAACGACATCCTCAAACCGACGGAATTACTACAATATGGTGGAGTTGAGTATGGCAGTTGACTGACGTATATCAACCCCCAAATCATTTCCTCACAGCACAGACACATATACACCTACCAGAAACCATAACGAAAATCATCGCCTAACATCCAAGAAGCTCGAGGAGAATCGTAGCAAAGGACTTTGCTTCTATTGCAATAACAATTACACACTTGATCACAAGTGTTTGGCGAAGGGCAAATCGTTTGCACTGGTAATGATTGATGACGTTGATCAACCACCACCCGAGCTAATGGACGCGAATGGGGTCGACGACCAGGACACTGAGGAAGGGGAGACAATGTCACACTTATCTGTTCATGCAATGATGGCCATTACACAGTATCATACCATGAATGTGATGGCCTCCTATAACGACCAAGCCATCCAAGTGTTGATTGACTCGAGAAGTACTCATAATTTCGTGGACGCAGAGGCTGCCCACCGATTACAATGCCAACTAACACTGATATCTCCTTTTATATTGGCGATTGTAGATGGAAGACATGTGTCTAGTTCCAACAAGGTAGTGGGGTTTAAATGGCGGATGCAAAGGATTGTTCTTCACTATGAATATGTTGGTGCTTACACTAGGCGAGAGCGAAGTGGTGCTTGGGATCCAATGGTTGAGTACCCTGGGGTTGATACAATGGGATTTCGGCAATCTCCGCATGGACTTCACTAGCCACAGATGGAAAATTTTGTTATGTGGATCCAAAACTACTGGTGGCACTTGGATGAAACAATAAAGATTGGAGAAGGTGATGGCCAAGAGAGGATGACACTTAAACATTCTTTCCATTTGTCTGGTTGGGGACCTGTCCACCCTAACAATCAACACATAAGAGGGCTGTGAAAATAGCTACCTCTGCCCGCACAATGGGATTAACTTCCAAGACTAGTTCAGAACCTTATTGCCACAAGAGGCGGTCCACCTACGGGAGTTACTCGCCACTTTCCAAGATATATTTTGAGATCTTGTGTACCTACCACCTCTCCGCTAACATGAACAACATATCCTACTCAAGGGCGATCATGACGACATTAATTTGCGGCCTTATCGCTACTCGCCACTACAGAAAGTTGCAATTGAGAAATTGGTCAAAGAGATGTTGGAGACCAGAATAATTTGGCCGAGTTACAACCCCTATGCCTCCCTAGTTGTGCTTGTGAAAAAAGGTGACAATGTTAAAATTTTATATAACGGAAGATGGGAAACCAGGCGTAGGAACACTCAACCTATCCGAGCCCAAATAAACTAGATGCAAACCAGAAGAGCATAAATCTTGTACTAAACAATTTTTACAAGGCGAGACATACATGGCGAGACATGATTTGCCAAGATACCGAAAGGGAAAATAGAAACAATACAAGGCAAAACTAGCCGCGCGGACTGATGAGGTAACCGCCGGCTCTACTGCTATCCTCTACGGAGTCCGCTCAACCCGCCTAGTCGCCAGACCACAACCAAGCCGCACGGACTGCCCATTATTCCAATGCTGAACTCTAACCGCTGATCTACAAGCTGCCTAACTGCGAGGTCACCTAGCCGCCAGACCGCGCGAGCTGCTGCAGAACTGAACAGAGCCGCCAGAAATGGACAACTTATTGAACCCAGAAACTAGTTGCAGAAGAGAGACCGCCTAGCCACAACCCGCGACCTGTTGTTAACCACTAGTTGCTATCCGTAGAGTCCTTATTGTCCCTGAACGCAGTCAGAACCAAGTCCTGGCTTTCCAGCGCTATCCGCACAACCTACACAACATAACTCGGTCAGCCTCCTCAAACTGTGCAGATACAAAATCCTGTCCGCAGCAACTATCCGTGAGTTCACTTACTGTTCATTCAGTTATATCTTGATGTGACAAGGGGTCCTATTTATAGGCATTGTGAGGAGTGTGGTCACCGCCCTAGCCAATAGGATAACCATCCCATCCCACAATAAGAATCAAGTGTATCCGCAAGCCGTGGATACACAGCCAGTCCACCGCAACCTGTGCTGGATAGCCAGCCCTCTAAGAGCATCACCAAGTTCGGATAGTAACCTCTATCCACCTTGTCGCCAAAGGCCTAGCCAGGACGCTGTTGGAGTTACCATGGTGATCTAGAAGTGGTCAAACATGTAATCTCATTGCCAACGCGATATGAGCCTGCAGGGTCGCACATAAGAGCATGTGGAGAAGTTGGAAGATTGACTGTGTTGGTAAGGGTTACCAATCACCACCCAGAATAGGTCGGGCAAACGTTGCCAAAGGCAAAATCGTCGAGAATCAATTTGCTGAAATCGTCGAGAATCGAGGACAGTGTCGTCGAGACTGTCTGCTGATTCTCGCCGAATCTGGCTGCTGATTCTCGTCGAATCTGCATGTTGATCTCACCGACTGATTCTCGCCGAACCTGTAAGTGATTCTCGCCGAATTTTCCAGAAACCTTGACCTGTGCGGTGTGCGGATAACGATACTTTTATGCTTTTGGTATAAAAGGGGACTTAGGGTTTTGGGATCATGAGGCTCTCGACAGATCGAGCATTTTCTCCTGTAGCTGGATCGAACCCGACGGAAGTGTTTCGCTGCTCGCTCCGCCAAATCCTGAGCCCCGCCGGATGGAAGAGTTCCGCTTCCGTCGCCTCTTCGCTCCGCCGACCTCATCCTCTCCGGCGACAGTCGCCGACGTTGCTTTTCCTGGAGCGGACCTAGCAGTCCGTGGAAGTGTAAAGGTGCGGTTGATCTCCTTCCCGACCCTTCGTGTGACGAAGCTCGGTGTTCTCCCGCTCGTGTGGATTTCTGCAGAGACATGGACGTTATTCCACGTAGAACTCACCACCGATGAGGACTCGAAGCTTGGAGCATATCTGTTGAGTTGTGACTCAACGCCACTAAGGTATTTTGCCTAGTAATTTTGTTTACTTCTTGATTCAACATTTGTGGCCCGATCCCATCTCTTTTGGGTTGTTCTGATGTTTTATTCCTTCCGTTGCGTGCACAAGCGTTGTGCCATCCTTATAGAGAAACCCAACAGTGGTATCAGAGGGAGGTTGCGGCCATGATTGTTGTTTTGGAAGTTAGGTTATTCCAGTGCGTGTAAACCTAGGGATTTAGAAGTGTTCTAAATTTCTAGATTTATTCCTAGTACATCAATTGTTGATGGTTTTTCCAAGGGATATCGGTGGGCCCATATCCCACAGGTTAGGGGATCTGCCCCTTGGAACCCGGCCAGGATCGTCTGGGATTTCGTGATAATTTCTAATTGTTAGAAATTGTCGTCTCCTTAGCAGTAACCGTCCCTCGAATGTTTAGTGAACCAGTGTATTGTTTTGGATTTTGCATCTAATAATGAAAGATGAGCTTGTCTACTGTTTTAAGTTGAGTTGTCTTTGCTTTTGTCCAATTCATGTAAATCTGGAGATTTGGAAGAGTCCGGATGTTCAGATTTAGCCCTTCTCTTCTATCAAATGTTGATAGTGTCAGGTTGTGCATATAAGGGATGCATGTGGATTTTAGAAATTGTTTTTCTGTGGATGTGCACATTGATCAAATGTTGATCATGGTTAATGGTTAACCCATAATCAAAATCCCTTCCTCTAATATTAAGTGTTCGGATGCCTTCCGATGGATGACACTCTTCCTGCCTCAATCGATGAAGTGTGGGCTTGCCAAAGCAAGGTGCATTAATCTATCTTGGTAAGGGTGCGAGCGGATAATTGTGATATCCCACTGTCGACATTGGGTCTAACTTAACTAGGTGACCTCAAAAGTTGAGTGCCTAGAGGCATGAGGTTGGCATGCACCACATGATGGATGCGAATAAAGAGTTATTCACCAACCATACAAGAATTGCATGAGGATGCAATTGGCAAGCGTTGCCTACCTAAATAACCGCATTGTGAGAGGAAAGCCAAAGCTGACGCATAGTGTTGGTGAAATACGGATCTTGTCCACTAAGAGAGTAGCTCGCATGGACTCTCCGAATTGATAGTGAGGGCTATTATTTTGAATAAAATAGTGGGAGTTTTTTTAATTGAAGTCCAAATTAAGAAAATAATTGTATTTTGAAATTTTGGTACTGATTTATTCTGCATGAATTCTTGTAGAATTCCATGGTAAGTGGTTCACACTCCACTCTGTCTCTGAGAGCCATCCTTGAGAAGGATAAGCTCAGCGGGAATAATTACATGGATTGGTACAGGAACCTGAGAATTATTATCAGGCAAGAGCGAAAGCTCTACGTCTTGGAAGAAGAAGCCCCCGAGGTGCCGACCGGGAATTCTTCCCGTGCTGATAAAGATACTTATAAGAAGTATACTGATGACGCCTTGGACGTCGAATGCCTTATGCTTGCCACCATGAACTCCGAGCTTCAGAAGCAACATGAGAACATGGGGTGCAAGGAGATTGGCGAGCATCTCAAGAAAATGTTTCAAGGGCAAGCTCGTCAAGAGAGGTTTGACGACACCAAAGCGTTGTTTCAGTGCAAGATGGGAGTTCGAGACTCAGTAGGGACTCACGTACTCAAGATGATTGGGTATATAGAGAACCTTGAAAGACTGGGTTTTCATCTGGGTCAAGAGTTGGCTACAGATCTGATCCTGCAATCATTGCCGGACAGTTACGAGCAGTTTGTCTTGAACTATAACAAGAATGAGATAGACAAGACACTGCCCGAGCTCCTAGGCATGTTGAGAACTGCCGAGATCAATATGAAGAAGGCCAAGCCTGCCAGCCCCATACTGATGGTGCATAAGGGCAAGGGCAAGGCCAAGGGCTTCAAGAAGATGAAGGTGGGACCTAAGTCACATCTTGAGCCCAAGTCTCCTGCACTGATGAAGAAGAAGAGCACGGTGAAGGAGGGGAAATGCCACCATTGTGGCAAGGCTGGTCATTGGAGGAGGAACTGTCCTTCGTACATTGAGGGTCTGCAGAAAATGAAGGGAGGTATGACCTCTGCTTCAAGTATTTACGTTATAGAGATAAACCTTTCTGCTCCTTCATCTTGGGTATTAGATACCGAATGTGGTTCTCACATTTGTACAAATGTGCAGGAACTGGGAAGGAGAAGATTACTGAGTAAAGGGGAGGTGGACCTGCGCGTCGGCAATGGAGCAAGAGTTGCTGCTGTAGCCGTAGGGGTTTACTGTCTTTCTTTGCCCAGTGTGCTTGTAATAGAACTAGATAACTGTTATTTTGTTCCGGCAATAACTAGAAACATTATATCCATTTCATGCTTGGACATGATTGGATTTTCTTTTATTATTAAGAACAACTATTGTTCTATATTTAAGAATGATGTTTGTTATGCTGTAGCCCAATTGTTTAATGGTCTTTATGTTTTGAACTTGGACCATCAGATTTATAATGTTGAAAAAAATAAAAGACTAAAAACAAATGACTCAAACCCTACATATCTCTGGCATTGTCGTTTGGGCCATATAAACGAGAAGCGTATATCCAAGCTCCATAAAGATGGACTTTTGGACTCATTTGATTATGAATCATTTGAGCGATGCGAATCTTGTTTGTTAGACAAGATGACTTAGGCCCCTTTCACTGGTTATACTGAGAGGGCTGAGGATCTCTTGGGTGTTATACATAGTGATGTATGCGGACCCATGAGTTCCATGGCTAGAGGTGGGTATTTCTACTTCGTTACATTTACTGATGATTTTAGTAGATACAGATATGTGTATCTTATGAAGTGCAAATCCGATACCTTTGAAAGTTCAAAGAGTTCAAGAATGAAGTAAAAAACCAGTTGGGTAAAAGGGTTAAAGCACTCTGATCCGATCGAGGTGGCGAATACCTGAGTCATGAGGTCCGTGATCATCTGAAAGAGTGTGGTATTGTATCACAGCTCACTCCACCTAGAACACCATAACATAATGGCGTGTCTGAGAGGAGAAATCGTACTTTGTTAGACATGGTACGTTCGATGATGAGTCATGCAGACTTGCCTGTTTCCTTTTGGGGTTTTGCTTTAGAGAATGCTGCAATGACACTGAATCGCGCCCCAACGAAAATGGTTCTGAAGACACCATATGAGATATGGACTGGGAAGCGTCCTAGTATGTCGTTCATTAAAATTTGGGGCTGTGAGGCATACGTGCGATGTCAAATGCCTGACAAGCTAGAACCCAAATCGGATAAATGTTATATGGTGGGATATCCTAAGGAAACGAAAGGGTATTACTTTTACCTACCGTCTGAGGGCAAAGTGTTTGTCGCAAGGACTGGCGTCTTCTTGGAGAAAGAGTTCTTATCAAGAAAGACTGAAAAGGTAGAACTTGAAGAAGTTCAAGAACCACAAGTAGTGAATGAACCGGAATTGGATTCTGAGACAGGACTACAAGATGTTGTAGCTAGAGAACCTGCTCAAGAAACACAAGTCCTATGTAGATCTGGTAGACCGAGGTTTGAGCCTGAGAGATATGGATTTCTCATGTCTCAAATAGGTAATCTGTTGCTTATGGATCATGATGATGAACCAGTAACCTACCAAGAGGCTATGAATGGACCGGACTCCGACAAATGGCTTGAGGCTATGAAATCCGAGATGGACTCCATGTATGCAAACCAAGTTTGGAACTTGGTGGAACCACCTGAAGGGGTACGACCCATAGGGTGCAAATGGGTCTTCAAGAAGAAGACCGACATGGATGGGAATGTACAGACATTCAAAGGGCGATTGATGGCTAAGGGTTTCAAGCAAATTCATGGTATTGACTATGATGAGACTTTTTCCCCTGTTGCCATGGTAAAGTCCATAAGGATATTGCTTGCTATTACTGCGTATTATAACTACGAGATCTGGCAGATGGATGTCAAAACGGCTTTCCTTAATGGAAACCTTCTTGAGGAAGTGTACATGACACAACCCGAGGGTTTTGTATCCCCAAATGAAGCCACTAAAATATACAAGCTGAACAAGTCCATCTATGGACTGAAACGGGCCTCTCGAAGTTGGAATCTTTGTTTTGATGAGAAAATCAAAGAGTTTGGTTTCATCAAGAATGAAGATGAGCCTTGTGTTTACAAGCGAATTAGTGGGAGCATTGTTGTCTTCCTGATATTGTATGTAGATGACATACTTTTGATTGGGAATGACATTCCTACCCTGAAAGTTGTTAAGAACAACCTAGGGAACTGCTTTTCTATGAAGGACTTGGGTGAAGCGACTTACATACTCGGTATTAAGATCTATAGAGATAGATCGAAGAAGTTGCTGGGTTTGACCCAGAGTACATACATTGAGAAGGTGTTGAAGCGGTTCAACATGCTTGAGTCCAAGAAAGGATTTTTACCCATGTCTCATGGTGTGAATCTCTCTAAGGACTAGTGTCCAAAATCTTGTGAAGATAAGGACCGCATGAAGTTGATTCCATATGCTTCGGCAATTGGATCAATCATTTATGCAATGTTATGTACTTGACCCGATGTCTCCTTTGCTTTGAGCATGACTAGCAGGTATCAGTTAGACCCCGGTGAGTGTCACTGGATTGCAGTCAAGAATATCCTGAAGTACTTGAGAAGGACTAAGGATGTGTTCTTGGTGTATGGTGGAGAGGAAGAGCTCGTTGTAAGTGGTTACATGGATGCTAGCTTCCAAACTGATAGAGACGACTCAAAGTCTCAGTCAGGTTTTGTGTTTTGCCTTAATGGAGGAGCTGTGAGCTGGAAGAGTTCCAAGCAAGAGACAGTCGCTGATTATACAACAGAGGCTGAGTATATTGCTGCGGCTAACGCAGCGAAGGAGGCTGTATGGATTAGGAAATTCATCGGCGAGATTGATGTAGTTCCTAGCATTGTTGGTCCCGTAGTTCTCTACTGTGATAACAATGGTGCAATTGCACAATCTAAGAAACCTAGATCCCATCAGCGCTCCAAGCACATACTTCGGCGGTTCCATCTTATTCGTGAGATTGTCGAACGAGGAGATGTGAACATTTGCAGAGTGCCGACTGAGGAGAATATTGCGGATCCACTGACAAAGCCTCTCGCGCAGAGAAAGCATGATGGTCATACTAGATCAATGGGTATACGATACCTAAATGATCAACTCTAGTGAGAGCCTTGTGGGTTGCATGTAAACATATATTTTGTTGGCTGATTATTGTTTATTCATATGATGAATTGTGTACCAAATGTTTCTTTTTACAATTAATGGCAAGTTCTTTTATTGTGATTTTTCTATGTGATAGTTTAATTGTAACATAATAAATACCCTTAGAGTGTTCGCTTCCATATGACATCAAGTACGTGACTTGAATGTGAGAGCCTATGATTTATTTGAAGCTTCATTCTTAAAAGGTCCCTGGTCGTTGTATCATCATAGAAGCTTAGGGTGATGATGATACCTTAAGACTAGCACGTGCGTTGACTGATGACCAGTTCTCACAGGTCATGATATTGTGATATCAAGTCATCACGTGGGTACTTGTTAATGAACAAGTTGTACTGGACAGACCCAACCTGAGACTACTTTGTGGATTATTATCTAAACGTGTCACGAGTAGGTCTCAATTGACAATGGTGTTGTGGTCCTTTGACCTGAAGTCACAACATTCATCAAGTGAGGAAGAGCGTGTTTTGATGCCATCTAAAGTCTTCCTTGAGAAAGGTTGATGATAAGGGTGGTTGTTGGACACGTTACGAATCATTTGGGTGTTTGTGTGTGAGCAGATATGGGATTTGTCCTCCTATATGACAGGAGTTACGTCCATGGGCCCCTTGATGGAACTGGACTGAGAAATGCTTGGCCATGCTTGGTTGAGTCAGTATGTGATATTGGACTCACCATTCTCTGGAAGTCCGTTCTAGATCAAGAAACTTGGATTGAGCTATTATGAGGGTGACACGGTCCATGCCTCTAGTTCTTTCCGGATATGAGGGACAAAGGGACAAAGACAATGCTGGGACATTATTCATAAAGGCTTATGAGTTATGAACTCTTATTGCTTGGGGGAGCAATGATGCATTGCTAGATGCCGCTCATTGTTTGTGAGGTTTTTCGTTTGATACTTTCAAGATCAAGTGGGAGACTGTTGGAGTTACCATGGTGATCTTGAAGTGGTCAAACATGTAATCTCATTGCCAACACAATATGAGCCTGTAGGGTCGCACATAAGAGCATGTGGAGAAGTTGGAAGATTGACTGTGTTGGTAAGGGTTACCAATCACCACCCAGAATAGGTCGTGCAAATGTTGCCAAAGGCAAAATCGTCGAGAATCAATTTGCTGAAATCGTCGAGAATCGAGGACAGTGTCGTCGAGACTGTCTGCTGATTCTCGACGAATCTGGCTGCTGATTCTCGCCGAATCTGCCTGTTGATCTCGCCGACTGATTCTCGCCGAACCTGTAAGTGATTCTCGCCGAATTTTCCAGAAACCTTGTCCTGTGCGGTGTGCGGATAGCGATACTTTTATGCTTTTGGTATAAAAGGGGACTTAGGGTTTTGGGATCATGAGGCTCTCGACAGATCGGGCATTTTCTCCTGTAGCTGGATCGAACCCAACAGAAGTGTTTCGCCGCTCGCTCCGCCAAATCCTGAGCCCCGCCGGATGGAAGAGTTCCGCTTCCGCCGCCTCTTTGCTCCGCCGACCTCATCCTCTCCGGCGACAGTCACCGGCATTGTTTTTCCTGGAGTGGACCTAGCAGTCCGTGGAAGTGCAAAGGTGCGGTTGATCTCCTTCCCGACCCTTCGTGCGACGAAGCTCGGTGTTCTCCCGCTCGTGTGGATTTCTGTAGAGACGTGGACGTTATTCCACGTAGAACTCACCACCGACAAGGACTCGAAGCTTGGAGCATCTCCGTTGAGTTGTGACTCAACGCCACTAAGGTATTTTGCCTAGTAATTTTGTTTACTTCTTGATTCAACATTCGTGGCCCGATCCCATCTCTTTTGGGTTGTTCTAATGTTTTATTCCTTCTGCTGCGTGCACAAGCGTTGTGCCATCCTTATAGAGAAACCCAACAGACGCCGCCATCAGCCGAACTCTGCAGCAATACCTTGTCCGCATGCCCTGCAGACTCACCTCCAGTCTGCGTATCCCGAGCCAATAGCCAAGGAACAGATGTCAACTATCGGCCTCGGTGGAAAAGGAGTACAGTCCGCATGCCCAAGTGTACACAGCTCCAGTCTGCACCCCCAAGTTGCAACCAAGGCATAACAGCCAAGATGCTAAACTTGGCGAACACTGCATTAGTCCGCATGCCTTGCGGACTCAACTCTAGTCCATATTCCCCAAGATCGAAACTAAGGCACACGATACTGCTGTCAAGCTTAGCAGACTGAGAAGCAGTCTGCGATTAACCGCGCGATCACCCCAGACTGAGCCAACCTGGACTTGCTTCAGAACCAACCAAGTCCACACAACCGACCACAAGGGCTAGTTCGTGCTTACTGGCAAACACTAGATCTAGTACTCCAATCTCGGTGAACTCCAGCACCTGCCCGCTCTAATCGGCAAACCCTACGGCATCCACCAGCCGCACCACTAGAGCTAGAACAAGACATCTGCCATGCCGGTCTACCGAGTTCCAGCCCAGTCCGCATCTTGCCGGACTCCGCAGATAGAGAAGCTATCCCACCGGTTACATTTTGGGACCAAACAACTTGTAACACCCCTATCCGTCGTATAGCATATAGCAGTAGGTCCGGCCGGGGCCCGACGCCATATACTACGGACAGACCGGTTGGTTACGCGTTGAAACCATTCAACCAATTACACGTCCTACACAAGCACCTAGAGGAAGCATTAAAGTTAAGTTGCAAGACAAAAGAACCCAGCCAAACAGCATGAATGTCCACTACAAAATAACCCGTAGGAATGTTTCAATACACCGAAATAGAAACGGCCTTAAGGCCTTACACAGTTTGCTCGACATAAAAGTGTTTTCATACATCGGCTCGCAGGCCGGCCACACATGGTTACAATGAAACACTCAAAATTAGGCCTTCGAGGGCCGGCTCAGCAACTTGGGCTTTAGCCCGCTATTTTCCGCTCGGCTCCGCAGCACCTGCAAGCACAACCACCGCCCGGTGGCAAACAAAAGCAACGGTCAGCTATGCGGACCAAATTATAACGATCCCGCCCCCAAAATCGGGGCGGCGATGCTCTTTCCCTACACTTTATTAGTATAGGCAATTTATTAGTGTAAACACACATCATCATAGGCATAGGCTCGCACGGCCACACACCTCATGCACACAGGGCACATTCACGGCAAACCGGCCAACGTCACGTCATTTCAAGCCATAGATATTCCCGTTCCACTACCGCCCCCTTGACGGCCAATCTCATGAGCATTTTGTCTTCCTGGCCTTGGTCACGACAATTTAAGCCATAGACTGCCGAAGACTCTCATCCATGCCAACGGTCCCACCGAACGACATAGATCGGGTACGGTTCTGCCTGACCCGTGCTCATTCCGCAACGAAAATTTAAGCCATATGCGCAGGTCAAGACTCTCCGAGTCCCGTTTCCGCCACAACAATCACATAACCCGGTTATGTTCACGTTGGCTCCCCGACCATCGTGTTGGCAAAACTCACTTTTGCCCAATTTTCCGGGTGCACCTTGGAGTTAATCTCCAAGGCTCCCTGTTGCAATCTACCACGTAGAAAACCCGAAAACGCCCAAATATCCGGAGTCTTCCCCGGTTCATATGCAATGCAACATCACCGATCCGGCTCTACTTGTCCGGATAGGCTTCACACACAATGCCTATGCCCGTTTTTGCATATGGACTCTATACAAGGGGGACTTTACATATCTACCCCAAGGAACGCTCCAACTCTTCGCTCACTCGCGAGAGAGGGCTTCCTATGCAAAGGGAAAAAGGGCTTCACATGCCCAAGGATGAGAAATCATTACCCTTGCATTCTTCCACGGCGCCATGAAAAACTATGTGGTTAGAAAGCACCGCAATGGCATCACCTCCGCGGATCTGGACTCGGATTGCGATTTGGAGCTCCGACGCTCCACCGGCGGCTGGATCTTGGTCTCCAACCTCTCACCTTGCTCTCCCTTCTCTCTAGGATTTGGAAAGAGAATGCAAAAAGAGAATGAGGGTTTTGAAACCCTTATCCCGGCAAAAACCACCCAGGAGCAGCCCCCCACCATCGGATCCAAAGCCAAGTAAATGAACGGCCACGATTAGGCCTCAAATTAGAAAATCTGGGCCGAACACGGGTTGCAACACGTCCGTGTGCATGGCCGTGTCACCCATTCGCCGTCCCGACCGACTTGAAAACAGCCACACGGCATTCGACACGGCCTCCGACACGCCCGTGTCACCTGTGACACGCCCGTGTCGAGACCCGTGTCACGCCCCCCGTGTGTAATCGGCCAGCTTTCCTAACCCGAGAAGGACACGGCCTGCGACACGGCACCCGACACGCCCGTGTCGCATGTGACACACCCGTGTCTGGGCCCATGTCATGGCCCGTGTGCATGACTCAGAAAACTGCCCAAAGTGACACGCCCTGGGACACGCCCGTGTCCCAGGCCGTGTTCAGCTTCTCGATGATCGCTGATCGTCAAAACGTCGACCACATGACCCGTGGCCGAACACGCCTGTGTCACGCCCGTGACACGCCCGTGTCACGCCCGTGACACACCCGTGACACCTGCTCCGAAATTCAGACTGGGCTTAAAACGTCACCCGTCCCTCTTTTGAGTTTCGGGGTGTTACACAACTGTCTAAGCATACTCCGGCCTAGCTGGCCGCCACCTCTGTTCGCATAGACCGTGCAAACAGACCGCCCAGGATGCCAATGAACAAGTCGTCTGCAACAGCTCTGCCGACCTGGCTAACCGCAAGTCCTGTCCGCATAGACCGCGCAGACAGGTCACCCAATCACCCACTTTCACTTAACAATTTTCAACACTCCCCCTTGAAGTGAGAAGTGGTGAGCAACCCCAGCAGTTCCAGTAACCTTGCACCTAGTCCCTCCGATAGCTCCTTCGAGAAGATGTTAAAGATATAGTCCCCATCCCGTATATCCTGGACCATGAAGGATCCCTCTAGCATCTCCCAAAAAGTGCCATGCTTCCATCCACCTTATTCTTCATCTTTGACCTCCACTTGTGCGTCACAGGAGTATCACCAACGATCTTGGGCAGAAGGTCCCAAGCCTCGTCTCTTCTTAGGGTAGTCACCTCCTTAGCCTTGGCGTCATTCACCTCCTTGACTCTAGTGGTGTCATCACAGTTAGAAGACACTCGATCGATCTGAGGGCCTGCGAAGAAACAAGAGACCAAACTCACCAGGTTTCCTTCGCTATATCGAGCTAGTGGGTTAGTGATCCTCTTCGATCTCCGAAGAACCTGATCACGGCTAACCACCTCCGCTGCTTCTGAACAAGCTCCGTTCCCGGGCAAACCAAGAACAATGCTCTCCTTGCTTCCTGAACAAGAAGCCATCACAATGGAACTAGAAGCACCTTGAGCAATGCTCCCCCTACTACCTGAACTAGAAGCCTCCGCTCTTGAACAAGAACTGCTCGAAACTTTGCTCCCCTTGCTACCTGAACAAGAAGCACCTAGAGCAATGCTCCCCCTACTTCCTGAACCAAAAACAACCGTCTTTTAGCCAGAAGAACCTCCCCATGCTTCCCGACCCAGACACCTCTGCCCCGGATCTAGAACAACCTAGAGCTCGTAGTAACACAGGAAGATCCATCTGAACCTTAGCAGCAGCCTCCTTCAGCCCACCATCTGACCTGCTCACCTCTAGCTCCATATCTTAGCTACACCAATACGAAGTCAGATCATCGAAGCAACGTCTCTCGACACGATGATCTTCTTCGTTGTAGGATCCATACACCTCCATCTCCTCTTCTGCTCATCATACCCAACAAAGACTAGCTTTGTCTTGAGAGCATTCGGAGCGTGTACATAGCAGGTAGATCCAAATACCCGAAGGTGCTTCACGATGGGCTTTATCCTGAACATAAGCTCATACAGAGTCTTCGTGTTGATCAGACTCAAAGGCATACGATTGATGACAAGAGCCGCGCAGGCCATCCCTTTCGCCCAAAAGGCCTTAGGAATGGCTTTGCACTGAAGCCAACACTTGCAGGTCTACGTTAAAAGACGGATCTTCTGATCTGCTACTCCACTTTATTTTGGAGTATGTCCACAAGAGAGCTCCCTTCGGATTCCATGCTTTCTGCAAAAGTTAGAGAACACGGTGGAGCTGAACTCACCTCCGTTACCCGTCCTCAACTTTTTGATTCGCAGACCAAGATGGCCCTCCACAAGCTTCTTGAACTCCACAAACAAATGGAACGCGTTCGAATTCTCCTTCACGAAGTATACCCAAGTATACCTTGAGTAGTCATCAACCAATATCAGCATGTACCTACTACCTCCAAGAATAGCCGTGACGGCCTGTCACAACCCGCATTTTCACCACGTTTTAGCATATCAGAGTAAGAGAAAAATGCGCGTCATGATGCCACAACATGCAGGAGACAACTGCAGTCGCTCAGGCGAAAACAAACTTCTAACTCAAAACAAGGTGATTTTAGTAAAACTTATGAAGTTTGGGTTTGAAAACCGTGTCTCTCGGTTCGGTGAGTCATCTAGCCCACTAGAAATGAAAGTATAATTTGTAGCGGAAAACCTTTATTAACTATCCAATAAGCCCTACATGAGTGTGGGTGTTCGTGTAGCAGGTGTATATCGTGAGCACTAAGTTATAGTATAAGTAGTAAAACCAGAGTTTTATAGTTCAATTAAAATAGTTGAAAACTTGAGCTCCAAGGGAGAACATGTATGCAATGCAATTCCTTTTATAAGTTAAAATAACTAACATGCACCTAGCATAAAGCATCCCAGAGATCAATACAAAACAATTTGCAAGAGTAGCAATAATTAGACAGGATGGGGCCCAAACGGTCCCAAAAGTTAAAGCCAAGGGCGTCAACAACCTGACACAAACCCTTTCCATCACAAAATGACAACAAAGACGGATCTAAAACCCAACACCGCTCCTCACCTACAAACTGAGGAGGAGAAAACCGCTATCCCAACGATCTGGCAAAACACCAGCAGCTCTACCTGCTACAAACTGGTCCTGAGGCATTCAAAACAGAAGAATGCCTCAGCAAAAGAGCGTAAGGGAAGCAGAAATATTAAAAATATAAATATATACAGTTGGGGGTACCAACCCCAAGGAAGTTATTAGAACATTAAACAATACGAAATCAAGAGAATAGCATTATACAATGCTTGGCGCAAAGCGTCCGAAGTAATGAGTTTTGCATTAAGTGCGAACAGGACTCAAAAATATCCTGGAAACAGTAATGAGCATACATTATTAGTAGCAACAATTATAACAAATATATATCACTTGGCAGGGTAAAAAACAACAAAATGGCACAATCACATGGCCCACAACAACACACGAAGGCACCACCACGTGGCCCATAATAACCTGAAAGCACCACCACGTGGCCCATAATAAATCAAGAAGGCACCACCACATGGCCCATAATAACCTGAAGGAACCACCACGTGGCCCATAATAACCCGAAGGCACCACCACGTGGCCCATAATAACCTAAAGGCACCACCACATGGCCCATAATAAATCAAGAAAGCACCACCACGTGGCCTATAATAACCTGAAGGCACCACCACGTGGCCCATAATAGATCAAGAAGGCACCACCACGTGACCCATAATAAATCAAGAAGGCACCACCATGTAGCCCATAATAAATTTACCAACTACCACCAAGTGCAACATATTGCATTCAACATTAAACAAGCTTACATAAGTTAAATTAAGCAAATTAGGACATAATTATAGAGGTTTCTAATAATACTTAAGCAAACTAGTTATAGCAAAGGAGCAGTAGAGAATTTAAGATCAAAGTGGACATTGAAGGTCTATGGACTTAAATAAAACTTCCTCAAGGGTAACAATTAAGAATGAAGGAAGTTCCTAGCTTCCCAAGCAGGGGTTGCAGCAAGCTCTCGAGAAGGGCATAGGAGTTCTCGAGAATGGAAGGGCTGGTTTGGTCAAGGTTCTCGAGAGGACCAAGTGGGTTCTCGAGAAGATTTCAAGGCAGGCCGCAAGGTTCTAGAGAAGGATCTACGGGTTCTCGAGAACTATAACACAGGTTGATCGAAGTTCTCGAGAATACCAAGTATGTTCTCGAGACAAATTTGCCGGCTCTCGGGAATTTTTTCGGTTTTCTCGGAAATTGAAGAGTGTCAAAACAGCACTAGGTCATTCTTCAAAATTATATGTATACCAGTAGAAATATTATAGGAAATTACAAGACTTGCATTCCCAACTCGGGAGGAATGAGGAGTATAGCTTTCTGAAACCAGAATTCATAGCAAAAATTTAAGGAGGAAAACAAAAAATCTGCCACTTGCCTCTAAACCCCGCAAAAACAAATCTCTTGCTCCGAAAATCAATAATCAACTTCCAAATCTCTCGAGCTACCAAGGTCTGAAACTTCAAGGGCAAAAAGAGGCGTTAGGTCATTTCCTAATTCTCCAAAAATCCAAGAAACGAAGAAAAACTTACACAAAATCGAAGGCCTCGCCGAGAGCTTTCCAAATTTTCTCTCGGATCGCGATTCCGACTACTAGGGCTCTCGCAATGGCGGCCGGAATGTTCTCTCGACACGCCACTCCCATCACCGCAAAAACTCCCGATCGGCCAAATTAAGGAGTTCTAGGGTTTTAATTTAGCTATTTATACCCATTCCCAATTTCTTGATTTAATAATTAATTAATTTGCCCAAACTTTACTTAACCTGCGAGGGTGCCTCAGACACCTCGGAATTTTACGGAATTCGCGTTTAAGCTGAAAATCGACGCTCTGAATCCAACGGCGCAGCCAGAAATTAATTTCGACGAGCGAAACTCGAGATAAAATTTCTCGAAGCCAAAACCATATAAAATATTTGAAAACTCATCGAGGCTACGCCTCAACCAGAAACATCGCAGGAACTCGCATGCGACCTAAAACAAACCTCACAAAATAACCGGTGTCTAAAATGGAACTCCTAAGCGCCAAGGTAACGCCATGAAGTCCAAAATTACGTCACCACAAGAGTTAAGCAAAAACAAAAATTCAGGGGCGTTATAGTCACCCCTCCTAAAAAGAAGTTTCATCCCGAAACTTACACAACCAAACAAAGCCAATGAGACGGATTACGAAAATGACGAAGACAAGCGCTTACCAGTACACTAGGAGAATAGGTGAGGATGAGACTCCTTCATGGCAGATTCCAATTCCCAAGTTGCGCTTTCCACGTCCTGGTTCTGCCAGAGAACTTTCACCATAGGAATTGTCTTTCTCCTTAGCACTCGGTCTTGCGTATCAAGGATACAAACTTGCTCTTCAACGTACGAAAGATTGGGCTGCAGCGGGGGCACTTAATCAAGAATTTGGCGCTCACTGCACAAGCACTTCCGCAACTGGCTAACATGAAATACATTGTGCACACCAGGAAAGGTTGCAGGCAAATCCAATCTATATGCTGATACGCCAATCCGTTCAACAATCTTAAACGGGCCCACATACCTCGGGTCCAATTTTCGGTTCTTACCGAACCTCTTAACACCAACCATCGGGGAAACCTTAAGAAACACAAGGTCCCCTACAGAAAACTCCAAGTCAGACCTACGCCGGTTGGCATTCTTATCATATATCTCCTGAGCTATACGAATCTTTTCTCGAATAAGCTTCACTGCGACTTCCATCTCCTCGAGTGCATCCGAACCCAACAAAGGTCTCTCATCAGCCTCAGCCCAAAACAAGGGAGTTCTGCAACGCCTCCCATACAAAGCTTCAAACGGAGCCATTTGCAAGCTCTCTTGGTAACTGTTATTGTATGCAAACTCCATAAGTCGCAACCGCTCATCCCACGCTCCACTGTGGTCTAGAATGTAGCACCTGATCATATCCTCCACTATCTGGTTCACCCGCTCGGTCTGCCCATTGGTTTGTGGGTGGTAAGCTGTAGAATACCTCAAATCTGTACCCAAACCCTCTTGCAGACTCTTCCAGAAGCGAGAAGTAAACCAGGAGTCTCGATCCGAAATGATGCTAACTAGAACACCGTGCAATCTGATGACCTCGTACAAGTACAGCTCTGCTATCTTTTTCATCGGGTAATCTATCTTATAGGGTATGAAGTGCGCACACTTTGTCAATCGGTCCACGATCACCTAAACTAAATCAAATCCCTTTGGAGATCTCGGTAAGCCCATAATGAAGTCCATAGAAATACTTTCCCACTTCCAAGTCGGGAAGTCCAACGAAGTCAACTTGCCACCAGGCCTTCCGTGATCGGCCTTCACACGCTTGCAAGTGTGTCACTCAGAAACATATCGGGCTATGTACCCCTTCATCCCATACCACCAGGCGATTTGCTTCAAATCATGGTACATCTTTGTAGATCCTGGATGGTAGGCAACACTGGATCCATGAGCCTCTCTGTATATCATAACCCTGATGTATCCAACAACGGGGATGCAAAACCTGCCGCGGTACTTCAAAGTACCCGCATCATCGATATAAAAATCCGGCAACTCCCCTCTCTCAGTCCTGAGGTATACGTGTAGAAGATCCGGATCATCCTTCTGGTGCAACCTGGTAAGTGAAATCCAAGACGGCTCTGCCACTGCCAAACTGCTCTGCAAGTCACAACATCCCACAGAGATATCCATAAGGAGGAACTCTTCCACTAAACGATCGGCGGAGAGATTAAAGATCTTCCCCTTCTTCCGGCTCATGGTGTCGGCCAACACATTAGCCTTGCCTGGATGATACTAGATCTCCACATCGTAATCAGCCACATACTCTAGCCATCGCCGCTGGCGCAAATTCAACTCCTTCTGAGTGAACACATACTTTAGACTTTTATGATCTGTGAAGATCTTGCACTAGACACCATAAAGTAGATGCCTCCATAGCTTTAGCGCATAAATCACTATTGCAAATTCAAGGTCATGCGTAGGGTAATTTCTCTCATAAGTCTTTAATTGCCTTAACCCACATGCAATCACTTTTCCCTCCTGCATCAACACGCAACCCAGACCAACATGAAAAGCATCCACGTACACATCATACTCCGTACCCTCAGTAGGTAGGGTCAAAACGGGAGCAGTGCATTGTCTGTTTTTTTAGTTCCAGGAAGGCTTCTTCGCACTTCTCGCTCCAAATAAAGGCCGTGTTCTTCTGAGTCAACCTGGTCAAAGGTGCAGCCAGGGTAGAGAAACCCTCCACGAACCTCCGGTAGTAGCCGGCCAACCCTAGGAAGCTTCTAATCTCCTTTGGCGTGCCCGGCCTGCTCCAGTCCATCACTGCTGCAATCTTCTCCGGTTCAACTGAGATCCCATCCTTATTCACCACATGGCCCAGAAACAGGACCTGAGGCAACCAAAATTCACACTTGCTCAGCTTGGCGAATAACTTGTGGTCCCTCAACTCCGATAGAACCAAGCGCAGATGCTGCTCATGCTCCTCAACACTGCGAGAGTAGATCAACACATCATCGATGAATACCACAATGAACTTGTTTAGAAAATCCTTGAATACCCGGTTCATCATATCCATGAAAGCTGATGGTGCGTTGGTCAAACAAAATGACATCACTAGAAACTCGAAGTGTCCATGCCTCGATCTAAATGCAATCCGTAGAATATCTGCCTCACGGATCCTGAGCTGATGATAGCCAGAACGAAGATCGATCTTGGAGAACACCATGCTACCACGCAACTGATCAAATAAGTAATCAATCCTCGGCAGAGGATACCTGTTCTTAATGATGACTTTGTTCAACTCCCTATAATCGATGCACGGCCTCATTGACCCATCCTTCTTCTTCACGAATATAACAGGAGCACCCCAAGGAGACGAACTCTGCCTGATAAAGCCTTTTGCTAATAATTCATCTAACTGGACACGCAACTCTTCCAACTCACGAGGGGACATCCGGTACGGCGCCTTAGCAATAGGACGCGTACCCGGTTCCAAATCAATCACAAACTCGACATCTCGATCAGGAGGAAGACCAGGAAGGTCATCAGTAAAAACATCAGAGAAACTAAGAACAATAGGAATCTCCTCCAAGCGCGACACCCTAATAGCAGTCCAAACCGCCGAGACTAAACAAGCAAAACAATCAGAATGAAATAGCTTCTGAGCACATACCGCAGAAATGACAGGACAATCCTGACATGGATCAACATACACACTTCCAGGCTGACCGTTGTCCTTAATGAAGTCCAAGCACTTCCCTTTGCACTGAATAACTGCATCATACTTAGACATCCAGTCCATGCCCAGAATAACATCGAAGTCCTCTAGATCAATCATCTTCAAGTTTGCCTTTGCAAGAAAGTCCCCCAACAAAACAGGGCAATCCAGAATGCCAACATCTGATAACACACATTCACCAAAAGGGAACTCTATGCGGAAGGTATCACGAACTTGATCTAGAATCAACCGATATCTCTCCACAAAGGCTCTAGCCACAAACGAGTGGGTAGCGCCGGAGTCGAATAGAACATGCGCCCAACGGTTCTTCATCTTAAATTTCCCTGAGATGACCTGAGTCGAAGCTTGAGCCTCCTCGGAAGAGATTATGTTCAACTTTCCTTTGCCCTTGTCCACACGCTAAGGCGAAGGTAATGCCTGAAGTGGAACTGCTTGAAGAACAAGCTGGACCCGAGGAAACCTTGTCTTGATATGGCCCTTCTGTCCACACTGACAGCAGACCTTATCCCTGGACCAACACTGGGCAGCATCATGTCCGGGTCGCTTGCAAACAGAATAGGAAACATCCTTCCTAAGGGCACCCTGAATAGCATGAACTTGCTCCTTCTTCTGAGCTGCTGCCTTCTTGAAACACCTCTCAACAGAGTGGCCTGACCGGCCACAGAAGCTACACACTACCTTGCTCTTCTTTCCCGAAGCAGCACCGGGTACCTGGGGGTTCTTCTCTTCAGCGGACTTCCACTTGCCCTTCCTCATTTGCTGGCCTCTGTTCTTTGTGATCTCAATTGCCTCCACTTTCAGAGCAGCCTCCACTACCCCTGCATAAGTCTCTAATCCATATGCACTGGTCAACTGCTGAACCTCGCTCCTCAAGCCACCAAGGAACTGCTTGACTCGATCAACCTCAATACTCATAAACCCAGGAGCAATCCGGCTCAATTTTCTGAACTCTATCTTGTACTCACTGACCGTGAGTTGCCTCTGTTTCAGGTGGAGGAAGTCGTTCATAAGACGGTCATGCTCAACCGAAGGCAAGAACTTCCTCAGTAGCATTTCCTTGAATAATCCCCAAGAGCAACCAGCTACCATGCTCCCCTTTTCTCTAAGCCACTAACTCTTAGCCAAACCCTTAAGCTGATAGGCAGATATCATCACTCTCTGATCATCTGCAATATCGGAGTACATGAACATCTCCTCCATGGAGATCAGCCAATCATCTATGACCATGAAATCTGCCTTCCCATCGTATGTAGGAGGGCTAAGTATCTAAAACTATGAGATAAAGGCCATCTCTGCTGGAACCAAAACTGGAGGTCTCAGGGGAGCAGGAAGGGGAGGAACAACTAACCTCCCTGCAGGGTCTTGCACTCTCTGAGTCTGTCCTGCCACAACTGCCACCAGAGACTGGATCTGGTTCCGCATCTCCACCAACTGCCTGGTCAAGGAATCGTTGCTCTGTCGCAAGCTCTCGCTCACCGCATCACTCTGCGCTCCAGATGACTCACCCTCAGAGAGGGGAGTCAACCACGTCGAAGGACGTCTTGCCATCCCAAAATTATATCAATTTTTTGTCAGAACCCGGCATACAGCTAGAACAAAACTACATGTACAGACCATACATATTTAAATATGAACTTAAAGCTGCTAAACTTGCTCTGGGAGTTTGTTTGTACAAAAGTGATGTTATGCCTAACCTAGGATGGTTTACCACCACCATACTTACTCTTGTGCCTAGACCATGAATGCAAGTATTTATATTCTTTGTGACTCAAAACCATGTATGCACATATGTCATCTTACAAGTCTTTAGCTTGGCACGCTATGCTTATACAATGTTATGTTATGCATGATTGTGCTATGCATTCTAAAAAGGCCCTAATGCATGTTATGAGCGGCGTACACATGAAAATGTTATGCATCCCATACTGCATAACATTTCCATGCAACAAAAAATAAAACGTGCTAGACACATTCATGTGGTGAGGTTATGCATCTCATACTACATAACCCTCACATGTTGCCTCTTATGGTGGATCCATATACAAACACATATTATGCATCCCACACTACATAATATGCCCCGTATACTTCATGTTATGCTATGAGTGTAGTGTTCGTGCTTCAGCCAAGACGTGCTGATGACATATCAGTGTGTGTATGATATGATGCTAAACATCTAATACCTACAAGGAAAGGTTGCCCGACAAATTGTCAAGCAACCTCCCTCTGATACCAACTGTCACAACCCATATTTTCACCACGTTTTAGCATATCAGAGTAAGATAAAAATGCGCGTCATGATGCCACAAAATGCAGGAGACAACTGCATTCGCTCAGGAGGAAACTCACTTCTAACTCAAAATAAGGTGATTTTAGTAAAACTTATGAAGTTTGGGTTTGAAAACCGTGTCTCTCGGTTCGGTGAGTCATCTAGCCCACTAGAAATGAAAGTATAATTTGCAGCGGAAAACCTTTATTAACTTATCCAATAAGCCCTACATGAGTGTGGGTGTTCGTGTAGCAGGTGTATGTCGTGAGCACTAAGTTATAGTATAAGTAGTAAAACCAAAGTTTTATAGTTCAATTAAAATAGTTGTAAACTTGAGCTCCAAGGGCGAACATGTATGCAATGCAATTCCTTTTATAAGTTAAAATAACTAACATGCACCTAGCATAAAGCATCCCAGAGAGCAATACAAAACAATTTGTAAGAGTAGCAATAATTAGACAGGATGGGGCCCAAATGGTCCCAAAAGTTAAAGCCAAGGGCATCAACAACCTGACACAAAACCTTGCCATCAAAAAACGACAACAAACACGGATCTAAAACCCAACACCGCTCCTTACCTACAAACTGAGGAGGAGAAAACCGCTATCCCAACGATCCGGCGAAACACCAGTAGCTCTACCTGCTACAACCTGGGCCTGAGGCATTCAAAATAGAAGAATGCCTCAACAAAAGAGCGTAAGGCAGCAGAAATATTCAAAATATAAATATATACAGTTGGGGGTACCAACCCCAAGGAAGTTATTAGAACAGTAAACAATACAAAATCAAGAGAATAACGTTATACAATGCTTGGCGCAAAGCGGTCGAAGTAATGAGTTTTGCACTAAGTGCGAACAGGACTCAAAAGATATCCTGGAAACAGTAATGAGCATACATTATTAGTAGAAACAATTATAACAAATTTATAGCACTTGGTGGGGTAATAAACAACAAAATGGCACCATCATATGGCCCACAACAACACACGAAGGCACCACCACGTGGCCCATAATAACCTGAAGGCACCACCACGTGGCCCATAATAAATCAAGAAGGCACCACCATGTGGCCAATAATAACCTGAAGGAACCACCACGTGGCCCATAATATCCTGAAAGAACCACCACGTGGCCCATAATAACCTGAAGGCACCACCATGTGGCCCATAATAAATCAAGAAAGCACTACCACGTGGCCCATAATAACCTGAAGGCACCACCATGTGGCCCATAATAGATCAAGAAGGAACCACCACGTGGCCAATAATAAATCAAGAAGACACCACCACATGGCCCATAATAAATTTACCAACTACCACCAAGTGCAACATATTGCATTCAACATTAAACAAGCTTACAGAAGTTAAATTAAGCAAATTAGGACATAGCTATAGAGGTTTCTAATAATACTGAAGCAAACTAGTTATAGCAAAGGAGCAGCAGAGAATTTAAGATCAAAGTGTACATTGAAGGTCTATGGACTTAAATCAAACTTCCTCAAGGGGAACAGTCAAGAATGAAGGAAGTCCCTAGCTTCCCAAGCAGGGGTGGCAGTAAGCTCTCGAGAAGGGCATATGAGTTCTCGAGGATGGAAGGGATGGTTTGGTCAAGGTTCTCGAGAGGACCAAGTGGGTTCTCGAGAAGATTTCAAGGCAGGCCGCAAGGTTCTAGAGAAGGATCTACTGGTTCTCGAGAACTATAACACAGATTGATCGAAGTTCTCGAGAAGGCCAAGTATGTTCTCGAGAAGAATTTGCCGGCTCTCGGGAATTTTTTCGGTTTTCTCGGAAATTGAAGAGTATCAAAATAGCAATAGGGCATTCATCAAAATTATATGTATACCAGTAGAAATATTACAGGAAATTATAAGACTTGCACTCCCAACTCGGGAGAAATGAGGAGTATAGCTTTCCGAAACCAGAATTCATAGCAAAAATTTAAGGAGGACAATAGAAAATCTACCACTTGCTTCTAAACCCTGCAAAAACGAATCTCTTGCTCCGAAAATCAAGAATCAACTTCCAAATCTCTCGAGCTACCAAGGTCTGAAACTTCAAGGGCAAAAAGAGGCATTAGGTCATTTCCTAATCCTCCGAAAATCCAAGAAATGAAGAAAAACTTACACCAAATCGAAGGCCTCGCCGAGAGCTTTCCAAATTTTCTCTCGGATCGCGATTCTGACTACTAGGGCTCTCGCAATGGCGGCCAGAAGGTTCTCTCGACACGCCACTCCCGTCACCGCAAAAACTCCCGATCTGCCAAATGAAGGAGTTCTAGGGTTTTTAATTTAGCTATTTATACCCATTCCCAATTTCTTGATTTAATAATTAATTAATTTGCCCAAACTTTACTTAACCTGCGAGGGTGCCTGAAACACCTCAGAATTTTACGGAATTCACGTCTAAGCTAAAAATCGACGCTCTGAATCCAACGGCGCCGTCAGAAATTGATTCCGACGAGCGAAACTCGAGATAAAATTTCTCGAAGACAAAACCATATAAAATATTCGAAAACTCACCGAGGCTACGCCTCAACCAGAAACATCGCAGGAACTCGCATGCGCGACCTAAAACAAACCTCTCAAAATAATCGGTGTCCAAAACGAAACTCCTAAGCGCCAAGGTAATGCCACGACGTCCAAAATTACGTCACCACAGGAGTTAAACATAAACGAAAATTCAGGGGCGTTACACGGTCGGTCCCACCAGATCAGCATGGACAACCTCTAATGGTGCCTTACTCCTGGACTGCGCCTTATCAAACATAAAGCGATAAGCTTCACTGTGTTGACATCCCGCGCAAGCTTGACCGTTGCTGAAGGATGATATCCTAGGCAAGCCTCTCACAAGGCTTCTCACCATCATTGCTTTTAGCTTGTCCATTCCCATGTGCCCTAGCCTTTCATGCCAAATAGCTGCACTATCACTGTCCTTTAACCAATCAGCATCAGAACTTGTTGACGACTCAATCAAGTCCTTCCCTTTGCTCCCAACATGAGCTACGTTCACCGAGTGCAAGACAACCTTACACTCCTTTTTGAGGTCACCAGGCTGTTTGCATTTATAGTACCTTGGTCCTTCCTTTCTCTTCCCATCACGCCTAGGAGAAGCACTCCTCTCTTGCTGATAAGAAGTAGAGGGACCAACTTCAGCAACCAACTTCACCTCCTTGTGGAACAACCCATCAAGGGAAGTCCAAATCTCCACAGCTGACCAACATCCGTCGATGTGGTCCAAAAGTTTAGATGAGATCACATGCTTGAGAACAACCTTCGCTTTCGCGCTTGTCTTCTTCCAAGCTCTCATCAATTCAGCATTGCTAGCAGTATCCTCTTGCCTTCTGCCTTCGTAAACCACCTCCTAAAGGTCCTCGCCGAGAAGATAACTTTCTATACATGACTTACACTTTCCAAAGTTAGTCCATGTAAGAGGCTCCATTCCAAAATCCCTTGCTAAATCACCTTCCATTGCACTCAACCATGGTTCACTTAAACTCACAGAAGCACTGAAGAAAAATGCAGGTTAATCCACTGCACAAGCCTCTGTTCCCTCTGATACCATATTAAAATTTGATATAGCGGAAGACAGGAAACTAGACGTAGGAACACTAAACCTATCAGAGCCCAAATAATTTAGATGCAAACCAGAATAACAAGAATCTTGTACTAAACAATCTTTACAAGGCAAGACATACATGGCGAGACATGATTCGCTAAAATACCAAAAGGGAAGACAAAAACAATATAAGGCAAAAGTTGTCGTGTGCACTGATGAGGTAACCACCGGCTCTACTATTATCCGCTACAGAGTCCGCTCAACCCGCCTAGCCTCCAGACTACAATCAAGCCGCACAGACTGCCCGTTATTCCAATGCCTTACTCTAACCGCCGATCTGCAAGCCTCTTAACCGTGAGGTTGCCTAGACACCAGACAAAGTGAGCTGCTGCCGAACTGAACCAAGCCGCCAGAAGCGGATAACTTATTGAATCCAAAAACTAGTTGTAGAAGAGAGATTGCCTAGCCGCAACCTGCGACCTACTATTAACCACTGGTTGCTATCCGCAGAATCCAAATGGTCCCTGACCGGAGTCAGATCCAAGTCCTGGTTTTCCAGCGCTATCCGCACAACCTGCACAACACAACCCGGTCAGCCTCCTTAAACCACGCGGATACAGAATAATGTCCGCAGTAACTATCTGCGAGTTCACTTACTGTTCATTCAGTTATATCTTGATGTGATAGAGAGTCCTATTTATAGGAACGGTGAGGAGTGTGGTCATCGCCCTAGCCGATAGGATAACCGCCCCATCCCGCGGAAAGAACCAAGTGTATCCGCAAGCCGCAGATACATAGCCAGTCCGCCGCGACCTGTGCCGGATAGCCAGCCTGCCAAGAGCATCACCAAGGCCAGATAACAACCTCTATCCGCCATGTATCTAAAAGCCTAGCCAGAATGCCGCCATCAACAAAACTCTACAGAAACATCTTGTATTCCTATCAATGGACACCGCTCCAGTCCCCATGCCCTGCGGACTCACCTCCAGTCCGTGCATCCCGATCCCGCAGCCAAGGCACCAACGTCAACTGCCGGACTCGGCGGGCAAGGAGAACATTCCGCATGCCTAGGAGGACATAGCTCTAGTCCGTACCCCCCAAGTTACAACCAATGCACAAAAGACAAGTTGCCAAACTTGGAGGACACTGCATCAGTATGCACGCCTTGCGGACTCAACTCTAGTCCATATTCCCCAAGCTCGCAACTAAGGCACACAACACTGCTGCTGAGCTTGGCGGAATGAGAAGCAGTCCGCGCTTAACCGCATGATCATCCCAGACTGAGCCAACCTGGACTTGGTTTAGAACCAACTAAGTCCACACCACCGGCCACAATGGCCAGTCCACGCTTACTGGAAGACACTGGATCAAGTCTGCCAATCCCGACGAACTCCAGCACCTGTCCGCTCTAATCGGCGAACCCTACGGCTTCCACCAGCCGCACCACCAGAGCTAGACCAAGACATCTTCCATGCCGGTCTGCCGAGCTCCAGCCCAGTCTGCATCTTGTCGGACTCTGCAGATAAAGAAGCTATCCGCCCGGTTACCTTATGGGACCAAATCGCTGACTGAGCATACTCTGGCCTGGCTGGCCGCCACCTCTATTCTCTTAGACCGCGCGAACAGACCGCCAATGCCGCCAATGGACAAGCTGTCTGGAATAGCTCTACTGACCTGGCTAACCGCTAATCCTATCTGCATAGACCGCACGGACAGGTCGCCCACGTCTCCCAATCACCCACTTTCACTTCACCATTTTTAACAGACGGGACATGGCAAATGTGCATTGACTACCTCCAACTGAATTTGTAAACTATCAAGTACAAGTTCCTGATTCTGATCATTGAGGAGCTCATCAACGAACTCTATGGGGCAACTTTTTTCCTCCAAATTAGACATGCAAGAGGGCTACCATTATGTCTGGATGGTGGATGAGGATATTTACAAGATGATGTTTCAGACAGACCATGACCACTACAAATTTCTTGTCATGCCTTTCGGCTTGACCAACACGCTATCAACGTTTCAAAGCCTGATGAACAAAAACTTCCACAAGCAATGCTGGAGGTTTATATTAGTCTTTTTTGATGATATATTGATCTTCAGTAAATCGTGGCAGGAACACTTGGAGAACCTGACATTCACTTTAGAGACTCTACGACAGTGTAGTATGTTCTTAAAACAAAGCAAGTGCTATTTTGGAAGTTGCAAGGTACATTACTTGGGGTGCATCATTTCACACGAGGGAGTCATGACCGATCCGGAGAAGATCCAGGCTATGTTGGACTGGCCAACACCCAAGACAGTAAAGCAGGTTTGGGGATTCCTAGGACTCACAGGTTATTACACGCGGTTCATTCAAGGATATGGAGGCATCGTCAAATATCTATCAGCATTGCTCAAAATAGCCCGCCTATAGTGGATCGATAAAGAAGATCAAAACTTTAATCACCTCAAGCGGGTGGTGTCTCAATTACCGGTATTATGCTTGCCCGACTTCAATCAACCATTTGTGCTTGAGTCGGATGCATCTGATAGCGGAGTGGGGGTTTGTTCTTTTGCAAAATGGGAGTTTGATCGCCTATTTCAGCAAGGCATTGATAAAGAAAACTCCATGCTCTCAACCTATAAAAAGGAGTTGTTAGCGGTGGTTTTAACCGTGCAATAATGACAACATTACTTGATAACTGGGCCGTTCACCATATAGACGGATCAACAAAGCTTGAAGTTCCTTTTGAATCAAAAGTTAGCGACATTGACGCAATATAAATATTTGCCCAAATTATTGGGATATGACTATACCATCCAATACAAAGAAGGGACAGAAAACAAATGTGCAGACGCATTATCCCGGAGGGACAAACACGAGGAAGCTAAGTTGAATGCCTTAGTCATAGTACCTCCGATTTCTTGCGGGGACTCAAAGAATCGTAGCTTTGGGACCCCACCATCCAAGAAATCATATAACAAAAAATAGTGGGAATCAATAATAAACCAAAATACTAATGGGAGAGGGGGATGCTAAAGTGGAAGGGGCGGTTGGTGGTCAGAAATGATGCTGCCATCATTTCTAAGCTGTTACAAATATACCACGACAGTGCATGGGGCGGGCTTTCAGGTATCACAACGACCTACCATCATTTAAAGAAGATGTTCTTTTGGAAAGAAATGAAGGTGTATGTTTACAAGTATGTGCAGAGATGTGTAGTATACCAACAGTGCAAATCAAACAACATAAAGACAATGGGGCTGCTACAACCCCTCCTAATACTGGCTTGAATTTGATAGGATATTTCCCATGATTTCATGGAGGGACTCCCAAAAAGTGAAGGCAAAACAACGATTTTGGTAGTCGTGGATCGGTTCAGCAAATAGACCCACTTCATGGCTATATACCATCCATATACGACGGAGAGTGTGACACAAGTCTTATTAGATTTTGTGGTCCTCTTACATGGCATGCCAAAGTCCATTGTTAGTGATCGAAACACCATTTTTATGAGCCAAGTGTGGCAAGAGCTATTTCGGGTTTTCCAAGTCAATCTGAACCTATCCATCGTGTACCATCCCAATCCGACAGCCAAATGGAGGGAGTAACCGGTGTTTGGAGAGCTAGCTAATGTGCATATGCTTTGAGAGGTCGAAAAAGTGGGTGTATTGGTTTCCCTTGGCAGAGTGGTGGTACAACACTTCGCACCAAAGTGCAATTACGATGACGTCGTATGAGGTTGTTTACGGGAAAGCCCCTTCGATACATTCCATCCGTAGCCCCGGGCTGGCAAAATTCGAAGAAGTGGATCGATCCCTAGCGGCAAGGGAGCGTGTCATCACACTTTTTGTTAGATCCATTGATCATAATGTCCGAGATTTGAAGAAGACCCACAAGTCAATGGAATACACATGAATGTATTTAATATATGCTCAAGTTCATTGTATACAGGTTGTACTCTGTTACATTGAAGTCAGAATCACAATGATAGTTGGACTCAAGACAAGATTCTTGCACAGCAGAAAACTGGCTAAGTCTAGAAGCATTGAGTGAAGACAGTTCACTAAACATCAAGAGGCTAAAAGCATTGACAGAACCTCAAGCAGTCAATGCCTTAGAGTTGCTGACCAGAAAACTGGCTAAGTCCAGAAGCGTTCTGTGAACTCACTTCACTCAACTCCAAGAGCCTAAAAAGCGTTGACATAACTACATGCAGCCAAAGCCGTAGTGTTGCTGACAAGAAATCTGTAACATCCCTCAAACAACTAGACCCCCAAGAGTGGTTTTATCATGACTAAGTCATGACAAAACCCTAGGAAGCCCAAGAAGACTAATTGAATATAGGAATGAAGGTGAGATCACCTTGGTCTTCCAATAGCTCATTTCAAGCACCACCCATAGGGTTGGACTTTAAGGCCTTAACTTGATTGCAGGACCCCACCACAACACCCTAACCCTTTAGGAGGTCCATAGGGTCACTAAGGACCCATTGGGGTCAATAAAAGTGGTCAAGTTTACCAAAGTCAACCCTAACCCTAAATGGGTCAAACTAACCTACATAGGGTCAATTGACCTTCCCTTAATCAAATTGATCCCACCTAGACCTTCCTAACCCTTAAGGGAGGTCAATGGGTCTGTTGGAACACCCTATTACAAATTCTGGTCAGGATCACTATGTCTATAGGATTGTTGCTTTGACCTTGTTGTATAGAGTAAAGGTCAACTAGTTAGGTCTAAGGCTTAGGATTTTTATTGGAAACTTTCCCCAAGACCTCCTAGTTCAGATGAGAAGCCCAGAAGAAGAATTCAACTTGTCGTCGAGCTCAGATCAATGAAGCGTCGAACCCAATTTGATTATCTCTCTGAGCTCAGGTCGACGATGCGTCGAACTCAGTTCAATGATCTCTGAGCTCAGATCGACGTTTTATGTCTTAGACTAATTCCAATATCTATGAGCTCAGTTCAACGATAGTTGAGCTCAGATCGACGATTATCTTTTGAGATCGACAATTTCTGGAATTTAGTCAGTTTGTTAAGGATTTCAAATGTCTTCAAGTCAGAGCATTTATTGAAGAAGATTTCTAGCCGTTATAATAATTCTGGAGCAAGTTTCAAGGAAACAAAGAAGGAATGTTCTTAGATTATTTCCTCCAGAGACAGTTGACATTTAAGGAAAGTTTTTATGACTTTGCTAATGGCTATCAAAAAGATTTGAAGACTGGATTTCATATTATCCTTCAGTAAACGAGAAACAAACAGATATATAGAAGAAAACAAAGAGAATGAGTTCAACAACACAAAATAGAGAACAATCTCCTATTCCTTTTGATTGATTCTGATTCAAAGTCTTAAAAAGTCTTCATCATTCTCACTCCAGACAACACATATTTCAGTTCTTACTGGAATTATCTTTTGCTAGAGCTTTCTTTTCATTGAAGATCTATCACCCTTGCAAAGCTTCAAGTTCCTGAACTCTTGCTAATCTCAGGGGGAGCTTTGATAACATCTCATCGACTTGTGCTTCTCTTTGATTGTTGACAGAGAAGACAACTTCACCATTTTTCTTTTTCCTTTCCTGTAAAAGGGTTTTTAACTCCCTTCAAAAGTTTTGCTTTGGTTTCTGAGACCTGATCAAAACTCAGTGGTGGCAAGACACCTGATCAAAAAATCTGGTTTGGTTTTGGAGCACCTGATCAAAAGCTCATTGGTGCCCAGGATACCCGATCAACTCATCCTGCAGTGGATTCCTACCAAGGGTGGTAGAAGAGTGGATGTACCCAGGTTTTGGGGAACCACTATAGTTCCTTGTGTCTTCTGGTTGTTTGCTATCTTATTTGCTGTGTGCTGTGGATTTGCTCTTTTGTTTGTTTTATTTTGATTTCTGTTAAGTACTCTACACCAACTAAATTAAGTCTTCCACTACTAGAATAATTTTCATATTTGCAAAATTATATTAAAACACTCTATTCACCCCCCTCTAGAGTGAAGGATTGATCTTACACTCACTTTCAATTGGTATCAGAGCCAGGTTGGTTGTTCATATAGGCTAACACCTGAACAAAAAGATCTCTCTTAAGATCAATCCTTATTAGAGGGTTATTTTTATTATATTTATTTTAATCTAAATCCATTGCACAGAACAAAGATTATGCTAGCACCAGACCTCCAGTGTGCAATCTCTCCAAGTTTGCACTTTGGAAGGCAAAGATCATATTATACATGAATTCCATTGATGAAGATATCTTTAATTCTGTTTTGACAGATTGCCCCAAGCCTCCTGCAGGCACAAGTACAAATGCTGTTCCACCACCTTCAGGAACAGATGCTGATATAAAGAAATGGAAGGCTACTGATGCTAAAGCTATGAACATCCTAGCTCAGATAATGTTTGATGACATCTTCCAGAAGGTAGCTGAATGCAACTCAGCTAAAGAGATTTGGGACAAGCTATCTGAGCTTGTGTCAGGATCAGCTGATGAGAGAAAAGATAGGAGATATCATCTCATCACTCAATATGAGAATTTCAAGAAAGTAGAAAGTGAATCAGTAGCTGACATGTACAACATATTAAGTCTGATTGTCAGTGAACTTAAGACCTTAGACAAGGAGATCTCTCTCACAGAGATAAATGACAAAATCCTAATGTGCTTCCCCAATACTTGGGATTCAAGGATCTGGCCCATCAAGGATGTCAGAAGTCTGAATGAGATCACTACAGAAGCTCTATTTGGCAAGCTCAAATCTTATGAGCAGCTCATTCAGAATAGAGAAGAAGAGCAGAAGACAACTTCTCCAGCAGTCAGGAAGGAGAAGTCAATTACTTTCAAGGAAACAGAAGAATAGCCTGAAGACAAAGTCACAGGCAATGAAGAACTGATGAGCCTCCTAGCCAAGAGGTTCTACAAAATGGCCAGGAAGGACTTCAGAAAAAGGTCATCCAGAGGCCAAGAAAGCCAAGGTATGATAAATCAAATAATAAAGAGATTATTTGTTATGGTTGCAGGAAACCAGGCCACATACTGCCTGATTGTCTAGAAAATCAAAACAAGGACAAGAAGGACAAGAGAGAAAAGAGAAAAGTTAAAGACTCCAGAAGAAATCACTATGATAGATCCTCTTCCAGCAAGAACAAGCACATAAGGAAGGGATTTGTTGCTGAAACATGGAGTGCAACAGAAGAAGAATCTGTTGCATCATCAAGCTCAAGTGATGATGAAGATGATACACAAGAAAAAGAATTCTGCATGATGGAAATCAATGCATCTCAGAACACCACTGATTCAGAACATGAATCTGAATCTGAACCAGAGCTAGAAGAAGATCAGGTAATTGATTCATTTGATTTTAATTTTGAGGACTTCAAGTCTGAATTTAAAGCACTGTGTTTAGATCTACTCAATTCTGAGAAAGAAATTATCTCTCTCAGAAATCAGTTATTTGAATACAGTACCTTAATGTTAGATAACCTCAAACTCTCAGATGAGTTAGAATGTTGTAGGGAGAAGATAGCTTCACTGAAAAGTGAATTATCTGAGGCCAAGAAGTTTGAAGAAACCCTCAATGGGAGAAGTATCAAACTGATGGACATCATAAGCACAGTAAACTCAAGACTCAATAGTACACTGGGCTTGGGTGCTTCATCCAGCCAAGCTATTGTGTTAACAACTCCCATTAAATTTATCTCTGATAAAGGAAAAGGAGTTGTGGAGGTAGCTAGAAAAAATTCTGATCTACCCAAAAAGAACAAAGTTCAACAGAAATTGTCGAACAGAGCTCGATGATCTTCGAACAGAGCTCGACGTTCTTTGAACGGAGCTCAGCGATTTCATGCTGAATCGTCGAACTCAGGTCGACGATCTATGATCTCTGAACACAGGCAAGATCGATCGTTGAACAAAGCTCGACTATATGACCCAAGATCGTCGAACTCAGCTCCACGATCGTCGTACAGAGCTCAGAGATATGACCAGTTCTCAAGGGGTACATCAAAATTAATTCTAAATATCCTACATCTCAAGGGTTCAACCCTTATACTGAATGGATAATTCCTCCTAGGAGATATCATCCTGAAGGATATAAGAGTCAACCAAAGATGTCTTTCATTTCTGATTTCAAAGGTTATCAAGCTAGACCCAAGGTAAACTGGGTCAAAAACAAATGAACTATTATTTGTGCAGGTGAAGACCTATCCAACCATGGACCAACATTGGTATCTGGATAGTGGGTACTCCAAGCACATGACTTGAAGCAAGGATAACCTAATATCCTTCAAGGCTAAACATGGACCCAAAGTAATGTTTGGAGATTCAAACTTTAGACAGACCAAAGGATATGGTGCTGTCCAAATAGGATCAGTAACATTCAAGAAGATAGCATATGTGGAAGGATAAAAACACAATCTTATCAGTATCAGTCAGCTATGTGATGAAGGCTACCAAGTTACATTCAACAAGTCTTCATGCATCATCAAATCATAAGATAACATAACTTTGTTGACAGGTAACAGAAGAGGTAACATCTATCTAGTACATTTTCATTCAACCAAGGTAGATATCTGTTTATTTAATTCTCTTAGCAAACCTAATTAATTATGGCATAAGAGATTAGGACATGTCAACCTTAGAACCATTGCTAGGCTATCCAAGGACAACCTTGTTAGAGGACTACCTTCTAGCCCCTACAAGAAGGAAGGACTCTGCAGGTCTTGTCAATTAGGCAAGCAAACTAAAAACAGCTTTAAGTCACTTAATAAGAGTGATTCACCAAGGATTTTGTACTTGTTACATATGGATCTTTTTGAACCCATTACTATACAAAGCCTAGGAGGGAAATCTTATACTTTAGTAGTTGTAGATGACTTCTCTAGATTCACATGGGTGTTCTTTCTAAGGAAGAAGTCTGATAACTTCAAATGTTTGACAGAGTTTCTCAAATGTATACAGATTAAGCTCAATACTCACATAGCCCTGATCAGAAGTGATCATGGGACAGAGTTTGATTCTCTTCTTATGCAAGAGTTCTGTCAGAAGGAAGGGATCATTCACACTTTCTCAGCTCCTAGAACTCCTCAACAGAATGGGGTAGCTGAAAGAAAGAATCGAACCCTTATTGAATCTGCTATAACATTGTTGACAGATACTCACCTCCCTCTATCCTTTTGGGCAGAGGCTGTGAACACTTCAAACTATGTTTTGAATAGGAGTTTGATACATAAGCTAAAGGGCAAGACTCCCTATGAATTACTCAAAGGGAAGAAACCTAAAGTTGATTATCTTAGAATTTTTGGTTGTATTTGCTACATTCATAACAATAACAAGAAATTCTTAGCAAAATTTGAAGCCAAAGCTGATGAAGGAGTGTTTCTGGGATTCTCCATGATCAGTAAGGCCTATAGGGTTTATAATAAATCATCTCATAAATTGAAGAAACAGTACATGCCTATTTTGATGAAACTAATATGTCTTACAAGGAGAAGATCACTTCTACCATAGACCCTTTGCAGGTACATTCTCTATCAAAGAATTTTGACAAGCTAAATATCATTGAAAAAGATCCATCACCCTCACCCACTCAACAAGAAGCTGAAAGCAGTGAAAATGAAGATGACAGTCAGATTTTAGCAAGTCATGGTGACAATCTAAATGAAGAGCCAGTTGTTGTTCCACAAGAGGAAATAACAACACAGGCTGGTGAACAATCAATACCCATTATTGATTTAGTAACATCAAGAGATCATCCAATCTCCCAAGTGATTGGAGACATCTCAGCTGGTGTGTAAACCAGAAACCAATTCAATCAAAATCTGATGCACACTTGCTTTCTTTCTCAAATTGAGCCTCAATCCATACAAGATGCAGAACAAGATCCAAACTGGATTATTGCAATGCAAGAGGAATTAAATCAATTTAAAAGAAATAAAGTTTGGGAGCTAGTGCTAAAGCCAAAGAATCATCCCATTGTTGGAACAAAATGGGTATTCAGAAACAAGTTAGATGATCAAGGAGTTATAGTAAGAAACAAGGCAAGGCTGGTTGCTCAAGGATAATCTCAAGAAGAAGGCATAGACTATGACCAAACTTTTGCACCAGTTGCAAGGTTAGATGCCATAAGAATCTTCCTATTATATGCAGCTCACAAGAAGTTCAAAGTATATCAAATGGATGCCAAAAGTGCATTCCTCAATGGTGATATCAAGGAAGAAGTTTATGTAAAACAGCCTCAAGGTTTTATCTCTCTAACTCACCCTGATTTTGTTTATAAATTGCATAAAGCATTATATGGTCTCAAACAAGCTCCTAGAGCATGGTATGAGACCCTAGCTTGCTTTCTCTTGGAAAATGATTTTAAAAGGGGTAGAGTAGACCAAACTCTTTTTATTAGAACCCATAAGTCCCATATCCTACTAGTACAAATCTATGTAGATGATATTATTTTTGGCTCTACTGATTCAAATTTGTGCAAAAGGTTCTCCAACTTAATGCATTCCAAATTTGAAATGAGTAGCATGGGTTAGCTATCCTTCTTTCTAGGATTGCAAGTCAAACAAAATGCTGATGACATCTTTATTTCTCAAACCAAGTATGCAAAAGAATTGGTTAAGAAGTTTGGTATGTCTGATGCATCCTCTATGAAAACACCCATGCCTACTAATGCTGTATTAGATGCTGATGAACATGGGAAACTAGTTGATCAGACCACATATAGAGCAATGATTAGCTCCTTATTATATCTTACAGCTAGTAGACCGTATATAATGTTTGCTACATGCATATGTGCTAGATTCCAAGTCAGCCCTAGAGAGTCACACCTCACATTAGTTAAGAGGATTCTTAGGTATGTGAAAAGTTGTCCAAATCTAGGTCTCTGGTATCCAGCTGATTCAGGATTTGATTTAACTGGATTTTCTGATGCTGATTATACTGGATGTAGAGTAGACAGGAAAAGCACCAGTGGAACTTGTCAGTTTCTTGGTGACAGACTTGTCTCCTGGTTTTGCAAGAAACAAACATCTGTGTCCACATCAACTGCTGAAGCTGAATATATGGCAGCAGGTAGTTGTTGCTCACAGATATTGTGGATTCAAAATTAGCTCCTGGACTATGGCTACAACTTAGAGAAGCCCAAAATATTTTGTGATAACACTAATGCTATTTCAATAGCTCAAAATCCAGTCCTCCATAGTAGGACAAAACACATAGAGATTAGACAACATTTCTTAAGGTAAAATTGAATTGGAATTCATCTCAACTGATTTACAAAGGGGAGATATTTTCACCAAACCCTTTGATGAAAAGAAACATAATTTCTTCCTTAATCAGTTAGAAATGTTAGATGGAGGAAGTCTTAATTAAGTTCCAAGATCTTTAAACCTAAAAAGAGACAAAGACTAGGTTAAAAATTTGAGTTTCCTAGTGAATATAGATTTTTTTTGTCTCTGAAATGCGCTCGACGATTCTCCTGAAGATCGTCGAACGGAGCTCGTCGTTTCCAGATAGTATTCAACTATCTTTTGTTTTCCGTCGAACGGAGATCGACGATGTTAGGAGTCGTCGAATGGAGCTCGGCGTTTCCAGATAGTGCTAGACTATCCTTCTCGGTCAGCGATCTCAATTATCGTCGAACGAAGATTGACGATGTTAAATATCATCGAATGGAGATCGATGATGTTGAGACCTTTCAGTTTCCCCTAGAGCCGTAGATCGTCGAACTGATTTCAATGATCTTTCCTTTTCTGCGTCGAACCCTGATATAAAATCATTTTTGATGCGTCGTTCTCCTTTGCGCTTTCATACCTTCTGCAAGAACTTTCTTTCCCTCCAAACTTTTTTACACTTGATCTTGTTTGTTTTTGCTGGAAATATATCAGTGTCAGTCGCCGTTCTAGCCGCAATGAAGTTCGACACTGGTTTTGATATCGACATGGAATCATTTGAGGGTATAGATCAAATATTCAAAGACATTCTGGAATTTTTCAAGGAGCAACAACTTGTCAACATTATGTCCTCCAGAATCAAGTTAACAGCAGATGAGATTAAAGAATGGGTCTATACTGCCCACAATCTGGATCAAAACACAGTTATTAGAACCATCTCAGGGAAACATGTATCCCTAACCCCTGCCATTCTTACAGAGATTTTTGGATTAAGTACTGGAAATGATAGCATAGAACTATCAGGGGTAGAATTTACTGAAATGTTAGATAGAATGGGTAATAATTCTGAGAACCCTAATAAGTTGCTGAAGAAAAATCTATCTATGGAGTATAGATTTCTAGCAGATGTTGTAGGCAAAGTGATATTGGTCAAACATTCAGCCCATGATACAATCTCTAGACATCAATTCTGATAAATGGCTGCAATAGTAGATAAGAAGCACCTGGATTGGGGAGCCATTTTCTTTGACTTGATTAAGAAAAAGATCAATAAAAATTTTGTGAATTTTGGAAGGATTTTGGGCCTATTCCTGCAGAATAGGTGCCCTCAGTTGTTAGTGTCCAATGGTATGCACATCAATGCTTCAAAGAGGCTTTCTTCAGCTCTATTTGGCAAGTGGGAGAGATAAATTGTCAAACCTAGCAGGGCTCCTGTAGCAAAAGCTTCTTCAGGCACAAAGACTGAATCAGTCACTCCTCCTCAGTCCACTGCCCCAGCAGAAGTGTTGCCATACCCTTCTATATCCTCTCCTCCTTCTCCACATCAAGTTACATCTTCCATACCTTCATCTCAAATAGCTTATTCACCTCCTCCAGCCACCCATCAAGAAGTTTTCCATCCACTACATTACTTCTCATCCATAGATTTATGATCATCCTCCCATCTTCCATCATTCAACCTTTTAGATGATTCCTTCATGGATGATTCTCCATCTTCACCCCAAGACATTCCATCCACCTCAACATCCTTTCAACAAATCCTACATAACATCATATCTCAACCATCCTTTCCCCCCAGCCATCTCCTCATTTCTACCAACAGTCACTATCCCAGCTCCATCCATAACATCCATCCCCATCTCTCAACCATCCATACCACTTCTCTATGCATCAATTACATCCATCTCTGCAGCCCCTCCCTCTACCTCTACTCAAGTTAATCTTGAGCAAGTAGATCTTCTACCTCTAGCAGATAAATTATATGAGTTGTTGGCACCCAAGCTAACTCTCTTACTGGATTCAACCTTGGCTCCCTTAGTTAAGACTTTGAATGATTTATCTGTTAGAATATCTTCTTCATTCTCCCTTCAGGCCATCCCTTCTTATGGGGGCCTAGATTCAATTATCACTGAAACTAGGTAAGGGGAGATGCCTTATGAAGAAGTGCTGCCCTCAGAGAATTTTGTTTCAGAAATGCATATATCAGAAGTTCTAGCTTCAGAGATTCCAGCTTTAGAGAAAGTTTCAGTTTCAATTCCAGCTCCAGCTCCAACCATTAGTCCTGCAGTAGATCTACATTCTTTATTATCATTATTTGATTCATTTTATAGCTGTTATCTTCCAGCACCTCTCCCTACTGAAGATCTAACCAGGGCTATAGTTCCCTTCTCCTGCTGTATCCAAATCTGATAGAAAAGTATATAAATTTTGCTAAATTTGTGGAAAGTATTCCTTTGGTTCTTGCTGCTGCTGCTGATATTGTTTTTTCAGAGGCTGTTATAGAGCCAGTAGAGCCAGTTTGTTCAGTTTCTGCTCCTACTGCTTTAGATGTTGCTGATGTTGTTATATCTACCACTGCTCCTCCTACTTGAACTCCTGCTATCTCTAAAGAAGTGTTAAAGCAAATAGATGATCTATTTGATGAGCCTCAGAGCTCTGATGATGAATTCATGACTGACTCTGATGATTCCTCTACAACTATTGCAAAGAAGAGGAAAGCTGGAAGTAAAGCCATGAAAAGATTTCAATTGTCCAAAGCTACTTCTGATCATGATATACCTTATTATATTCTGCATAACTGCCCCATAACTGAGCACTGGATGCAATTCTCTAAGAACCAGTTGAAGGCCATGAGGAAGAAAAGGAAATATGACTAAGGAACTTCTCATTATAATCCTCCTCCTTCTCCAGGTGTAGGATCTGGTGGAAACTGAGCTCATCAATCCTCATATGCTTCATCTCAAAGATCCTCTCAGTTTCAAGGAAGATCTCAATCCAGAGGATATCAACAAAGAGGCAATCAGTTAAGAGGAAGTCAGCATAGAGGCAATCAAAGAGATTATCAAGTTTATTCCATAGGACAGTCCAGACATCAACCTTATCAAAGGAAAGGACAAAGCCCAAGTGATTCCACTTCTGGTCCTTTTCCTTATAAGCTCAAAGAAGGCTTTCATTCAAAAGCTCCTCCCACTGACACCATCAATAAGTATGAGCCACCAGTTCCTTTTGAAGATCCAGAGAATAACTCAGTCTCCTGGGCAGCCAGACTAAAAGAAATGGCTGCTCTAGATCAAATCAAGAAAGCAAGAGAAAAAGGCCAAGATACTTCCAATATCTCCAGTCTATCAGATCAAAGAAGACAAGAACTTGAAAGATACAACTCTAAGAAATTCTTCAATACTGAGGAATACATGCAGCTACATCCTGAAGCTGTAGTTCCTAGAAATAGAAGCCAGAAGACTCTTAGTGCTGCTGATGACTTCAGATAAAAGAAAGATTCAGAAAATCAAAACAGAGAAATCATTTTCAAGAAAAGAACAGATGATAAGCATTAATCTGGGTGTAAGGTGAAAACTCTTTCATATCTCTGCTGAACTATTTGGTGTGATATAATTATATTTCTGTTGTTCTGCAATGCTTTTTTGTATTTTTATTTCTGTTGATGTTTTTATTTCCTATAACTCATGTAAATAGTAATCCTAACCCAAATAGGGGGAGATTGTTGGAACACCCTATTACTAATTTGGGTAAGGATCACTATGTCTATAGGATTGTTGCTTTGACCTTATTGTATAGAGTAAAGGTCAACAAGTTAGGTTTAAGGCTTAGGACTTAGGTTGTAAGCTTTCCCTAAGACCTCCTAGTTCAGATGAGAAGCCTAGAAGAAGAATTCAACTTGTCGTCGAGCTCAGATCGACGAAGCGTCGAACTTAGTTTGACTATCTCTCTGAGCTCAGGTCGACGATGCGTCAAACTCAGTTCGACGATCTCTGAGCTCAGATCGACGTTTTTTGTCTTAGACTAATTCCAATATCTCTGAGCTCAGTTCAACGATAGTTGAGCTCAGATCGACGATCATCTTTTGAGATCGATGATTTTTGGAATTTTTTCAGTTTGTTAAGGATTTCAAATGTCTTCCAGTCAGAGCATTTATTGAAGAAGATTTCTAGCCGTTATAATAAATCTAGAGCAAGTTTCAAGGAAATAAAGAAGGAATGTTCTTAGATTATTTCCTCCAGAGATAGTTGACATTTAAGGAAAGTTTTTATGACTTTGCTAACGGCTATCAAAAAGATTTGAAGACTGGATTTCATATTATCCTTCAGTAAAGGAGAAACAAACAGATATACACAAGAAAACAAAGAGAAGGAGTTCAACAACACAAAACAGAGAACAAGCTCCTATTCCTTCCAATTGATTCTGATTCAAAGTCTTAAAAAGTCTTCATCATTCTCACTCCAGATAATACATATTTCAGTTCTTACTGGAATCATCTTTTGCTGGAGCTTTCTTTTCATTGAAGACCTATCACCCTTGCAAAGCTTCCAGTTCCTTAACTCTTGCTAATCTCAGGGGGAGCTTTGACAACATCTCATCGACTTGTGCTTCTCTTTGATTGTTGACAGAGAAGACAACTTCAACATTTTTCTTTTTCCTTCCCTGTAAAAGGGTTTTTAAACTCCCTTCAAAAGTTTTTGAAAGAGAAGGGATAGATACTACTCTAGAGGGGGGGTGAATAGAGTAATAAAAAATTGCACTAGCAAAGTTGACTTTCTACTCAACTCCCTTGGAGTTAAATGCGGAATGAAAGTTATAGATATTTGAGATTAAACCTTAGAGCCTAACACAAGTGTTGTGCACAAAAAGGCAGCCAACTGTAATTACAGTTAAGGCTTGGAAACCTAAACAACAACTAGCAAACCTAGTTAAGATCTAATCACAACCACAAAGCAAGTAATTAAATAAAGCAATCCAGACGACACAAGGAATTTATAGTGGTTCCCCAAACAACTTGGGTACGTCCACTCTTCTACCAACAAGGTAGGAATCCACTCAGGTTTTTGATCAGGTGCCCTGCCACCAACAAGATCTGCTTCAGGTAGATCAAGAAACCCTTTAGAATTTTGATCAGGTGTCTAAAAACCAACACCGGTTTTTAATCAGGTGCCCTGCCACCAAGGGATACTTTTGAAGGGAGTAATAACTCTGTACAGGAGGGGGAAAGGAGGTTAAGGTGTCTTCTCTATTTTACAATAGATTAGAGAAGCACAATAACTTGCACTGAGCTAGAAAGCTCTAAAAGAATCAAGGCTCCCCCTGGCTCAAAGAACGTCCAGGTGAAGTCTTGCTTCAGTGCAGAAATACTTCAGTAAATACTGAAGGAAGAACTACAAGAAGATATAAAATAAGAAATGAAAATCTTCTAGCAGCTATCTTCTTCTTCTTCTTCTTCAAAAGATCTCTGAGTCAGAACTTCCTGGAAACAGGAGAACTCAGGTTGAAGAAGAGCAGAAGAGCTAACACTTCTCAGTTGAGTGAAGATTGTTGAGAGCAGGAAACTTGATCTTGTTGTAGGCTTGCTGAATGAATTTTTATCTGAGAACTAGTTGATTTCTTTCTTCAAAGAAGTCTTTATATATCAGTAGCAGCAACGGCTCTAATTGAGTTTGAATCTTGTCTTTTACTGAACTCTGCAAGCTGGGCTGCAAAAAGCATAAAGCAAAACAAAATACTGCAGGCAGATATCCTATAAAAGGATAAAGCTTTCTAAGAAGCTGCAAATACTTCTGATGAAATAACATAAGAGAAAGTCACATCAGAAACGACTCTTTACAGCCAAGGAAGACTTTTTGAGTCTAACGGCTATAAAGGACAGCCTGGCAGAAATCATATCTCAGCTATAAGACAAACAACTTTATCAGAAAAGATTAGCTCATGCATAAAGAATAGAATAGATATTGCATGGAAGAGTTATCACAATTTACTCAGATAATCTTTTATAAAATATGCCAAAAAAATTATGAAATTAGTCACATCACAGAAGACGACAAAACTATTTAAAACATACAACAAAACGTCGAACGACCCTCGGAGATCGTCGACCGACGCACGGAGATCGTCGACCTATCGGACAGATAGTCGAATGATCCAGATAGTCGAACTATCAAAGAAGATAGTCGAACTACCTCGGCAAATAGTCGACCTATCAGAACAGATAGTCGAGCTATCAGGTAGTCGATCTATCAGGACAGATAGTCGAACTACCAAACGAAGCAGATAGTCGACCTATCGAGCAGATAGTCGACCTATCACAAAAAACTGATAGTCGACCTATCAACAGATAGTCGACCTATCAAAACAAAACAGATAGTCGACCTATCAACAGATAGTCGAACTATCAGATAGTTGAACTATCCAAGCAGATAGTCGAACTATCACAGCAACACCGATAGTCGATCTATCAGCAGATAGTCGAGCTATCAAAGCAACACAGATAGTCGATCTATCAACAGATAGTCGAGCTATCAGATAGTTGAACTATCAGGACAAATAGTCGAACTATCGAAGCAAACAGATAGTCGACCTATCAACAGATAGTCAAGCTATCAGATAGTTGAACTATCAGGACAGATAGTCGAACTATCAAAGCAAACAGATAGTCGACCTATCAACAGATAGTCGAGCTATCAGATAGTTGAACTATCAGGACAGATAGTCGAACTATCAAAGCAAACAGATAGTCGACCTATCAACAGATAGTCGAGCTATCAACGCAGACAGAACGTCGACCAACTGATAGACGATCGTCGATCAGCCGATAGACGATAGTCGAGCGACGTTCGACTATAGTTGAACGAAAAACTACTTAACCAAATATTCATCTGGAAAAACAATTCTACACAACTAGAGAATCTAAACTATCAACTAACCTTTGACCATAGATAAATCTTGGGTCAAGAGACAGAAAGAGAGGACTGAACTCAAATCAAAACCTAGGGTTCCAACAATCTCCCCCTACTTGAGTTAAGTCTCTCAACAATTAAAGCATACAAACCTAATTACTGAAAGTAAAATAAAATGCATAAAGGGAAATAACTAAGCAGATATCATCAATCAATCAGATAAAAAATTAACTGTCAATCAATGAATAATTAAGGTGCTTCAGAGTTAGATTCAGGATTAGAAGAGCTAGAAACAAAAGTAATCTTTCTTGTAGGATCTAGAGCTTCTTTTTTCGATAGCTTCAAATCTTGTTCTCCAATAATTTTCAGTTCTGTTGTCCTTGGGACCACTGCCTCAGGATGCTTTTCCATATATTTTGAAGGATCAAACATCTCAGGTCTAACCTGGAATTTTTCGAGCTCCTTCTTTCTGAATTTAGACATTGTGGTTAATCCGGCAGTGTCCTTTCCTTCTGCTTTTGCTTTCCTTATCTGCGCTGCTCCAACCAGTTCAAGAAAACGAGCCATCCTAAAGTTAACAATCTCTGAAGAAGTGTCAACTGGTTCTTTATCTTGATTAACTAGATAAGAAAGGAGAGCAGACTTAGCAAAGTTCTTGCTAGAATTTTCAGATAAAATAAATTACTTACCTTTTGGAACATCTTTCTCAGTATGAACTGGCTTTGGAGATGAAACTTTTTTCTTTGGAGAAGGAGGAGGGGAAAAGATTGGTTTTTGATATACTACCTCCTTAACTTGTTCTTTAACTATATCAGGTCTTTGATAGCCAGTTTGGCTTTTACCTTGGAATCCTTGTGAACTTCTCCTTTGAGCAGGTTGAGATGGATTTGATCTTTCAGATTGAGAGGCAGATTTAGAAGATAAATTTCCTGAGGCTCCTGCACCGGGAGGTGGAGGAGGAGGACCTCTAGGATTCCATTTAGGAACAGCAGAGTCATACCTCTTAGACTTTTTCCTTTGCTTTTGCTGGTTCTTAGAAAACAACATCCAATGCTGGAAGTCTTTTGATTTTGGATCAATCCCTTTCAGTATATAATACGGTGTATCATTGTCTGGATTAGCAGGAGGAGGAGCAACAACTTTTCTTTTCTTCTTAGCAATTCTTTTTCTCCTAGTCTCAGCAGACTCATCAGAGTCAATCTCATCTTCAGAATTTGAGGAGATAGGCATATCATATGGGTCAATAGCCTCTTTTATAGCTCTTTCTTTTTTCCTTTCTAGCAGCTCTTTCTCTTTCTTCTTCTATGGCATCCTGTGCCAATAGAGCATCTAAATCCAAGCCTGGGGAATCATCCCATACAGTAGATTTTTCAATCTGGGTATCTGCATCTGATTCTTGAATCTCTGAAACTGTCAAAGTGACCAGTTCTGCTTGAACTTCAGGATGAGCAACTTCAGATATTTGAGCCTCTGGTTCTGGTTATACTTCTGGAGCAGATTGGATAACAGATTCTTGAACTTCTAGAATTTCTTCCAATTTATCTGTAGTTTTATGAATAAAATTGTTCTAAATGACATCTAATCATGCCTTCCAGATATTCCAAAACTAGCATATCAGTTAACAAGTCTAAAAAACAAGTAAAGGGAATACCTTCAGAATCGACCACAACATGACCTAACTCCCACAATTCATCTAGAAAGGAGGTGATGATTCCTTCTAGGTATAGGGCAACCAAGGGAGTAGAACTCTCTTCTAAACATGCTTTAACAATAAATTCAGACTTTAAAACTGCATCAGAAATTTCCTGTTCAGATAGAGGAGGAGGAGGAGCTGAACCTTCTGTTGCTTTCTCTATTACTACAAGATGAACTGTTGGAGGAGAGGCCAAGGGCTGCTCAGAGACGTCTTCATCAAGCATCTCCCCCTGTCTGATTTCAGTAGAGACTGAAACCAGGCCCCTAGAAGAAGAGGGCTCAGCAGACTTAGAGAGTTTCAGAATAGCAGCAGTTAGAGATGAGATAGAAGAAGCAAGGGGAGCAATTGCCTCATCAATCATAATTTTGATTGAGGGGGTAATTAACTCCACAATGCTAGATATAAATGCAGGAGTAATTTCAAAAGAAGATGATGATGATGGTGGAGGAATTTCAGAGGGTGGAAGAGCAGCAGTGATGGTATGTGCAAGATGAGCTGGAGAATGTGCTGGAGATGGAACTGGAGATGGAGCTGGAGAATGATGTGGAGATACATGGGTGGATGCAGGGTGATGATCAGAAGAGGGAATTGGTGACTGAGGAGGAGTGGGAATCTCAGACACCAATAAATCAAAACTGGGTTGGGATATCCCAGCAAGATGAGGAGGTAGAGGAGAAGCTGGAGGAGAAGCAGAATGTCGTACTTCAATTGAAGTTGAAGGAACTTCAACTGAAGTAGACGGCAAAGCTGATGAAGAAGATAGAAGAGATAAATTTGCTGAGCCAGCTGCTAGAAGGGGGGGGGAGTGACTGCGACAGTCCTGGTGCTCTCAGAAGTAACTGGAGCAACCCCTGCGGGAGCGGGCTTCAGGAAGGTCCTTTTCCATTTGGCGAATAGCGATGGATCCATCTTCTTGCTTGCGTTGATGGAGGTGGCGGCTGACACAAGCAGGTGAGGGTATTTCTCCTTCAGAAAAATTCCAACTACCCTTCCTAGGGTAACCTCTTTCTTTCCATTATTTTTCCTTATTAAATCAAACATAATGCCAGCCCAATTTATCTGCTTCTTATTAACAATTGCACACATTAGTGCAAATTGTTGCCTTGTAATATTATCGTGGGCTGAGTGCTTTCCCAGTAGCACTTTTCCAACAATTTCCGCAAGAAACTTGATCTTAAATGGGAAATTCACTTTGAGCAGCTTGGAGGGAATGCCTTCGGCATGTCCTAGCTCAGTTAACATCCTTCCGAATTCAGGAGCATCTTGCTCATACTCTTCTTCACCATTAATTAATCCAAAAATTTCAGTCAGAATAGCGGGAGTCAATATTACCTCTTCTCCGCTAATTGTTCCAATCATCGAATCATCAGTAGAAGATGAAGTGAAGGCCCATTCTTTGATTTCTTGAGTGTTTATCTTTATTCTGTAAGACATGAGTTTCTCTAATCCTTGATCTCTGCACAGATTCAGAATCTCCACTATCCCTGGTTCGCAGCAGCTGAAGGCGTCGAAATCAACGCTGAAACCGGCATCAAACTTTACTACTGCAAGAAGCGCTGGAGCAATCGCCATCGAAAATGCTGTAGAAGTCGAGGGAGAGACGGAGAGGACGGAGCGCAAAACAGAGAGCAAGACAAAGAACAAGCGGGAAGACGGAATGCGAAAAGACGCTCTCCGTCGACGATAAGAGCAACTATCTTTTTGTAACACCCCAAAAATCTCAAAACTGGATTTGAGGTGCAGGCTGCTTGACACGGCCTGGGACACGGGCGTGTCCCAGGGCATGTCGAGGGTACACGGCCTGGGACACGGGCGTGTCCCAGGGCGTGTTCAGGATAGTCGACGATCGCTGGTCGACGATAGTTGAGCCTGGGACACGGCCTTCGACACGGGCGTGTCCCAGGGCGTGTCACTCAATAAATAGCCGGTTTGAGTCAGAAATGTACACGGCCCGGAACCAAGCCTTGAACACGGCCGTGTCAGATTTGACACGGGCGTGTCCGAGGGCGTATGCCTACCCGTGTACTGCTCTGACTGGTTTTAGAGCTCGTTGAGTACCGTGTAACAGGAGTGACACGGGCGTGTCACATGACTGACACGGGCGTGTCAGGTTCGACACGGGCGTGTCGATGCCCGTGTTCTGGTAGTTTTCAGTCGGTGCGAGTGCCGCGTGTGCCGCTTAAGGGTACACGGACTGTGACACGGGCATGTCACAGGCCGTGTCGGCCAAAAAAATAGACTTTTTCAGGCAGATCTTGGCCATTCATTTTCCTTAAAGAAGATCCTGTGGCTGGGGCTCATTCCTGGTTTGATAAGGCCGGGAAAGGAGGAGGAAAGGCTCATTTTTGAGTTCATCTTCTCTTTCTACATCTAAGAGAGAGGGGAGAGCAAGGTGAGGAAGAAGAAGTGGAATCCGGCTACCGGTGGTGCTACGGTGGTCCAAATCGCGAGCCGAGTTCGGATTTGCGAAGGCAATGCTGCTGCAAATGCTTTCATCCGTCTCAAATTTCTCTCCATGGCTCCGAAGCGAGTTCCTAGGGTAACGATTTCCTGCTTGGACATGTGAAGTCCTTATTTCCTGCATTGCATAGGGAAAACCCTTCCCCGCGAGTGTGCGGTGGGTTGTGGCGTCCCTTGGGGTAGATATATGAAGTCCCCCTTGTTAGAGTCCGGAATTGGAGTATGGATCTAGGCATGCTATGTGAAGCCCATCTGGATATATTGGTCTGGATTGGTGATGCTTGTTTGCATATCGGAGAAGACTCCGTGATTATTGCTTGTATGCATGATGGATAAAGTACTGGAGGAAGTCCAGGAAATTGTGAGAGTTGGGTGCAACTCTTGTGGCCGTGAGTTGCCATTTTGTGTGCGGTTGAGCGTTGGGCTGCAACTGTATGAAAAGGCTTCGTGCCGAACAGGCAAGGTGAAACCGACCCACCCCTTTAAATGTGGCCTCAGGTACGATGTACTTGGTTGGGCAAGGCGATTTGAGCAACGGGGGGGGGGGGGGGGGGGGTGGCTGATCTGTACCTGCGTTATGTAGGCTGGACATGAGAGCGCCAAGGCATTGTGCTTTCGTCAGCGGCATAATGAGAGTCTTGGGCCTGCGTGCCAGACTAAATGCTCAATGGTGAGATCCGGTGTTTTCGGTGCACCCGAGAGTGCCATGAGTGCACGGGACGTCGGGCCGTCATGCCGGAGTTTGTGATATGTGACTGTGCGGTCGTGCACGTCTTGCTTGAATTGCTATATATATCATATTGGAAGATTGCTATGCAGGGATGGAATTCTGCTGCCCCGTGCCAGGGGCAGGGTCGTTATAATTGGTCAGCTGAATGCTGACCGTTGCCCTGTTTGCCACCGCTTGGTGGATTGGTTCTTACAGGTACTGGAGGTGCTGGTCCGAGCGGGACTTAGCGGACTGAAGCCCAAAGCTGCGTTGCTGCCCTCGAAGGCATTGTTTTGTTTCTTTTGTTCATGTATGGCCGGCCTGCGTGCCGATGTCTGTAATCCACACTCTTGTTAAGAGAAATTGTTGTAAGGCCTTAAGGCCAGACTCTTTTGTTGTATAATGTTTGTATACATTATGTTATAGTGGACAGTGTTCTTTATCTTGAGTTCAAAGATTCAACCGTGAAACTTCCGCTAGAATGCTCTGTGTTAGGACGCGTTGGTTATGATATTAGTTCGTAGCGTCTCCGCCTGTTTGTGGAATATGGTGTGGGGCCCCGGCCGGACCCTCTATTATATTCTTCTTGACGGGTAGAGATGTTACAATTTGGTATCAGCTTGTTGGTCGATCTCTTCCGAATTCGCGGACGAATTCTTTTGAGAGGTGGCGTGCACGTGTCAGTGCCGTCGTTATAACACTTAACTTGAACTCAAGATTGTCCACTTAGGATTGCAAATACACTTGTTTGTTGAACTTGTGTATTCTTTTTGTATGGTTGCCGTTTTCATTGGTCGTTAACCTGTGTATTTTACACGTATAGGTGACCAGAAGTGTTGCAGGTCAATCCGAACCACAACGTTCTGTTGAGAGTGCGGCACCAGCCGAGGTGCCCACAACTCCTCCATCCGCTGAAACAGTCCGTGTCATCACGGAAACGGTACTTGCTGTGATGAATGCTCAGCAGGCTGGGCAGGCACGTCCTGCAGTGGTGCCAACGCAAGCTGGGGTACGACAAGAACCGGTAGAAGCCGATGTTGATCCGCGGGTAGCAGATCAACAATGGAAGCAATTCTTGAGCTTCAACCCTCCGCAGTTTCATGGGGCGGGTACACCGGCCCAAGCAGAGGATTGGCTTGCAAGGATCAAGAGGATTATGAGAGCCATCAAGGTTGAGGAGGAACAGAAAGTCATGTTAGCCACTTTCCTACTAGAAGGAGAGGCGCGATTGTGGTGGGATGAGATTGAACTGCATCACTTGGCTGGCAGGAAATTGGCAGAGATTACAATGGAAGAATTTTCTCGTTTATTCTTAGCACAACATCTGCCGATGCAGCAAAGGATATCGATGGAAATGGAATTTCAATGGTTAGCGCAGGGAGATCGAAGTGTGGATGACTACCTGCATAAGTTCACCCGTTTGGGAAGATATGCAGGCACGATCTTCGCCAAAGAAGAGCGTAAGACTAGTCGGTTTTATGCGGGACTGCGAGATTAGCTGCGGTATTTGCTCTTGAGTTCTGTGAGTCAGGGATTCCAAGCCTTAGTCTTTACGGCTCGTTCTTTGGAGACGGACATGAAACGGGGGCAAGCAAAGGGAAACTTGGCTGTTACGAAGCCAGAGTTTTAGCCGCCGCGTCCGGAAAAGTTTGGCTACCGAAAGAGATGGAATAAGAAGTCTAAGTCTTCTGGATAAGCTCCTTCTGCGACCATGACGGATACATCTGGGTATGGATCTCGTGCTTGTTATACGTGCGGGAAGGTTGGACACTTTGCACGTGAATGTCGATCTGGTCCTCCAAAGGGTGATAAGAAGACGGGAGCGTCTTATGCGGAGAAGGGGAAGGCTGTGGTGGAGTCTTCTGCCTCGCACGCGCAGCCCAGGGTCTTCAACCTTGGACAACAGGAGGCCATTCAGTAGGCAGATGTCGTCACAGGTGCGTGTAGGTTTTAATGTTCTTGCTTTTGATGTGCTGTGCTTGTTTTAATTGTAATGTTATAGGGTTTGTCCTTATACGAGAGTATCCGGTGCGAGCACTGTTCGACATAGGTGCTTCACATTCGTTTCTGTCTGAGGAATTTGTCTTTCGTGTCGGGGTGCCTATCCAGACCACGACAGACAGTGTAAAGGTGTTATTGCCTAACAGATGTTTGATGTGCGCGGATCGATCTTGCGGTCTTGAGGTCAAGATAGGAAGTCGGGAGTTCAAGGTGGAAACATTAGTATTGCCGATCAAAGAGTTTGATATAATCTTTGGTATGGACTGGCTTTCAGAGCAGCGTGCCTGTATAGATTGCACTTCAAAAGAGGTCACACTTGGGCAAAATACCGAACAAGAGACCAAGTTCATTGGTATGCAAGGGATGAGTGGGATGTTGTTATCCGCTCTCCAAGTTGTTAAGGCAGTTCGGAAGGGTGCGGAGTTATTCTTCACACTCATAGAGGCGGTGGCGCCGAAGGCCAGTGTGAGTGAAGTGCCGATTGTGTCGAAATATGCTGATGTGTTTCCAAAGGACCTTCCGGGGTTACCTCCCCAAAGGGAAATCGACTTCGCTATCGAGTTGGTGCCGGGTGCGAAACCTGTGGCCCGTTCGCCGTATCGGGTAGCGCAAAAAGAAATGGCCGAACTGAAAGTTCAGTTGCAAGAATTGTTGGAGCAGGGATACATACGCCCAAGTATGTCACCTTGGAGCGCGCCTGTTCTTTTTGTGAAAAAGAAAGACGGTGGTTTGCGACTATGTATTGATTATCGCGAACTGAACAAGCTGACGGAGAAAAACAAGTATCCAATTCCACGGATCGATGACTTGTTCGATCAGCTAGCAGGCTCAACCGTCTATTCGAAGTTGGATTTGAAGTCCGGGTATTACCAGTTGCGGATTAGGGAAGGTGACATTCCCAAGACAGCGTTTGGCACACGCTATGGTCATTATGAGTTCACAGTGATGCCGTTCGGCTTATGTAATGCGCCTTCGGTCTTCATGGATCTCATGCATCGAACATTCCGCGAATACCTGGATCTGTTTGTGATTGTGTTTATTGATGATATCCTTGTATATTCACAATCGGAGGAAGATCATGCAAACCACTTGCGGTTGGTATTGCATACCTTGCGAAGGAATAAGCTATATGCCAAGTTCTCTAAGTGTGAATTCTGGCTCTCGTCGGTGGCTTTTCTAGACCATGTGGTAAGTGGAGAGGGCATAGCGGTGGATCCAGCTAAGATAAGTGCCATTCGTGATTGGCCAGTGTTGTCTTCAGTGGCCGAGGTCAGGAGTTTCCTTGGACTGGCGGGCTACTATAGACGGTTCGTGTAGAACTTCTCCCGGATTGCTTTGCCTCTGACTACGTTGACAAGAAAGGATCAGAAGTTCGTTTGGACACCGGAGTGCACACGAGCTTTTGAGGAACTGAAGAGTCGTCTGACCACGGCGCCTGTTTTGACGTCGCCATGTGGTACAGATGGATTTGAAATATACAGCAATGCGTCAGGAAGCGGCTTAGGCTGCGTTCTCCTGCAGTTTGGCAAGGTGATCGCCTATGGCTCACGTCAATTGAAAGTGCATGAGCGTAATTACCCCGTCCATGACTTGGAGTTGGCGGCGGTGATCTTTTCGCTAAAGTTGTGGCAGCATTATCTTTATGGTGTGAAGGTGGATATTTATACAGATCATAAAAGCTTAAAGTATCTGCTCAATCAAAAGGAATTGAATATGCGACAAAGGAGGTGGATGGAATTCCTTGGGGATTATACCTTCGACATTCACTATTTTCCCGGAAAGGGAAATGTGGTCGCTGATGCCTTGAGTCGTCGGACTCCGGTGCGGGCAAATTGGTTGCGGATACATGATGAGCGGTTAATCCAGGAGTTGGAAGCTTTGGAGATATCTTGTGTGGAAAGAGATTCTTCGACTGATGCATGCGTGAACTGGTTGGAGGTTCAATATGACCATACTGATAGGGTTCGGCAGGCAACGGAGTTGGATGAAAGTCTCCAACGCTATGCAAAGGAGGGGTCTGGTGATCAATTCTCCTGGGATGACGGTTTATTACGGAAAGATGGCCGATTGTGCGTCCCTATTGCGGGTAACTTGCGAGAAGGATTACTATATGAAGCACACTTTACAAAGTATTCAATTCACCCTGGGAGCACAAAAATGTACAAGGACATGAAGAAATTGTTCTGGTGGCCTAGTTTAAAGAAGGACATAGCCGCGTATGTGGCAAAATGTCGTACTTGTGCTTTGGTAAAGGCAGAATGTCAACGGTCGAGTGGGTTCCTGAAGTCGTTGCCGGTTCCACAATAGAAGTTTGAGGATATTTCAATGGATTTCGTGCACGGATTGCCGAGATCTCAGCGTGGCCATGACTCAATCTGGGTGGTTGTAGACCGATTGACAAAGGTGGCTCACTTTATACCGAACAAGCGGGACGATTCAGTGGAAACGTTGGCAAAGCTCTATGTGGAGCAGATTGTTCGATTGCACGGTGTTCCCCGGAGCATCGTAAGTGACCGAGATGGGCGCTTTACCTCGAAGGATTGGAGATTAGTTCATCAGATGTTGGGCACGAAGTTAGCATTCAGTACGGCCTTTCACCCGCAAACGGATGGCCAAACTGAACGAACCAACAGAACGATGGAGGATATGCTCCGTATGTGCGCCCTGGACTTCGGTAAGAATTGGGAAGAGCATCTTGTTATGGTGGAGTTTGCCTATAATAATAGCCATCAAGCGAGTATAGGCATGGCCCCGTTTGAAGCGCTGTATGGTCGTAAATGTCGTACACCGCTAGCTTGGGCAGAAACTGGCGAGACCAAGCTTTTAGGCAAAAAGGAAGTCGAGGATGCTACCTCAACAATACGCTCTATTCGAGAGAGGCTCCTAATAGCCCAGGATCGGCAAGCCAAGTATTACAATGCTAAGCACCGGAACGTGGAGTTCGCGGTGGGTGACTGGGTCTATTTAAATATTAAGCCCTTCAAAGGCGTATCTCGGATTCGGCGGTTGAAAAAGCTTAGTCTGCGATACCTTGGTCCATTTGAAGTGGTGGAGCGAGTTGGGGAAGCTGCCTATCAGCTAGCTCTTTCATCGGAATTGAGTGGATTGCATGATGTGTTTCACATCTCGATGCTACACAAAGCAGTCAAGGATCCAGCTCAAGTAATTGGCAATGATCGAGTGCCGGTTGAGTATGGGCTAACGACAAAGGTGAAGCCTATACGGATCGAGGATCGAGCCAAGAAACAGTTGCGGAACAAAGTGATCGGGATGGTCAAAGTCCGATTGGACAATTGTGGCCGAGAAGAGCTAACATGGGAGCGCGAGCAGACCATGCGAGCCGAGTTTCCCGAGTTATTTTCGTAACTTGTTCGCTCGTTGTATCTGTAATAGAAACATATAAATGTTTTGTTATTTTCTCCCTACTGTCTTCAAATTTCGGGACAAAATTTTATTAAGGAGGGGAGGATTATAACACCCCAAAAATCTCAAAACTGGATTTGAGGTGCAGGCTGCTTGACACGGCCAGGGACACGGGCGTGTCCCAGGGCGTGTCGGGGGTACACGTCCTGGGACACGGGCGTGTCCCAGGGCATGTTCAGGATAGTCGACGATCGGTGGTCGACGATAGTCGAGCCTGGGACACGGCCTTCGACACGGGCGTGTCCCAGGGCGTGTCACTCAATAAATAGCCGGTTTGAGTCAGAAATGTACACGGCCCGGAACCAAGCCTTGAACACGGCCGTGTCAGATTTGACACGGGCGTGTGCCTACCCGTGTACTGCTCTGACTGGTTTTAGAGCTCGTTGAGTACCGTGTAACAGGAGTGACACGGGCATGTCACATGACTGACACGGGCGTGTCACATGACTGACACGGGCGTGTCACATGACTGACACGGGCGTGTCAGGTTCGACACGGGCGTGTCGATGCCCGTGTTCTGGTAGTTTTCAGTCGGTGCGAGTGCCGCGTGTGCCGCTTAAGGGTACACGGCCTGTGACACGGGCGTGTCACAGGCCGTGTCGGCCAAAAAAATAGACTTTTTCAGGCAGATCTTGGCCATTCATTTTCCTTAAAGAAGATCCTGTGGCTGGGGCTCATTCCTGGTTTGATAAGGCCGGGAAAGGAGGAGGAAAGGCTCATTTTTGAGTTCATCTTCTCTTTCTACATCTAAGAGAGAGGGGAGAGCAAGGTGAGGAAGAAGAAGTGGAATCCGGCTGCCGGTGGTGCTACGGTGGTCCAAATCGCGAGCCGAGTTCGGATTTGTGAAGGCAACGCTGCTGCGAAGGCTTTCATCCATCTCAAATTTCTCTCCATGGCTCCGAAGCGAGTTCCTAGGGTAACGATTTCCTGCTTGGACATGTGAAGTCCTTATTTCCTGCATTGCATAGGGAAAACCCTTCCCCGCGAGTGTGCGGTGGGTTGTGGCGTCCCTTGGGGTAGATATGTGAAGTCCCCCTTGTTAGAGTCCGGAATTGGAGTACGGATCTAGGCATGCTGTGTGAAGCCCATCTGGACATATTGGTTTGGATTGGTGATGCTTGTTTGCATATCGGAGAAGACTCCGTGATTATTGCGTGTATGCATGATGGATAAAGTACTGGAGGAAGTCCAGGAAATTGTGAGAGTTGGGTGCAACTCTTGTGGCCGTGAGTTGCCACTTTGTGTGCGGTTGAGCGTTGGGCTGCAACTGTATGAAAAGGCTTCGTGCCGAACAGGCAAGGTGAAATCGACTCGCGCCTTTAAATGTGGCCTCAGGTACGATGTACTTGGTTGGGCAAGGCGATTTGAGCAACGGGGGGTGGCTGATCTGTACCTGCATTATGTAGGCTGGACATGAGAGCGCCAAGGCATTGGGCTTTCGTCAGCGGCATAATGAGAGTCTTGGGCCTGCGTGTCGGACTAAATGCTCAATGGTGAGATCCGGTGTTTCCGGTGCACCCGAGAGTGCAATGAGTGCACGGGACGTCGGGCCGTCGTGCCGACGTTTGTGATATGTGACTGTGCGGTCGTGCACGTCTTGCTTGAATTGCTATATATATCATATTGGAAGATTGCTATGCAGGGATGGAATTCCGCTGCCCCGTGCCAGGGGCAAGGTCGTTATAATTGGTCAGCTGAATGCTGACCGTTGCCCTGTTTGCCACCTCTTGGTGGATTGGTTCTTACAGGTACTGGAGGTGCTGGTCCGAGCGGGACTTAGCGGGCTGAATCCCAAAGCTGCGTTGCTGCCCTCGAAGGCATTGTTTTGTTTCTTTTGTTCATGTGTGGCCGGCCTGCGTGCCGATGTCTGTAATCCACACTCTTGTTAAGAGAAATTGTTGTAAGGCCTTAAGGCCAGACTCTTTTGTTGTATAATGTTTGTATACATTATGTTATAGTGGACAGTGTTCTTTATCTTGAGTTGAAAGATTCAACCGTGAAACTTCCGCTAGAATGCTCTGTGTTAGGACGCGTTGGTTATGATATTAGTTCGTAGCGTCTCTGCCTGTTTGTGGAATATGGTGTGGGGCCCCGACCAGACCCTCTATTATATTCTTCTTGAAGGGTAGAGATGTTACACTTTTAACCTAGGTCGACCATCGGCTTTATATTAAAACAGCGATCGTCGATCTATTTAAAAGATACTGGAGACGATGGTCGAACGGTCGTTCGACGATCGGTCCTGAAGCAGAGTAGTCGATCAATCGTTCGACTATTTCTGTCTTCACAAACAACAAGCTGTCGTCAACCATAGATCGACGATAAGCTCAACTTGTTTGACGATCTTCGAACGCCGGTCGACGATCTTCAAGCAGATAATCCATCATCAACCATAGGTCGACGATAGGCTTGCTCCGCTCGACTATCGTCGAACGTCGTTCGACTATCTTCGAACAGATTTCAACAAGGCAGACGTCACACTTAGTCTCGTCCATTAATCATGCCTAGTTGAACTAAAAAGAACAGATGCTTCTGTTCATCTAAGGGCTTGGTGAATATATCACCTCTCTGAAGGTCTGTGGATATGAACTCAAGGCTGATCTTGTTCTTTTCCACACAATCTCTCAGGAAATGGTGTCTAATCTCAATGTGCTTCGTTCTAGAGTGGTGCACTGGATTTTGTGCAATGGAGATAGCACTTATACTATCACACATGATTTTAGTGTTCTTGTGTGAGTACCCATAATCCAAAAGCTGATTTTGTATCCACAGGATCTGTGAGCAACAACTAGCAGCTGCTATATATTCAGCTTCTGCAGTTGAAGTTGAGACAGAGGCCTACTTCTTACAGAACCAAGAGACCAATCTCTCTCCCAGGAACTGACAAGTTCCAGAGGTACTTTTCCTGTCAACTAGACAACCAGCATAATCAGAATCAGAATATCCAATTAATTTAAATTCTGACTCAGCTGGGTACCAAAGTCCTAGATTTGGACATCCCTTCAGGTATCTCAAGATTCTCTTGAGAAGAATCAGATGAGATTCCTTGGGGTTGACCTGGAATCTAGCACAAAGGCATGTAGCAAACATTATGTCTGGCCTACTTACAGTTAAATACAATAGGGATCCAACAATGGCCCTATAATTCTTTTGATCAACAGGCTTTCCCTGATCATCAGAATCAATAACTACATTAGTAGCCATAGGTGTATGCATTGCTGAAGCATCTGCCATCCCAAACTTCTTTACTAATTCCTTGGTATATTTGGATTGGGAGATGAAGATGCCATCAGCATCTTGCTTTACTTGGAGACCAAGAAAGTAAGACAACTCACCCATACTACTCATCTCAAACTTGGAATGCATCAAGTTAGAAAACTTTTTGCACAGTTTGGGATCAGTGGAACCAAAAATAATGTCATCCACATACACTTGAACTAACAGGATTGTGTCCTTGTGGTGCTTGACGAAGAGGGTTCTATCAACTACTCCCCTAGTAAAGTTGTGTTCTAACAGGAAACTAGCTAAAGTCTCATACCAGGCTCTTGGTGCTTGTTTTAGTCCATAAAGAGCTTTCTGTAACTTGAATACATGTGAGGGCTGAGTTGAAGAAACAAAACCAGGTGGCTGTTCAACAAACACCTCTTCCTTTAGCTCACCATTAAGAAAAGCACTTTTGACATCCATTTGAAAAACTTTAAACTTCATGTAGGCTGCATAGGCTAAGAAGATCCTTATTGCCTCTAGCCTTGCAATAGGAGCAAAGGTTTGGTCATAATCTATACCTTCCTCCTGTCTGTAGCCCTGAGCTACAAGCCTAGCTTTATTCCTTACAATGATGCCATTTGCATCCAACTTGTTTCTATACGCCCACTTGGTGCCTATGATCAGTTGGCCTTTAGGTCTTGGAACCAAAGTCTAAACTTTACATCTCTCAAACTGATTGAGTTCCTCTTGCATAGCAATGATCCAATGGGGATCTAGCTCTGCATCTTTAATGGTGAGGGGCTCAATCTGTGAGAGGAAACAAGCATGCATCACATCCTGTCTTAACTGATGTCTTGTTTGAACACCAGCTGATATGTCTTCTATCACTTGAGATGTAGGGTGATCTCTAAGTGTGACAATATCAGCAGGTGGGATGTGATCTTCAGCAATAGTTGGGATTAATTCCTCAGGAGGAATTTGATCTACTATTGGTGGAACAACAACAACTTCTGCAATGTCTTCATCACTGTCTGATTCAGTGATATGAAGAGTTGAAAGATGGAGGATTTTTTGAGAGACATCTTTGGAAGATTCTTGTACCTGTAATGAACTTGAGGAAGGGGAAGTTTCCTTCTCCTTGTAAAACATTTGGGATTCATCAAAGGATACATGAACAGACTCTTCAATTTTAGAAGATGATTTATTAAAAACCCTATAAGCTTTGCTTACTTGGGAATATCCAAGAAAAATTCCCATTGAAGCCTTTGCTTCAAATTTTCTAAGATATTCTTTATTGTTATTATGAATATAAACAACACAGCCAAAAACTCTAAAATAATTTATTTTAGGTTTCTTTCCTTTAAGTAACTCATAAGGAGTTTTACACTTAAGCTTGTGTATCAGACTTCTATTCAAGACATAGTTGGCTGTACTAACAGCTTCTGCCCAATAGGAAAGAGGCATATTAGCATCTGCCAACAATGTGCCAGCAGCTTCAATTAGTGTTCTGTTCTTCCTTTCAACTATCCCATTTTGTTGGGGGAGTTCTAGGAGCTGAGAAGCTATGTTTGATACCTTCTCTCTCATAGAATTCTTGCATGAGAAGAGAGTCAAACTCAGTACCATGATCACTTCTGATCAAGGCCACATGAGTAGAGTACTCAGTCTGCACACATAATAGAAAGTCTATAAGGGCTTTGAAGTTATCAGCCTTAGTTCTCAAAAAGAACACCCAAGTGAACCTAGAGAAGTCATCTACAATGACTAGGGTGTAATACTTCCCTCCTAAACTCTGTACATTTATTGGGCCAAATAGGTCCAAATGTAATAAATACAGGATTCTAGGAGAATCACTTTTATTTACTGATTTAAAAGAGTTCTTGGTTTGCTTGCCTAGTTGACAAGCCTTGCATAGGCTCTCCTTCTTGTAGGGGCAAGAAGGTAAACCTCTAACAAGGTTGTGTTTTGATAACCTAGATATATTCTTGAGGTTAACATGGCTAAGCCTTTTATGCCACAAGGTATTATTATTAGTTACTTCATTAAACAAGCAGATTTCAGAATCAGTTGAATTAAAATCTACTAAATAAATGTTACCTTGTCTAATGCCTACTAATACAACATTATTATTTAAAGTAATATTACAAAGAGAGTTAGAGAATGATACCTGGTATCCAGCATCACATAACTGACTTACTGAAATTAAATTATGCTTCAGTCCAGTTACATAAACAACTCTCTTGAATGTAACAGCTCCAATTGTCATCCTGCCATAGCCTTCAGTTTGACCACAACTTTAATCTCCAAAGATTACCTTTGGGTCAAGCTTTGCCTTGAACTTTGACAGATGTTCTTTGTTTCCTGTCATGTGCTTGGAGCAACCACTATCCAAATACCACTTATTTTGAGTGATAGGATAGGTCTTCACCTGCAAATAAATCAATTTAAACATTGTGGACCCAGGTAACCTTGGGTCCCTTGTTTTTCACATAAGAAAAACTGGAAATAAATGAATAAGCAGGCTGAGGGTGATAACCTAATGGGTAAGATCTCCTAGGTGGGATTCTCCATGCAGATGATGGGTCAATGAACCTAGGGTTTCTATTCATATTCGGGTTTCTAAAGTTCTGGGTGTAATTTTGAAATTCATGTTGGAAACGTCGACCAGCGTTCGACGATGGCTGCTCAGATCGTCGATCTCCGTTCGACCACTGAGCTTGCGATCGTCGATCGACGTTCGACGATAGATGCTCTGATCGCCGAGCTTCGTTCGACCACTGAGTCTGAGATCGTCGAGCAGCGTTCGACGTTTTTTGTAATTCCTTAAATTTCTGTTTTCTTTTCTCTCTTTTAGCTTTATTTAAAGCTCTATTTACTTGATTAACTTGCTCAGTGTTCTTTATCCCATCAGCTGAGATAAAATTTGCTGGAGTTGAAAGATGGTTTTTAAGAATGATTGGGGGTTTACTAGAAGAAGCTCCTAAGCCTAATTTGTTATTGCCTGTCCTAGTGTTAGACATGCTGGTTATTTCAAGCAACTTAAGGCTTCTACCATTTAGAGACTCTTCTAGCCTTTTGGATTTAGCTAACTCATTCTTAAGAAATTTAAATTCTTCACTAGAATTACTGAGATCTTCCTTTAACTTGATGTTTTCAATAGATATGATTTCTGATTCAGCTAGCCTATGTCTAAGTTCTTTAATCTCTTTTTCAGAACTAATTAAATCTAAACATAAAGATTTAAATTCTAATCTAAATTCCGCAGAAGTGAAATCATAAGAAGATAATACCTCATCTTCTGTTGGCATCTCTTCATCAGAATCTGAATTCTCTGCAGCTGAGTGATTGGTGCAGGCATCAATTGCCATCAGGCAAACTTCCTTTGCCTTCTTTTCTTCTTCATCCTCACTGGAGCTTGAGGAAGAGGATTCCTCATCAGAATCGCTCCACGTTTCAGCAACAAAGCCTCTCTCCTTCTTTTTGTTCTTGTAGGAGGATGGCTTGGAGTGCTTCCTGTGCTGATCCTTGTCTTTTCTTTTATCTTTATTCTTTTCCTCTGGACAATCTGGAAGAATATGTCCAGGCTTCCTGCAACCATAACAGATTATTTCTTTAGAAGGGGTGCGATCATACCTTGGTTTATCTTCATACTTTGAAGATTTCTTTCTGAATTCCTTCCTTCCCATCTTGAGAAACCTTTTGGCAAATAATGCCATTAGTTCCTCATTGGACTGGCTACCTTCAGAAGTGTCAGCAACTTTAAGAGCAAGGGTTTGCTCTTTTCTTGTAGGAGTTGGGGTCTTTGCTTCAGCTTCAGCTTCCCTGGACTTCAGCACTTGCTCAAAAGACTTGAGCTTGCCGAGAAGGGCTTCTGTTGAGATTTCATTTGTGCTTCTGGCTTCCTTGATAGGCCAGATCCTCAGATCCCATGTGCTAGGGAAGCACATAAGAATCTTATCATTGACCTCTGTCAATGAAATATCCTTGTCAAGGGTCCTCAGCTCATTGATGATTGAGCTGAGCCTTGTGTACATAGCTTCAACTGATTCAGCATCAGTTTTCTTGAAATTCTCATACTGTGAGATAAGGTTGGACCTCCTGTCCTTCCTTTCATCAGCTGAACCAGCTACAATCTGGTTCAGTGTATCCCACATAGCTTTTGCTGAGGAGCAGTCAGCAACCTTCTGGAATACTTCATCAGACATTGTCTGAGCCAGAATGTTCATTGCCTTAGCATCTGCTATCTTTGCCTTTTTGTACTCATCATTGTAGTCTGGAGGAGGCACTGCACTCATATCAGATGATGATGAGGCACTAGCAGCAGCAGGTGCTCTTGGTGGTCCTGTCAAAATAGAAGCAAAAATACTTTCATCAATATAATTCATATATAATTTGATCCTTGCCTTCTAGATGCCAAACTTAGCTAAGTTGCATGCTGGAGGTCTGGTGCTAGAATAATCCCTAGACTGGGCCATGATAGTGAAAGTGAATATCTATAAACTTTGGTATCTATCAGGATCTTGTGACTTAGGTGTTAGCCTATTCAGTCAGTCAACCTCCCTCTGATACCAATTGAAAGAGAAGGGATAGATACTACTCTAGAGGGGGGGGGGGGGGTGAATAGAGTAATCAAAAATTGCACTAGCAAAGTTGACTTTCTACTCAACTCCCTTGGAGTTAAATGCGGAATGAAAGTTATAGATATTTAAGATTAAACCTTATAGCCTAACACAAGTGTTGTGCACAAAAAGGCAGGCAACTGTAATTACAGTTAAGGCTTGGAAACCTAAACAGCAACTAGCAAACCTAGTTAAGATCTAATCACAGCCACAAAGCAAGTAATTAAATAAAGCAATCCAGACGACACAAGGAATTTATTGTGGTTCCCCAAACAACTTGGGTACGTCCACTCTTCTACCAACAAGGTAGGAATCCACTCAGGTTTTTGATCAGGTGCCCTGCCACCAACAAGATCTGCTTCAGGTAGATCAAGAAACCCTTTAGACTTTTGATCAGGTGTCTAAAAACCAACACAGGTTTTTGATCAGGTGCCCTGCCACCAAGGGATACTTTTGAAGGGAGTAATAACCCTGTACAGGAGGGGGAAAGGAGGTTAAGGTGTCTTCTCTATTTTACAATAGATTAGAGAAGCACAATAACTTGCACTGAGCTAGAAAGCTCTAAAAGAATCAAGGCTCCCCCTGGCTCAAAGAATGTCCAGGTGAAGTCTTGCTTCAGTGCAGAAACACTTCAGTAAATACTAAAGGAAGAACTACAAGAAGATATAAAATAAGAAATGAAAATCTTCTAGCAGCTATCTTCTTCTTCTTCTTCTTCAAAAGATCTCTGAGTCAGAACTTCCTGGAAACAGGAGAACTCAGGTTGAAGAAGAGCAGAAGAGCTAACACTTCTCAGTTGAGTGAAGATTGCTGAGAGCAGTAAACTTGATCTTGCTGTAGGCTTGCTGAATGAATTTTTATCTGAGAACTAGTTGATTTCTTTCTTCAAAGAAGTCTTTATATATCAGCAGCAGCAACGGCTCTAATTGAGTTTGAATCTTGTCTTTTACTGAACTCTGTAAGCTAGGCTGCAAAAAGCATAAAGCAAAACAAAATACTGCAGGCAGATATCCTATAAAAGGATAAAGCTTTCTAAGAAGCTGCAAATACATTTGATGAAATAACATAAGAGAAAGTCACATCAGAAACAACTCTTTACAGCCAAGGAAGACTTTTTGAGTCTAACGGCTATAAAGGACAGCCTGGCAGAAATCATATCTCAGCTATAAGACAAATAACTTTATCAGAAAAGATTAGCTCATGCATAAAGAATAGAATAGATATTGCATGGAAGAGTTATCACAATTTACTCAGATAATCTTTTATAAAATATGCCAAAATAATTATGAAATTAGTCACATCACAGAAGACGACAAAACTATTTAAAACATACAGCAAAACATCGAACGACCCTCGGAGATCGTCGACCGACGCACTGAGATCGTCGACCTATCTGACAGATAGTCGAACGATCCAGATAGTCGAACCATCAAAGAAGATAGTCGAACTACCTCGGCAAATAGTCGACCTATCAGAATAGATAGTCGAGCTATCAGGTAGTCGATCTATCAGGACAGATAATCGAACTACCAAACAAAGCAGATAGTCGACCTATCGAGCAGATAGTCGACCTATCACAGAAAACAGATAGTCGACCTATCAACAGATAGTCGACCTGAAAGTGAAGGAATAGATACTACTCTAGAGGGGGGGGGGGTGAATAGAGTTATCAAATTTTGCACTTAGACAAAACTTAATGGTCTACCCAACTCCCTTGGAGTGAAATGCGGAATGAAAAGATTATAGATAAGGAGATAACCCTAAAGCCTAACACAAGTGTTGTGCACAAACTCAAGCTAACTGTAATTACAATTAAGACTTGGAAATCCTAATCAGCAACTAGCAGACCTAGTTATATCTATTCACATCCACAATGCAAGTAATTAAATTAAGCAAGCCAGACGACACAAGGAATTTATAGTGGTTCCCCAAACAACTTGGGTATGTCCACTCTTCTACCAACAAGGTAGGAATCCACTACAGGTTTTTGATCAGGTGCCCTGCCACCACAAGATCTGCTTCAGGTAGATCTAGAAACCCTTTTGACTTTTGATCAGGTGTCTAAAAACCAAACACAGGTTTTTGATCAGGTGCCCTGCCACCAAGGGATACTTTTGAAGGGAGTAATAACCCTGTACAGGAGGGGGAAAGAAGGTTAAAAAGTCTTCTCTATTTTACAATAGATTAGAGAAGCACAAAGACTTGCACTGAGCTAGAAAGCTCAAAAGAATCAAGGCTCCCCCTGGCTCAAAGAATGTCCAGGTGAAGTCTTACTTCAGTGCAGAAACTCTTCAGTAAAAACTGAAGGAAAAACTACAAGAAGATATAAAAAATAAAATAGAAATCTTCTAGCAGCTATCTTCTTCTTCTTCTTCTTCAAAATAACTCTGAGTTTGAACTTCCTGGAAGCAGGAGAACTCAGGTTGAAGAAGAGCAGAAGAGCTTAACACTTCTCAGTTGAATGAAGATTGCTGAGAGCAGTTAAACTTGGTCTTGATGAAAGCTTGAATGTTAATTGAATAACTCTTAGAATAACTTGTTAGCTAGCTGAAATCCTTCTCCAAAGGATTCCTTTTATAACAGCAACAAGCAACGACTCTTTTCAATTTGATCTATTTGTCTTCTTCTGAAACTTGAAACCGGGGCTGCAAATATCACAAAGACAAACAAACTCTGCAGCAAAATATTCTATAAAAGGGATAAATCTTTTTCAAGGAAGCTGCAGGAAGCAATCTGATAATAAAGATACTAAATAAAATCACATCAGAGACAAACTCTTTATAGCAGAAGGAAGACTTTTCAGTCTAACGGCTATAAAGGACTGACAGCAGATAAAGTAAAATACATTGTCAACTAATAAGACAAACAACTTTATCTGAAAAGATTTGACTCAGGCAAAAGGGATGGAGCAGATATTGCATGGAAATATTATCATAAAACAACTGAAATACAATGCCAGATAATATATTAATTTATTAAATAGAATAAATAAATACAAAATAAAAAGGCAGACAGAAAACGTCGAACGACCTTCGGAGATCGTCGACCGAAGAACGGAGATTGTCGAACTATCGGACAGATAGTCGAACGATTCAGATAGTCGAACTATCAAAGGAGATAGTCGAACTATCACAACAGATAGTCGAACTATCAGAAGATAGTCGAGCTATCAGATAGTCGACCTATCAATAGATAGTCGAACTATCAAAGCAAAACCGATAGTCGACCTATCAACAGATAGTCGAACTATCAACGCAGAACAGATATTCAAACTATCAACAGATAGTCGAACTACCCAGGGAAAACAGATAGTCGACCTATCAAGCAGATAGTCGACCTATCCCAGAAAACAGATAGTCGACCTATCAACAGATAGTCGAACTATCAAAACAAAATAGATAGTCGATCTATCAACAGATAGTCGAACTATCAGATAGTTGAGCTATCCAAGCAGATAGTCGAACTATCGAAGCAACACAGATAATCGATCTATCAACAGATAGTCGAGCTATCAGATAGTTGAACTATCAGGACAGATAGTCGAACTATCAAAGACAAGCAGATAGTCGACCTATCAACAGATAGTCGAACTATCAAGACAAACAGATAGTCGACCTATCAACAGATAGTCGAGCTATCAACGCAGACAGAACGTCGACCAACTGATTGACGATCGTCGATCAGCAGATAGACGATAGTCGAGCGGCGTTCGACCATAGTCGAACGAACAAACTACTTAACCAAATTCTTATTTGGATAAGTTGGGAACTCTACAGCTAGATAGCTAACCTTGACCATAGATAATTCATGGGTCAAGAGACTAAGAAGACAAGACTAAACTCAAATCAAACTAGGGTACCAACAATCTCCCCCTATTTGAGTTAAGTCTCTCAAAAACTAAAACACAGAGCTAGATATAGAACAATAAAATCAATACAGGAAAAGTTAAACAACTAACTGGCAATTAACAATCAGTCAGATATATATAACAGTCAATCAAAATTAAGGAACTACAGAATCAGGTTTGGGATCAGAAGAGCTAGGAACAAAAGATACTTTCCTCAAGGGATCTATGGCTTCTTTCTTAGACATCTTCAGATCTTGTACACCAATAATCTTTAGTTCTGAAGCCCTTGGGACGACTGCTTCTGGATGCTTTTCCATGTATTTAGAAGGGTCAAATACCTTAGGACTAACCTGGATTTTATCAAGTTCCTTTATTCTGAATTTTGACATTGTAGTAAATCCTGCAGAATCTTTTCCTCCAGCCTTAGCTTTCTTTATCTTGGCTGAGCCAACAAGCTCTAGAAAACGAGCCATCCTGAAATCAGGATCTAACTCTTGACTTTCATACTTATTTTCAGATGAAGTATCAATTGGCTTTACAGCTTTAAACTTGGTAGACAGATCTAATAAACTTTCAGCTGGATCTTTAACTTCTTGAATAACAAGAGATGAAGGAGGAGCAAATTCAGCAAACTTCTTACAGGATTTTTTCTGAGAAAACAGTTCTTTTACTCTTTGAAGTATCTTTAGCAGCAGGTGAAATTTTTCTCTTGGGTGAAGGAGGGGGTGAAAATGTTAGCTTTTGATAGACCACCTCCTTTACTTGCTCTTTTACCTCAGCATCATGCCTTTGATATCCAGAATAAGATTTACCTTGATGGCTTTGAGAACTTCTCCTTGAAGGAGGCTGAGAAGGTGCAAACTTGCCAGAAGGGGCAGATGGATTTGCTGAAATATTTCCAGAGGCTCCTGCACCGGGAGGTGGAGGAGGAGGACCTCTGAGAGTCCATCTGGGAGTAGGAGTATCATACCTCTTTGATTTCTTCCTCTCCTTTTGCTGATTCTTTGAGAACCACATCCAGTGCTGGAACTCTTTGGATTTAGGATCAATCCCTTTCAGAATGTAGTAAGGAGTGTCATTATCGGGATTGGGAGGAGGAGGAGCTACAGCTTTTCTTTTCCTCTTTGCAGCTTTCTTTTTCTTAGAGTCTTCAGACAGATCTGAATCACCTTCATCCTCAGAATGAGATGAGGGAGGATGATCATATGGATCATAGGCTTCTGATACAGCCTTTTCCTTTTCTTTCAGGACAGCTTTCTCTTTCTCTTCTTCCATGGCATCCTGTGCCAGAAGAGTATCCAAGTCTAAGCCAGGGGAATCATCCCATACTGTAGATTTTTCAGCTTGCCTTCCTTTTTCTTTCTCTTCCAAATCAGCCTTTACTCTTTGTTGCCAAGCAGCTTTTGCTTTTTCTTCTTCCAAACTCAGTTTTGGGGTGTCATCTTTATTTTCAACTTGGCTTTCAGGATTCAATTCTTGACGCTCAGGAACTGTCGTAGGGACCAGTTTAGATAGCACAGCTTGCTCTACAGCCGTTTGGACATCAAGAGATGATACAGATTCAGGCTCTTTGACAACAGCTACTTCTTCCATTAAATCTATAGGATTAGGAGTAAAATCTTGCTAAATGATATCTAGTCATCCCTTCTAGATATTCCCATACTAACTTATCAATTAAGTAATCTATAAGTTGGGAAAGAGACATACCTTCATGATTTTCTTCAGGATGACCTAACTCCCATAAATCATCTAGAAAGGAAGTGATTATTCCTTCTAGGAACAGGGCAACTAAAGGAGTTGAGGCTTCTTCCAGATAAACTTTTACAACAAATTCAGACAACATTATTGCATCAGATATTTCTTTTTCTTTGTCAGATGGAGGAGGGGCTGAAACTACTACAACTTTTTCTGATACTGCAAGTTGAGCTGCTGGAGGGGAGGCAGGGAGCTGCTCAGAGACATCTTCATTGAACATCTCCCCCTGCCTGATTTCAGTGGGAACTGAAACCAGGCCCCTGGATGAAGAGGGCTCAGCAGAGTTGGAGAGAATTTTGATGGCATCAGTCAAAGAAGCAATGGAAGAAGCAAGTGGAGCAATTGCCTCTTCAATCATGATTTTGATTGAAGGGGTAATTAACTCCATAATGCTGGAAATAAATTCTGGAGTTATTTCAAAAGGTGGAACTGCAATGGATGGAGGAGCAGCAGAAATGGTTGATGTGGCAGGATGAATTATGTTGAGGACTGGAGATCGAACTGGAGAGTTAACTGGAGAGTTAACTGGAGAATGATGTGGAGAAGGTGAGTGAGGAGGAGTTGGAATGGGAGAATGAACTGGAGAAGAGATATCAGACGCCAACAGATCAAAGCTGGGTTGAGAAGTTCCAGCAAGATCAGTTGGGTGAGAAGATGCAGGAGGAGAGCCAGAAAATCATACTACAGTTGAAGTTGAAGGAACTTCAGCTGCAGTAGACGGCAAAACAGAAGAAGATGGAGGAATAGATGAAGGAGCTGAGCCAACTTCTTGAGGGTGGGGAGCGACAGAGTCAGTCCTTGTGCTCTCAAATGCAGCTGGAGCAGCCCCTGCAGGAGCGGGCTTCACGAATGTTCTCTTCCACTTTGAGAACAAGTTGGGATCCATCTTCTTGCTGGCATTAATGGTTGTAGCAGCTGAAATCAGCAGCTGGGGATGTCTTTCCTTCAGAAAAATCCCAATAACCCTTCCTAGGGTAACTTCCTTCTTACTGTTCTTCTTCCTTATCAAATCAAACAGAACACCTGCCCAATTGATCCTTTTCTTGTTGACAATTGCACACATGAGTGCAAATTGTTGTCTTGTAATGTTATCGTGGGCAGAGTGTTTGCCTAGCAGCACCTTTCCGACAATCTCAGCAAGAAATTTAATCTTAAACGGAAAATTTACCTTGAGCAGCTTTGAGGGAATGCCTTCTGCATGTCCCAGCTCAATCAACATTCTTCCAAACTCTGGAGCATCTTGCTCATATTCTTCTTCGCCATTAGTCAAACCAAATAAATCAGTCAAGACGGCGGGAGTCAAAACTACCTCTACTCCGCCAACAGATCCTGTCATTGAATCTTCAGTAGAAGATGAAGTAAATGCCCATTCCTTTATCTCTGGGATATTTAACTTGATCCTTGTAGACATTAGCCTTTCCAATCCTTGATCTTTGCATAGCTGGAGAATATCCACGATATCTGGTTCACAACAACTGAATGCATCAAAATCCACGCTGAAACCTGCGTCAAACTTGACTACTGCGAGGAGCGCTGGAGAAATCGCCATCGATTTGCTGGAGAAGGTGCGAGAGGAACGGAGAAGACGAATCGGCAGAGAAAAGAGACAGAGCAAGCACGACGATGGAATGCGAAAGGACGCTCTCCGTCGATGATATAAGCAAAGATCTTTTAACCTAGGTCGACTATCGGCTTTTTATTAGACCGGAGATAGTCGATCTATTTAAAAGATACTGGACACGATGGTCGAACGGTCGTTCGACGATCGGTCCAGAAGCAGAGTAGTCGATCAATCCTTCGACTATTTCAGGCTTCTCAAACAACAAGCTGTCGTCATCCAGAGATCGACGATGAGCTCGACTAGTTCGACGATGGTCGAACACCGGTCGACGATCTTCAAATAGACAAGCTTTCATCAACCATAGGTCGACGATGGGCTTGACCCGATCGACTATCTTCGAACGTCGTTCTACTATCTTCAAACAAGCTTCAACATTGGCAGATATAGTCACACTTAGTCTCTTCCATTGATCATGCCTAGTTGAACTAGAAATAACAGATGCTTCTGTTCATCTAAGGGCTTGGTGAATATATCACCTCTCTGAAACTCAGTGGATATGAACTCAAGACAAATCTTGTTCTTTTCCACACAATCTCTCAGGAAATGGTGCCGAATCTCAATGTGCTTCGTTCTAGAGTGGTGCACTGGATTTTGTGCAATTGAGATAACACTGGTACTATCACACATGATTTTGGTGTTCTTGTGTGAGTAACCATAATCCACAAGCTGGTTTTGAATCCACAGGATCTGTGAACAACAACTGGCAGCTGCTATATATTCAGCCTCTGCAGTTGAAGTTGAGACAGAAGCCTGCTTCTTACAGAACCAAGAGACCAATCTCTCTCCCAGGAACTGACAAGTTCCTGAGGTGCTCTTCCTGTCAACTCTGCAACCAGCATAATCAGAATCAGAATATCCAATCAATTCAAATTCTGACTCAGCTGGGTACCAAAGTCCTAGATTTGGACATCCCTTCAGGTATCTCAGGATTCTCTTGAAAAAGAATCAGGTGAGATTCCTTGGGGTTGACCTGTAATCTAGCACAGAGGCATGTAGCAAACATTATATCAGGCCTACTTGCAGTTAATATAATAGGGAACCAATAATGGCCCTATAATTCTTTTGATCAACTGGCTTGCCGTGATCATCAGAATCAATAACTACACTAGTAGCCATAGGTGTAGGCATTGCTGAAGCATCAGCCATCCCAAATTTCTTTACCAATTCCTTGGCATATTTGGATTGGGAAATGAAGATACCATCAGCATCTTGCTTAACTTGGAGACCAAGAAAGTAAAACAGCACACCCATACTACTCATCTCAAACTTAGAGTGCATCAGGTCAGAAAACCTTTTGCAAAGTTTGGGATCAGTGGAACAAAATATAATATCATCCACATACACTTGAACTAACAGGATTGTGTCCTTGTGGTGCTTGACGAAAAGGGTTCTATCAACTACTCCCCTAGTAAAGTTGTGCTTTAGTCCATAAAGAGCTTTCTGCAACTTGAACACATGTGAGGGCAGAGTTGAAGAAACAAACCCTAGTGGTTGTTCAACAAACACCTCTTCCTTAAGCTCACCATTTAGGAATGCACTTTTGACATCCATCTGAAAGACCTTAAACTTCATGTAGGCTGCAAAGGCCAAGAAGATCCTTATTGCTTCTAGCCTTGCAACAGGAGCAAAGGTTTGGTCATAATCTATACCTTCCTCCTGTCTGTAGCCCTGAGCTACAAGCCTAGCTTTCCTTACAATAATTCCATTTGCATCCAACTTGTTTCTATACACCCACTTGGTGCCTATGATCAGTTGGCCTTTAGGTCTTGGTACCAAAGTCCAAACTTTACATCTCTCAAACTGATTGAGTTCCTCTTGCATAGCAATGATCCAGTGGGGATCTAGCTCAGCATCTTTAAAGGTGAGGGGCTCAACCTGTGAGAGGAAATAAGCGTGCATCACATCCTGTCTTAATTGGTGTCTTGTTTGCACACCAGCTGATATGTCTCCTATCACTTGAGATGTGGGGTGATCTCTAAGTCTGACAATATCAGCAGGTGGGATGTGATCTTCAGCAACAGTTGGGATTAATTCCTCAAGAGGAATTTGATCTACTGTTGGTGGAACAACAACAGCTTCTGTAATGTCTTCATCACTGTCTGATTCAGTGATCTGAAGAGTTGATAGTTGAGGAATCTCTTGAGTAGCATCAGGTACCTGCAATGAACTGGAGGAAGGAGAATTTTCCTTCTCCTTGTAAAACATCTGAGACACATCAAAAGATACATGCACAGATTCTTCAATTTTACAGGTTGATTTGTTATAAACTCTATAAGCTTTGCTTACTTGGGAATATCCAAGCATAATTCCTATTGAAGCTTTTGCTTTAAACTTTCTAAGGTATTCTTTATTGTTATTACGAATGTAAACTACACAGCCAAATACTCTAAAATAATTAATTTTAGGTTTCTTTCCTTTAAGCAACTCATAAGGAGTTTTACACTTAAGCTTGTGTATCAGACTTCTATTCAAGACATAATTTGTTGTACTAACAGCTTCTGCCCAATAGGAGAGAGGCATATTAGCATCTGCCAACAATGTACTAGCAGCTTCAATGAGTGTTCGATTTTTCCTTTCAACTACCCCATTTTGTTGGGGAGTTCTAGGAGCTGAGAAGCTATGTTTGATACCTTCTCTCTCACAGAATTCTTGCATGAGAAGAGAGTCAAACTCAGTACCATGATCACTTCTGATCAAGGCCACATGAGTAGAGTATCAGTCTGCACACATAATAGAAAGTCTGTAAGGGCTTTGAAGTTATCAGCCTTAGTTCTCAAAAAGAAAACCCAACTGAACCTAGAGAAGTCATCTACAATGACTAAGGTGTAATACTTCCCTCCTAAACTCTGTATATTTATTGGGCCAAAAAGGTCCAGATGTAATAAATACAGGATTCTAGGAGAATCACTTTTATTTACTGATTTAAAAGAATTCTTGGTTTGCTTGCCTAGCTGACAAGCCTTGCATAGGCTCTCCTTCTTGTAGGGGCAAGAAGGTAAACCTCTAACAAGGTTGTGTTTAGATAACCTAGATATATTTTTAAGGTTAACATGACTAAGCCTCTTATGCCACAAAGAATTATTATTAATTGTTACTTCATTAAATAAACAGATTTCAGAATGAGTTGAATTGAAATATACTAAATAAATATTACCTAATCTAATGCCTACTAAAACAACATTATTATTTAAAGTAATATTACAAGAAGAGTCAGAAAATGAAACTTGGTAGCCAACATCATATAGCTGGCTGACTGAGATCAAATTATGCTTCAATCCTGTCACATATGCAACTCTCTTGAAAGTAACATCTCCAATTGTGATCCTGCCATAGCCTTCTGTCTGACCACAACTTGAATCTCCAAAGATAACCTTTGGGCCGAGCTTAGCTTTGAATTTTGACAGATGATTTTTATTTCCTGTCATATGCTTGGAGCATCCACTATCCAAATACCACTTATTTTGAGTGATAGGATAGACCTTCACCTGCAAGACATTCATTTAGACATTGTGGACCCAGGTAACCTTGGGTCCCTTGTTTTTCACATAAGAAAAGCTAGAAATAAATGAAAATGCAGGCTGAGGGTGATAGCCTAATGGGTGAGATCTCCTAGGTGGAATTCTCTATGCAGATGATGGGTCAACAAACCTAGGGTTTCTATTTTCATTTAGGTTTCTATGGGTTTGATGATGATTTTGAAAATCATATTGAAAACGTCGATCGACGTTCGACGATGGGCGCTCAGATCGTCGAGCTTCGTTCGACCATTGAGCTTCCGATCGTCGAGCAGCGTTCGACGCTCTTTGTATTTCTTTAAAAAATTTCTTCCTCTTTTCTCTCTTAGCTTTATTTAAAGTTTTATTAACTTGGTTTACTTGCTCAGTGTTCTTCATTCCACTAGCTGAAATGAAGTTCACTGGAGTTGAAAGATTATTTTTAAGAATAACTGGGGGTTCACTGGGAGAAGCTCCTAAGCCTAGTTTGTTATTGCCTGACCTAGTGTTAGTCATGCTGGTTATTTCTAATAACTTGAGGCTTCTACCATTTAGTGATTCTTCTAACCTCTTAGATTTGGCTAACTCAATTTTAAGAAACTTAATTTCTTCACTATAATTAGTGAGATCTTCCTTTAACTTAATATTTTCAGTAGATATGATTTCTGATTCAGCTAGCCTATGTCTAAGTTCTTTAATTTCTTTTTCAGAACTAATTAAATCTAAGCATAAAGACTTAAAATCTAATTTGAATTCAGCAGAAGTGAAATCATAAGAAGATAGTACCTCATCTTCTGTTGGCATTTCTTCCTCTGAATCTGAACTCTCTGCAGCTGAATGATTGCTGCAGGCATCTATTGCCATCAGGCAAACTTCCTTTGCCTTCTTCTCTTCCTCATCCTCACTGGAGCTTGAGGAGGAAGATTCTTCATCAGAATCACTCCAGGTTTCAGCAATGAAACCTCTCTCCTTCTTCTTGTTATTGTAGGAGGATGGCTTGGAGTGCTTCCTGTGCTGTTCCTTTTCTTTCCTCTTATCTTTGTTCTTCTCCTCTGGACAATCTAGTAAGATATGTCCAGGCTTCCTGCAACCATAACAGATAATTTCTTTAGCAGGTGAACGGTCATACCTTGGTTTGTCTTCATAGCGTGAAGACTTCTTTCTGAATTCCTTTCTCCCCATCTTGAGAAACCTCTTGGCAAATAATTCCATTAGCTCCTCATTGGATTGGCTGCCTTCAGAAGCATCAGCAGCCTTAAGAGCTAGAGATTGCTCTTTTCTTGTTGGAGTAGGGGTCTTTGCTTCAGCTTCTGCTTCCCTTGTCTTCAGCACTTGCTCAAAGGATTTGAGCTTGCCGAGAAGAGCTTCTGTTGAGATCTCTGTTGTACTTCTGGCTTCCTTGATGGGCCAGATCCTTAGATCCCATGTGCTAGGGAAGCACATAAGAATCTTATCATTGACCTCTGTCAATGATATGTCCTTGTCAAGGGTCCTCAGCTCATTGATGATTGAGCTGAGCCTTGTATACATGGCTTCAACTGATTCAGCATCAGTTTTATTGAAGTTCTCATATTGTGAGATAAGGTTGGACCTTCTGTCCTTCCTTTCATCAGCTGAACCAGCTACAATCTGGTTCAGTGTATCCCACATTGCTTTTGCTGAAGAGCAGTCAACAACCTTCTGGAATACCTCATCAGACATTGTCTGAGCCAGAATGTTCATCGCCTTGGCATCTGCTATCTTTGCCTTCTTGTACTCATCATTGTAATCTGGAGGAGGCACTGCACTCATATCAGATGATGAGGCAGTAGCAGCAGTAGGTGCTCTTGGGGGTCCTGACAAAATAGAAGCAAAGATACTCTCATCAATAGAATTCATATATAATTTGATCCTTGCCTTCCAGATGCCAAACTTAGCTAAGTTGCATGCTGGAGGTCTGGTGCTAGAATAATCCTTGGACTGGGCCATGATAGTAACAGTGAATATCTATAAACTTTGGTATCTATCAGGATCTTGTGACTTAGGTGTTAGCCTATTCAGTCAGTCAACCTCCCTTTGATACCAATTGAAAGTGAAGGGATAGATAGTATTCTAGAGGGGGGGGGGTGAATAGAGTTATCAAATTTTGCACTTAGACAAAACTTAATGGTCTACCCAACTCCCTTGGAGTGAAATGCGGAATGAAAAGATTATAGATAAGGAGATAACCCTAAAGCCTAACACAAGTGTTGTGCACAAACTCAAGCTAACTGTAATTACAGTTAAGACTTGGAAATCCTAATCAGCAACTAGCAGACCTAGTTATATCTATTCACAGCCATAATGGAAGTAATTAAATTAAGCAAGCCAGACGACACAAGGAATTTATAGTGGTTCCCCAAACAACTTGGGTACGTCCACTCTTCTACCAACAAGGTAGGAATCCACTACAGGTTTTTGATCAGGTGCCCTGCCACCACAAGATCTGCTTCAGGTAGATCTAGAAACCCTTTAGACATTTGATCAGGTGTCTAAAAACCAAATACAGGTTTTTGATCATGTGCCCTGCCACCAAGGGATACTTTTGAAGGGAGTAATAACCCTGTACAGGAGGGGGAAAGAAGGTTAAAAAGTCTTCTCTATTTTACAATAGATTAGAGAAGCACAAAGACTTGCACTGAGCTAGAAAGCTCACAAGAATCAAGGCTCCCCCTGGCTCAAAGAATGTCCAGGTGAAGTTTTGCTTCAGTGCAGAAACTCTTCAGTAAAAACTGAAGGAAAAACTACAAGAAGATATAAAAAATAAAATAGAAATCTTCTAGCAGCTATCTTCTTCTTCTTCTTCAAAATAACTCTGAGTTTGAACTTCCTGGAAGCAGGAGAACTCAGGTTGAAGAAGAGCAGAAGAGCTTAACACTTCTCAGTTGAATAAAGATTGCTGAGAGCAGTTAAACTTGGTCTTGATGAAAGCTTGAATGCTAATTGAATAACTCTTAGAATAACTGGTTAGCTAGCTAAAATCCTTCTCCAAAGGATTCCTTTTATAGCAGCAACAAACAACAGCTCTTTTCAATTTGAACTGTTTGTCTTCTTCTGAAACTTGAAACCGGGGCTGCAAATATCACAAAGACAAACAAACTCTGCTGCAAAATATTCTATAAAAGGGATAAACCTTTTTCAAGGAAGCTGCAGGAAGCAATCTGATAATAAAGGTACTAAATAAAATCACATCAGAGACAAACTCTTTATAGCAGAAGGAAGACTTTTCAGTCTAACGACTATAAAGGACTGACAGCAGATAAAGTAAAATACACTGTCAACTAATAAGACAAACAACTTTATCTGAAAAGATTTGACTCAAGCAAAAGGGATGGAGCAGATATTGCCTGGAAATATTATCATAAAACAACTGAAATACAATGCTAGATAATATATTAATTTATTAAATAGAATAAATAAATACAAAATAAAAAGGCAGACAAAAAACGTCGAACGACCTTCAGAGATCGTCGACCGAAGAACGGAGATCGTCGAACTATCGGACAGATAGTCGAACGATCCAGATAGTCGAACTATCAAAGGAGATAGTCGAACTATCACAACAGATAGTCGAACTATCAGAAGATAGTCGAGCTATCAGATAGTCGACCTATCAACAGATAGTCGAACTATCAAAGCAAAACCGATAGTCAACCTATCAACAGATAGTCGAGCTATCAATGCAGAACAGATAGTCGAACTACCCAGGGAAAACAAATAGTAGACCTATCAAGCAGATAGTCGACCTATCCCAGAAAACAGATAGTCGACCTATCAACAGATAGTCGAACTATCAAAACAAAACAGATAGTCGATCTATCAACAGATAGTCGAACTATCAGATAGTTGAGCTATCCAAGCAGATAGTCGAACTATCGAAGCAATATAGATAGTCGATCTATCAACAGATAGTCGAGCTATCAGATAGTTGAACTATCAGGTCAGATAGTCGAACTATCAAAGACAAGCAGATAGTCGACCTATCAACAGATAGTCGAACTATCAAGACAAACAGATAGTCGACCTATCAATAGATAGTCGAGCTATCAACGCAGACAGAACGTCGACCAACTGATAGACGATCGTCGATCAGCCGATAGACGATAGTCGAGCGGCGTTCGACCATAGTCGAACGAACAAACTACTTAACCAAATTCTTATCTGGATAAGCTGGGAACTCTACAGCTAGACAGCTAACCTTGACCATAGATAATTCATGGCTCAAGAGACTAAGAAGACAAGACTAAACTCAAATCAAACTAGGGTACCAACACGACCTATCAAAACAAAACAGATAGTCGACCTATCAACAGATAGTCGAACTATCAGATAGTTGAACTATCCAAGCAGATAGTCGAACTATCACAGCAACACTGATAGTCGATCTATCAGCAAATAGTCGAGCTATCAAAGCAACACAGATAGTCGATCTATCAACAGATAGTCGAGCTATCAGATAGTTGAACTATCAGGACAGATAGTCTAACTATCAAAGCAAACAGATAGTCGACCTATCAACAGATAGTCGAGCTATCAGATAGTTGAACTATCAGGACAGATAGTCGAACTATCAAAGCAAACAGATAGTCGACCTATCAACAGATAGTCGAGCTATCAGATAGTTGAACTATCAGGACAGATAGTCGAACTATCAAAGCAAACAGATAGTCGACCTATCAACAGATAGTCGAGCTATCAACGCAGACAGAACGTCGACCAACTGATAGACGATCGTTGATCAGCCGATAGACGATAGTCGAGCGACGTTCGACTATAGTCGAACGAAAAACTACTTAACCAAATATTCATCTGGAAAAGCAATTCTACACAACTAGAGAATCTAAACTATCAACTAACCTTTGACCATAGATAAATCTTGGGTCAAGAGACAGAAAGAGAGGACTGAACTCAAATCAAAACCTAGGGTTCCAACAGTTTTGCTTTGGTTTCTGAGACCTGATCAAAACTCAGTGGTGGCAAGACACCTGATCAAAAAATCTGGTTTAGTTTTTGAGCACCTCATCAAAAGCTCATTGGTGCCCAGGACACCTGATCAAGTCATCCTGCAGTGGATTCCTACCAAGGGTGGTAGAAGAGTGGATGTACCCAGGTTTTGGGGAACCACTATAGTTCCTTGTGTCTTCTGGTTGTTTGCTATCTTATTTGTTGTGTGCTGTGGATTTGCTCTTTTGTTTGTTTTATTTTGATTTCTGTCAAGCACTCTACACCAACTAAATTAAGTCTTCCACTGCTAGAATAATTTTCATATTTGCAAAATTATTTTAAAACACTATATTCACCCCCCCTCTAGAGTGAAGGATTGATCTTACACTCACTTTCAATTGGTATTAGAGCCAGGTTGGGTATTCATACAGGCTAACACCTGAACCAAAATATCTCTCTTAAGATCAATCCTTAATAGAGGGTTATTTTTATTATATTTATTTTAATCTAAATCCATGGCACAGAACAAAGATTATGCTAGCACTAGGCCTCCGGTGTGCAATCTCTCCAAGTTTGCACTTTGGAAGGCAAGGATCAGATTATACATGAATTCCATTGATGAAGATATCTTTAATTCTATTTTGACAGATTGCCCCAAGCCTCCTTCAAGCACAAGTACAAATGCTGTTCCACCACCTTTAGGAATAGATGCTGATATAAAGAAATGGAAGGCTGCTGATGCTAAAACTATGAACATCCTAGCTCAGACAATGTCTGATGACATCTTCCAGAAGGTAGCTGAATGCAACTCAGCTAAAGAGATTTGGGACAAGCTATCTGAGCTTGTGTTATGATCAGCTGATGAGAGAAAAGATAGGAGATCTCATCTCATCACTCAATATGAGAATTTCAAGAAAGCAGAAAGTGAATCAGTAGCTGACATGTACAACAGATTAAGTCTGATTTTTAGTGAACTTAAGACCTTGGACATGGAGATCTCTCTCATAGAGATAAATGAAAAATCCTAATGTGCTTCCCTAGCACTTGGGATTCAAGGATCTGGCCCATCAAGGATGCCAGAAGTCATAATGAGATCACTACAGAAGCTCTATTGGGCAAGCTCAAATCTTATGAGCAGCTAATCAAGAATAGAGAAGAAGAGCAGAAGATAACTTCTCCAGCAGTCAGGAAGGAGAAGTCAATTACTTTCAAGGCAACAGAAGAATAGCCCACAGACAAAGTCACAGGCAATCAAGAACTGATGATCCTCCTTGCCAAGAGGTTCTACAAAATGGCCAGGAAGGACTTCAGAAAAAGTTCATCTAGAGGCCAAGAAAAGCCAAGGTATGATAAATCAAGTAATAAAGAGATTATTTGTTATGGTTGCAGGAAACCAGGCCACATACTGCCTGATTGTCCAGAAAATCAAAATATGGACAAGAAGGATAAGAGAGAAAAGAGAAAAGATAAAGACTCCAGAAGAAATCACTATGACAGATCCTCTTCCAGCAAGAACAAGCACACAAGGAAGGGATTTCTTGTTGAAATATGGAGTGTAACAGAAGAAGAATCTGATGCATCATCAAGCTCAAGTGATGATAAAGATGATGCATAAGAAAAAGAATTCTGAATGATGGCAATCAATGCATCTCAGAACCACACTGATTCAGAACATGAATCTGAATCTGAATCTGAACCAGAGCTAGAAGAAGATCAGGTAATTGATTCATTTGATTTTAATTCTGAGGACTTCAAGTCTGAATTTAAAGCACTGTGTTTAGATCTACTCAATTCTGATAAAAAAATTATCTCTCTCAGAAATCAATTATTTGAATATAGTACCTTAATTTCAGATAACCTCAAACTCTCAGATGAGTTAGAATATTGTAGGGAGTAGATAACTTCACTGAAAAGTGAACTATCTGAGGCCAAGAAGTTTGAAGAAACCCTCAATGGGAGAAGTATCAAACTGATGGACATCACAAGCACAATGAACTCAAGACTCAATAGTATACTGGGCTTGGGTGCTTCATCCAGCCAAGCTATTGTGTTAACAACTCCCATTAAATTTATCTCTGATAAAGGAAAAGGAGTTGTGGAGGTAGCTAGAAAAAATTCTGATCTACCCAAAAAGAACAAAGTTCAACAAAAATCGTCGAACAGAGCTTGAAGATCTTCGAACAGAGCTCGACGTTCTTCGAACGGAGCTCAGCAATTTCATGCTGAATCGTTGAACTCAGGTCGACGATCTCTGATCTCTGAACACAGGAAGATCGATCGCTGAACGGAACTCGAAGATCTGACCTAAGATCGTCGAGCTCAGCTCCACAATCAAATTGATCCCACCTAGACCTTCCTAACCCTTAAGGGAGGTCAATGGGTCTCTAGGACCCATTATGGTCAACTAAAGAGGTCAAGTTGAGCAAAGTCAACCCTAGCCCTAAAGTGGTCAAAGTGCCCTAATTAAAGGTCAAGTGCCCTCCAGTGTACCAAACCAACCCTACCCAACCCTTCCTAGACCTTAGGGGAGTCCAACGGGTCACCAAGGACCAATTGGGTTCAACCCAAAAGGTCAAAATTACCAAAGTCAACTCAACCTAGATTAGGTCAAATTAACTCAAGTTGACCGAACCAAGCCCAACTCACTTAGGTTAAGCCCAATTTTAGTTACCCACTAGCTTTAGGAGACTGATATTTAATTACATTGCAATTGAAATTTTAGAGGGGGTTACTAGGAGAGAGAAAGTTTAGTTTTCCCTTTAATGGAGGAGAGAGAAAGTAAGGAGGAAAGCCATTCATGGTCAAGGGAGGCCAAGAGCCTCTCCACTCAATTACCATGGATAGATTCATCTTCCCTAGTCAGTTAGGAGAACATCAAAGGGTTTTCTTAGCCATGATAGTGGCTAGGTGAGGGGAATTTTAGTTGGCTGAAAAACCTCCTTTATGGCCCTTAATGGTGCAATCAAGCCATGGCCTCTCCTCTCCCCATCTGAGCATTTTAAAAGCTTCACCAGGTTGAGAGCAATTGTTTTCACCTTTCCTTTGACGAAGCCGATCCCTATGGTAGTGTTATTGTAGAGCACCGAGCGGTGCCACCATCATCAATTTCAACGCGATGATCAGCTAGACTCCAGCCACCCCAGAAGATCCTATTTCTCTCCCTTTCTTCAGTGGATAGATCCACATCAGTTGGACGCAAGGTTTGGGTCCAATTGACCCCAGATCACGCTGGCCGAGAGATTGAATTCCAAGATTTTCCTCCACATATAGATCACTGTTCCGACCACCTTCGATCGGCCAACCACTGCGAATCTCCAGCCACCACCTCAACGAAGGTGGTGGTGGCGGTGGCCGGCCGGGAGGAGATGTGGGTGGCCAGGAATTCACCAGCCAAAGTGGTCCAAGACGGGTTGATCTAGGACGTTGGCGCATTGTGGATGATGACGGGATGCCGTCGATTCAGCGCTTTAAGATTCGTGCCGCTCGATATTAGTAATTTCATTTAATTTAATATTCTGTCACACATTATGTTGTAGTTAGTTTTAATTATTAGAAATACATAGAGGTTAAATCAGAGGAAATGATATATATGAAAGTTGTAGCCCTTGAAGTCTTGTTTAATTTAAAATTAATTTCAACCCATTTGGGTCAGTGTTTTGACCTCAACACTCAAAATGGTGCAGTCTATACCTAAAGTTAATTAGAGACTAATTTGAGTTCCCCTACTAAACCAGTTAGGAAAATGCTTGAAATTTGTACCATGGGCTAATTATATAGACACACTAATCATACCCAAAAATGAGAATTTTTGGAAAATATTTTCCTATAGTTTTTGTAAACATTTAATAAATCATGGATGATTTAATTAAGGGGTCTAATGACCTCAAAACCACCAAATATTTTGGTGGGTGACCATTAGGGTCATGTCATGGTGCTGGTAAAAATCTCAGCCCATTTTAAGTTGGTTTGAGTAGGTATTGGTGTAACTAAAACTTGGTCCCTTAGGGGTAAATTAGGGCAAGTGTGTATTTGATGGGTTGTGCGGCCAATCCTCATCCAAAAGGAATGAAACTTAGGCCATTGACTACAAGTCATCTAAAACATCCCCTCAAGAGATTTTGAGTGGTTTGGGGGTGGAGATGCCCAAAGACCCTAGTATAGGCCTTAGGGTTGAAGTGGGGCATAGTGAAGGACATGGGACTATATATCCTTGGATGGTCTTGGAACTAAGTTGGTAAATTCCTAGGGTAAAAATAAGCTCTAGAAGAGTGGTTGTAGGATTTTTGGAACATATATCCTCTTGAAATAGATAAGGATAATTTAGGGCACTTTGGTCCAATATTTAATTATATGATCAAATGAACTTGGATGCTCATGAAACTTAGGTAGTGAACTTATTTTGATGATAGTGTTCCCTGGAAATTTTATTGTGAATTTTTGATTAGTAATCATAGTACTTCATTCACAAACCCTAAGTTTGAGCTAATCACAAAATATTTATTTTAGGTTTAATTGCTTACTGGAAAATGATGAAACTTGGGCAAAGAATTTTTAAGGACACAATAATGCTCTGTAAATTTTTATAAAAATATTGGAAGAATTTTCATATTAGCTCCTTCATAAGTGCCCATTTGTTGAATATTTTAATATAATTTATTTATGTGTCAGTTGGAGTTAGAAAATCTTAATTCTTGGTCAGTAGCAATTTCTAGTCATATCTATCATCTAGTAATTTTCTCATAATTTTTAGAAGGCTGATTATAATTTTGCCTTAATTAAATTAATATTGTGCTTGTTAGTGCCATAAATGTTTGAAGGTTAAATACACCTTGGAAAATTGAGATTTTTGGTATTTACTATTATTTTGATGTTTTTAGTGTATCGTAATTTTTTTAAGGCCATATTTACTCAGGAAAGTGCTCTTGGTGTTCAAAGGCTCATGAGGCCTGATTTTGAAGAAATTAAAATAAATGCCAAATAAATTAGGGAAATTATAATCTTCTGGATTTATTCATAAAGTATCATGTTAAACCCCCAGTAATAATCTTAGGTCATTTGGATGAATATTTGAAGGGGTCAACATTCATACACATCATGTAGGTTATTTGGTCTGCACATAGTAGAAATTATTAAAGTAGGGAAGCATGTGAAACTGGTATGAGAAAGGGTAGTTGGTGTACCCGGCTTGGTTGGAGTATATAGGGTCACTAAAAGAAGATAGGTTGTGTGAGCCCCGTTGTGCAAGGGCAGAGTTATGCTCGGGATTGACGGTGGACCGTCCTTCCTTCGAGAGGGAAAGTCTAAATAAGATTAGAGCTAGTTCAAGAGTAATGATAACAAATTAGGTCATGGATAGATATTAATAATAATAAGTACCTTGCGAAAGGGAGCTTTGGGCTTCATCCCATCGTAGTTCCTAGTGCCCTCGAGAGCCCTTCACTGGGAATGCCTTGGGCAATCCAAAGTTAACCTTAAGCCGCAAGACTAAAATGTTAAAGAGCAATTAGTAAAAACTAAGGCATCACCTTCACTCACCCCAATGACTCTGGAGGTGACCTTGGTTGGGTTGTCTGAGCGACAGGCTCAGTTATTGTAGAAAAGAGCAAGTTAGCCCGGCGAGCCGAAGGCTCAGAAGGTAGTTGTAACGGACAGGTCAGTCCGGGTAGCCGATGGCTCGAGAATTAATGGTTACATGTGCATAAGGTGGTGGGTCTTCGGTATTTGACGGTCATTTTCACCCACGTCGATACGATGACTCGACGGGTGTGGTTTACACTTAGCCAAGGAAATGACTGGCGGGTTTGCCAGCATTAGTACGTGGTGACTCTAGTGTGTCCTTCAGATGAGTATGTAAGGGCTAGGCCTGGTAGTGTGGATACCCGCCTAGGAGTGGGGTGGCCCAACCCGCTGTCTTCGTTGGCCACTACAGAGGCTCCTAGGAGTGAAGCTAGCTTCCAAAACCAAGGAACTAAAGGTTTGTGCGCATAGAGTCGTGTGTGTGTTGCACTTGTATGAATATATCATTAAACCGACATAACATAGCATATCATGTCATCATCATACTTCAACCCTTACCCCTAACGTATAAATTGGTATGAGACTTTTTATACGTTGGGTCTTGCAAAACAACCCCATAGTTTATAAGCTTGTGTGGGCATGCTTATAAGCTATGATTACTTTCTTTGTGGTTATCTGTTACTTTTCTTTATGATGCACTTTACTTTCTACTTTTTACTGATCTTAAACAATAGTATTGCTAGCTCGCATTTTTTATAGCATTGTGAATATTATTATATAACTACTAGATTAGGTCCGCCATCACCTGCTCTTGTTTACTCTCCACCTTCATAAGCTTTCCTGTCATTCCTCCCACACGGTGCCTAGGAGCCACTGGGGGAGGGGTGGGGGAAATCAGGCTTAGTCTTTTGACTAACGGTCGGTGGACCAAACATTTCAGGGGCTCCGGATGGGAGACAGAGAGCAACTGCAGGAGATGCAGCACCAGCGGAGTACGATGCACATGGAGGTGGGCCAGTCTAGTACAAGAGCACCAATTTCAGTATATGTGAGTTATTAGTATAGTTTGCTTCCACGAGAGTGTTGTAGTGAGGTCATGATGTACCAGGCATGAGCCTGTTTATATTTTTACTTTACTGTTCTGTTTCAGTACCTTTATCTCTGTGGACTTTGCTGCGATTCATGCTCATATATATATGTTGTGATTTTTGTGGACTTGACTTGAATGTCTTCACTATTGTACTTCTACTTCTTGGGCGATCATTAATGATGGCAGAATCAACATTTTGTAGTGTCGACCCTCCCGAGTGTCGGTGTCACCGCAAAATGGTGTTTCTGGGCGTAAGACCTGGTAGCGTAGCAAACAAAAAATGGTGTATTAAAAACTGGTATCGCAGCTAACCTTGATACGAAGAGAAGAAGTCCACAAAACCCTAGGCCACCTCGCGCGAGCTTAGTGTGAGGACAAACTAGTAGCAGAAGTAATGGTGTGCCCATAAGGGGAATAACATGCAAAATTCCAATTTTCATTACTTCCATTTGTAAATCAACTAACAATTGGAATTTTCCTTTTAGCCTTCGGCGAACCCTAACCCTCAATAGGGTACACCTTAGGCATAGAACATGGTTCCACCCTCCCGGCTCTGACTGCATTCTAGCAGATGGAGATGGGACAAACACTGACGGCTATTCTGGAGCCCTTCAGGGCTCAGTAGGCTCCGGCTCCACCGCTAAATCCCGGGTCTAACTGACTGAGCGTCTTTCAAGGGCTTTCTCTTCAATCCTACCTTGGGATGGAGTCAGAAGTCCATACAGAGGAGTGGATGGACATTATTTACGAGATGCTAGCTGGGAATCGATGCCTGACGGAGGAGGCAGTAGCCTTGGCAATTTCCTTCTTGGAGTCGCATGCGAAGAGATGGTGGAAGTCACTGTCAAACACCACCTTCGCTGGAGTGGATTGTGCGGATATTTCCTGGGAGGAGTTCAAAGAAGCTCTATTGGAGCATTTTGTACCACAGTCGGCGAGGAATGAGTTGGAGGACAGGTTTCTGTAGTTGAGGCAGGGCAACAAGACAGTGTTGGAATACTACCGAGAGTTCACATATCTAGCCTGCTTTGCTGACTCATACCAGCTGGACGATGCGGGCTATGCGAAGAGGTTCTATAAGGGCCTTCATGATGACATGAGGTAGGCAATCCTCTTCGTTTCTGATGGAAGCTTGGCCAGGATCTTGGAGATGGCCAAGAAACTGGAGGTAGACCAGCTTATAGTCTGGGGCCGGAAGAGACTAGACAATGACTTAGTGATCGGTGGTAGGAGAGACAAGTCGAGAGGGAGGGTCATTGGGGAAAAGTGGAATGGGGATCAACCCCGCCAGGAGGACAGGCAAGAGCAGAGGAACCCGGTGGTGTTGTCTCCTCAACCTTTACAAATGTGGGAGATGCCGAGGGTAGTGGAGGAGACACCGACGTGCTTTCAGTGCAACCAGCTGGGACATATTTGGAGGAACTTTACCCTGAGGGAAGCTCCACCTTTAGCATTACAGGATGCCCTACCTGCTCGGACGCTAGGAGGTCGAGGACGTGGCCGAGGACGTGGATTTCAGGGCGGTGACTGCAGACATGACAGAGGGAAGGTGTATGCATTAGACTTGGCTCAGCCCCAGAACCCGAAGAGGGTGATACCAGGTACAACAGTATTTTAAAATTCTTTCCTATATGCTATATGGTTGTAGAATTTCTAGCAATAGGAGGGAAATTATAACTAGATATCCAAGACATTTAATAAACTCAGGGGTAGTTATGGTATGCGACAAGACTGCCCATACCTTAATCGACACGGGGGCTTCACATAACTTTGTCTCGGAGGACTTTATCAAGGACATGGAGGGAATCAAATATTACGAGGGATTAACCAGGAGGGTGCATCTCCCCAATGGGATGGAGGTCCGGTCTACGATAAAATTCCTTCTAAAGATGACCATTGATGGGTTAACCGTTGAAGCTCCGATAACGATCTTAAGCTTTCCTGATTTGGATCTTGTTCTAGGAACGTCATGGCTCTCCTAGAACCACGCCTAGATTGATTGCCCGACGAGGAAGGTCGTACTTAGATACGACAATACTTATACGACCTTCGAAGGTATTGTCCCAGCTTCTCGCCTTCTACTCTCTTCTATTCAGGCCATCAAGGCCCATCTACAGGGAGACAAGGTATATCAGGTGCTATTTGAGATGTTCGAGATCAAGGATTCCATTGCTAGTATCCCGATGGTACGAGACTTTGCTGATATATTTTTAGAGAAGTTGCTAGGGTTACCGCTGCATCGAGAGAAGGATTTCCAGATACAGCTCGTGTCGGGGGCTAAGCCGGTATCCAGAGCTCGTTATCGGATGGCCCCGAATGTCACAACCCGTATTTTCTCCGTATTAAATAATACGTCAAAGTTAGAGAAAATACGCGTCGTGATGCCACGCTGTGTACGGGACAACTGCAGACGTTCAGGCAACCCTATCCTTTCATTTATTTTTATAAAAAGACTTATGAATTATGTTTTAAAACATAGTTATATTATTAGGTTTACTGACCATGTCCCTCGGTCTGGTGGATCAACTAGTCCACAAGCAAAAGGTATAGTTTACGTAGCGGAAAAGACTAAGTTTGATTATTTATTATCCTATATGAAGATGAAGACTCAACAATTTCTGAAATGAATATGCGACTCCTAAATTGTACATAAGTAGAAAAGTAGATTTGTAGCGCTTCAAAATAATGTGATTTTCAGTTAAAAGGTATGCTATGCCTCCATATCAAAATGAAGTTTTGTGATAGTAGTTGAAAGTAACTAACATGCACCCTATCATAAAGCTTTCCCAAAGAGCAAGTGTATAAATATAATAAGTAACAACAGAAAACTAGCAAGTAGCTAATACTAGTAAGTAGCTAACACTAGGAAGTAGCTAACACTATGAGCATCAACAAACTGACACGAACCTATAGGAAACAAATCTAATCCGAAACAAAAAGTAGCTACCTCACAAACAAGAGGCGAAACAAACGGCTACAATGACCCACAACACCAGAAACACATGCTCTAACTGTCAAACATGTCACTGCTCCAAACCTGAGGCATTCAACGAAAAAACACCTCAGAAACAAGTTGCAAGCAATGTTATAGAAACCAAAGAGGAACAACAAACCTCGAGTAGCAAGAACTGGACAAACAAGCTATCACCAAAGAGTTAGTATAATCATATGAACAAAAAAAGGGCATAGAGGAACTAACTATACTGCACAAAGTAAGCAAGCCCACAACCGAGAGTGAAATAGATGCTGAAAGTTAGGTGATAAGATCTATCTACCTCTAGAGGGGGGGTGAATAGAGTAAGTTCAAATAGATTGATGTATTTAAAACTTTTGATTTACTTAGTGTAGAAAGTGAGTTATGCAATGGTTAAATATATGATAAAGCAAACAGCACACAGCACACAGCAAGAAGTAAACATAAACCACAGAAGACACAAGGAAATTATAGTGGTTCCCCAAATTTGGGTAGTCCACTCTTCTATCACCCTTTGATAGGAATCCACTGCAGGATGGTTGATCAGGTGTCCTGGGCACCACCAGATTTTTTGATAAGGTGTCTTGCCACCACTGATTTTGACAAGGTCTCAGCTAACCAAAAGGGTAACTTTTGAAGGGAGTTAAAACCCTGTACAGATGGAATAAGGTAAAGAAAGGATGAGTATGCTTCTCTGTCAACTATCAGAGAGAAGCTTGTGGATTTTGATGTTGTCAAAGCTCCCCCTGAGATGTAGATGAGTTCAGGTAGAAGAAGCTTTGCACAAGGGTGACAGACTCTTCACTGCTTGTCCTTCTTCAGCAATAGATAACTCAGAAACTGAGTGTTTGATGTCTGAAGGTAGAAGGCAGTCTGTAGAAGAGTTGATTGCAGAGCAGAAGAGAATCAGAGAGTATTGATGATGATATTTCTCTGAGTGATGTTCTTCTCTTTGAATTCTCTGCAGCAGATTCTGTGAGAGGGAGATGATGAAGAATGTTCTCTGTAACAAATCTGAATAACTGTATTACTGTCTCTCTGGAAATAATCTCTGAGTAATAGAATTACTACTGTCTGATAGATAGCTGTTGGCAGGGCATTCAATGCATTCCTTAACTGTCCATGCCTTGGAAGGAAGTGCCTTAATTGATTTCCAATGAAAATTCCTTGAGATATGGACCAATTAAGTCTTGAAACGGCCAGGGGATCTCTTGCAATAACTGCTTTGATGATCTTTAATTTGAATTTCAAATGTCAACAGACGGGAGAACTCAAAACATCGAACTCATCATAAATCGTCGATCTGAACTCGACTATCCGTCGATCAGAGAGTGATTAAGGATGCAGAGAGAATCACGCCAAAACGTCGAGCTGAAGTCGACGTTACGTCGAACTGAGGACGACGCTGCGTCGAGCTGCGATCGACTATGCGTCGAGCAGCGGTCGACTACGCGTCGAGCTGAGGACGACGACACGTCGAGCTGGGGTCGACTATCCGTCGAGCTGAGCAGAACTAAATTCTCAAATATCCTAAGTTCTAAACTCACACTCAATGACCTATGCTATACAATGAGGTCATGAATCCTTAGCATAGTTATCCTGACCCAAATATAAAAAGGGTGTTCCAACAGATGCATATGTATATATATATCTTTTATTTCTTTAAATATCAATTCATGATTTAAGAAAGACTGATCGGCTCCAAATGGCATCAAAACACCGGGCGAATTCTGGGTGTATGACCTACAAACAACAAGGCACTGAGATGGCAGTCCTTTATCCGCTACCAACCAACAGTCCATAAAACAAACCATCAAAACAAGGCACTAAGGTGGCGGTCCTCTATCCGCTGCCAACCAACAGTCTATCAAATATCATATATTTTATTATATATATATACATATAAATGAATCAAACCAAGAAGAACTCTGAACAAATAGGCCGACAAAGAACAAAACCTCTCTCTTGTAACGACCCGGCTAAGTGCGCAAGGCGCCGTTAACAAGGACAAAAACCAGATTGTAGCATACGATTGACACAAAGACACAAATTTGCCTGGCAGAACTCCAAGGCCTTAACCACAATATTTTCTAAGTCAAACAACATAAACGAATCAATTAATGACGCTTACGACTAAAACATGGATCAGAAGGGGAAACTAGCTTAAATCGCCACGACGATCTAAACGACACACACACAAATGCAGTGGCAACAAGGGTTTCTTCGACTAAAATCAACGGAAAGCGGCGAGGCTTCCGACAAACTACATTCCAATGATATGAATGACACTTACAACAAACAAAGTGATAAACATGGTCAAAACGACACTTACAATCGAGCATAGAGGTTAGCTTGGTCAAAGCCACACTTAAAATAAAGCGGATATATTAACTTAGTCAAAGCGACGCGACGATCAAGACGTCGCGACGACAAGCAACACAACAAAAGGCAGCAAAACATCTGACGTACAGTTCTCAGCCGGAAGACGACAAGGATTCCGACCAACGAAACTTCAACGGATCATACGATACTCATACATCAAACAAGGCAGCATAACTTGCTCTAAATGACGCGATGATTCAATTGCCGCGGCGACAACGACATGAAGTGGTTACACTAGGTAAAATAAAACTAACGTTAGACAATAATTGTGGTACTTACGACGAACAAACGATTTGTTTGGTCAGCATGACGAGACGATCCAAACAACACAACTGGCAAGGGATACAACACACATACAACACAACGGAGAGCGACAAGGTTTTTGACAAGCTTACCCACGACATGCAAATCTACTCACGAGGCGGCACACACAAATCTCTAGATGAAGACAACTAGCGGAACTCATGAGCATATTTATCAAACAATAATTACGATTAACTCTTCAATTGGAGGTGAGAACAATAAAGGAAAAAAATGCATGTGAGCACCACTTGACTCAAACTTGCCTCAAACTTGGTCGAAAAAAGCCTCCGAATATGCCCCACGTCGCGGATCAACCCAAACGGAAGCACGAGGAAGAAAAATCTACAAAAGAGCAGTCAAAATGGAGGTTAGGGCCAAAAATCCTAATGCAAAAGTTTCACGAAACGAGAAATACTCACCTCGTATGCGTAGATCTCATCGAGAGCTTTCCGTATCTATACTCAGTTCGAGATTTCGATCACCGGAGCTCCTTCGATGGCGATCCGAAGCTTCACGAACAGTAGAATCCTCCCGCACTCACGCTCTCTGTTTCGGCTCTCGGTTAAATGAGGAAGAAGGAGGTGTTCATTCTTATGAAGTTATATTAATAACACTAATATTATTAATTATTGCATAATAATATAACTTATATAAAAAAAAAAGGCTTTGCGGGAAGTAGGCTGGCGGGCTGCCTTGGTTTCCAGAGAACAAGATAGGGTTTCTCGAGAAAGGGGGGTCTGCTTGCACAGGATTTCCCGAGAACACGAAATATGAACAATGGACTCCTCGAAAAGAAGAATGAGTTTTGCGAGAGGAAAAGAAGAATGGATGAATAGTGGAATTTTGTCCACATGAATAGTGGAATTTGCAAATCTACCCTGGATTAAACTTTAGGGATGAATAGTTCATTTCATTTTAGAATAGTGTTTTAATATAATAATAATAATAATATATTATAAATGTTATAATGTTACGGAGGGCCAAACGCACGCCGAATCCTACGAAATTCGCGCCTTAGGTGAATACCGATGCTACAAACTCAACGGCGAAGACAAAATCAAAATCCGACGCACCGTTCTCGAGATATAAATTTCTAAAATTTACGGCAAACGTTAAATATACAAAACTTCGAAAATTCGTCGAAGCTCCAATAACGCTCGGATCGCGACGAAACTTGACGAGCGAGTCAAAAAATAATTAATTTAATTTCTTAACGTGAAATTTTCCAATTTAGACAAGAATTCAAGAATTTGGTCGGCTCGACCTAACGGACGCGAAAACGCACTAACGCCGACGCGCCGTCAACTTTACGCTAACATAATGCCCATACGTAATCATGATGTCACAAGGAGGATAAAATACTCATCAGAAAAAACCTGGGCGTTACAGTCACCCCTCCAAAAATAAAGTTTCATCCCAAAACTTGGAACACAATCAAAACAAGAGGACAAATGGAGAGATGAGATGCAATATAGCTAGATAATAATACTAACCAGAGAGGACTAGGAGAAAAGTTTAGATGAGATTCTTGTTGGGTCAATTGCCCACAATATACCCTAGATTGGATTTGTAGAGGCATCACCATCAAAACTAAGAGCATTGTTGTATTTGATGTTGTTTAAGCTCATCATGTGCAGGATGTTCCATGGAACAAGTCTAGACAGATTGTCTAAATGATGTGATAGGTGGTCATAAGGCAGAAAGGTGGACACCAAGAGAAGACGCTGGAAAGGCAGGAATTTTCCTAAGTCCATGATGCACTTTCGGCAAGTGTACCGATTGTAGTCAAGTTATAAAGTTGAGGAGTTGAATCCCCGGATATCGATCTCTCGAGGAGTGCAGGTAGGGAGTGTGACTTTGCTATTGAAAGTGGGATTGTAAGTATCAACGTAACAAGGGGTTTTGATTTTTGGTTTCCTAATTATAACACTAATAAAACTATTGTGGGTCGCCTTCACCGCGTCGCTTGGGTGGATTAATTAAGTGAGTAATAAGGAGGATAGACAAACCATTGAGGGTCACAGTCACCTCTTCGCCATGCACGCTCGTAACAATTGTTAGGACGACACTATCACGTCGAGAACACAAAAGATGGAAGTGCACCAACACAATCTAGAACTAAACTATGTCAACACATAGATATGCTGAAATCATGAAGCAAATCAAGTTCTTACTCATCAATCCAACAACCGCGCAATCAAGAACAAAGTTACTACAAGAGAAGGGGGAGATATACAACCAAACACATGAAGACTTTCCGAGATTCGCGGCCTGAGTCAAGGGTTGTCGGGCCTTGTCCATGCCCGGTCTACAGATGATGTCCGGGGTTGAGAAGGGCTATCACTTCCTTCTAATAGCCCGTCTTCTTCGTGAATAGCCGTCGGGTTAAACCTGACCGGAGAACTCCACGTATGCAGCACCTAAGAGCTTGAAATAGAGATTTGAGGTTGGAGAAGATGATGGCGGCTGAAGATGAAGCTATTAAGAGCTTTTGGAGGGATAACGGTGGCCGGACGAGCTCTCCAAGGAGGAGAGAGAAGAAAACAGCAAGAGGAAGGTTTTCCCTCTCAGAGGAGTGGAAATGGCGTGCTCGATCCCTTGGGCGAATGAGACCTGCGGCTTAAATAGAGAAGTCAGAAATAATGGTCATGCACTGTTTGGCGCATGACCATACGTTAACCGTGCAATATTAAATTTCAGAACAAGCTTGCGGAAGAAGAAGTGTTGACCTGTGCGTTTCCTCGCGCACGGACGCTTCTGCCCGTGCGTGAAGGAAAATGCACGGGTAACGATAGAAAGCAGAAATTTCCAGCAAGCAGGTGGAACCGTGCATTTTACTCGCGCACAGGCACTTCTGCCAGTGCGTGAGCAAATCACACGACTAACCACAAAGCACAATAAATCAATGCAGCTACAGGAAAACCGTGCGTTTCCTTCATGCACGGTTCTAAAGAAACTGTGCGTGAAGAAATTGCACGAGTTGGTCAATCCTCTAGAGAAACCTGCAGAAAACGCACAACCAGGAAGAAAACATGTGCTAAGAAAAGGTACGGTCGTGCGTTTTCCACAAGTCTGAATTTCGGACTTGGGGGAAAACTGACCACCTACACGCAAACAAATAATCACAAGGGGACCCTCCAACATCACAGAAATGCAACAAAAAATAGCAGGAAAGAGCCATGGGGAGCACCTTGTGCTTACCCCCAAAAATGCGCAATTTCACACCCTCGGGCCAAAGCAGTGCACAGAGTAGTCATTGAACAAACAAAGCAAATATAACCGACTACTGGAGAAAACAGGCCCAGATGTGTCCGAAAAACCCTATATAAATCAGAATCATCACACCACCAGATTTAAATATTTGCTCGTCTCGAGCAAATCATCACCTCGTGGACTAGAAAACAGTTAGCTGGCTTAGAAATTTCCAAATAAAGTATTGCGAGAAATCAAATACATCATGGGTATAGAAAATATAATAGATAAACTTTTTAATTATACTACAGAGTTTATACTTTTCGACAGGCGTAAATAAATATTATATATACTCAAAATTGGAATTCTGGAGAATCGTTCGGTCATACATAGGAAGAAAGTAGGTAGGCCACTCAGATGAGCATTGCCAAAGATCGGGGCTCGTGATCACCTCTGAAGAAATCCATCAATGTCGGGGACCATACGCTTGCCCGTTCACACTCTCTCCACGACACTAGTTTGACTCAAGAGTGAATCCGTAGAACTTTAGGATAATAATGGGTCTTGGGTGTATACGTAGGTAAGGATGCAAAAAGAGTAGTGGCTACGCATAACCCAAATGAGCTCATACAAAAGATTATCTTCCTGCCAACCAAAAATTGCAGGTGCACCACACCACGAGACTTGAACTTGACAACAAGGGTGTGTGCACCGCCTACCGCCACAGAAATAAAATCACAAATGGAATTTTCTTTTTCACTTTCTTATTTCATATTAAACAACATTTTTTTTCTTTTCTTTTCTTCTTCCAAATTTTTTTTCCTTTTTTAAACCACATTCAGCACATATTAACATGAAAACTCCAACTCACAATCACAAAACTGCACCACAGCAACATCACCAAATGCAAGAAGTAATCCAGTAATATTTAGAGATTGGGGTGTGCGATTGGGAAAAGATTTTAGGCTTTGGTGATCATGGAGTAGGGATAAATCAACAAGAGGGATATGCACAACATAAGCTAACAAGGATTACGTTAGGACGGGGTACAAGGCTCAATAGGGCAAAAATGATGGCCTACATCACGCTCACACTTGACTAACCATGCACCAATGTTTCGATAGTAGCTTGGGTAAAGTTCTTAGCCACCGAGAAAGATGATCCTTCCTCCCAACTCGAGCAAAACAAGTCTGGTGACGGCTACACACATCCCTACACTACCGTTCGATTACACCAGATTCAACATTTTTGAGTAGTACAAACAATATTTACATATGCAGAAAAAGTATAAATCCACGAGCATAAAGAAAAATTAAATCTATACTATTTCTACACAGATCACGAGCACTCGATTAGGAGCACTACACGAGTTTCGCACTACTCTATCCTAAAATCCTAAGCCATCACCGCTATTTTAAAGTTTACACAAAAGAAATACATTTGACTCGAGCCACATGCATGGCTAAGATCACGCTCATGTGGGTGTAGGTGCACAATGCGGACTTGATTTCATAAAAATAGAAAATAAAAATATGCTTTTGGTATGATAGTGATAGTGATGCATGTGCATAGGTAACTCGCATAACTCTCCACCACCAGACTTAATCTAAACAACCGAACACAAGATTTGAAATAAAATTAATGAAAAAAAAGTTGGGGGAGAGGATACCCCATGCTCAGAAAATGAGCATACCAGAAGATTAGCGTTATTTTCAGTAGAAAGTCCACGGCCCAAACGAACTCCACCTCCAAAAGAGAATACCTCCAAGCACGAATACAATAAACATATAATCACATCAGCAGAATTGAACAAATTAAAAGCAGCGAAATTGGGTTGTCTCCCATAAGTCCTTTTCTTTACCATCCTTAAGGTGGACCAAATACCTGTATTAGCAGTCTTATATAAAGTTTTTCAATCCCAGAAAAAAGCTAATCCAAGCAACAAATGTAAACAAAACAACAAAATGGGGATAACATCCATCGGGGTCTTGCAGCAGTACGCAGTGCACGTCTTTATCGATGACACTCCCCTCAAATCGCTTCAAGCGATGCCCGTTTACTTTGAAAGTGTATTCCTTATCGTCCCAAATCTCTATCGTGCCATACAGAGAGACACTTACAACCGTATAAGGAGCGCTCCATCTGGATTTTAACTTCCCAGGAAACAGCCGCAGGCGTGAGATGTACAAAAAAACCTGGTCATCCAGCTTGAATTACTTGGGCGAGATATGTCTATCATGCCAGTGCTTGGTTCTTTCCTTATATATGCTCGTGCTCTCATAAGCGCACAAGAGGAATTTGTCGAGGTCACAAAGCTGACCACGTCGCTTGTCAGAAGCCTATTTAAAGTCCATGTTGAGCAATTTGGTGGCCCACAATGCCTTGTGCTCCAATTCAATAGGAAGGTGGCATGATTTTCCATATACTAACTGGAAGGGTGACATCCCTATCAGTGTCTTGAACGCAGTTCGGTAAGCCCAAAGAGCATCGTCCACCTTCTTTGCCCACTCCTTCCGGTTGGAATGGATAGACTTTTCTAAAATCCGCTTCAGTTCCCTATTAGAAATATCCACTTGACCACACGTCTAGGGATTGTAGGCTAAAGTGACCTTGTGGTGAACACCGAACCGTTTCAGCAGTTGCCCGAATTGCTGGTTGCAGAAATGAATACCCCCATCGCTTATTATAGTTCTCGGTGTGCCAAAGCGGGAGAAGATGTTCCTATGAAGGAAGTGGAGCACGGTGCGTGCATCATTTGACGCGACCTTCTCTGCCTCCTTCCATTTGGACACATAATCCACCGCAACTAGGATGTACTGAATAAATGTCTAAGTTGTCTACCTAAATCACCTAGAGGGGGGTGAATAGGTGAGTTGTGCTACTTTTTGCGGAATAAAAACTTTAAAGATCTAGAGCATAAGAAAACAATCAAGCAATCACAGAGAACACCAAGAATTATAGTGGTTCCCCTATCTTGGGTACGTCCACTTACTACTCACCGATCTAGCAATGCACTAGACTTGGCTACTCCACTAATCTCGGATCAAAACAATCCTACCACTCGGAACAACATTACTACAATCTCGATCCAAAACGGATCTACACTCGGAAGATGAAAACTTCCTACAACTCGGATAACGAATCTTCTACACTCGGAGAAAAATCTCCTATAAGATTTAAAAGAGATTTTACAATACAAACTGAAATTTTCTCAGATCTGAAAATCTTCCCTAGGTATTCTTTCTTGGATTTACGGCTCTTTTAGAATATGTAGAAGAAGACTCAGATCGATCTTGTTCTAAGAAGCTTTGACTCACACGATCAAGGAATAGATTGAGAAAGATGAATCTCATGATCTGTAAATCTCTGGATCGAAAGTTGCCTTAAAGATCTTTAACGAGAGCGGCGACTTTTTGTAGACGATGATGAATGGTCGGCCGATCCAGAACTTAGATAATACACGCTTAGGGTTTGTCATTATAACATGACCTTTTAAAAGATCTCACTAATGGTAACAATCATCATTAATGCGGGCCACGTGGATCAGTCACGTCATGACATTCAAAAATTTGATCTGACAGGGACTTAAGAAATTTTCTGAAATAGTTCAGTATTTCTGTAGTAAGAAGTATACTACTCGAGTGCTAAGACTAGCTCTCAAGTGGTTGGCTTTGATTACTCGAGAAGAGCTGATTCTAGAAATTTGATCGGCTTTACTCGAGTGAAGAATAAGTTACTCGAGTACTCAAGCTGGCTCTCGAGTGCTACACTTAGATTACTCGAGAGGAGGCAATCCTGGAAAATCTGAATGTTGAAGTAAATCACTCGAGTATTTAATGGATCACTCGAGTGCTATACTTACTTCTCGAGAGGTAGACTGAACTTCTCAAGAGCTTGGACTTGGAGAAAATTCTGGATAAGAATTTGATCACTCGAGTGCTGAAGCTGAACTACTCGAGTAATAAACAAACTACTCGAGTACAAAATAAATCTCACTCGAGTGGTCTAAGAATTTCTTGAGAACTGACTTCTGTCAGTCGACTTAATCTTCTCAACTACTCGATTACTCAGCTTGACTACTCGAGTACTTTACTTAAAAATTTTTTTGATACATGAATGACATCACTCGAGAATGAGAGTAGATCTACTCGAGTACTGGACTTGGTTTCTCGAGTGCAAGATAAGAACAACTCGAGAGCCACTTCCATACTTGAAATGTAGACTGGATCTACTCGAGTGCTTCTAAGCCTTCTACTCGAGTACAAAAAGGACTACTCGAGTACAACACTTAGAATTTTCTCAGCTTTATGGATTTTGACTTCTTCATCCCAAACAGCACCAAGTCTTCATCCATTAGTCCATGTGCTTGAAAATTAAGTGTATCCCAATAGAGAGGCTACACACGAGTCAACACCTTGGATCACATAATGAGGAATTACATTGTATGGTCTTGTGCTTAATGACCCACTGTAGACTGACATTGGTCTACACTTGGCAATAAATCCTGCAAACACATAACTAGAATAGGAAATCAAATACAACCTAATTCATCTTAGTTCAAGGGTGACTTCATACAAATCTGGGTTAATGTGGATACAATACCCAACAATCTCCCCCTATTTGTAGAAGTCAAAACCCTCTACACTAAGGTGAATTGTACCAAAATATAAAGACCTAGATATAAAAGGTAAGCACATAATAAAATGCAGGAAACAAATAAATGAAGGGATAATCATCAAAACTAGATATTATATAATTAGAATTGTTTCTAGAATTCATCTCTACATGATTCAATCCTCAATCTCAAAACTCATAATCATTCCTAGATCTGACGATGTTGCTATTGTTGTTGCCTTTCCTTCTTCTCCTGCTGTCTTCTCTAATAGCTGAAGGTCTTGGGGTAATACTTAGGAGGTCTAGGAGGAGCATTGGGATTGTTCCTCCCATATTCTCTGTCATAGATTCTCCTTTTAGTCAATGATTTCTCATATAATTCCCATTCAGAATAGCTGTAATGAAGATTTCTATTTTCATTATAGTCCATGACAAGCTTCAGTGTATCAAGTATCAAGGCTTTGGAAGTTGGACTCCATATCTCAGAAAACTCAAGAGCTTTTCTCTTTTCTGCCTCTGGATTAGGAATAGATCTACTAGCAGAAGCTCCCTCTCCATATTTCCTTCTTTTAGGGATCTGAAATTCTGGTAAATCTTTAGGGATGTCAGATTCCCAAACTTGATAATAAGATTCTGGAGGTTGAGTTTCATCTTCAGGCCTGGGAGAGAAGGTAGGCATTTAAGCTGGCATCTGAGTAGGCTGGCCTTCAGTAAGTGGATTCATATGGTGAGGAATAATATTTGGATCAGCTTGGAATTATGGGAAAATCTGATTATGCATCCATACAGTAGTATCATAAGTATAGAACTTTACAGATTGAATCTGTGCAAGCACATCTTTATTTATTTCAGTCATTTTTTTCTTTCCAGAGGGTCTTGACAGTAGTATCATATTTTTCAAATTGTTCTTTCACAATGCCCTCCCCTTTCTCAATTCTACACATAGCTTCTCTATAGTGTCATCTTTGAAGGTGCCCACTTCTTCACAGATCTTCATGACATGCTCTTGGGCTTTCTTTTCAAGTTTAATTTGATTATTTGCAAGGGTGACATATTGGTGCATGACCTCACCAACACTTGTAATAGTGTGATCAAAGTCTTTGCCACCTATTTGGAAAAGGTGCTTCAGCTGATCTGTATTATGCTGGATTTCAGCAAATCCTCGACTCATTTCTTTCTCTAGAGCAGTGACCTTGTCTTGAACTATTTTCAGAGAATCATCAAAGTACTTCATTTGTTCAATCAACATCTGTTCTATTTTACCAAGTATATCAGAAGTAACTAGAGTAGTAGTAGTAGCAGGAGTAACAAGAGTTGAAGGAGGAGGGGCAGTCCATGGAGCAATTTCTTCAACTATTACTGAGCTCTGAACTCTTGTAGTATTAACCAAAACAACTCCTTCCTCACCAGTGAAGGTGGGAAGAGAAAAATCCAATCTCCTCAAAGGAGCTTCAGCAGGCTCTAGAGATGGTTCATTTTCATCTGACAGCAGAATGATCTCTTGTTCTTCTTTAGCAGCTGGGGATGGATCAAATGGTGACTTTGGAGATGGTGTAGGAGATGGAGAAGATGCTAGAGTGGCTTCTTTGGATGGTACTTTAACATTTTCTAGATGGAGGGGAGGTAAAGGCTCATCTGAGCTGAGTTCCTCACTCATTTTGTTGATATCATAGGTGGTGGAGAGGATTGTTTCTTGTACCTGGGCATCTGTTTGAAGATCTTCTGAAGTAGCTGGCTGGAAGGAAGTATTTGGAGGTGGAGTAGGAAATTTGTCTAGCAGCATAGAGGAGGTAGGCTCCCCCTCAGCTGCTGCACCAGATGTGCTGACAGCATGATGGAGAGAGGGAGATGGGGTCCTGTCCTCTGAAGTAGGGTGCTCATGTGCTTTAGCTGCCTGGGATGGATTCTGCAATTTCAACTCCCATCTCTGAATGGAGGAAACAAAGACTTTCTTCATATGATGTATGATAGTGCCTTTGGAGAGATCAAATACTGTAGGATTAATTTCATGCAACATTAAAGAAATAATCCTTGCATAACTTGGAGCCCTAATGTTCTCCCTGATTTTATCCAATATCAACATACCAAATTGAAATCTTTTTATGCAAATAATGACTGTCATGATGTCAAAAAGATCATTTGTTATGAAGCTGATAGAGCATGTCCTGCACAAGAGTATTTTTCCAATGATATCTACTAGTAACTTGCTTTCTGGGTTTAGGTCTGGCCTTCTAATGGAACTGACTTCAGGTGAGATGCCACAGAAATTACATGTTCTGTCATTATCTTCATTTGTGATCTCATCTTCCTCATCTACTACAGGCATTTTCAGAAGTTTAGAAACAGAGGACTTGGAGAGTTTTACCTTGATTCCCTTGACTTTAGATTTCAAGACTTTTCCATTTCCCTTGACTCTGATGTTCTTGAAGAATTCTTCAACTTCTGGAAACAAAATTTTGCACGGTTCCTAGATAACAAAACTCAAACCTTCTGTGTCGAGAAGGATTAGTAGATTTCTGAAATCGTCTGAGAGCTCTATGATTCCGGCAACCACTGACTCACTGCCCACCCTAATCTTCGACGGCGGCGTCATTATCTTCACTGAATGGCGGGAGATTGATTGGAAGAGGAAGGAGACTGCGACGAGCTCTGTAGAAGCGGCAGAAGTCGAAGAGTTTTTCGAGAGAAAGTGGATTTGAATTTGAGTAGAGTCTAAAAATCCGATATTTTCTATTTATATAACCCTAGTAATGATGATTGCGGTCTAATTAATCTTAAACGTACCTTAGTTAGTTGCGGCAGAGACGCGGTTTTCGAAATTGAAAAAATTGAAATGGAATGAAAACTGACGGGTCATTTCTCGAGTGGAACTTCAGTACTCGAGTGGTGGAATGGAGGTACTCGAGAAGTGGTATGATGGTACTCGAGTGGTCTAAGTCTTCTTCTCAAGATGAAGTATAGTACTCGAGTGATTGCACTCGAATGACTTAGTTCTCGAGAAGGCAGAAAGGTACTCGAGTAGTCAAGTTGGAGTTCTCGAGTAGTCATTCTTTAACTCGAGAAATGAAGTCCACTTAGAGAAATTTCTAACCTTTTTGATTGGTCCTTGAATTCTGAACCGTGAAATGAGTCCATCTTGTCTATCCTTCTTTGTATAGCATACCAAGCTCAGTTTTGAAGAAATTGAACTTGGTCTCATCTAGCGGCTTTGTGAATATATCTGCAATTTGCTTGTCTGTTGGAACATACTGCAAATCTATGTCCCCATGCACCACATGCTCCCAGATGAAATTGGATCTCAGCTCTATGTGCTTTGTCGGGTTGTGAGAGACTGGGTTGTTTGCTATTGCTATTGCACTGGAGGAGTCGTAAAACATAGGGATGTATTTGACTTGCATGTTGTAGTCTTCCAGCTGATTCGTTAGCCAAAGCAATTGTGCACAATAACTGCTAGCAGAAATGTATTCTAACTCGATCGTTGAGATTGCGACACAATTTTTCTTTTTGCTACTCAAGGAAATGAGCCTTCTTCCTAGGAATTGGCAAGTCCCGAAAGTGATCTTCCTGTCATTTTTGCTACCTGCAAAATCTGCATCTGAAAAACCAATTAGTTCGCTATCATTACTTCTTGGGTACCATAAGCCAAGATTCGGTGTACCTTTAAGGTATCTCAAAATCTGCTTTGCAACAACATAGTGAGATTCCTTAAAGTTCACTTGGAATCTAGCACAAACACATGTAGAGAACATTATGTCTGGTCTAATGGCAGTAAGGTAGAGCAAGGATCAAACTATGCTTCTGTACTTGGTTTCATCAAAAGGATTCCCTTTCTCATCCTTGTTCAGAGACGTAGCTGAACCCATTGGAGTCCTCATAGAGGTTGCATTCTTCATTCCGAATTTCTTAATCAACTCCTTGGTGAACTTAGTTTGCGAGATGAAAATTCCATCTTCAGATTGTTTCACCTGAAGTCCTAAGAAATACTTCAGCTCTCCCATACTGCTCATTTCAAACTTCCCTTGTATAAGTTTAGAAAACTTCTTGCAGAGGTTGTCGTCTGTAGAGCAAAAAATAATGTCGTAGATATAGATTTGCACTAACAAAATCTTGCTTTTATTTCCCTAAGAAATAATGTCTTATCTATCTTTCCCCTTGTGAACTTGTTCTCAAGAAGAAAGCTAGAAAACGTCTCATACCAAGCTCGAGGAGTTTGTTTCAAACCATATAAAGCTTTAGATAGAAGATAAACATAATTAGGAAAGTTAGAATCAACGAAACCTGGGGGTTGTTCTACATACACTTCTTCCTTTATGTCACCATTAAGGAAGGCAGACTTTACGTCCATCTGATAGAAGGTGAAGCCCTTAAGTGCAGCATACGCTAGGAACAACCTGATGGCCTCGAGCCTTGCCACTGGAGCATATGTCTGGTTAAAGTTGTTACTTCTTCTTATCGATAGCCTTTGACGACAAGTCTGGCCTTGTTCTTTATGATCGTCCCATCCTCGTCCATCTTGTTCCTGTAGACCCACTTCGTTCCAATGACGTTCTTGCCTTTGGGTCTTGGAACAAGTGTCCATACTTTGCAGCGCTTGAACTGATTTAGCTCTTGTTCCATGGCCATAATCCATGATGCGTCTGAGTTTTCTTCCTCAAACTTCTTTGGTTCAACCTATGAGAGAAAAATCAAATACAAATTCTCATTAGTAGTACCTCTATGAGTTTTGACACCATCCCGGGGATCTCCGATGATTTGATCAATTGGGTGATCCTTAAGATGTCTGAGCTCTAGGTTCCTTGCATCTGGAGCTTCTTCAATCACAGGAATGACTTCATCAACTTGAATGATTTCTTCATCTTGATCATCAACCTCTCCAATCGAGGTTGGAGTGGTGGTTTTGATGAAATTTTCACCTTTCTCTTCAATCGTCTCATCCAAGTTAAGTTCTTTCAACTTTGAACCTGTATCTTCAATGAACACACTAGAAGAGTTGCTTTGCAGCAAGCTCGTCTCATCAAATACAACTTGTATAGATTCTTCAACCACCAGGGTTTTCTTATTAAATACCCTACATGCCTTACTATGGCTATTATATCCTACAAAAATACCTTAAAAACTCTTTTCACTAAATTTAGTAGTATGATACTTACACTTATTAAGAACGAAGCATTTACAGCCAAAGATTCTAAAATATGATACAGTCGGCTTTCTGCCCTTTAGAAGTTCATAAGGCGTCTTATTGTGGTTCTTGTTTATGAGTGCTCGATTTTGCACGTGGCATGCAGTGTTGATGGCTTCAGCCCAGAAGTACTCCGGTAGTGAGGCATCACTCGACATAGTCCTGCAAGCCTCTATGAGTGTTCTATTCCTTCTCTCAGCTACTCCATTTTGCTGAGGAGTTTGAGGAGAGGAAAACTCATGAAAGATACCTAGGCTTTCAAAAAATTCTGTCATGGCCCCAGACTTGAATTCAGTTCCATTGTCACTTCTGATTTTTACTACGGAACAGTTGTATTCATTCTGGATCTGCCTAACAAAATTTGTAAAGACACCGAAGGTATCTGACTTGTATTTCAGAAAGAACGCCCACGCAAAATGCGAGCAGTAATCAACAATAACCAACGTATAATCCTTACCTCCTAAACTTCTAACTTACAGTGGACCGAACAGGTCCATATGAAGCAGGTGTAAACACCTATTAGAGTCTTTGCCTATAATGCTTTTTAAAGTAGCCCTTGTTTGCTTGCCTTTCACACATGCATGACAAGGTCTATCCTTAGCGCACTTAACATTCGGGGCATCACATACTAAATTCAGAGAAAATAATTTATTAATATTTTTAAAATTAATATGTGCTAATCTCTTGTGCCATTGGTCACCAAGAGACGCACTATCTTTAGGCAAAAGATGCACTGGCGTAGAAGAGTCTATACAAATAAAATTTAAACAGTATATATTCCTACTACGAGTGCCTGATAAAATCGTTTCCAAATTATTAACAGACTTTATAAAACACTTATCAGCAAGAAATTCAACAATGTATCCTTTATCGCATAGTTGCCTTATGCTTATGAGATTGTGTTCCAATCCTTCAACATAAGCCACATCCAAAAAGGATACACTACCGTTAGAAATCATACCATAGCCTTTCGTAATTCCTCGGTCAGAACCTCAAAGATGACCTTTGGTCCGTTCACGACTGGAGAGTAATTATAGAGAAGGCTTCTAGTCCCGGTCATATACCGAGAGCATCCGCTGTCCAAATACCAAATGGGATTTCTGGTGGCCTTTGGACATACACTTTAATACAAATCAGTTTGACTTAGGAACCCAAACTTGCTTGGGTCCTTGGTCTCTAGTTAGCTTGCTCCCCCTATATGTATTAGCATTATGAGCGGTCTTTCTCATATTGTTAACCTGAGGGGTAACATAGTTTCTGGGATTAAACCAGCAATCGATGGCAATGTGACCAATTTTTCCACAACACCAACAGTCAAACCTATTGTATCTTTGCCTAACTCCCTCCTGCTTGACTTTTGGGGAGTTTGGTTTAGCAGGGGCAGCATTCTTAGAGGTAGAAGCTTCATGGTGAAGGCAATCACATGATTTCTTCTCCTTCATTGGCTTTTCAACAATAGGCTTTACTTTTGGAGCCTTCTTGATGTTATGACTGTGATCAAAAGGGCCATAGCTCTGAAGAGTAATCTCTTCATAAGGTGCCTTAAAGACACTTTCACCAAAGTTTCAAGGGCGTGTCCATCCTTGGTACCTTGACTTGGGCTCTACATAAGTAGGCCTAGTGAAGTGACTGTAGGAGGAGTCAAGATCAAACTTATTAGTAGGAAAAATAACCTTCTTAAATGTAGTCTGATCATGTGGAGCTTTCCCTTTTTCCTTGGCCAAAGCCTTCTTGGCCGCCTTATTCTTTCGCTGAGCCTTATTTATCCTAGAGGATTTACTAGGAGCCTCAACATTGCCTAGTCCAGCACCCTTAGTATGAGCAAAGAACTCAGCAACAAGAGGAAGAACTATCTTGGGCTTAAAGAAACCTTCAACAAGTTTCTTTTAGCTTCAAGTAACTCTTACAATCCCTTGATGATTTCTTCTTTCAAATCGAGGTGCTTGAGATCCTTATTGTACTCATCAACTGCAGTATCAAAGTCTTCTCTGAGTGAGTCCATCTTAATGACTTCCTCTCTCAGAGAGCTCTCTACGGCCTTTAGAGACTTAATCTCTTTTGCCTGAGTTTTCACGACCTTTCAACATTTGTCGTAGGCCTTGATAAACTCCTTATACTGGGCTATGAGTTCAGACTCATCGTCAGAAGAGCTGTCCTCATGATCATGATCAGAGACATCAGATTCAGAGAGGGGTGTATGAGATTTCACCTCCCAGTAAACTGGGGCTCTTCTTCTTCGTCAGTATGTTCCATTAGCCCAAAGTAGGCTTTCTCTTCATCACTTGACTTAGATGAGTCAGTATCGCTGAGGGTTTTGCCCTTTTAGCTATAAGTCTTCTTTCTGTCTTCTTCTTAGATTTCTTCTCCTCTCTTTGGCCACCCACCTTCTTCTTATGGGGGCAATCAGCAATTACATGACCTGGCTTATTACAGTAGTAACAAACTATGACAGTAGAAATATGTTTGTTCGGTTTAGACTTATACCTGTCGTGGCTACTTGAGCCCTTCTGTCGTCAATCACCATCATGTTGTGATCTTCTGTATGAGGCATCCTTGCCTCTCCATTGCTTTTTCTTGTTCAAGAATGTCTTGAACTGTCTTGAGAGCAGTGAGAACTCTCCATCAGATAGCTCTGAGCCTGAAGTACTTGGCTTAGATAATTCTTCTTCACTTTCTACTTGAGGAGGGGCAGGTGAAGCATCTTTGCCCTTCCTTGAGCTGTCTGCCTTCAGAGTGACAGACTTCTCCTTGGGAGTGAATCAACTCTTCTCTTCTTCAGCTTTTCTGGAATTAATTTGAAGTTCATAGGACATTAGCTTTCTAAAGAGGTTCTGAGGATCAGTCTCAACCAACTTGCCAAATTATCTGATGGCATAGACTTTGTTGTCCCATTCCTTGGTTAGGGACCTCAGACACTTGTCATTCAGCTCTCCATTGGTGAAGACCTGGCCATATACTCTTAGGCCATTGACGATCTTGAAGAAGTTCTCAAAAGTGTCAACAATAGTGTCCTTGGGTCCTTGCAAGAAGGCTTCATACTTCTGATTTAGAAGGGATCTTATGTCATCCCTTACTTCTTTAGTACCTTCCATCAAGATGATCAGAGACTGCCACATCTCCTTAGCAGATTGGCAGTGAATCAAATTTTGTAGCATTGAATCATCGACTGCACTTGCTATAATATTTTTGGCCTTCTTGTCTAAAGAGACAAGTGCAATCTCATCTTTGTCGTGATCCATTAGCTTCTTGGGAACTTGCTTTGTAGTATCTATAGTTGAGGCGGTCATGAGAACATAAGGACCTTCTTCAATAATCATGAAGATCCTTGGATCCACAGCTTCCATAAAAAATTTTATTCTTTCTTTCCATATTGCCAAATTATTTTTTGTGCACAAAAGAAACTTGTCAAAATCCTTGGCTCTGTCCATGCTTGAATAACTTAAAGACAACTTGGGGCAGGTCTGATCAAGGTGTTAACCTTTTAATGATCAAACTCTGACCTGTGGGTTATGGGCCCACTACGACCTTTGATACCAATTGAAAAAATGTCTAAGTTGTCTACCTAAATAACCTATAGGGGGTGAATAGGTGAGTTGTGTCACTTTTTGCGGAATAAAAACTTTAAAGATCTAGAACACAAGAAAACAATCAAGCAATCACAGAGAACACCAAGAATTATAGTGGTTCCCCAATCTTGGGTACGTCCACTTACCACTCACCGATCTAGCATATCACTAGACTCGGCTACTCCACTAATCTCGGATCAAAACAATCCTACCAATCAGAACAACGTTCCTACAATATCGATCCAAAATGGATATACACTCAGAAGATGAAAACTTCCTACAACTCGGAGAACGAATCTCCTACACTCGGAGAAAAATCTCTTATAAGATTTAAAAGAGATTTTACAATACAAACTGAAATTTTCTCAGATCTGCAAATCTTCCCAAAGTCTTCTTTCTTGGATTTACGGCTCTTTCAGAATATGTAGAAGAAGACTCGGACCGATCTTGTTCTGAGAAGCTTTGACTCACACGATCAAGGAGTATATTGAGAAAGATGAATCCCTTGATCTGTAAACCTCTGGATCGAAAGTTGCCTTAAAGATCTTGAACGAGAGCGGCGACTTTCTGTAGACGATGATGAATGGTCGGCCGATCTAGAACTTATATAATACATGCTTAGGGTTTGTCATTAAGACAGGACCTTTTATAAGATCTCCCTAACGGTAACAATCGTCATTAATGAGGGACACATGGACCAGTCACGTCACGACATTCAAAAATTAGATCTGACAAGGACTTAAGAAATTTTCTTAAAATAGTTCAGCATTTCTTGAGTAAGAAGTATACTACTCGAGTGCTAAGACTAGCTCTCGAGTGGTTGGCTCTGATTACTCGAGAAGAGCTGATTCTGGAAATTTGTTCGGCTTTACTCGAGTGAAGAATAAGTTACTCGAGTACTCAAGCTCGCTCTCGAGTGTTACACTTAGATTACTCGAGAGGAGGCAATCCTGGAAAATCTGAATGTTGAAGTAAATCACTCGAGTAGTTAATGGATCACTCGAGTGCTATACTTACTTCTCGAGAGGTAACTGAACTTCTCGAGAGCTTGGACTTGGAGAAAATTCTGGATAAAAATTTGATCACTTGAGTGCATAAGCTGAACAACTAGAGTAATAAATAAAGTACTCGAGTACAAATAAATCTCACTCGAGTGGTCTAAGAATTTCTCGAGAATTGACTTCTGTCACTCGACTTAATCTTCTCAACTACTCGAGTACTCAGCTCAACTACTCGAGTACTTGACTTTGAAAATTTTCTGAGACATAAATAACATCACTCGAGAATGAGAGCATATCTACTCGAGTACTGGACTTGGTTTCTCGAGTGCAAGATAAGAACTACTCGAGAGCCACTTCTATATTCGAAATATAGACTGGATCTACTCGAGTGCTTATAAGCCTTCTACTCGAGTACAAAAAGGACTACTCGAGTACAAAAAGGACTACTCGAGTACTACACTTAGAATTTTCTCAGCTTTATTGATTTTGACTTCTTCATCCCAAAAACACCAAGTCTTCATCCATTAGTCCATGTGATTGAAAATGAAGTGTATCCCAATAGAGAGGCTACAAATGAGTCAACACCTTGGATCACATAATGAGGAATTACATTTTATTATCCTGTGTTTGATGACCCACTGTAGACTGACATTGGTCTACACTTGATAATAAATCATGCAAACACATAACTAGAATAGGAAATCAAATACAACCTAATTCATCTTAGTTCAAGGGTGACTTCATACAAATCTGGGTTAATGTGGATACAATACCCAACATATACTGCTTCCCATGCGACATGGGGAAAGGGCCCATAAAGTCAATCCCCCATACGTTGAATAACTCGCAAACCAACATATTGTTCAGAGGCATTTTTTCACGTCGAGCAATGTTTACCGTGCACTGACATTCATTGCACTCTTTGACGTAGGTAAAAGAGTCATGGAATAACGTAGGCCAAAACAAACCGCACTGTAGAACCTTGCGAGAGGTCTATGTGGCACCAAAATGCCCGTCATCCTCACGATCATGGCAATGCCTCAGAATCTCTTTAACTTCAAGCTCAGGGACAAAAGGTCGGACAACCCCGTCGGCGCAGGTGTGGAACAGTAGAGGATCCTCCTAGAGATAATACTTAATGTATGAGAAAAATTTCTTCTTTTATTGATATGTAAATTGCGGCGGCAGTGCCTTGCTCGCCAAGAAGTTGGCGAAGTCAGCATACCATGGAGTAGAAGCAATAGAAGAAAGGGAGAACAGGCCCTCATCCGGAAAAGCGTCTGAAATTGGAATTCCCCGTGAGCCCTCGCCTTCTCCCCCTTCAAGTCTCGATAGATGGCCGACAACCACATTGTCAATTCCACGGCGATCCCGAATTTCGATATCATATTCTTGTTGCAATAGAATCCAACGCATGAGACGCGGCTTAGCAACTTTCTTGTGCATGAGAAAAAAATAGCCGCATTATCTGAATGCACCACCACCTTAGAAAGAATTAAGTAAGAGTGGAACTTCTCGAAGGCAAAAACGATTGCGAAAAACTCCTTCTCGATTGTGGTATAGTTCAGTTGAGCATCGTTCAACGTCCGAATCGCGTAGGAAATTATATGAAAGATCTTATTTTTACGCTGCCCAACCACTGCCCCCACCGCGACGTCGCTAGCATCACACATCAACTCGAAAGGCACTGTCCAATCTGGGGATGAGAGAATCGGGGCTGAAATCAATCGATCCTTCAAGCAATTAAACGCCCAATTGCAATCGACGTCGAACACAAACTCGACATCCTTCGCCAATAGATTAGATAAGGGCTTAGCTATAGCCGAGAAACCCTGAATAAAGCGCCGATAGAATCCAGCATGCCCCAAAAAACTACAAATGCCACGAAGTGTCAACAGAGGGGGTAGGTTTTTAATCACCTCTCCTTTGCTGGATCAACCTCTAGCCCCAGCCAAGAAACCTTATGCCCTTGAACGATCCCCTCAAGCACCATGAAATGGCACTTCACCCAGTTGAGCACTAAATTAGTATCCTTGCAACTTTGCAAGACCAAAGCGAGGCTGTGCAGTGCTTCTTCGAAGCTATCACCAAACAAGGAGAAGTTATCCATGAACACCTCCATGAAATCCCCAACCATCTCGCGAAAAACCGCGGTCATGCATCGATGGAAGGTGGCTACCCCATTACACAGCGCAAAAGGTAGCCGCCTGAAAGAAAAGGTCCCTAACGGAAAGGTAAACATCGTCTTCTCCTGATCCTCTAGGGCAATTGCCAGCTGATAGTAGCCCGAGTAGCTGTCCAGGAGGCAGTAGTAATCATGTCCGACCAGCCTTTCCAGCATCTGGTCCATGAATAGCAGAGGTAACTTTCCTGGTTGCCGTATTAATCTTTCGATAGTCGATACAAACTCTCCATCGAATGACAAGCCTTGTAGTAAGCGGCTCGCCGTTCTCATTACGAACGATTGTGATTCCTCCCTTTTTGGGCACCAACTGCACTAGAATCACCCATTTGCTGTCGCTTATGGGATATATAATACCGGCATCCAAAAGCTTGATAACCTCATTCTTCACCACCTCCTACAACATATGGTTCAATCTGCGCTGCGGTTGAGCTGAAGGCTTGAAGTTATCTTCCAGCAATATCTTGTGCATGCACACCGTGGTGCAAATTCCTTTGACGTCCGAAATTTTCCACCCAAAGGCTTTTCTATGTAACTTCAGCACTTCAACGAGACGGACCTCCTGATCAGCTGTAAGAAGAGCAGAAATAATGGCAGGATGAGTTTCTTTCTCTCCTAGAAAGACATACTTCAGCGTGCTAGGGAGCGACTTGAGCTCATGAGATTCATCTAAGTCAAACGGGGGTACCGCCAGAATCTTGGGGTCTCCAATCTGCGCCTCGCACGACCCTTCCTGAATATTTATATCTAGGTCACAAAACTCACCCTCACCCTCATCAGGCTGAAAAGTCCGGCCATCGTCAATCTCCATCCCCTCAATCTCCATAGCACCCAGCTCCGCACGTCTATCTCTTCTTGACGCCTTATACATATCAAAAATAGTCTCCTCTTATCCTAGGTGCAACGTCAACAAACCCTTTTTCGTATCGATGATGTCTCTAGCAGTGGCAAGGAACGGATGCCCCAGAATAATCAGCGTCCCATCCGTATCCTCAATTTCGAGGAAAACAAAGTCAGCCGGAAAGGACAACCCGTTAACCACAACCATGAGATCCTCAACCACTCCAACCAGTTTCTTTTTTGATCGATCAGCCAGCTGCAGAATGACATTACTAGGTCGAAGAACACCAGAGCCAAACTCACGGAAGATGGATAATTATATGAGGTTGATGGACGCTATAGAATCACACAACGCATGACTAAGCGCGGATCGCCCAATGGTACATGGAATCATGAAGCTCCCTTGATCTTTTTGTTTTTGGGCCAATCCCGCACCACCATAGTGAAGCAATCCTTTCAGGTTGAAAAGATGCCGCATAACTCGGAAGCCCGATTTTTCGCCAGAAGATCCTTCAAGTACTTCACATAGCGTGACACCTGTGTCAGCAGGTCGACCATGGGAATGCTAACCTGAACACCCTTTAGAATATCCTGAAACTTTTGTTGCTGCCTCTCTTTTCCTATATTTTGCAGCCTATGCGGAAATGGAGGCCTTGCCCGCTGGAGTTAGACTTCAGGTATAATATACAATGAGGGTTCCTTGGGCGACTCATCGGTACTTGGCTTATCCAAGTGTTCAGAGGGTTGGTCCTCCCAATGTGCATGATTATCCACTAGCCTACCGCTTTAGAGGTTCATAGCATTTACTGTCTTGGCTGGACGGCCAACCCATAATTCCAACATTTTACCGACGACGGAAATAATAACTTTTAACTGTTTAAATAATACTGCTTGTGATCGCCACCACTTTCCAACCCATACCATAAAACGATGGATAAGCTGCTCGCTCTCCCCGGTATTGCTAACTATGAACTGAGAGTCCCCTACGGATTCGGGCACGAGAGGCATCTTCCACAAACTGCTCGAGCGCAACACTTTGTCCACGTTCCACCAAGCATCAGCTATAGTACTATTAAAGAGGGCGCCTCCAGCAGCGGTGTCAAACAGGTATCGAAACTTCTCTTGAATTCCGAAATAAAATGTTTGCAAGAACGGAATTCTAAACGCATCCTGACCAGAACACCTGGATTGCAACAACCGAAATCATTCCCAAGCCTCACAGAGAGACTTGCCAGGGATCTGCGCGAATGTGACCAATCTAAATTCACCCGCATCAACTGCGCACACGAACAGTACTTTCTGAGGAATTGGACTTCAATGCACTTCCATGAAGTTAGCTCGCTCTGGATGATATCCCTATACCATAGTCTAGCTTTTCCAGCAAGAGAAAACGTGAAAAGCCGAATAATAGCCTTGTCGTGCACGTCCCCAACATAGCAAAAGGTGCCACAAAGCTCCAGGATGTTATCAATATGAACCTCGACATTCTCTCCATGGAGCCCATGAAACAAACAATGCTGCGAGATAAACTTGATTAGCTCCATGGATAGCTCAAATTTGTCCTCATCGTGGTTGGAGGCTAGCTGAGGTTCCTGCATTTTGAAATAGCCGCAGACAAAATTGAACGAAAAAGAATGAGTAAAGAAGAGGACAAAATGGTTAAACAACAATCATTTTTTAAAAAAAGAAAAAGAAAAAGTGCACACAATGGTTGCACTCCTCGGCAATGGTGCCAAAATCTTGATGCACTTTTGGCAAGTGTACCAATCATAGTCAAGTAATAAAGTTGAAACCCCGGATATCAATCTCTCGTGGAGTCAAGGTAGGGAGTGTGACTTTGCTATTGAAAGAGGGATTGCAAGTATCAACGTAACAAGGGGTTTTGATTTTTGGTTTCCTAATTTTAACACTAATAAAACTATTGCGAGTCGCCTTCACCGCGTCGCTTGGGTGGATTACTCAAGTGAGTAATAAGGAGGATAGACAAACCATTGAGGGTCACAGTCACCTCTTCGCCACGCACGCTCTCAACAATTGTTAGGACGACACTATCACGTCGAGAACACAAAAGATGGAAGCGCACCAACACAATCTAAAACTAAAATATGTCAACACATATACATGCTGAAATCATTAAGCAAATCAAGTTCTTACTCATCAATCCAACAACCACGCAATCAAGAGAAAGTTACTACAAGAGAAGGGGGAGAGATACAACCAAACACACGAAGACTTCCTGAGATTCGCGGCCGGAGTCAAAGGTTGTCAGGCCTTGTCCGTGCTCGGTCTACAGATAACGTCCGAGGTTGAGAAGGGCTATCCCTTCCTTCTAATAACCCTTCTTCTTTGTGAATATCCATCAGGTTAAACCTGACAGGAGAACTCCACGTATGCATCACCTAAGATCTTGAAACAGAGCTTTGAGGTTGGAGAAGACGATGACGGCTGAAGATGAAGCTATTAAGAGATTTTGGAGGGAGAACGGTCGACAGATGAGCTCTCCAAGGAGGAGAGAGAAGAAAACGTCAGGAGGAAGGTTTTCCCGCTCAGAGGAGCGGAAATGGTGGGCTCGATCCCTTGGGAGAATGAGACCTACGGCTTAAATATAGAAGTCAGAAATAATGGTCACGCACGGTTTGGCGCACGACCGTACGTTAACCGTATGATATTAAATTTCAGAACAAGCTTGAGGAAGAAGAAGCGTTGACCCGTGCGTTTCCTCGCACACGGACACTTCCGCCCATGCATGAAAGAAAATGCACGAGTAACGCATAAAGCAGAAATTTCCGGTAAGCAGGTGGAACCATGCATTTTACTCGCGCACGGGCACTTCTGCCCGTGCGTGAGCAAATCACATGGCTAACCACAGAGCACAATAAATCAAGGAAGCTACAAGAAAACCGTGCATTTCCTTTGCGCACAGTTCCAAAGAAACCGTGCATGAAGAAATTGCATGGGTTGGTCAATCCTCCAAAGAAACCTGCAGAAAATGCATGACTAGGAAGAAAACGTACGCTAAGAAAATGCACGGTCGTGCGTTTTCCACAAGTCTGAATTCCAGACTTGGGGGAAAACTGACCACCTGCATGCAAACAAATAAATCACAAGGGGACCCTCCAGCATCACAGAAATACAACAAAAAATAGTCGGAAAGAGCCATGGGGAGCACCATGTGCTTACCCCTGACAACAGAATGCGCAATTGCACACCCTCTGGCCAAAGCAGTGCATAGAGTGGTCATTCAACAAACGAAGCAAATATAACAGATTAGCGGTTGAAATGCGGTGCATGAGTGAGAAAATAGTTCCAGATGTGTTCGAAAAACCCTATATAAACTGGACTCATCAGTCCACAGGCATTGAGTGAGGAAAGCTCACTCAATGCCAGAAGTCAAGGAGCAGTTGAAAATGCATCTAAGTCCATAGGCGTTGAGTGAAGTCTATTCACTCAATTCCAGGTAAGCAAAAGCATTGAATATAGCTTAGTTAATCTAAGCCTAACTGTTGGCGAGATGGAAATGTGGCTATATCCATAGGCGTTGAGTGGAGTTGACTCACTCAACACCATATAGCTAAAGGCAGAAATATGGCTAAGTAGTTTGGCGTTGAGTGATGAAGACACACTCAACGCCATACAAAAAAAAGGATGTGAGTTGAACTAGATTCTGAATTCGTCGAACTAAGTTCAGAGTTCGTCGAGCTGAGCTCACCGTTCGTCGAACTCAGGTTAGCATTCATCGAACTCAGTTCAGAGTTGAGTGAGGCAGGCTGAGATAGTCAAAGCCTAAGGTTTAAGAGGCAAAAGAGTGGCTCAGTCCACAGGCATTGAGTGAAGGTCATTCACTCAACTCCGTAGCCACATAAGTGTTGAGTAACACTCAGTCAGTCAAAGCTAGTGTTTTTAAACACAGAAATTGGCGTTGAGTAAGGTATGCTCACTCAACACTCTAAATGACTAAGGTGCAGAAAGCTTTTCCTTATACAAAAGGCATTGAGTGATGAAGACACACTCAACGCTCTTAACACTATAGAAGCAGGAAGATTTTTTCTAAGGCAAAAGCGTCTAGAACAAGTGTTAGTGTCAGCATAACCACTGAGACAAGTGTTTGTCTCAGCTGAGAATAAGAATGCGCTGTGACAGTTAAGCAGGAAAATGCCTAAGGCAGAAAGCGTTGAGTGAGAAGTGCTCACTCAACGCTCACAACGCCTAGTGAAGACAGAATTTTGTCTAAGGAGTTTGGCATTGAGTGATGCTCACTCACTCAACGCCAAGCAGTAGAAAGCTGATAAAGCAAGTTGGCGGTTAGTGAAGCTGAATCACTCAACGCCTAGAAACAGATTTATATTCTAAGTAGTTTGGCGTTGAGTGAAGGTTACTAACTCAACGCCAAGAGACAGTAAATTCTTCTATGTGATTTGGTGTTGAGTGAAGGACCCTCGCTCAATGCCTATACTAATGCTGCTTGATTTTTGGCTAAGTCCACAGCTGGTGACGTTAGCAAGTCAAGAAGTCAACATATTTAAATTAGAGGAGGGATGGCTACAGTACGAGACAAATGTTGTCACAGACCTACTATACGATAGTTGACATTAAAGCAAGGTTACTACTGGCCATTAATGTCATGGGGCCCACTGCTCAAAGTGTCGTTGGGTCATAATAAATAAAAGGGAAAGGCTTTATAAGGGAAGATAGCTTTTGAGAGGATCCATCAGGTCATTCTTCTACACCGCCATTGTTGTTGTGCTGAAGAACATGAAGCTCAAGTCAACTAGACTAAGTGCAAGTTAGCTGTTGTCATCTTCATCGACTTCAGTAGTTAAGAGTATTTCTCTAAGGAAAGAGGAAGCAGCCAAGGGACGACTCTTGCTGTAAGTTCTTCATAGTTCCAGCTGGACAAGCAATATCCTGAAAATCTTAATCTGGAAGCTGTGAAGGGAAGAAGCTTGAAGAAGTAGAGATCTGAAAGAAGGCTCAGGGGACTATTCCTCAGGAGTCAAAGTTAGGGCTGAAACACCTCAACCAAGGAAAGGAAGAAGAGAGGAGCTATCTTAGTTTGCAAAGTTAGAGCTGATTTTTTCTCAGATCAGGTAGCAGCAATTAACTGCAGTAACTTCACAGTTCCAGCAGGAAAAATCCCTGGTGCTATGAAGTAGTAGTTAGGGATGAGCTTCATGCTCAGTTTAGAAAGAGGCAGAACATTGTTCTGCAAGTCACTTCCAGCTCAAGTAAATATATACTTATTGTTGTGGAAGTAGTTAGGACTAAGTAAATCTTAGTTCAGTAAAGGTGACTTCAGGAAAGAAATTCCAGAAGTCAAAGTTGGGCTGAGTCTAACTCAGTCAAGAAGTTTGATATAGAGAAACATCTCTTGTGTCAAGAGTAACCACATAACCCACTTCCATCCTGTAGGATCCTATTGGATCTTAGTTGTAGGGCTTAACAACCCGAGGTAGGTGATTAATTAATCACTGAGCGGTAGGTGCTTGGAAAGGCACTGAGGTAGGTACCTGCTGGGTACTGAGCTGTAGGAGTGCTGCATCACTCTGAGAGTAGGGCTGTGTGCCTGGAACTGTAGGGCTGAGATTCCTGAGCTGTAGGCCTTTGTGTAAGGATAAGGTAGGTGGCTTGAGGGTCACTGAGTGTAGGAGCACTACAGAGCTCTGAGGTAGGAACCTCTTTGTTCAGAGGTAGGTGTCCTGAAAGTATACTGAGTGTAGGAACATGTTGAAGTTCTGAGTATAAGGCTGAGGGCCTAAGGTGTAAGATCTGAGGAGCATATTTGGAGGAGTTTATCCTAGTCCAACAAGATAGTTGGATAGGTGGGAGGAAAAGTGGATGTACGCTTATTAGGGGAACCACTATAAATCCTGTGTATTGTCCGTGTTTTCTTTGTGCTGGTTTTATTGCAGGTTGCATATCTTCAAAACTTCAACTAATCAACTAATAAAGCCTCCAATAACAAGGAAAAAAAAGATAGTCACCAAAGACTAAGAAACCTATTCACCCCCCTCTAGGTGATTTAGCTATCTTTGAAAACAAAGACTTTCAATTCTCTCATCGCAGATTCCAATTCCCAAATTGCACTTCTGACATTCTGATTTTGCTATAGAACTTTAACCATTACAATGGTTTTCCATCTCAGCACACGATCTTACATCTCCAGAATACAGAAAGACTCTTCGATATACGAGAGATTAGGTTGAGGCTGGGGTACCGAATCAAGGATGTGTCAATCACTACAAACACACTTCCGCAACTGGCTCACGTGAAACACAATGCGTACACCAGGGAAAGAAGCAGACAATTCTAGCCTACAAGTAAGCACATTGATGGACTAACATGAAATGGCCTGGGCCGACCCAACCGGGTGCACCCAAGACATCGCTACAGAAAAACTCATTCCTTTCAAGCCTGAATAACTTTATCTTTGACTTACCATCGGTCTATAGATAAACGAATAAACACCTAAGGTCAAAACCCCAAACTCCTTGCAAAACTCTACCATGAACGCGACATAAACTTGAAGATTCTCCTTGACTCAAAACTCCAAGGCTTAATATGGAATCTCACGACCTCATCCCAATACGGTCATATTATTTTCTCCATCGAGTAACCAATCAATCAAAATTAAACAATATGGGCACACTTTATACATCTATTTATGATAGCTCACACCGAATTTGTGCTTTCGGGGAAACCTTAACGAACAACCAATCCAACTCATAACATCAAATAATTTATTTCAATTCTCTATACATCCTAGTGGAATCTAAGTGGTAATGAACATCAATGCCAAAGTTCGTAATATACTTTATTCATTCTCTATAGCGCGCAGATTCAAATCCTTTTAAGTGAAGATATACTCCAAGCTCTCATGGTTCGCAGAAAATCTTACACAACGCGCCAAACCAAATAGTCCCCAAAACTTCGAGGTATAGATCGTCATTATAATCTCCAAGTTATACGCATGATATTTCTCTTCATATATCCTCAATTACCAACTATCACAACCTAATTATATAGTAAAGGTCCTACTAGTTTAAGCAAAGAATTTAATTACTAACACCCGTAAGAATCCAGTAAATGTTGGGGGAGTTACCTCGCAAACACACCCACATAACAAACTCCACAAGGGCCCTAAGGGAAACACCGGTAAGCATCCAGCCATAGTGGGGGGAGATACCTTCGCCAACACACCCACCAACTCCACGAGCACCCAGGGGGAAAAGGTGGTCTCATAACTCGACATACCAAAACTGAAAATATCCAGTAACTGCGATGGGAGATACCTCCGCCAGCACACCAACAGTAAATAAAAACAAACAACACCAGGGGAAAACCCCGTAAGGTAAAAATTTTAAAATACAGGACGCTGCGGCAGGGGTTTAGTCCACTAACACCAATACCCTAAAACAACTACTTATAACTCAGAAATGGTACGACAGACTAGACAAGATGTCATAAGTTTTAGCGTACAGATTTCACCAAGGCAGACTTGTCTTATCGAATAATCAATTAGAATCGTCGAGCAACTCGATAAATAGACTTGACTAAACGAAGGCTCACTCATTGTGTGAACAACCTTTTCGACGGATTTAGAAATTTATATATCGGGCTATGAGGACTTAAGAGACAGACATGAAAGGACTAATTTGATGGATGAAAAACTAGTTTCACGAAGTGAACTACGACATTGGGTAAATTAGTGAGGTTGATTTGACATAAGGAAATACTGACTCGGAGGGGATGGTTAACAAAGGAAATCATGAAAATTCAAGGCTCAACGTACAACTCATCCTCAAATAAATATCAAATTCTTCTACATAAACCTAAGCAGGAATGCCAACAATCACAGAATTCATTTCACAAGGTTTGTATATCGTCATGCCAATCCTACTAAAGTTCCTTATTTCCTTACACATAAAAATTCTCTTCCAAATCAATCGCTTCAGCAATCTTTACTAAGTCATCGAAAATTCATCCTTCTTAATATTGTGACCCAAAATGGAAATTACGTCAGCCAATGTTTCAATTGCATATTCTGGCAAACAGAGTTATGCTTTCTTAACCTAGACTGCACAAATCTCCAAATGCTCAACACGCTCCTCTGCGCTCTTAGAACATATCCACACATCATCTATATATAAAAAATGGCCACGAGGTGCCCAGAAATCCTCTTAACATTATATTCATCAAATCCATGAAGGCATAGGAGGCACTCGCTAAAATAAAGGTCGTCACTAAGATTTCAAAATAAAGCCCATAATAGGAACAAAAGGGTAGTCCGTGGAACATCCGAATCACGGATCCTTCATACATAAGAGTATAAACGATGGCCAAACCTCGAGAATACGGAACTATCTTGCAACTGATTTAACAAATCATCTATCCGCAATGGTCAACATTTATCTTGATAGTCACCTCATTCAACTCTTTATAATTCATTCCTAATCTTCTAAAGACATCCCCCATTTGTTCGTGAACAGAACTGGGGCATTCTAGGGCAAGAAACTTGGCATATTGAAGCCACAAAATGGAAACTCATTAAGCTAGGTACGAAACTATTCTAGCTCATGCGGGGTCAAGCGGTAAGGTGTTCTCGCGAAAATACAAGTATCTGGCTCAAGATCCAAAACAAAGTTCTCCTCACTCTCAGTAGGGAAGACTGGAAAAACTAGCCAGGAAAACATCTGGAAACTCTCACGCCACAGAACACGCATCACAACAAGAGTAGTTTCCAAAATATAAACAAAAATGAGAAAAGACTCGCAGCCAAACTCTATGAATTCACGAGAACGCACCGCAGAAATAGCCAGAGAATCCTAATATCAAAATCCAGACACACTCCAGGGTTGGTCAATGCCCATCATATAGTCCAGATGTTTATCCAAGCAACGGTCTATAATGTCAAAACTAGACTTCCGATCCATGCCCAAAAATCATACTAAAATCTTCCAAATCTGGCACTATCAATCGACATACCCTAGAAATCCAATCTAAGGAGTAAGACAACTCTGGATACCCTGGTTGGACACCTCCAAGTAACTAGAGGGAAATTTAACACGAAACGAATCACTAACTCGATCAAGAGTCAAGCAATAACAATCTACAAGAATTCTAACCACGTACAAACAAATAACATCAAAATCAAAGAACGCGTGCCCATCGGTTATTAACCTTTACTTTCCTATAATTCGCATGCGCAACCTGCTGAATTGAAATATAGATATAGAGGAAGCAACGAGTACCCAAAGACTCACCCTCAAACTGAGAAGTTGTCCCCAATGCAAAACGCTTCAGGGCCATCTTCTATAATAAGAACGAACAACATGTCAAGACCTAGATCAAGATACCTTGGCTAGAAAACTCGAATATCCTGACTCAATCAGATCAGAAATGAAAGGATACTTGTTCTTGCTGTTATCTTGCTCTGAGAATTCATGAAATGATATTATGCTTCTAACTTAGGATGATGAACCATCATCCCCTTGACACTTGTGACTATAATATGAATGCATGCTTCTTGTCCTACTTGATATTTATTCTACTCTTGCTCTGAATACCACTTACCCATGCCATGGGTTTTATCCTTTACAGCTTTCCAGGAAGTAAGTATGATGTTTCTAGAAGTTGGGCTCCACTGCTCAAAATCTGGCTTCAGCTCGGCCTGCTCTCTGAACCTCTTCTTGGAAGGTTGAGCTTCCTTCTGAGCTTCTAATGCAGCTTCTCACATCTCAACCTTTTCTAGAATTACATTTTGTGCCTCTGATGGAGGACTATACATTTTCAGCACTTCTTCTTGAACCATCTAAAAATCAGCTGGGGGGTAGATCACCAGAGCAACTTCAGGCTGATCTCCTTCAAAATATGCAGGTTATATCCCAGACTCTGCTACATTATCATCATCACAAAGAGGAGGATATCCAAGAGTAGCTCTGATGCTATTGGAAGTCCATTTAGCATGGTCAGAGCTGGCTTTGACTAGTAATCTCTCCCCCTTTATGACTTCTCTTGTAATATGATCCCTCAAATCTTCTTTCTGGAATCTGACTTGATCAGCTATGTATTCAGTTCCCTCCTTAAAATAATCTCTAAATTTTGTCAAGAAAGTTTTAATTTTCTCCTGAGAATCTTGAAATGTGGCTTTGATAGTAGTTATGTCTTCCTGGATTTTCTAGGAGATGTCAGCTTTCAGAGCAGTGGTAGAATCAGTGAGCTTTGTTAATATGGCATGATGTGAATCCTTAAGGTTTTCATTCATTCTGATTTGATTCTCAAGTACATAGCCTTGCTTCACTTTAATTTCATCCACTGTTGCTTTGATATCTTGCTGTTGCTTGGCCAGGAACACCACAGCATTACCTCCTTTATGGAAGCAATCTGTCATTTCCTTCTTATTCTGATTTACTTCAAACCGAATAGATTTGATGACCTGGGCCAACTAAAATTGTAACTCCTTATGAGTTTCATCCACATATTTATCTATTATCTGTCTTTGATTATCTAATTTTATCTACATCTGGACCAGTAAAGAATTGAAGTCCATACTTGATGTAGATGGTGCTGTTCCCTTTTGTAAAGCCTTCTTATATCCAGAACTCTTTTTATTTAACACAATCAGCTTTCTTTTCTTAGCCAATGTGGCTTCTTAATCTTCAGAAGATTCAGTTGTACTTTTAATATTAATAGTATTCTTTTCAGCTGGGGCATCCTCCTCAGTATCCTTTGATAACTCCCCCTCAGTCCTTGGAATATCTTTTCCTTTCTCAATATGCTCCCCCTCAGTCCTATCTTGAGGAGGATCAGGAAACAATTCTTCCATTGTAAATTCCTGCTGTATCTGTACAGAAGGAATAAGATTAGTTTTAAAGTATTTCTTAAAAGACTAATACCACTTGAAAGATTTTTTGTGAAAACAAAAGTATCCTCTAGAACAATTTTTTTGAGGAGAATCCCATCATATATCACTAGACTGTGGAGAAGATACTTACTATCTCATTTTGAGCATCTATCTTATCAGTTTATTCAGCTGCAGTGCTGATTTCAGATACTACATCCATGATTGCATCTATAGCTAGGTCACTATCTAGGAAAACATCATCAATACCTCCCTTATGGGCAGGCAGATCAGTTTCTTATTCTAAGATTTCTCCCCTGGATTGGAGTTAACTTGTTGCTCCTGGGTCTCACTGTCCTTTTCTTGATCATGAGCAACCTGTTGGTGCTGGTCTTCATCAGAACTAAAGACCACTTCCTCCTGAAAATCACTAGATGAGTCAGCCTGTACAACCACTTTCTTTTTCTTCTTGTGTTTCTTAGTTTGCTCCTTAGGAGCAGGGACTTCCTTGGTCAGAACTCTGTCCCATCTTGATAGTATCCTCACATCCATTTTTCTCATGTGATTTATCTTAGAGCCATTTGCTTGTTTCAGAACATCTGGAATTACTGATGTTAAGCATAAACTGAGGATCCTTCCCAGGTTAGGTTTCTTAAATCCTTCTTGAATTTTATCAAACACCACTGCTGCCCGGTCAGTGTTTATCTTGAATATAACCCTCACCATAAGATTGAACGTAGGGGCAGAAATCCTATCATGTCCACCAGTCTTGTAGATAATGACTTTGCCCACAACTTCTGAAAAAAATTTTCCCGGGGAATTTATCCCTTTTCTATTGATAGATGATCCAATCTTAATACTGGGACTCAGTCCACACCAGCTTAAAGCTTCAGTTATCTGGGAAGGAGTTATTTCATCTGTATCCTTGATCAAAGGAAGATGTAGTGCTTTCCTGATAGTTTCCAAAGTGAGCTTCACCCGGGTATCTTGAATAGATGCCTTGATTTTCTTTCCTTCAAAGTCCATTGTAGCGGTTGAGTAGAACTCCATGACTTCCTTTTTCCATATTTTGGTTGGTTCAGAGACCAAGAATTCTAATCCATTTTATGAAATTAGGGCAACAACTCCCTGAATTTCATCAGAAGCAGTCGTGAACCCTTCGCGAACCAGTTCATAACCTTCATTAACCTTATCTTCTTGGTGTGGCGCTATTGACATAAGTGCTAGAGGAGAAGAGAAGAGAGGGTCTATGTTGACAGAAGGTGTAGATTCAAAAATTCTGATAGCGTAGTCGACCAGATTTTTGATTCACCTATTTATAGTACTCGTGTCAAGGGCAGGTCAAAAGTCTGGCCTAAGTCGACAAATCAGTTTTTTTGTGTCGACAAAAATGACCTAGGTCTTAACAGAACTTAAGTTAATTCGATACGACTATGTGTCGACATACTAATGTATAAGTCGACAAAACGTATTTTAAGTCGACACATTTATGTGTCGACATACTTGAGACTGTGTCGATATACTTGAGACTGTGTCGACAACTTGTGTCTATGTGGACACTGACCACTTTAGTCTCGATAGAGTTGTGTCGACACCAACTTTTTGTGTCGACACAAATATCCTCTCGACATATAGTCTCGATAAGGTTGTGTCGACACCTATTCTTCTGTCGACACAGATACTGTTTCTGTGTCGACACATCCTTTTTCTATGTCGACACAACATACTGAGTGTGTCGACACAACTTACATGTGTTGACACAAACTTTTTACTTAGCCAAATTTCAATAGAAATTTGGTGCTTACATATGCTACTTATGGAAACTTATGTTAACCTATTCTAGGTTCAACATATCTAATTAAATTTTGAAATTATTGAATTTAGTTTCATCTAGAGGTTTTGTAAAAATATCAGCTATTTGATTATCAGTTTTTACAAACTCTAGATTAATATTTTCCTTCTCTACGTGTTCTCTGATAAAATGAAACTTTATTTCTATATTCTTTGTCCTACTGTGTGATACAGGATTCTTTGCAATAGAAATAGAACTTATAGAATCACAAAATAGTGGAATTCTACTTACCTGGATGTCATAATCTTCCAGTTGATGCTTTATCCACATCAATTGTGCACAGCAGCTACCTGCAGCTATATACTTACCTGGTTTGCTTTTTGCTGCTCCATGACACCAGCCTCCCACCCAGGAATTTACAGGTTCCTGTGGTACTTTTTCTGTCTTCTTTGCATCCAGCAAAATCTGCATCTGAGAAACCAGTTAATAGAAAATCTCTATTCTTAGGGTACCAAAGGCCTAGATTAGGAGTGCCCTTAAGATATCTCAATATTCTCTTAACTACAGTATAATGAGATTCCTTAGGACATGCTTGATACCTAGCACAGACACATGTTGCATACATGATGTCGGGTCTACTAGCAGTCAAGTATAGTAGGGAGCCAATTATCCCTCTATACAAAGACTCATCAACAGGTTTCCCTGCTTCATCTTTGCATATAGGCATACTTGTTCCCATTGGAGTTTTCATAGTAGAAGCTGAGTCCAAACCATACTTCTTAATCAACTCTTTGGTGAACTTAGACTGGGATATGGACAACCCACTCTCAGTCTGTCTAACTTGAAGTCCCAAGAAGAACTTCAGCTCACCCATACTGCTCATCTCAAACTTTCCTTGCATAAGTTTTGCAAACTTCCTACAAAGGTTGATTTCAGTAGAACCAAAGATAATGTCATCCACATATATCTGGACTAGTATTATCTTGCCTTTTGATTCCCTATAGAATAGAGTTTTGTCTATCTTTCCTCTAGAGAATTTATTCTCAATGAGGAAGGCAGACAAGGTTTCATACCAAGCCCTTGGAGCTTGCTTCAAACCTTATAGTGCTTTCCTAAGCCTATATACATAATCAGGAAAGTGAGAGTCTACAAAACATGAGTGTTGTTCTACATAGACTTCTTCTTTTAAATCACCATTCAGAAATGCTGATTTCATATCCATCTGATATACTTTGAACCCTTGAAAGGCAGCATAGGCCAAGAATAGCCTTATAGCCTCCAACCTTTACACTGGAGCAAAGGTTTGATCAAAATCAATACCTTCCTTTTGCCTGTAGCCTTTTGCTACGAGTCTAGCCTTGTTCTTGACTATAGTGCCATTCTCATCAAGATTGTTCCTTTAGATCCACTTAGTTCCTATTATGTTATGATCCTTAGGTTTTGGCACCAGTTCCCAGACCTTACACCTTTTGAATTGACTGAGCTCTTCTTGCATTGCATCAATCCAGTTGGTGTCTTGCATTGATTCTTTAATCTTCCTGGGTTCTATATGAGAAAAGAAGCTAGAACATAAAACTGTGTTCATGCTCCTGCTCCTTGTTAGAACACCCTGACTTGCATCACCAATGATCTGGTGAGCTGGATGATCATTCAGGTGTCTCCTTACTGGAGGAATTCTGTCAGTATTATGGCTATCTCCAGTTTCCTCATCTTGATGCTCCACATTTTCTCCTTCACCAAGTGGGAAATGGTCTCCCCCTGGATAGCTGGCATCTTTATCCTCATCCAGTTTAGTAGGAACATCTTCAATGATGGTCAGCTTGTCCAGCTTATCTGTTAGACCTGTAGAACTAACTGAAGAACTAGACAATTAACTGTTAATAAACATTGACTCATCAAATACAACATGCACAGATTCTTCTACAACTTGAGTAGTCAAGTTGTAGATTCTGTATGCTGTACTTTGGTTGCTGTACCCAACAAATATCCCTTCTAGGGATTTGGCAGCAAACTTTTTGGTAGTGTTTACCATTGACTAGTACAAAAAACTTACTACAAAAGATTCTAAAATAAGATATGTTTGGTTTTCTGCCTTTTAAAATCTGGTAGGGAGTCATCTTATGTTTCTTGTTGATGGAGGCCCTATTGAGCACATGACATGCAGTATTTACTGCCTCAGCCAATAAGTATTAAGGGAGAGTAATGTCATTCAGTATAGTTCTATTGGCCTCAATTAGAGTCCTATTCTTTCTTTTAGCAACACCATTTTGTTTAGGAGTTCTAGGTGAAGAGAATTCCTGATGAATCCCAAGTTTTTCACAGAATTTTGTCATACATTCAGACTGAAATTCAGTTCCATGGTCACTTCTGATTTTGACCACTGAACTATTGTATTCATTCTGTTTTTGTCTGACAAAAGACTGGAAAAAAGTTAGAGTTTCAGATTTCTGCCTCAAGAAGAAAACCCATGTAAATCTAAAGTAGTCATCCACAACAACAAGTGTGTATGCTTTCCTACCAAGACTATGAACTTGCATAGGACCAAACAAATCCATATGCATGAGATACAAACATCTCTTTGAATCTTTGATGTCAAGTGACTGAAAAGAGGACTTAGTCTGCTTGCCTTTTTGGCAAGCTGAACACACACCCTCTTTTATGCACTTAACTTGAGGACCATTCCTCACTAATCCCATGATGAACAGCAGTCCTATTGACTTATAGTTCAGATGAGCTAACATCTTGTGCCATTTGACACATAGAGATGCTTTCTCTCCAGCAACCAAACAAATAGGTGAGTTGTTAGACTCACAATCTAGGTTAAGGCAATACACATTTCCTTTCCTAGTGCCAGTCAAAATGATCTCTTGATCACTTGACATTTTTACTAGGCACTCCCCTTTGAGGAAAGAAATATCATAACCTAGATCACTAAGTTGACTTATGCTAATCAGGTTATATTTTAAACTCTTTACATAAGTCACTTTAGTGATTGTAATTGAATCACAAGAGATGTTACCAAATCCTTTTATGATTCCCTTTTTTGATCCACCAAAGATTAATTTGGGTCCATTCTCTATGGGCACATAGTCCCTTAACATTCTCCTGGTTCAAGTAATGTGTCTGGAACAGCCACTATCCAAGTACCATATAGGGGTATGATCACTTGGATTCACCTACAACAAATAAAGAATCACTTACCCTTAGAATCCAACTTGCTACTAGGTCCTAGGTCCTTGTTAGTTTGAAATCCTGTAACTGATCTAACAGGAATCATACTTTTTATTTTAACACTTGAGTTAAACCAATAATCCATGGCAAAGTGGCCCACCTTGCCACAACACCAACACTCAAACCTATTATACCTATTCTTATGTACAGGCGTTCTTACTTTTTTGCCAGCAGACTTATTAAGTGTTGGTGCTGGAACAACATTCTTCAAGAACTCCTCTTGAATATGATGGGCATGCCTATAGATTGGTCTATTGACATTAGCACCCTTGCTCATGAAATTTTCATGCTCACAATGACCATGTGTAATGTCATGATCATACCTGTTAGTAGGATTCACTACCTTCTTAAAGAAAATAGGGGATTAACAGCTAGAGGCTGAACTGTGGCTTTACCTTTTCTATGATAATTGGTAGCCCTAGTTATTCCCTTAAAGCCTAAACCAGTCTTCTCTTTTTGTGAAACAAAATTATCTATTAAAGGTATGACTGATTTTGGCTTGGAGAATTTATCCACTTGCTCTCTCTCTTGCTGGAGTTTTACCTTCAGTTTCTTGATATTATTCTCTTTGAATGAGATTGTGCCCATCTGAATAACTGTAATGTTCTTCAAATTGGCAACCTCATTAAGTTTTTGATCCAGCAATTTTGCTGAATCTGCTGCAGCCAGTTTAAGAGACTCAATCTCTTTGGCCTGCTCTTTAACAAGAAACTTGCTCTTCTTTAGGGCATGCAACAACCCACCATACTCATCAATGAGTTGGTGAATATCCCCCTCAAACTCAGATCCATCAACTTCTTTTGAAGCAGGTGCTTCTGATTCTGATCTAGTAAAGTAATCTGAGACTGGGGAAGAATTGTTTACCTTACTTGATCCAGGCTGATCCTGGTACTGTTCTTCTTCAGATTGTGCCATCAGCCCTTTACAACAATATTCTTCCACTCCATTTATGGAGTCCAGCATCTGTAGGAATTCTAGTTCCCTAGAATCCTCTTCTGTTGAGAAGAGTCCAACATATGCTTCTTCCTCTTCTTCTTCAGATTCTGAAGATGAAGAGTCTGTCCAACTCTTCTCCTTCTGAACCACTAGAGACTTCTCCTTCTTGCCTTTGACCAGCTACTTCTTCTTGTCCTTTGACTCCTTTCTTTTGTCAGGACAGTCAGCTTACAATCTCAGATCTAACAGTAGATCCTACAAGAATTTGTGAGTAAAGAGTAACTGAAAACTTCACCATCTAGATTTCTCTGTTGATGTTGTCTTCTTGATCAGTTTTTGAATAGACTGATCCTTCTGATCCAACCTAACTTAGCTTTTCAAAGCTTCTTGATTATAACAAAATAAGGTGGATCTTCTTTTGATGTTGAAGTTTATCTTCAATCAGCTTCTTCCTTAAATTCAGATTGAACTCTGAATCTTTCTTGAAGACAGCCCTTGATCTGTCAGAATTCTTCTTATTGATTCTTCTTGTTGATTCACTCTCTGTCATTTCCGATCTCTCTCTTATATAGAGCTTGCTCCATGGTTACCAGCTGATCCGGTTTATAACAGACTTCTTACATTTCTGACAGGGGTGTCAGACCGGTTAGTTATGACAGCTATCAAGTCACCAATCACGTCATCAGGTTCTACAATGTCTTTTCAACTCAGCACACAACACTCAGCAGACTGCTTCACATGTGTCGACACATATAGACTAAGTGTCGACACAAGTCTTCATGGTGTCAACACAATTACTCCAAGTGTCGATACAGTCTACTTCTGCTTCTCGACAGTGCTCTTGTTGTATGTGTCGACACAAGTCTTGTGTGTCGACACAGCAGCTTCTTGTCTCGACATTTCTATTACAGACAGTTGGTGTTGAGTGTTTGTCAAATGGCGTTGAGTGTGTGTCAACACAAGTCCTGTGTATCGACACAATTACTTCTGAACTTGACACAGCCTTTTGAGAGTTGGTGTGTCGATAAAAGTCTTGTGTGTCGACACAATTGCTTCAGGTGTCGACATATCTCCTGAGTATCGACACAGCTTCAGTTTTAAGTGTCGACACAAGTCCTGCTTCAGATGTCTACACATTTCTGGATGTCGACACAACTGCTTCTTTAGGTGTCGACATAGCTTTGAGTGTCGACACAACTTCTTTATAAGTGTCGACACAAATTCTGGGTGTCGACACAACTTCTTTATACGTGTCGACACAGCTTCTCGGTGTCGACACAAGTTCTTCATAAGTGTCGACACAATTTGCCTGTGTGTCGACACAACTTGCCTGAGTGTCGACACCGTCTTCCTGAGTGTTGACATAGTTTCTTCACAAGTGTCGACACTTGTGCTTAAAAAATTTTCTTTAAATTCTTAAACCTGCACAATGAAACTCAAACTTCTATCAAATACAAATTGATGCATACCATTGACTAAGTTGTGGCTTCTCCAAATCTGGTACACATTTTCTAATGTACCCAACAATCTCCCCCTATTTGGAGAAGTCATAACCCTTTGTCAAAGATATACATCTCTTAAGATAAAACAAAATTGTAATAGATGTAAAAAAATTTCAGAGCAGGTTATCACATAATCATTGTAAACAATAAATAATTAATACTGAAACAGATTTCATTAATCAGTAAAATTTTGGTTTACAAGAATTTCTTATAGAACAAAAGAAACAAATTAGTAAATTGTTCTATTACATAAACCTAGCAATCCTTTTACTGAGTAGGCTCCTTAATAACTATTCCTTTGCCAGACTTGATTTTATCCTGTACAGAAGGTTCAGCATCCTCAGCTGGCTTTTTCCCTTTTAGAGCTTTCTTCTTTAATTCTTCAGCCTTGATCTTTTGTCTTTCAAAATAGTGGAAAGGTTTGGGAAAGTACTTGCTTGGCTCTTGAGCATTAGTAGGTAGTTTCCTAGCCTTAGCTCTTCTTCTATATTGAAGAATTGCTTCTTGTCCTGCTTGATATTTATTCCACTCTTGCTCTGAATACCACTTACCCCTGTCATGGGTTTTATCCTTTATACCTTTCCAGGCAGTAAGTATGATGTTTCTAAAAGTTGGGCTCCCCCGCTCAAAATCTGGCTTCAGCTCAGCCTGCTCTCTGAACCTCTTCTTGGAAGGTTGAGCTTCCTTCTGAGCTTCTAATGCAGCTTCTAACATCTCAACCTTTTCTAGAATTACATTTTGTGCCTCTGGTTGAGGACTATAAATTTTCAGCACTTCTTCTTGAACCATCTAAAAATCAGCTGGGGGTAGATCACCTGAGCAACTTCAGGCTGATCTCATTCAAAATATGCAGGTTGTATCCGAGTCTATGCTATATTATCATCATCACAAAGAGGAGGATATCCAAGAGTAGCTCTGATGCTATTGGAAGTCCATTTAGCATGGTCAGAGCTGGCTTTGACTAGTAATCTCTCCCCCTTTATGACTTCTCTTGTAATATGATCCCTCAAATCTTTTTTCTGGAATCTGACTTGATCAGCTATGTATTCAGTTCCCTCCTTAAAATAATCTCTGAATTTTGTCAAAAAAGTTTTAATTTTCTCCTGAGAATCTTGAAATGTGGCTTTGACAGTAGCTATGTCTTCCTGGATTTTCTTAGAGATGTCAGCTTTCAGAGCAGTGGTAGAATCCATGAGCTTTGTTAATATGGCATGATGTGAATCCTTAAGGTTTTCATTCATTCTGATCTGATTCTCCAGTACATAGCCTTGCTTCACTTCAATTTCATCCACTGTAGCTTTGATATCTTGCCGTTGCTTGGCCAGGAACACCACAGTATTACCTCCTTTAACGAAGCAATCTATCATCTCCTTATTCTAATTTACTTCAAACCTAATAGATTTGATGTCCTGGGCCAACTGAAACTGTAACTACTTATGAGTTTCATCCACATATTTCTCTATTGTCTGTCTTTTATTATCTAATTTTATCTGCATCTGGACCAGTAAAGAACTGAAGTCCATACTTGATGTAGATGGTGCTGTTCCCTTTTGTAAAGCCTTCTTATATCAAGAAATCTTTTTCTTTAACACAGTCAGCTTTCTTTTCTTAGCCAATGTGGCTTCTTCATCTTCAGAAGTTTTAGTTGTACTTTTAATATTAACAGTATTCTTTTAAGCTAGGGCATCCTCCTCAGTATCCTTTGATAACTCCCCCTCAGTCCTTGGAATATCTTTTCCTTTCTCAATATGTTTCCCCTCAGTCCTATCTTGAGGAGGATCAGGAAACAATTCTTCCATTGTAAATTCCTGCTGTATCTGTACAGAAGGAATAAGATTAGTTTTTAAAGTATTTCTTAAAAGACTAATACCACTTGAAAGATTTTTTGTGTAAACAAAAGTGTCCTCTAGAACAATTTTTTGAGGAGAATCCTATCATATATCACTAGACTGTGGAGAAGATACTTACTGGCTCATTTTGAGCATCTGTCTTATCAGTTTCTTCAGCTGCAGTGTTGATTTTAGATACTACATCCAAGATTGTATCTCCATCTAAGTCACTATCTTTGACAGCATCATCAATACCTCCCTTATGGGCAGGCAGCTCAATTTCTTGTTCTAAGTTTTCTACCCCTGGATGGAGTTAACTTGTTGCTCCTGGGGCTCACTGTCGTTTTCTTGATCATGAGCATCCTGTTTGTGCTGGTCTTCATCAGAACTAAAGACCACTTCCTCCTCAGAATCACTAGAGGAGTCAGCCTGTACAACCACTTTCTTTTTCTTCTTATCTTTCTTAGTTTGCTCCTTGGGAGCAAGGACTTCCTTGGTCAGAACTCTGTCCCATCTTGACAGTATCCTCACATCCATTTTCCTCATGTGATTTATCTTAGAGCCATTTGCTTGTTTCAGAACATCTAGAATTACTGATGTTAAGCATAAACTGAGGATCCTTCCCAGGTTCTGTTTCTTAATTCCTTCTTGAATTTTATCAAACACCACTGCTGCCCAGTCAGTGTTTATCTTGAATATAACCCTCACCATAAGATTGAACATGTGGGCAGAAATCCTATCACGTCCACCAGTCTTGCAGATAATCACTTTCCCCACAACTTCTGAAAGAAATTTTCCCTGGGAATTCATCCCTTTTTTATTGATAGATGATCCAATCTAAATACTAGGACTCAGTCCACACCAGCTTAAAGCTTTAGTTATCTTGGAAGGATTTATTTAATCTGAATCCTTGATCAAAGGAAGATGTAGTGCTTTCCTGATAGTTTTCAAAGTGAGCTTCACCCGGTTATCTTGAATAGATGCCTTGATTTTCTTTCCTTTAGAGTCCATTGTAGCGGCTGAGTAGAACTCCATGACTTCCTTTTTCCATATTTTGGTCGGTTCAGAGGCCAAGAATTCTAATCCATTTTCATAAATTAGGGCAATAACTCCCTGAATTTCATCAGAAGCAGTCGTGAACCCTTCGCGAACCAGTTCATAACCTTCATTAACCTTATCTTCTTGGTGCGGCGCCATTGACGTAAGTGCTAGAGGAGAAGAGAAGAGAGGGTCTATGTCGACAGGAGGTGTAGATTCAAAAATTCTGATAGCGTAGTCGACAAGATTTTTGATTCACCTATTTATAGTACTCGTGTCAAGGGCAGGTCAAAAGTCGGGCCTAAGTTGACAAATCAGTTTTTTTTGTGTCGACAAAAATGACCTAGGTCTTGACAAAACTTATGTTAAGTCGACACGACTATATATCGACATACTAATGTCTAAGTCGACAAAACGTATTTTAAGTCGACACATTTATGTGTCGACATACTTGAATCTGTGTCGACATACTTGTGTCTGTGTCGACACTTACCACTTTAGTCTCGACAGAGTTGTGTCGACACCAACTTTTTGTGTCAACACAAATATCCTCTCGACATATAGTCTCGACAAGATTGTGTCGACACCTATTATTCTGTCGACACAGATACTGTTTCTGTGTCGACACATCCTTTTTCTGTGTCAACACAACATACTGAGTGTGTCGACACAACTTGCTTGTGTCGACACAAACTTTGTACTTAGCCAAATTTCAATAGAAATTTGTTGCTTACATATGCTACTTATGGAAACTTGTGTTAACCTATTCAAGGTTCAACATACCTAGTTCAATTTTGAAATTATTGAATTTAGTTTCATCCAGAGGTTTTGTAAACATATCAGCTATTTGATTATCAGTTTTTACAAACTCTAGATTAATATTTTCCTTCTCTGCATGTTCTCTGATAAAATGAAACTTTATTTTTATATGCTTGGTTATAATGTGTGATATAAGATACTTAGCTATAGAAATAACACTTGTAGAATCACAAAATAGTGGAATTCTACTTACTTGGATGTCATAATCTTCTAGTTGATGCTTTATCCACATCAATTATGCACAGCAGCTACCTACAACTATATACTCTGATTTAGCTGTTGATATAGCTACACTGGTTTGCTTCTTGCTGCTCCATGACACCAGCCTCCCACCCAGGAATTGACAGTTCCTATGGTACTTTTTCTGTCTTCTTTGCATCCAGCAAAATCTACATTTGAGAAACCAGTTAATAGAAAATCTCTATTCTTAGGGTACCAAAGGCCTAGATTAGGAGTGCCCTAAAGATATCTTAATATTCTCTTAACTGCATTATAATGAGATTACTTAGGGCATGCTTGATACCTAGCACAGACACATATTGCATACATGATGTCAGGTCTACTAGCAGTCAAGTATAATAGGGAGCCAATTATCCCTCTATACAAAGACTCATCAACAGGTTTCCCTGCTTCATCTTTGCATATAGGCATACTTGTTCCCATTGGAGTTTCATAGTAGAAGTTGAGTCCAAACCATACTTCTTAATCAACTGTTTGGTGAACTTAGACTGGGATATGGACAACCCACTCTCAGTCTGTCTAACTTGAAGTTCCAAGAAGAACTTCAGCTAACCCATACTCACATCTCAAACTTCCCTTGCATATGTTTGGCAAACTTCCTACAAAGGCTGTTTTCAGTAGAACCAAAGATAATGTCATCCACATATATTTGGACTAGTATTATCTTGCCTTTTGATTCCCTATAGAATAGAGTTTTGCCTATCTTTCCTCTAGAGAATTTATTCTCAATGAGGAGGGCAGACAAGGTTTCATACCAAGCCCTTGGAGCTTGCTTCAAACCATATAGTGCTTTCCTAAGCCTATATACATAATCAGGAAAGTGAGAGTCTATAAAACCTAAGGGTTGTTCTATATAGACTTCTTCTTTTAAATCACCATTCAGAAATGTTGATTTCACATCCATCTGATATACTTTGAACCCTTGAAAGGCAGCATAAGCCAGGAACAGCCTTATAGCCTCCAGCCTTGCCACTGGAGCAAAGGTTTGATCAAAATCAATACCTTCCTCTTACCTATAGCCTTTTGCTACCAGTCTAGCCTTGTTCTTAACTATAGTGCCATTCTCATCAAGCATGTTCCTATAGATCCACTGAGTTTCTATTATGTTGTGATCCTTTGGTTTTGGCACCAGTTCCCAGACCTTACACCTTTTGAACTGACTGAGCTCTTCTTGCATTGCATTAATCCAGTTGGTGTCTTAAATTGCTTCTTCAATCTTCTTGGGTTCTATCTGAGACAAGAAGCTAGAACATAGAACTGTGTTCATGCTCCTTCTCCTTGTTAGAACACCCCAACTTGCATCACCAATGATCTGATGAGCTGGATGATTATTCAGGTGTCTCCTTGCTGGAGGAATTCTGTCAGCATTATGGCTATCTCTAGTTTCCTCATCTTGATGCTTCATATTTTCTTCTTCACCCAGAGGGACATGGTCTCCCCTTAGATAGCTGGCATCTTAATTCTCACCCAGTTTAGCAGGAACATCTTCATTGATGGTCAGCTTGTCTAGCTTATCTATTAGACCTGTAGAACTAACAGAAGAACTAGAAAATTCACTGTTAATAAACATTGTCTCATCAAATACAACACGCAAAGATTCTTCTACAACTTGAGTAGTCAAGTTATAGATTCTGTATGCTCTACTTTGGTCGTTGTACCCAACAAATATCCCTTCTAAGGATTTTGCAGCAAACTTAGTTTTGTAGTGTTTACCATTCACTAGTACAAAAAACTTACTTCCAAAGATTCTAAAATAAGATATGTTTGGTTTTCTGCCTTTCAAAATCTGGTAGGGAGTCATCTTATGTTTCTTGTTGATGGAGGCCCTATTGAGCACATGACATGCAGTATTTACTGCCTCAGCCCAGAAGTATTCAGGGAGAGTAGTGTCATTCAGTAGAGTTCTACTGGCCTCAATTAGAGTCCTATTCTTTCTTTCAGCAACACAATTTTGCTGAGGAGTTCTAGGTGAAGAGAATTCCTGATGAATCCCAAGTTCTTCACAGAATTTTGTCATACATTCAGACTGAATTTCAGTTCCATGGGCACTTCTGATTTTGACCACTAAACTGTTGTATTCATTTTATATTTGTGTGACAAAAGACTGGAAAACAGTTGGAGTTTCAGATTTCTGTCTCAAGAAGAAAACCCATGTAAATCTAGAATAGTCATCCACAACAACAAGTGTGTATGATTTCCTACCAAGAATATGAACTGGCATAGGACCAAAAAAATCCATATGCATGAGATTCAAACATCTTTTTGAATCTTTGATGTCAAGTGACTGAAAAGAGGACTTAGTTTGCTTGCCTTTTTGGCAAGCTGAACACACACCCTCTTTTATGCACTTAACTTGAGGACCATTCCTCACTAATCCCATGCTGAACAGCAGTCCTATTAACTTATAGTTCAGATGAGATAGCCTCTTGTGCCATTTGACACATAGAGAAGCTTTCTCTCCAGCAACCAAACAAATAGGTGAGCTGTAATACTCACAATCTAGGTTAAGGCAATACACATTTACTTTCCTAGTGCCAGTCAAAATGATCTCTTGATCACTTGACCTTTTTACTATGCACTCCACTTTGAGGAAAGAAATATCATAATCTAGATCACTAAGTTGACTTATGCTAATCAGGTTATGTTTTAGACCCTCTACATAAGCCACTTTAGTGATTTTAATTGAATTACAAGAGATGTTACCAAATCCTTTTATGATTCCCTTTTCTGATCCACCAAAGATTATTTTGGGTCCATTCTCTATGGGCACATAGTCCCTTAACATTCTCCTGGTTCCAGTAATGTGTCTGTAATAACCACTATCCAAGTATCATATAAGGGTTTGATCACTTGGATTCACCTGCAATAAATAAAGAATCACTTACCCTTAGAACCCAACTTGCTAGTTGGTCCTAGGTCCTTGTTAGTTTGAAATCCTATAACTGATCTAATAGGAATCCTACTTTTGGTTTTAACACTTGAGTTAAACCAACAATCCATGGCAAAGTGGCCCACCTTGCCACAACACCAACACTCAAACGTATTATACCTATTTTTAGGTACAGGCCTTCTTACTTTGTTGTCAACAGGCTTATTAAGTGATGGTGCTGGAACATCATTCTTCAAGAACTCCTCTTGAATATGATGGGCATGCCTATAGATTGGTCTATTGACATTAGCACCCTTGCTCATGAAATTTTCATGCTCACAGTGACCATGTGTAATGTCATGATCATACCTGTTAGTAGGATTCACTACCTTCTTAAAGAAAATAGGGGGATTAACAGCTAGAGGCTGAACTGTGGCATTACCTTTTCTATGAGAATTGGTAGCCCTAGTTATTCCCTTAAAGCCTAGACCAGTCTTCTCTTTTTGTGAAACAAAATTATATATCAAAGGTAAGACTGATTTTGGATTGGAGAATTTAGCCACTAGCTCTCTCTCTTGCTGGAGTTTTACCTCCAGTTTCTTGATATGATTCTCTTTGAATGAGATTGTTCCCATCTGAATAACTGTAATGATCTTAAATTTGGCAACCTCATTCAGTTTTTGATCCAGTAGTTTTGTTGAATCTGCTGCAGCCAGTTTAAGAGACTTAATCTCTTTGGCCTGCTCTTTAACAAGAAACTTGCTCTTCTTTAGGGCATGCAACAACCCACCATACTCATCAATGAGTTGGTGAATATCTCCCTCAGACTCAGATCCATCAACTTCTTTTGAAGAAGGTGCTTCTGATTCTGATCCAGTAAAGTAATCTTAGACTGGAAAAGAATTGTTTACCTTACTTGATCCAGGATGATTCTGGCACTGTTCTTTTTCAGATTGTGCCATCAGCCCTTTACATAAATATTCTTCCACTCTATTTATGGAGTCCAGCATCTGTAGGAATTCTAGTTCCCTAGAATACTCTTCTGTTGAGAAGAGTCCAATATATGCTTCTGCCTCTTCTTCTTCAGATTCTGAAGATGAAGAGTCTGTCCAACTCTTCTCCTTCTGAGCCACTAGAGACTTCTCCTTCTTGCCTTTGACCAGCTGCTTCTTCTTGTCCTTTGACTCCTTTCTTTTGTCAGGACAGTCAGCTATGACATGCCCAGAACTTTTGCAGCAATAACACACAATCTTATAATTAGATTATTTACCAGGTTTAGAAGCATACATGTCCTCCTTAGGTGTTTTCATCTTCCTGTCGTATTCATCATTGGAATAGGATGTTGATGAAGGCCTGATTCTCCATTTATTTTTCTTCAAGAACCTTTGGAATTGTCTTGTGAAGGCAGCAAAGTCTTCATCAGATGTGTGACTATCTGATTTACTAGTTTCAGGAACTCCTTCTTCTGCTTCAGTGCTCCTTCTAGGTGGAGAAGGAAATTTTCTCCTACCCTTCCTTGAGCCCTCAGCCTCGAAGGCTACTGACTTTTCTTTATGTTCAAATCTTCTGCCCTTCTCTTCCTCTTTCCTAGCAGTAAGCTGCATTTCATATGAAAGCAGTTTTCCAAAAAGTGTAGGTGGAGGTGTGTCAGCCAGTTTGGCCACTTCCCTGATGGCACATATCATAGTGTCGAAATCCTTTGTTAGGGACCTAAGAAACTTGTCATTCAGTTCATAAGTACTGAAGACTCTTCCATATGTCATCAGTTCATTCACTATTCTGAAAATTTTTTTATAGCATTCAGCTATGCTGTCAGTTTTAGTCTTCCTAAAGCTCTCATACTACTGATTCAGCATAGACTTTCTGTCCTCTCTGACTTCTTCTGTGCCTTCCATATAGACAATCAATGTATCCCACATTTCATTGGAAGTTTTATAGTGCACAAGATTCTGGAATGTTGCATCATCTATGATACTTACAATTATATTCTGAGCTCTTTTATCTAATGTAGCAAAGATGATTTCATCCTTTGTAATCTCTGAATAAATCTTTGAAGTTTGAATGCTTGCATCAAGAACTGATACCTTCATTGGGATGAAGGGGCCTTCCTGTACTGTGATATAAATTCTTGGATCAAATGCTTCCATAAATAGCCTGGCCCTTTCTTTCCAAATACCAAAAGATTCTTTCTTGCATATGGGCAATTTTCATAGATCCAAATTCCTTTTGATTTTCACTTGAACTCATTCTTGTTATCTGTTATTTGCCTTGGAGAAATCCTCTGACTGTTAGGTCAAATTTTGAGAAACCTCCCTCTGATACCACTTGAAAGACTCTATTTCAAGAGCCTAAACACCTAGAGGGGGGGGGGGGTGAATAGGTTCTAATCTTTTTGTGTCCTTTTTTAATTCTTTGGGAAAACAGTTATATGACTTCTTTCAGCACAGATTAATCAATCTACAAAAAATAAACACATCACAGCAAATACCAAATTTATAGTGGTTCCCAATGATATGGGTACATCCACTTTCCCTCTTCGCATATCCAGCAGATAACTGGATTCAGCCTAACTTCCTTCCACTGGCTCGAATACGCAGATCTTACAATCTCAGAACCCAAGATGGTTCCTACACCTAAGACTTTACACAAGTCTTACCTCAGATTCTTCCCCAGAATCCTACCTCAGGCCTCAGCCCTACCTAAGCCTTTATAATTAGGCTTACAACTCAGACTTTCCATAAGTCCTACCTCAGGCACACAATCCTACCTCATCCTTTATAATTTTAGGCTTACAATCTCAGATCTAATAGTAGATCCTACAAGAATTTGTGAGTAAAGAATAACTGAAAACTTCACCAGCTAGATTTCTCTGTTGATATTGTCTTCTTGATCAGTTCTTATATAGACTGGTCCTTCTAATCAAACCTTACTTAGATTTTCAAAGCTTCTTGATTAGAACAAAATAAGGTGGATCTTCTTTTGTTGTTGAAGTTGATCTTTAATCAGCTTCTTCCTTAAATTCAGATTGAACTCTGAATCTTTTTTGAAGACAGCCCTTGATCTGTTAGAATTCTTCTTATTAATTCTTCTTGTTGATTCACTCTCTGTCGTTTCCGATATATCTCTTATATAGAGCTTGCTCCATGGTTACTGGCTGAATTGGTTTATAACAGACTTCTGACAGTTCTGACAGGGGTGTCAGACCGGTTAGTTATGACAGCTGTCAAGTCACAAGTCACGTCACCAGGTTCTACAATGTCTTTTCAACTCAGCACACAACACTCAGCAGACTGCTTCACATGTGTCAACACATATAGACTAAGTGTCGACACAAGTCTTCATGGTGTCGACACAATTACTCCAAGTGTCGACACAGTCATACTTCTGCTTCTCGACTCTGCTCTTGTTGTATGTGTCGACACAAGTCCTGTGTGTCGACACAGCAGCTTCTTGTCTCGACATTTCTGTTACAGACAGTTGGCGTTGAGTGCTTGTCAAATGGCATTGAGTGTGTGTCGACACAAGTCCTGTGTGTCGACACAATTACTTCTGAACTCTACAAAGCCTTTTGAGCGTTGGTGTGTCGACACAAGTCTTGTGTGTTGACATAATTGCTTCAGGTGTCGACATATCTCCTGAGTGTTGACACAACTTCTGTTTTAAGTATCGACACAAGTCCTGCTTCAGATGTCGACACATTTCTGGATGTCGACACAACTGCTTCTTTAGGTGTCGACATAGCTTTGAGTGTTGACATAGCTTCTTTATAAGTGTCGACACAAATTCTTGGTGTCGACACAACTTCTTTATAAGTGTCGACACAGCTTATGGGTGTCGACACAAGTTCTTCATAAGTGTCGACACAATTTGCCTGTGTGTCGACATAGCTTGCCTGAGTGTCGACATAGTCTTCCTGAGTGTCGACACAGTTTCTTCATAAGTGTCGACACTTGTACTTAAAAAATTTTCTTCAAATTCTTAAACCTGCACAATGAAACTCAAACTTCTATCAAATACAAATTGATGCATACCATTGACTAATTTGTGGCTTTTCCAAATCTGGTACACATTTTCCAATGTACCCAACACATCAAACAACAAGGCACTGAGGTGGCGGTCCTTTATCCGCTGCCAACCAACAGTCCATAAAATAAACCATCAAAACAAGGCATTGAGGTGGCGGTCCTTTATCTGTTGCCAACCAACAGTCCATCAAATATCATATATTTTATTATATATATAAATATAAATGCATCAAACCAAGAAGAAATTTAAACAAATAGGCCGACAAAAAACAAAACCTCTCTCTTGTAATGACCCAGCTAAGTGCGCACGATGCCATTAACAAGGAAAAAAACCAGATCGTAGCATACGATCGACACAAAGACACAAATTTTCCTGAGAGAACTCCAAGGCCTTAACCACAATATTTTTTGTCAAACAACATAAACGAATCAATTAATGATGTTTACGACTAAAATAGGGATTATAAGGGGACACTAGCTCAAATCGCCACGACGATCCAAACGACACACACACAAATGCAACGACGGATGGAAACAAGGGTTTCATCGACTAAAAACAACAGAAAGCAGCGAGGTTTCCGACAAACTACATTCAAACGATACAAACGACACTTACAGCAAACAAAGTGATAAACATGGTCAAAACGACACTTACAATCGAGCGGAGAGGTTAACTTGGTCAAAGCGACACTTAAAATCAAGCGGAGAGATTAAATTAGTCAAAGCAACGCGATGATCAAGACATCATGATGATAAACGACACAACAGAAAGCAACAAAACTTCCGACGTACAGTTATCCGTCGGAAGATGACAAGGATTCCGACCAACGAAACTTCAACGGATCATACGATACTCATAAATCAAACAAGGCGACATAACTTGGTCGAAATGATGCAACGATTCAATTGATGCGGAGACAACGACATGAAGGGGTTACACTAGGTAAAATAAAACTAACGTTAGACAATAATTGCGGCACTTACGACGAACAAAAGATTTGTTTGGTCAATATGACGAGACGATCCAAACAACACGACTAGCAAGGGATACAACGCACATGCAACACGACGGAAAGCGACAAGGTTTTCGACGAGCTTACCCACTACAGATAAATCTACTTATGAGGCGGCACACACAAATCTCTAGACGAAGACGACTAGCGGAACTCATGAGCATATTTCTCAAACAATAATTATGATTAACTCTTCAATCAGAGGTGAGAACAATAAAGGAAACAAATGCATGTGAGCACCACTTTCCTCAAACGTGGTCGAAAATAAGCCTCCAAAAATGCCCCACGTCGCGGATCAACACAAACAGAAGCACGGGGAAGAAAAGTCTACAAAAAAGCGGTCAAAATGGAGGTTAGGGCCGAAAACTCTAACACAAAAGTTTCACGAAATGAGAAATACTCACCTCGTACGCGTAGATCTCGTCTAGAGCTTTTCGGATCTATACTTGGTTTGAGATTTCGACTACAGGAGCTCCGTCGGCGGCGATCCGAAGGTTCACGAACGATAGAATCCTCCCGCACTCACGCTCTCTTTTTCGGCTCTGGATTAAATGAGGAAGAAGGAGGTGTTCATTTTTATAAAGTTATATTAATAACACTAATATTATTAATTATTACATATTAATATAACTTATAAAAAAAGAGGCTTTGCGGGAAGTAGGCTGGCGGGCTGGCTGGGTTTCCCGAGAACAAAACAGGGTTTCTTGAGAAAGGGGGGTCGGAATGTACAGGATTTCCCGAGAATACGGAATATGAATAATGGACTCCTCGAAAAGAAGAATGAGTTTCGCGAGAGGCAGGATGGATTTTTCGAAAAGAAGAATGAGTTTCGCGAGAGGCAGGATGATTTTTCGAAAAGAAGAATGAGTTTCGCGAGATGCAGGATAGATTTTTCGAAAAGAAGAATGGATGAACAGTGAATTTTGTCCTCATGAATATTGTTTTATAATAATAAAAATAATAATGATTATACATTATAAATATTATATCGTTACGAAGGGCCAAACGCATGCCGAGTCCTACAAAATTCGCTCCATAGGCGAATACCGACGCTACGAACCCAACAGCGAAGACAAAATCCAAATCCGACGCACCGTTCTCGAGATATAAATTTCTAAAGTTTACGGCGAACGTTAAATATAAAAAACTTCGGAAATTCGCCGATGCTCCAATAACACTCGGATCGTGACGAAACTTGACGAGCGAGTCAAAAATTAATTAATTTAATTTCCTAACGTGAAATTTTCCAATTTTGACAAGAATTCAAGAATTTGGTCTGCTCGACCTAACAGACACGAAAACGCACTAACGGCGACGCGCCGTCAACTTTATGCTAACGTAACGCATATACGTCATCATGACGTCACCAAGAGGATAAAATAATCATTAGAAAAAACCGGGGCGTTACACCGAAGGACTTGGTGGAGTTTCGAAGCCACTAGCAAGAGTTACTGGAAGCTGGGTTTGTCAGGCCTAGCTCCTTGCCATGGGGAGCTCCAGTAATATTTGTGTAGTAAAAGGATGGGACACTCCGACTGTGCATCGACTATAGGGCACTGAACAGGCTGACGGTCCGGAACACGTATCCTCTACCGAGGATTGACGAGCTGTTTAACCAGTTGGAGGGAGCTCACTGGTTTTCGAAGCTGGATCTGAGGTTAGGATACTACCAGCTGCGGATTTAGGAGGAGGACTTCCCGAAGACCACTTTCAGCAGTAGATACGGGCTGTATGAGTTCTCCGTGATTCCCTTCGGGCTCACGAATGCACCATCCACGTTCGTGAGTTTGATGAACCAAGTATTCAAGGTCTATCTGGACATCGTCATCATAGTATTTATTGACGACATCCTCATCTATTCAAGGACTGAAGAGGAACATGTGCATCATTGGGCACTAACTCTAGATACGCACCAGGACCACAGTCTGTATGCCAAGTTCAGCAAGTTCCAGTTTTGGTTGAAGGAGGTGGCTTTCTTGGGCCATATTATCAGTGGAGTAGGACTGGTAGTGGATCCAGCAAAGGTTCAGGCAGTACGGGATTGTCCACCGCTGAAGACGACCACTGATGTGAGGAGTTTCCTAGGACTTGCCGGTTACTACTGAAAGTTCGTAGAGGGATTCTCCCAGATTGCTCTCCCGCTCACATCTATGACAAAGAAGGAGACTCCATTTGTTTGAACGGCACAGTGTGAGGCTGCCTTCCTGAAGCTGAAGGGTCGGATTACCTTAGCCCCTATCCTTGCACTCCCATCTAGGAAGGAGGGATTTCAAGTTTATACAGATGTATTGTATTAGGGGATGGGTGTCATTCTGATACAGAACGGGCACATGATAGCTTACGCCTCCCGCTAGTTAAAGAAACATGAGCAAAAGTACCCAGTAATGCCTTGAAGATGGGGAAGGCTATCTTCGCTCTGAAGATCTGGTAGCACTATCTCTACGGTGTCAACTATGATATTTTCTTGGATCACACGAATTTGAAGTACGTGGACACACAGAAGGAGATGAACATCTGACAGATACGCTGGGTAGAGTTTTTGTCAGATTATTAGTACACCATGCACTATCATCCCGAGAAGGCAAACGTGGTAGCAGACGCTCTGAGCCGGAGATCCACTACATTAGGAGCAGGGCCTCAACTGATGGCTATAGAGCTGATATAGATGTTGGAGGAGATGCAGATATCTCTAGTATCCAAGGAAGATCTAAAGCTGTATGAGGAGTACCTGGTGTCGATGAGCACCACCGAGGAATTCCGGGATCGCATCAGGGATGAGCAGAGGTTGGATGCGAGGATGGAGCCGATTTTCAGGGCCTTGGAGGAAGGCACGACATGGGATTACTATCTGAGAGATGGGCTTCTGTGTTTTAGAGGGCGAGTTTATATACCGGTAGGAGGCCAAATATGGGAGGATATCATGGCTGAAGCACATAACAGTTGGTAGTCGGTACACCCGAGTATCACAAAGATGGCAACAGATTTGAAGAGGACTATGTATTGGCTGGGCATGAAGAAGGATATCACATACTATATGACACATTACGAGTCTTGCTAGCTCGTAAAGGCGGAGTGCAAGAGCCCAGCCGGATTGTTGCAGCCACTACTAGTGCCGGAGTGGAAGTTCGAGGACATAGCTATGGATTTCATACATGGGCTACCCCGATCGCATGCGGGGAACGATTCGATCTGGGTCATCGTCGGCAGGTTGATGAAGGTGGCCAGATTTATTCCAGTCAGGAAGGACGCTCCAGTCTATGATCTGGTGCAGAGATTTGTGGAAAAATTTGTCTGCTACTATGGAGTACCCAGGACGATCGTGTCAAATCGGTATGGACGGTTTACGTCCAAGGAGTGGAGGTCGGTCCAGGATTACCTAGGCTCTCGATTGACGTTCATCACAACCTTACACCCTCAGATGGACGTGGAGACAGAGCGTACCAACCGGACACTTGAGGATCTTCTATGCCTATGCATTTCTGACCGTAGAGAGCCCTGAGAGAGACTAATGCTACTAATCGAGTTCTCATACAACAATAGTCATCAGTCAAGCATTGGAATGGCCCCTTAAGAGGCATTGTATGGACGGAGGCGCAGGACCCCACTATCTTGGATCCAGGATGAGGATCCAAGGGCACTCGGCTCGGAGTTTATAGAGGACACAGATGCTCAGGTGAGACTGATTCGGGATAGGATGCTAGAGTCCTAGAGCAGGCATGCCAAATATTATGACACGCAACATCGTCAGGTGGAGTTCTAGGTGGGAGACCGGGTTTTCTTGAAGATAAGGCCGATGCATGGAATCTCGTGAGTACGCGGGCGGAAGAAGCTCAGTCCAAGATACATGGGGCCCTACAGGATCCTAGAGCGGATCGGCCCCTTGGATTATATACTGGAGATACCGCCGGAGTTTGCGGGGTTGCACGATGTCTTCCACATCTCTTCACTTTGGAGGGCACTACTATGGCCTGAGCAACTGATTTCTACTACAGATGGCCCAGTGGCATCAGATCGATCAGTCAACATAGAGTCGGTCAGGATCGATGATACAGCAGTGCAACTCTTGCGATGCAAGAAGGTCCCGCTAGTCAAGGTCTTGTGGAGGAATCATGGGAAGGAGGAGCACACCTGGGAGCCACGGGACCTGATGTAACAGAGGTACCCGGACCTCTTCAAGTCAGGTATATCTTCAATTTTCTAGGGATGTTACATGCTTTTACTTCAGTAGAAACCCCGTAGGCCTAACCTTAATTTTAGGGACGAAATTTTTATTTTTATGTATTGGGATTTATAACATTCCTCAAACAACTAGACCCCCAAAAGTGGTTTTGTCATAATAAAGTCATGACAAAACCCTAGGAAGCCCAAATGAACCTAGGAATGAAGGTGAGATCACCTTGTCTTCAAATAGCTCATTTCAAGCACCACCCCTAGGGTTGGACTTTAAGGCCTCAACCTGAATCTAGGACTGCACCACAATACCCCTAACCCTTTAGAAGGTCCATAGGGTCACTAAGGACTCATTGAGGTCAATCAAAGTGGTCAAGTTGACTAAAGTCAACTCTAACCCTAAATGGGTCAAACTAACCTACATAGGGTCAATTGACCTTCCCTTTGTAAAATTGACCCAACCTAGACCTTCCTAACCCTTAAGGGAGGTCAATGAGTCATCGTGGACCTATTAGGGTCAACTAAAGAGGTCAAGTTGACGAAAGTCAACCCTAGCCCTAAAGTGGTCAAAGTATACTAATTAAGGGTCAAGTGGCCTCCAAGGTGCCAAACCAACCCTACACAACCCCTCCTAGACCTTAGGGGAGGTCAAATTGATCAAAGTCAACTCAACCTAGATTAGGTTAAATTAATTCAAGTTGACCCAACCAAGCCCAACTAACTTGGGTTAAGCCCAATTTGAGGTGCCCACTTGCTATAGGAGGCTAATATTTACTTAAATTGCCATTGAAATTTTGGAGGTGGTGACTAGGAGAGAGAAAATCAAGTTTCCCCTTTAATGGAGGAGAGAGAAAGTAAGGAGGAAAGCCATTCATGACCAAGGGAGGCCAAGAGCCTCTCCAATCAATTCCCATGGATGGATTCATCTCCCCTGGTCAGTTAGGAGAAGACCAGAGGGTTTTCCCTCCCTTGACAATGGCTAGGTGAGGGGAATTTAAGTTGGCTGAAAAACCTCCTTCATGGCCATTAATGGTGCAATCAAGCCGGGACCTCTCCTCTCCCCATCTAAGCATTTTAAAAGCTTCACCAGGTCGAGAGCAATCATTTTAACCTTTCCTTTGAAGAAGCTGAGCCCTATGGAAGTGTTGTTGCAGAGCACCGAGGGGCGCCACCACCGTCAATGGCAACTCGACGATTTGCTAGACTCCAGCCACCTTAGAAGGTCTTGTTCCTCTCCCTTTCTTTAGTGGATAGATCCACATCTGTTGGCCACAAGGTTTGGGTCTAATTGGCCCCAGATCAAGCTGGTCGAGAGCTTGGATTCCAAGCTTTTTCCTCTACATATGGATCACTTTTCCGTCCACCTCCGGCCGACCAACCACTGCGAATCGCCAGCCACCACCTCAATGAATGTGGTGGCGGCGGTGGCCGACCGGGAGGAGACGAGGGTGGCTGGGAATTCACCAACTAAAGTGGCCCAGGATGGTTGATCTTGGCCGTGGGTGTGCTGGGGACGATGACGAGATGTCGTCGATTCACAGCTTTAAGATTCGAGCCGCTCGATATTATTAATTTAATTTAATTTAATATTTTGTCACACATTATATTGTAGATAGTTTTAATTATTAAAAATACTTAGAGGTTAAATCATAGGAAATGATTTATATGAAAGTTGTAGCCCTTGAATTCTTATTTAATTTAAAATTAATTTCAACCCATTTGGGTTAGCGATTTGACCTCAGCACTCAAAATGGTGCAGTCTATACCTAAGGTTAATCAGAGACTAATTTGAGGGCGCCGACTAAACCAGTTAGAAAAATGCCTTGAAATTTGTACCATAAGCTAATTATATAGACACACTAATCATACCCAAAAATGGGAATTTTTGGAAAATAGTTTCCTATAGTTTTTGTAAACATTTAATAAATCATTTATGATTTAATTAAGGGGTCTAATGACTTCAAAACCACCCAATATTTTGGTGGGTGACCATTACGGTCATGTCATGACTATGGTAAAAATCTCAGCCCATTTAGGGTTGGTTTGAGTAGGTATTGGTGTAACCAAAACTTGGTCCCTTAGGGGTAAATTAGGGCAAGTGTGTATTTGATGGGCTGTGTGGCCAATCCTCATCCAAAAGGAATGAAACTTAGGCAATTGACTACAAGTCATCTAAAACATCCCCTCAAGAGATTTTGAGTGTTTTGGAGTGGATATGCCCAAAGACCCTAGTATAGGCCTTAGGGTTGATGTTTGGGGCCTAGTGAAGGACATGAGACTATATGTCCTTGTATGGTCTTGGAACTAAGTTGGTGAATTCATAGGGTAAAAATAATCTCTAGAAGAGTGGTTGTAGGATTTTTGAAACATATACCCTCTTGAAATAGATAAGTATAGTTTAAGGAACTTTGGTCCAATATTTAATTACATGCTCAAATGAACTTGGATGCTCATGAAACTTAGGTGATGATGATTTTCTAGAAGTTAAATTACAACCATACTAGAATCCCGAATAGGCAAGCGTACCTATCGAAATGCAGTATAAGAAGTGTCGTATTGCGATTCGGGGCCTGTTGAGTACTTGTACTCACAAGGAAGAGCTATTATTTTATCAACGGAAAAGTTGGTTTGATTATACTAGATAATAAAACTAAAGTTGAAGCTAAAGAGAAATTCAAATATGAGGAAGCTAGCACTTGATCTAGAATCCCCTTAGACTAAAATAAATCTTCTTGGAAAATAATGAAATGCGAGTTCTTAATTATACTCACTCGACCGTGGAGGTTCCTAAAATATAGAAGCGTCTCTCTCGAGCTCATGCTTCTAACTAACCTTAGGTTGATCGATTAAGACCTCTCGGCCAGTCGAAACCCCTAAGCTTGCTTTATGCGGTGAACCCCACTATTGGATTTGACTCCAATTCAGAGGATTTATGTCGTCCTCTCTCGAGGAGTGCATTCAACTCCTTTTATCTTTGAGTGATCTCATCGTATCCGCAACCTCTCGGTCATTTAGGATACGGATCTTAGATCGAAGATCATATCTGCGTAATATGAATTCGATGAAATAAAAATCAAAGATAAATCGTAGTGAGAACAATTAAGAACAAGACATTTAATAAGAAGGAGAAAGATCTATTTTATTCTAAGGTTCATCATGATCAAATGCTAAAAGAAGATTAGCTACTCATCATGATTGGGAAAATACAAAATAAAGTAGGAAAAGACATGATTGAAATGGAAATAACTAAAATTAAAGTTACAACAAAGGTAAATCTAACTTAGAAATGAGAAAATACAGCAAAATAAACAGAACATTACAAGACTCCAACTCCCAAAATTCGACTCCTCAGCATCTGAAGCTGTCTGGAATTTATAAAAAAATTTCTGTTTGGTCACGCCCCTAGGTCATGCCCGTGACCTAGGGTGTGTCAGGCTCGGAACCGTCGTCTTGAAAGCCCGGGAACGTTAGAGGAGAAATCGCCAAAATTGGTTAACTGACGGGTCACGCCCCTAGGTCACGCCCGTGACCTAGGGCGTGTCACGGGTGTTTCTGGAAACGACGGGAAGCTGAAAACGGCGGGAGTAAAAGTGGTCTTCAAGAAGGTGTCACGCCCCCTAGTCACGCCCGTGACTAGGGGCGTGTCTTGCTGTAACGGAAATCTGGCGGCAACGGCAGGAACGGCGCGCTAATGTCTGGTAACTTCCTTGACACGCCCTGGGTCACGCCCGTGACCCAGGCGTGTAATTTTAATCCGACGTGGCAGCGGTCAACGTTTCTTCCATGGGCCGTCACGCCCCGTGTAAGGAGTACACGGGTGTGTCTTCATCCGACACGGGCGTGTCAAGGCCGGTGGAAGATCTTTTGGCGCGGTCAACAGGCTCTGGCTGCAGGCTTGGTTATCACGTGTCACGCCCCTGTGTCACGCCCAGGTAGGGCGTGTCACAGGGCGTGTCTAGGCAGAAAACAGGAAAATACTTGTTTTGCTCCAAATAACCTGTAGATCAGCCCTGCAAGATTAAAAATGATTTTATTAGAATAAAGAGATATAAATTATAGAAACAAGTTAAAATAAACTTAATATTATAAAATTAATATAAAATATCTAACTATTAATATAAAATAGTAAAATAAAAAGATAGAAATAATTAGAGTTATCAAATACCCCCATACTTATCCGTTTGCTAGTCCCGAGCAAACAACTTCCTATAGGGAGTAGAAAAAATTTTAAATGCTAGAAAAGAAAATTGAACCTAAGGAGTAAAATGCGAAGTCTTATGCCTATGTTTGTAAATACTTTTGTAGAAAGACTTACTCAGCATACAAATTAGGTTTTTATTTTTCTTAAAATGCGTTTTCACTATTATTTTTACTTTTCAGATGAAAATCCGGTAAATCTTAAAATTATCTTTAGGGAGAGTGTAGCGTGCGTACTAAGATAACATTGCACAAACAAAGATTAAGATACCCTCCAAAGAAATCCATCAATGTCGATGGCCATAGGCTTGCCTGATGGCGGCAACCCCCAACGTGTTAAAGTTGAAGATGATGACGGTGACGGCGACGGTGTTATCCTACATGTTGAAGATGATGACGGCGACGGCGATGGCGTTCTCCTACATGTTGAAGATGATGACGGCGACAGCGATGGCGTTCTCCTACATGATGAAGATGAAGACTACATGATGTGGAGCTATATGAGATGAAGGCTTTTAAACATTATTTAGTTTATTTCTATTCTCATTTTTATTTTCATCATGCAATGTTTAAAACATTTAGTTTTGTTTTTATTTTCTTTATGTGGGCTGCATATAGCCAAGGTATGTTGTAAAGCCTATATATAGGCATGGACTTTCATGGTTTTATTTAGAGAATGAAAAATTGAAAACCAAAATTCAAAATTTGAATTTCCCCCCTCCTCTCTCTTCCCCTCTTGGAAACTTTGTTTCCTCCTCCTCCTCCTCCTCCTTTCCAATATTCGTCCAAAGTCTTCCCCCTCACCCCAAAAAACCGATCAACCCCCTCCATCAAGAGCCCCCAAATCAGCCCTTTTCCATAGTGAAATCGAACAAGATCGAGGTGTTTTCTCCCTTTGTGGTTTTCCTCCATCCCGGCGTGAAGCAAAGGAAGCAGACAAGTTTTCTCTCCGGTCGGCAAAACTCCGGCGGAGTCGTGGAAGAACGATTCTTGAAAGTGAACCGGAATCATCTATTCCGGTTGGGTAACGAGATCTTCTACCTCTTGTGTGAATCTTATTTTTTTAGATTTTCATTTGGTGGAATACCTTTGTGTTACTTTGGAATCGTTTTTTCGTTCGTGGTTTATCTTTCCGATTGCATGTGTTGTTCTTTCTAGTTGTTTAATTTTCCGAGAGGTTTGGCTAGCCTCGCTTTCGTTTTGTTGGGAGAGATCTACCATTTTCGAACCGAACTTTTCGGTAGATCTCTTTTGGTACAACCATCGCTCGTTCGGACCGGGTGGGTCCTTTTAGCTTGAGAGAACGACGACCTATAGTCGTTTGTTCGATCTTAAAACGGTGTGGCTACCGTACGTTAGTAATAGTTGATAACGTTGTTCGTGAGTGTGCTGCGTTTAATTATTGTGTGAGCATAATAGTGGAAATAGAGAGGCGTACATGTAATCCCCTTAGCCGTTATAGTGACAAACATAATGGCCTACATCAATTTGGTATCAGAGGGAGGTTGTGTCAATTTCTTAATTGATACCATCCTATTTAATTTTAGTAGGCCGACACGCACGTGCACAAAATTTTTCAAACAATAAAAAAGCAAAAAAATATTTTTTTGTGGTCTGCCAATAGCAGCCTAAATTTTTATTTTTTAGCAAAAATTAAGAAAAAAAAATTAATTAATAATCTCCATATTTTTGCTAGCAAGAATATCAAAAAATATATATATATTATTTTGAAATTTTAGCGGGAACAAATCTATCTTTGAAAATTAATCAGGATCAGACTATATTTCTTTGTATTTGTGCACTTACTCCGCGTAGTCTATCCCCATTTTCCCGCTGAAAATTAAAACAAAAAATGGCCTACGATGTTCACGTTTCCCGAATGAAATCTTTAGGTTCTGTCATGAACGTTAGAAAGCCTTTCCATTGTCCGGTAGTGGAAGAGATTAATGGGTTGATTGGCCACCTAAAGGCTAATCAGGTTGTACCGCACTCATCTAGGAATGTTAGAGTTCCAGCTCCGACCTATGATGGGCTAGGTGGAACTCAAGAGTTTTTAAGCTGGGTAAAGGCTATGGAGCGCTATTTTTAGAGATATCAGATAGTGGACCCCCAGAGGATCCCCGTCGCGAGACTTCAATTATTTAGTCGAGCCCAGACCTTCTGGCTCAATGAGGAGAGACGTTTTGGGACATCCCTCGAAGAGTCACCTGTAGGTTGGAATATTATGAAGAATTTATTAACGGATGAGTATTACCCTCCCCACTATTGTTCTCCGTCATCTAAAAATGTAAGTGAAACGCCACCTATGATTATGCCTACACCGTACCAGTATGACACCCCGTACTCCCGTGCTAGGACGTCACATAAGTTTACTTCTCCCCGCCAGGGCACTAGACCCCAACTTGATTATGAGAGTGTTCCTATCCTCGTGGGTAGTCAGGCGATCAAGACACGTGAGACTAGTGAAACGACTGGGTTTGGCACTATCGATCATTCTATTCTGACTACGCCCGTAGTCTCCTTAGAGTCGCCCCCTGAGCTGTCAAATCTAGTTATTGACTCCCCTAATGAGTCTGAGGCTGATTCTACGATTGCGCCCATCACCGAGGATGAGGTTATTATCACTGACGAGTGTAGCGACGTTGAGGAGATTGGTTACCCTAGTGACCTTGATGAGGATTTCTCTTATGAGGAATCATCTCCACTCCCCTTCGACGACATTTCGGAGCCATCCATCTTGATCGTAGTGGAGTCTTTTGATGACCCTAATTCGATTGACAATCTGGCTGAATCGGAAGAGTTATCTTACGCTAAGAGCTTACCCAGTCGTGAGTTAGATGATGTTTGGGATGATGATAGTTTGACCTGTGAGAGTATTACTTTGCCCACTACTAGCCACACTAGCGTTGTGACTGATCACCCTAGTGTTGAGAGCCCTCTCCAAAATACAAGCCTCAACGTATTAAAGGCTACAATTACACCTAATGAGAATATCTCTGATTTTCCTGAGGATCTTGTTAGTGAGGATGTTCTAGTTGATTTCTCTAATCACGAATTAATGGATGCCCCAACTGATTTGGAAGACTTACTATATGATCAACATTTATTGTTGGAAGAACTTTCGGATGAGTTGGTAGAGTCCTCCTGTGAGGAGTGTTATTCGGAGAGTGAGTTGGGTGATGATGAGCCAGATGGGTTTATCGTGAGGGAAAATCTTTTGTTTGATTTTTCGGTAGAGTTTGATGGCTTGCACCCGGAGGATTTTACTTGGACGATAAATCCATATTTTTGACACTGGGTATGACGTAGCCCCTCCTCCGAAATCTATCGATGCGCCCATTCCTGAGATTTCTACTGCTACTGATGTCACAATTTATGAGTTGGAAGAATTTCCAAGTGAGAGAGTTATACTTTTGGAGGTCGTTATTGAGGTAGACTCGGATAAGCGTCCCCTTATGCTAACTCCGTGGCGTGAATTTAAATACAATCTTAACTCTTTCTCATTGTTAGTGCTACCGATAATCCCTCCTGATATGTTGACCCGACCAGCGGATCCTTTGGGTTGTGCGTTTAATTTGCCTGATTTGAGTCAATTAGTTTTACCATCCATGCTGGACCCTCCTTGGGACATGTCGCGTCGTGTGTTATTAGATGTTGTGTTGGGTCATGATGACAGTCTCGTTAATTCTGTACCCTCTCAATTTTCTAAGATTCACCAAATCTCTGAGAGCACGTTAATGACGTGGCCATCTTTTGTGCCATCGGACTGCATGCAGTTAGTACCACCTGATTTCATTCTACTAGTGCCTCCTGATGTAGTTCCGCTAGTGCCACCCTATTACTTTCCATTTGCACCACCATATTTATTTCCGTTTGTGCCACCTTATATAGTTACGTTACCGCCATTTTCTATGACAAGTCAACATGCACTAGTATTTGCCTCTTTTGTTCTTAATTTACATAAGCACGGTAAGGAAGCGTTAGTCACACACATGTCTTCTTATCAATATATCACTAACTTACATAAGAGGGTGTCTCCTTATAAGGTTTTCGGTTTACTCTTGGTGCGTGTCATCCCAGAACGGATGCCTTCGGGAACTATAGAAACGTTGGCGATTTGGCGAGTTAGAACTTTTTGGATTTTTAATCAATTAGGAGAAACAACATATCTGTTGAATTTAACCACTGAATGGGGTAATTCCCCTAGTTTAAATGTTTCCAATTTCACGCATTGTGTTTTTCCACCTTTTGAAATATCTAACTCTACGTTTGATGCCACTATATTTTCATTTGGGTTGGGGGGTGAGCTTGTTCATGGATCGTCCTCTCCATCAGTCTCCAACGGAGGTACGTTGACTGTTGATGAAGAAATTTTTCCTCTTTATTTGCCTAATGTTTTTCCCAGTTTCCCCAGGACAATCTTTTTGCTAGACAGGTTCATATTTGATTTTTTGCTCTCCTCTCCAAGCGGTGGTATTCAGCGTTATGTGATACGATGGTGTGCTCGCCCGGTCTCCGGTGACCCTTGGATTTCGAACTCGGCGATGGTTCTTTTGGATGATGTTCTTCGACGCCAGCACCTCCATGCCAACTCATCGGTGATGAGTTATTTTGAGCGGGGGAGGATTGATGGCGGCAACCCCCAACGTGTTAAAGTTGAAGATGATGACGGTGACGGCGACGACGTTATCCTACATGTTGAAGATGATGACGGCGACGGCGATGGCGTTCTCCTACATGTTGAAGATGATGACGACGACGGCGACGGCGTTCTCCTACATGATGAAGATGAAGACTACATGATGTGGAGCTATATGAGATGAAGGCTTTTAAACATTATTTAGTTTATTTCTATTCTCATTTTTATTTTCATCATGTAATGTTTAAAACATTTAGTTTTGTTTTTATTTTCTTTATGTGGGCTGCATATAGCCAAGGTATGTTGTAAAGCCTATATATAGGCATGGACTTTCATGGTTTTATTTAGAGAATGAAAAATTGAAAACCAAAATTCAAAATTTGAATTTCCCCCCTCCTCTCTCTTCCCCTCTTGGAAACTTTGTTTCCTCCTCCTCCTCCTCCTCCTTTGCAATATTCGTCCAAAGTCTTCCCCCTCACCCCAAAAAACCGATCAACCCCCTCCATCAAGAGCCCCCAAATCAGCCCTTTTTCATAGTGAAATTGAACAAGATCGAGGTGTTTTCTCCCTTTGTGGTTTTCCTCCATCCCGGCGTGAAGCAAAGGAAGCAGACAAGTTTTCTCTCCGGTCGGCGAAACTCCGGCAGAGTCGTGGAAGAACGATCCTTGAAAGTGAACCGGAATCATCTATTCTGGTTGGGTAACGAGATCTTCTACCTCTTGTGTGAATCTTATTTTTTTAGATTTTCATTTGGTGGAATACCTTTGTGTTACTTTGGAATCGTTTTTTCGTTCGTGGTTTATCTTTCCGATTCTATGTGTTGTTCTTTCTAGTTGTTTAATTTTCCGAGAGGTTTGGCGAGCCTCGCTTTCGTTTTGTTGGGAGAGATCTACCATTTTCGAACCGAACTTTTCGGTAGATCTCTTTTGGTACAACCATCGCTCGTTCGGACCGGGTGGGTCCTTTTAGCTTGAGAGAACGACGACCTATAGTCGTTTGTTCGATCTTAAAACGGTGTGGCTACCATACGTTAGTAATAGTTGATAACGTTGTTCGTGAGTGTGCTGCGTTTAATTATTGTGTGAGCGTAATAGTGGAAATAGAGAGGCGTACATGTAATCCCCTTAGCCGTTATAGTTGACAAACATAGTGGCCTACATCATTGCCCTTTCACACTCTCGTCACGGCACTAGTCTAACTTATAAACATAAATCAATAGGGCTTAATTAGGTTGAAATGTAGGCATAGGTTTTTGGTGAGGGTGATCAAAGATAAACATGATGGCTAGTCACACCAAAACCTAGAGAAGCTTGTACATAAAGATTTGCTATGGCTCTTAAGAACGTAGCCAAATTCCTATTTCTTTTGTTTCTTTTCTTAATTTTTTTTTTAACTCTCTCATCATATTGAAATTTTTTTTCTACCTCCTCATTTTTTAATGATAAGTTTTTTTTTTCTTTATTTTGAAGAGGAGAGAAAAATAAATCAACTTTTTTTTTATAAGACAAGAGCCATCTAAAATGAAAAGGCTCCTAATCACTCACAAAATATTTCTACATTTGTTCTTTCAAGCTCGGGTTTAGGTGTGTAATTAGGATGCTTTTTAGGCTTTGGTAAATCATTTGGTGGAGCTAAAACAAAAGGAAAAGGTAATAGGCTCAAATTGGCTAAGCAAAGTTAAAATTTTAGGTGCGGGTACAAAAGCTCAAACTTGCCAAAAGAAGTGCCTAAATCATATTTATGCTAATAAGTTTAACTTATGCAAAGTCTTGAGAATAGTTAGAGGGCAAGTTCTAGACATCGAAAAAGAATAACTCTCTCTTGGTCCACGAAATATCTCTCTAGCAAACTTCTACTTACTCACCTAAATTATTTTAGAGTTTTACCGGTTTTCAAAATTGAAGTAAAATAAGTTGTTTCTACGCATTTAGAAAAATGAAAATCTAATTATATGCTGAATATTTAGATCTACTAAAAATTCTACTTACACGTGCACTTAACTAGAAACACAGCATGGCCAACAGTTCTACTCCAAAATTCAACATTCCATTAAAACATCAAAATTCTCTAAACACTATAAACAAGTTGAATTACTAGGAATTTTGCATGTGAATAAATATAGAAATAAAGACTTCTCTAATTTAATTTTGATTATCTATTTTTTTTTCATTTTTTTGTTATGTTTTTGAAAAACAAAGTACATAAAATTTTTTTTTTTGAATTTTTGGATATAAAAATTTTTGGATATATATTTTTAAAGTTTGAAAAAGATTTTTTTATATATTTTGCTTGAGAAATATCCCTCCCCCATACTTAAACTTTACATTGTCCCCAATGTAAAAATTAAGAAAATACAAGAAGAGGAAACTTCCCTGAGAAGCGCAAACCAGCACCAAAAGATACCTAGAAGAGAGTAGCAAAGCAAAACATAATATTTTATAGATATTTTTTTTTTCATAATAAAAACAGATACATGAAAGTAAAATAAAGATACAGATACAAAGAGGCGACCGCCTACAAGTCCACAAAAATAAAAAAAAACAGCTACTCCTGGTTAGAAACATCCCCGTGCTCCTGATAGAAAGTCCGCATGTTCGCGAACTCGCGAGTAATATGCGCTATGGAGGAAGTATGGTTTCGCTCGAGCACGGTGAAGCGCGCATCAAAAGAAGCGAAGCGACCGTCAAAATGGGTTTGCATCTGGTCTATGCGAGTATGGAGCAACCCAAATTGTCGGTCCCAAAAATTTGCAGGATCGGGCGCTGGAGCAGAGTGCAGCGGTGGTGGCGGAATCTGCGGGGAATGATGAGTACCGCTGGGACCGGCACCATGATCAAGATCAAGATCACCGCCATCAACGAACGGGGGAACAGCCTCAAACTCGCCGTCGCGTCGGCGAGCTAAACCAAGCGCCTGAAGTGTCGGGAACTGAAGAGGCTGCGACGTTTGCATGCAAGTGAGCCGCGGAAGAGCAGCCCACACGCCGGTCTGCTTGGCGAGGAAAGTGATGAAATTCCCGCCGTGCACCGCTCCCAATCTCACATTTTCGGCCTGGTGCCGAAAGAAAATGGCGAGCATGTAACCAAGGTTGAGTGGGACCCGGTAAAACATACTATACAAGTATAGTAAGTCCGCCCGAGTCACCACGCCGTGGCTATCGCCGCGCCCGGAAATGGTAAAAGAGAGAAGGTTGTGCATAATACGTAAAGCGGGGGAGATGAGGTGGCTACCCTTAGATTTCTTTGGAGTGTAGGGGGCGACGTCATTACTAATTTCCGACCAAAAAGTAGGGAGACTAAAGTCGGGAGGGAAATCAGTTTTTAGGTCGGGGTAGGCGGGGGAAGTGGAAAAGGCCTCCGAGCAAAATCCCATGGCAACATTGAGTTGGCGGATGGTGAGCTGGTGCATCATCCCGCCCAGGCGAAAGATGATGAAATCATCTTGCGCCGCCCAACGGAACTCAAATGAGGCCAAGAACTCAATGGTGAGCTCGAGGAAAGCAGGCTCAGAAATGGAGAAGAGGGGATCCCACCCTTGGGTAGAGATGAGCTCCCGAACTAGCTCCGCTGCTCCGAATTGGGCGAGGATGGCCCAATCCAAGATCCGGAACACGCCAAAGGGTTTGGCGCGCAGTCTCTCGCTTCGATCTTGTTGGGTTGCATTCTCGAAAAGAAGCATGGCCTCTGCCGAGGCTGGATCAGCGTGGTGCTCGGAGGAGGAAGCGGTGGATCGAGCGTGGTGGCGAGGCATGGTGAGAAATGTGGAGGAAATTTCGGCCAAGGGGAGGAGAGAAGAGAAGGGTTGAAGGGTGGAGGTGTGAAGAGAAGAGGGGAGAAAAAAGGTCCATTTATAGATTTTTCGGGTCGGTCACGCCCCCCTATCACGCCCGTGACAGGGGGCGTGACAAGCTCGGGTCAAAGCAGAAAGGAATCCGAGGCAGACTGCCTCGGATTCGGGGGTCACGCCTCAGAGTCACGCCCGTGACTCTGAGTGACACGCCCGTGACGTCGGGCGGGTAGGGGAATCCAAAGAGCATCCGATGCGACGGCATCAGATTCTTCAGTCACGCCCCAGAGTCACGCCCGTGACTCTGGGCGTGTCAGTCAAATCTGACTGACTAAGAAGGAATCCTAGGCGGACTGGTCAACGCCTCGGATACCCGCGACACGGGCTCGACACGCCCGTGACAAAACATGTCACGCCCGTGTCATATCCGAATGACGGGCGGGAAAACAGAGGGAGGAGGAACCTCCCGCAGTCTTGGCAAAACACACCTGGGACACGCCCGTGACCTAATGGGTCACGGGCGTGACGGACGCGTGTACGAGAAATTTTTTTTTTTTTTTTAAATTTTTTTTTTTGTTTTTTTTTGTTTTTTTTTGTTTTTATATCATCATTATGTTAAATAATCTAAGAACAATAAATTAAAATTTACCGACTTGAAGAAATACGAAGATTCGACGTTCGTCTCCACCCGATCGTCATGCAGCGATGTCCTTCAAGCCTGTAAAAAAAAAAAACTTAAAAAGAAAATTAGAAAATAATAATAATAAAAAAGAAAAGATAACCGTGGGTTGCCTCCCACGAGCGCTTTGTTTATGGTCGGTGAGCTCGACCATAGTGGCGCGAGCTTATTATGGGTTTGACAACATTATGTTGTCTAATTTTTCGTTAATATTATCACCGGCAAAAAATAATTTTAGCCGGTGCCCATTCACTTTAAAGTTGCCTTTTTCCGGGTGTGAAATAAGAACCGTCCCGTAAGGCCAAACCTCCTTTACGACAAAGGGGCCGGACCAGCGGGACTTAAGTTTACCCGGAAATAAGCGTAAGCGCGAGTTATATAAAAGGACTTGGTCTCCCGGTTTAAAGTCCTTGGGGTGCTTAATTTTCTTATCATGATAAAATTTGGTGCGCTCCTTATAGAGTTTATTACTCTCATAAGCGAGGGAGCGCCACTCATCGAGCTCGTTAAGTTGGAATTTACGGAGCTCAGAGGACAAATTTTCAACAAGATTTAAAAATTTAAGTGCCCAAAAGGCACGATGTTCAAGCTCAACCGGTAAGTGGCATGCTTTCCCATAGACCAATCGATACGGCGTACAACCGATAGCGGTCTTGTACGCGGTTCGATAAGCCCATAGAGCATCATCAAGCTTGACCGACCAATCTTTCCTATTAGTAGAAACCGTTTTTTCTAAAATTCGTTTAATTTCACGGTTAACTACTTCTACCTGGCCACTAGTTTGAGGGTGATAGGGGGTGGCTAACCTATGTGTAACGCCGTATTTAGATAATACTTTAGCAAATTGTGCGTTACAAAAGTGGGTGCCCCTATCACTAACTATTGCCCGCGGTGCTCCAAATCGTGAAAATAGTTGTTTAAGAAATCGGGTCACGACTCGGGCGTCATTGGTGGGGAGAGCTTGCGCTTGCGCCCACCGTGACACGTAGTCAACCGCTACCAGAATATATTTATTTCCAAAGGAAGTTGGTAGCGGGCCGACAAAGTCGATTCCCCATAAATCAAAAACTTCAATTTCTATAAATAAATTTAAGGGCATTTCATCTCGGCGGGAAATATTACCTGAGCGTTGGCATTGTTCACAACGACTTACATGTGCGTGAGCGTCCTTGAAGATGCTCGGCCAATAGAAGCCTGCTTCAAGTACTTTCTGAGCCGTCCGATTAGCTTTATAATGCCCACCGGCGGGTCCCTCGTGACAATGTTTTAAAATTTCTGCGCCCTCCTCATGAGAAACACACCTCCGCACTACTTGGTCCGCGCAAACTCGGAAGAGAAATGGGTCCTCCCAAAAATAATTTTTCAAATCTGAAAAGAATTTCTTCTTTTCTTGATAAGAAAAACCATTTGGGAGGAATTTTGCAACAAGAAAGTTTGCAAAATCGGCGAACCAAGGAGTGGGGAGAGTGATTACCTTATGCATAGCGAGGAGGCGCTCTTCAGGAAATGTGTCATCGATGTCTTCCTCTTTGAGCTCCTCTGAATTGGGGTTCTCCAACCGAGAAAGATGATCCGCCGCTAGATTTTCCGCTCCTCTTTTATCCCGAATCTCCAAGTCAAATTCTTGGAGAAGCAACACCCACCTAATCAATCGAGGCTTCGCATCTATTTTGGTTAGTAGATAACGCAAAGCCGAATGATCGGTAAAAACAATAACTTTGGATAAAGTAAGGTAAGAATGAAATTTATCAAAGGCAAAAATTACGGTAAGAAGTTCTTTTTCGGTGGTTGTATAATTTTCTTGTGCGGTGGTTAGTGTTTTGCTCACATAATATATCAGATGAAAATTTTTATTGATGCGTTGTCCTAAGACCGCACCAACGGCAAAACTACTAGCATCGCACATAATTTCAAAAGGAAGTTCCCAATTGGGGGCTATCACGATTGGTGCGTCTATCAATTTTTCTTTTATAAGTGAAAAAGCGCGCAAACAATTTTCATCAAAAATAAAAGGCGCATCTTTTTCTAATAAGTGGGTAAGGGGCTTAGTGATTTTAGAAAAATCTTTAATAAACCGGCGATAGAAACCGGCGTGCCCCAAAAAACTACGAACGGCCTTAACATTTGAGGGTGGAGGTAATTTTTCTATAATTTCAATTTTTGCTTTATCTACCTCTATACCCTTGCTAGAAATTTTATGGCCTAAGACCAAACCTTCCCGCACCACAAAATGGCACTTTTCCCAATTCAAGACTAGGTTCGTGTCCTCACATCTTTGGAGTACACGGGAAATATTTGCTAAACATAAATCAAAAGAGTCTCCAAAGATGGAGAAATCGTCCATGAAGACCTCCATGATATCCTCCACTAGTTCATCAAAGATCGCTAGCATACACCTTTGGAAGGTTGCCGGCGCATTGCATAAACCAAAAGGCATCCTTCGATAGGCGAAGGTGCCAAATGGACAAGTGAAGGTTGTTTTCTCTTGGTCTTCAGGTGCGATTGGGATTTGGAAATATCCCGAGAGACCGTCAAGAAAACAATAAAACGAGTGCCCTGATAACCGTTCAAGGATTTGGTCAATAAACGGCAAAGGAAAATGATCATTTCGGGTTGCATCATTTAATTTACGGTAGTCGATGACAACCCGCCATTCGGTAACGGTTCGAGTAGGAATTAATTCATTTTTATCATTAGGAACTACCGTTAAGCCTCCTTTCTTAGGCACCACTTGGACCGGACTCACCCAAGAGCTATCCGAAATCGGATAGATGATGCCCGCATCTAATAATTTAATCACCTCGGCCTTGACGACCTCCTTCATGTTAGGATTTAGCCGGCATTGAGGTTGAATTGTTTTGTGAGCTTTTTCTTCCAATAAAATTTTATGGGTGCAAAAAGAGGGATTAATTCCTCTCAAATCCGTGATCTTCCACGCAATTGCGCGGCGATGGCGTTTTAAAATATTAGATAATTTAAATTTTTCATCATCGGTCAAGTAGGCCGACACAATTACGGGAAGTTTAGAATCCTCCGCTAAAAATAAATATTCTAAATGATCAGGCAATTGTTTTAGTTCAAGCGTGGGAGGTTCATCATAAGAAGTTTTCAAACGATCACTGCCAATTTCCAAAATTTCAAAAGTAGGTGTGCGAGTGATCGAATCCTTATTACTATTTTCATAAGCAATTAAATCTAAATTTTCAAGATAAGCGTTATGATCAATAGACGATAAAGAATGTTCAGAAAAAGGAATGAAATCTTCTTCGGGAGAAGCTTCTAAATAGTAACATGAGTCGTCATTGGAGAGCGAATTTTTCATAGACGTGTCAATAGTAAAGGTAACTTCTTCATCTCCGAGTCTAAGGAGAAGTTTACCGTTACTAACGTCTATAACGGCGCGCGAGGTGGCAAGAAATGGGCGACCGAGAATGAGTGGTACCTCGGTGTCCTCTTCGATGTCAGAGATGACAAAATCTACCGGAAAGATAAATTTGTCAACTTTGACAAGCACATCCTCAATAATACCCATCGGATACCTTATAGACCGATCCGCCAATTGAATGCTCATTCTTGTGGGTTTAGGTTCTCCTAAACCCAATTTCTTAACTAAAAAATAAGGCATTAAATTTATTGAGGCACCTAAATCGGCTAACACACGTTTTACCAATAAATCGCCAAATAAACAAGGTATAGAGAAACTACCCGGATCAGGTAATTTCTTAGGCAATTTATTAAGTAAAACCGCCGAGCACTCCGTGTTCAATTGAACCGTGCAGATATCCTCAAGTTTCTTTTTATTTGATAAAAGATCCTTGAGGTACTTAGCATATTTCGGCGTTTGTGCTATCACTTCGCATAACGGTAAATTTATTTGGATTTGTTTAAACATATCTAAAAATTTACCGTGATGCTCATCTATCAGGTCTTTTTGCATTCTAGACGGATAGGGAAGAGGTGGTTGATAAGGTTTTGGTTTAATATAACTAGAAGGCTTAATCGGAGAAGAAGATGAAGAAATTGTTACCTCCGTATCATCCGGAATTGGAGAAGGTGTTACCTCCTTCCCGCTCCGTAGAGTGATGGCATTGGCGTGCTCCCTTGGGTTGGGCTCCGTATTGCCCGGTAGCGCTCCTTGTTGGCGATCAGAGAGCATCTTAGCGATTTTCCCAATTTGTGTCTCCAAATTACGAAGAGATCCGGTGAGATTCCGAATATTGGCATCATTTGTACTCGTATATTTGGCAAACATCTCCTCTATATTGGGAGCTTTTGGAGCTTGTGGTGGAAAATATCCTGGTGGGATTGTGTTTGGTGGGCGAGCCGCGTTCCCCGGATTACTCCAAGAGAAGTTGGGGTGGTTCCTTATACTCGAGTGATAGGTATTACCATAATTAGTATTACCCGGATTAAAGGGTGGCCGATTCGGATTACCCAAGTAATCCACATGCTCGGTAATATTGGAAGCGTCCCAATATTGGGGTTCACAGGTAGGTGTAAACGAGGAAGCAGACATCTCGTTCATCTGTTTTTGTAGTTTCTCAACCTGTAGAGACAAACTAGAAACCGTATCGATTTCGTACATCCCGGCTGGTTTAGGTGATTTAGACCGAAGTGTACTCCATTGATAGGTATTCAAAGCCATACCTTCTATAAGCTCTTGGGCGGCCGCTGGTGTTTTGTTATTAAGCGTTCCACCAGCGGCGGCATCAATATGTTGCCTAGTTTGAGAATTTAGGCCGTTATAGAAGGTTTGGATTTGTAACCAATCCGGAATTGCATGATGAGGACATCGACGAAGCAATTCCTTGAAACGCTCCCAAGTATCATATAACGTTTCTGAATCAAGTTGGGAGAAATAAGTAATATCATTGCGCAATTTAGCCATTTTAGCCGGCGGAAAGTATTTTGTAAGAAATCTTTCCGTCATTTCAGCCCATGTTGTGATTGATCCTCTTGGTAGAGAACTCAACCATTGCTTGGCTTTAGTGCGCAATGTGAATGGAAATAACCTTAGCCGGATGGCATCATCGGATACACCATTAATTTTAAAGGTATCGCATATTTCTAAGAAATTAGAAATATGCGCGTTTGGATCTTCATCTTGAAGCCCATCAAATTGTACATATTGTTGTACCATTTGGATGATGCTTGGCTTCAACTCAAAATTATTGGGGGCAATAGCGGGGCAAACAATACTAGATTGAGCCTCGTCCAAGTTTGGACGGGCATAATAGGACATAGTTCGTTGTTCGACCGCATTTGGCTCACCCATATTGGAAGAAGAAGAAGAAAGAGATCTAGGAGAATGAGAAGAAGAACTAAATGAAGAAGGAGAAGGGGAAGACGGTGACGGAGAGAGAATTAAAGAAGGATTAGGAGTGTCTCCTAAGGATTCCGTATCTTGAAAATTCGGAACTCGAAAATGTAAGCGGTGCCGAAGGGTTCGCTCGATTTCCGGATCCAAATCAAAAAGAGGTGACGGATTCCCTCGGGTCATACACAAGAACAAAACAAAAGATAAAAGTTCTAAGGTTTAAAAATTTATAAGATAAAATTTCCCGGACTTCCTAAGGGCTACCCAGTGACGGGTTCGCAAGGTACTAGGCGGTATTGCGGGATGAAAACCCGACACGGCCCTTTCGCAAGAAATTTTAAATATAAAAATTTAAAGATAAAACTTTTGAAAGAAAAAGTGTTTTTTTTTTGAAATAAAAGAAAAAGAAAATGATAAAACTAATAGATCCTTGCTTTCAAAATATCAACAAAGAAAAGTCCCCGGCAACGGCACCAAAAACTTGATGATGATTTTCTAGAAGTTAAATTACAACCACACTAGAATCCCGAATAGGCAAGCGTACCTATCAAAATGCAGTATAGGAAGTGTCGTATTGCGATTCGGGGCCTGTTGAGTACTTGTACTCACAAGGAAGAGCAATTATTTTATCAACAGAAAAGTTGGTTTGATTATACTAGATAATAAAACTAAAGTTGAAGCTAAAGAGAAATTCAAATATGAGGAAGCTAGCACTTGATCTAGAATCCCCTAAGACTAAAATAAATCTTCTTGGAAAATAATGAAATGCGAGTTCTTAATTATACTCACTCGACCGTGGAGGTTCCTAAAATATAGAAGCGTCTCTCTCGAGCTCATGCTTCTAACTAACCTTAGGTTGATCGATTAAGACCTCTCGGCCAGTCGAAACCCCTAAGCTTGCTTTATGCGGTGAACCCCACTATTGGATTTGACTCTAATTCGGAGGATTTATGTCGTCCTCTCTCGAGGAGTGCATTCAACTCCTTTTATCTTTGAGTGATCTCCTCGTATCCGCAACCTCTCGGTCATTTAGGATACGGATCTTAGATCGAAGATCATATCCGCGTAATATGAATTCAATGAAATAAAAATCAAAGATAAATCGTAGTGAGAACAATTAAGAACAAGACATTTAATAAGAAGGAGAAAGATCTATTTTATTCTAAGGTTCATCATGATCAAATGCTAAAAGAAGATTAGCTACTCATCATGATTGGGAAAATACAAAATAAAGTAGGAAAAGACATGATTGAAATGGAAATAACTAAAATTAAAGTTACAACAAAGGTAAATCTAACTTAGAAATAAGAAAATACAGCAAAATAAACAGAACATTACAAGACTCCAAATCCCAAAATTCGACTCCTCAGCATCTGAAGCTGTCTGGAAGTTATAAAAAAATTTCTGTTTGGTCATGCCCCGAGGTCACGCCCGTGACCTAGGGCGTGTCAGGCTCGGAACCGTCGTCTTGAAAGCCCGGGAACGTTGGAGGAGAAACCGCCAAAATTGGTTAACTGACGGGTCACGCCCCTAGGTCACGCCCGTGACCTAGGGCGTGTTACGGCTGTTTCTGGAAACGGCGGGAAGCTGAAAATGGTGGGAGTAAAAGTGGTCTTCAAGAAGGTGTCACGCCCCCTAGTCACGCCCGTGACTAGGGGCGTGTCTTGCTGTAACGGAAATCTGGCGGCAACGGCTGGAACGGCGCGCTAATGTCTGGTAACTTCCTTAACACGCCCTGGGTCACGCCCGTGACCCAGGTGTGTAATTTTAATCCGACGTGGCAGCGGTCAACGTTTCTTCCATGGGCCGTCACGCCCCGTGTAAGGAGTACACGGGCGTGCCTTCATCCGACACGGGCGTGTCAAGGCCGGTGGAAGATCTTTTGGCGCGGTCGACGGGCTCTGGCTGCAGGCTTGGTTATCACGTGTCACTCCCCTGTGTCACGCCCAGGTAGGGCGTGTCACAGGGCGTGTCTAGGCAGAAAACAGGAAAATACTTGTTTTGCTCCAAATAACCTGTAGATCAGCCCTGCAAGATTAAAAATGATTTTATTAGAATAAAGAGATATAAATTATAGAAACAAGTTAAAATAAACTTAATATTATAAAATTAATATAAAATATCTAACTATTAATATAAAATAGTAAAATAAAAAGATAGAAATAATTAGAGTTATCATTAGGCAGTGAACTTATTTAGATGGTAGTGCTCCCTAGAAATTTTATTATGAATTTTGGATAGTAATCATAGTACTTCATTCATAAACCCTAAGTTTGAGCTAATCACAAAATAATTATTTTAGGGTTAATTGCCTACCAGAAAAAGATGAAACATGGGCAAGGAACATTTTAGGACACCATAGTGCTTTGTGAAATTTTATAAAAATATTGGAAGACTTTTCTTATTGGCTCCTTCGTAAGTGCCCATTTGTTGAATATTTTTATATAATTCATTTATGTGATCAATTGGTGTTGTAAAATCAAAATTCTTGGTCAGTAGACTTTTCTGGTCATATTTATAATCCAATAATTTTCTCATAATTTTTGGATGGCTGATTCTAATTTTCCCTTAATTAAATTAATACTGTGCTTGTTAGTTCCATAAATTGTTGAAGGTAAAATCCACCTTGGAAATTTAAGATTTTTGGTATTTACTGTTCTTTTGATTTTATTAGGTTATCATAATTTTTTTAAGGACACATTTTGTTAGGAAAGTGCACTTGGTATTCAAAGGCTCACGAGGCCTAATTTTGTAGAAATTAAAATAAATGCCAAATAAATTAGGAAAATTATAATATGCTCGATTTATTCATAAAGTATCATGTTCGACCCCCAATAATAATTTAGGTCATTTGGATGAATATTTGAAGGTGTCATCATTCATACACATCATGTAGGTTATTTGGTCTGCATATAGTAGAAATTGTAAAGTAGGGAAGCATGTGGAACTGGTATGGGAAAGGGTAGTTGGTGTACTCGGTCTAGATGGAAAATATATGGTCACAAAAAGAACATAGGTTATGTGATCCCGGTTGTGCAAGGGCAGAGTTGTGCTCGGGATCGACGGTGGACCGTCCTTCTTTGGAGAGGGAAAGTCTAAATAAGATTAGAGCTAGTTCAAGAGTAATGATAAAAAATTAGGTCATGGGTAGATACCAATAATAATAATTACCTTGCGAAAGGGAGATTTTGTCTTCAGCCCATCGTAGTTCCTAGTACCCTCGAGAGCCCTTTACAGGGAATTCCCTGAGCAGCGCAAGGTTAACCTTAAACCATAAAACTAAAATGTTAAAGAGCAATTAGTAAAAACTAGGGATTCACCTTCGCTGACCCCGATGAATCGAGAGGTTAGCTTGGTTGGGTTATCCAAGCGGTAGGCTCGGTGGTTGTGGAAATGGGCAAGTTAGCCCGGCGAGCCGAAGGCTCGGAAGATAGTTGTAACAGACAGGTCAGTCCAGGGAGCCAATGGATCGGGAATTCATGGCTGCATATGCATAAGGTGGTGGGACTTCGGTATTTTACAGTCGTTCAAACCGACGTCGATATGATGACTCGGCAGGTGTGGTTTACACTAAGCCAAGGAAAAGACTAGCGGGTTTGTCAGCATTAGTACATGATGTGTAACACCCCGAAATTTAGTGTTGAAACGGGCGGTGTTTGTACCAAGTTTGGATCTTGGTAGGGTGAACACGGCCTGTGACACGGGCGTGTCATACGGCCGTGTCATGCTCAGGTCATCCAGTGAAGGACAATGCCTGGGATACGGGCGTATCCCAGGGCGTGTCAGTGCACACGGCATGGGACACCGGCGTGTCACATGGCCATGTACTTCTTTGGAATATTTTGGGTTTTATGTCGACTGTGGAACACAGCTGTGTACTGGTTGATACGGGAGTGTCAAATCTGACACGGGTGTGTCATCACCCGTGTCCACCAAGCGACGTGACGGTTGGCATGGCAGTTATTGGTGACATGGCCCCTGGTCACGGACGTATCGAGGACCCGACACGAGTGTGTCAAGATGGGAAACGGGCGTGTCCCAACCTGTGTCCTTTTCTGTGCTCGATTTGAGTGGCTGGACCGAGGCACATGGCCTGGAACACGGCCGTGTGCAAAGCCGTGTTCGGCCCAGGATTAAAGATTTCAGGCTAATCTGAGCCGTTTGTTTTCTCTAAATAAGATCCAACGACCCAGATGAGTTCCTGCTTGTGTTTAGTCTAGGATTCGAGGTTTTATTTCCTCATTCCATCCTTAACTCCCTCTTTCTAAGAAGTTAGAGAGAGAAAAGATCAAGGAAGAAAGAAGGGAGGAATCCATCCACCGGCGGAGCATCGGAGCACCAATCATAAAACCAAGACCGGATCCGTGGAGAGAATTCCTTTGTGAAGCTTTTTATCCGAGTAGTTTTCCATGGTGCCGAAGCGAACTTCAAAGGTAATGATTTTCAACTTGAGCACTTGAAGATTTTCTTCCTTTGCATGGGAAAACCCGCTCCCGCGAGTGTGCGGTGAGCGCACGGTGTTCCTTGGGGTAGATATGTGAAGTCCCCCTTGTTAGATCCAGAATCGAAGTACGTGCATTGGCATTGTGTGTGAAGCCTACCCATACGTGTTTGTCTGGATCGGTGATGTTGCATTGCATTAATAGCCGGAGAAGACTCCGTGCGTTGTTTTCGGGTTTCTACACGGTAGATTGCGGTAGGGATCCTTGGAGATTAACTCCACGACGCACCAGGAAAACTAGGTGGAAACGTAATTCTGCTAACTTGGCGGCCAGGGAGTCATCCTTGAACATAACTGGGTTATGTGCTGTTTGGTAATGATTTAGGATCTGGGTGAATCTTGGCCTGCGGGTACGTCTTAAAGTGACTAGGCGGCATGAGCAACGGGCGGGTGGATACAGACCTGGGCTATGCGATTCGGTGCTAGAGGCCTTAAAGTGGAACTGGCCGTTGGAATAGTCGGGAGTCTTGGACTACAGTCAGAAGGACTCAAAAATGCTCACATAGCTTGCCATACTAAGGATGGTGGTAAAGCCACGGAATTGACCGGATTCACCGTGAATGTGCCCTGAGTGCACAGGGTGTTTGGCCGAGCGAGCCTACACTTGTGGCGAAAGTCTTTATATGCACTTTATTATTTAGCTGGGCTAACGTTATACAGGGAAGGAGCACTGCCGCCCGAATAAGGGGGCGGGGTCGTTATATTTTGGTCAGCTTTAGCTGACCATTGCTCTGTTTGCCACCATGTAGTGGAATGATTTCTTGCAGGTGCTGCGGAACCAAGCGCCAAGTAGCGGGTTAAAGCCTAAGCTGCTGTGCAGGCCCTCGAAGGCCGAAGTGAACTGCTATTGTTATTTTTTGTCATGTATGGCCGGCCTGCGAGCGGATATTTGTAAGACATTACCTTGTTAAGAGAAACTTTGTAAGCCCATAAGGCCATGTACTCTTTTATGTATTCATTTTATTTCATTCCTATTTTGGTTAGTGGACATTCATGCCATGATTGTTCAAATTTTGTGTTCTATTAACCATTTAAAAGCTTTCGCTAGAATGCTCTGTGTTAGGATGAATAGTTGAGTATTTGGTATTATTCTGTAACCCCTCCGACTGTCCGTGGTATATGGCGTCGGGTTCCAGGTTGACCTTCTGTTATATACCATACGACGGATGGGGGCGTTACAATTTGGTATCAGACTAGGGTGTCGGTCGTCTGTAATAGAATTCGTGGGCGAATTCTTTTAAGCGGTGGTGAGCACATCTATGTGCGTCATCGTTATAACATAAAAGAACCCATGAATGTCCACTTAGGAATGAAAAAATACACATTTTTTTGGAGCCTAAGTGTTCCAATGATTGCTTTTAGCAATTTGTGTGTCGCCTAATCAAGGGTTTATGCTATTATAGGTGTCTAGAAGCGGTGCAGGGCAATCAGAGCGTCCACAATCAGCGGAAAGTAGTGCACCAAGAGACGTGCCTACAACACCTCCTTCAGCAGAAACCATCAGATTGGTGGCTGAAGCAGTTTTTGCCATGATAAATGCCCAGCAAGTGCAGCACGCACCACCTGTTAATGAGCAAGAACCGATTAGAGTGGCATTGTCGGGAGTAGTAGAGCGTGGGGCAGTTGATTTGGTAGCACCAAGAAGAGCCACGAAGAAACAGCTCAAGCACGTGATAAGCTTTAACCCTCTGGTATTCGATGGGTTGGGAACGCCAACTCAAGCTGAGGATTAGCTCTCTACGATGAAGAGGGTCATGACTGCCATAGAAACTGCAGAGTGGTAGAAGACCATAATAGCGACCTTCCTATTGGCCAGTGAGGCAAGGATATGGTGGGACGAGTTGGAGGTTCATCTCTTAGTGGGAAGGAAACTTGCCGAAGTACCGATGGAGGAATTCTCAAGGTTGTTCTTGGCCAGATACCTACCTTCTGCCCAGAAGCTTGAGATGGAGAATAAGTACCTTGGATTGACTCAGGGAGCGAGTAGCGTGGATGAGTATCTCCACGAGTTTACTCGGTTAGGTCGTTATGCTGGTGCTATGTTTACTGAAGAAGAGAGGAAGACCAACCTATTTTATGAGGGTCTACGAAGCGACCTACAACTACTCCTTACTGGGCCTAAGGCGCAGGGCTTCCTAGCCTTGGTAAATGCGGCTCGGTCTTTGGAAAGGGTTTCAAGGAAAGTGCAAGAGAAGAAGGACCCAGTGGAGAAGAAGTCAGAGTTTGAAGTGCAAAATTCAAAGTCAGGTTTCCGCAGGTGGAACAAGAAGCAGAAGACTTCGAGCTCAACCCCTTCGCCTTGTACGACGGGGGCAAACCCTAGTCGAGCCCTAGGAGCCTGTTACAACTATGGAAAGGTGGGACATTTTGCAAGAGAATGTTGGAGCGGATGTGCAAAGTCCGAGAGGAGGCAAGGATGAACTTTTGAGGAAAAAGGGAAGGCGGCAGAGTCGACCGCATCCCACCATGCTCTGGCCCAGCCTAGAGTTTATAACCTTGGCCTGCAAGAGGCCATCAAACAAGCAGACATGGTGACAGGTATGAGTTAAATTTATTACAGTTTATCTTTTTGTTGTAACAATTACCTTTGTATGTTTTAGCTTATTTGTGTTGGTTCCAGACTTTGTATTGATTTTCGATCGTCCGGCGAGAGCCCTGTTTGATATGGGAGAATCACATTCCTTCTTGTCCGAAAGATTTGTATCGCTTATCGGAGTCCCTTCTTCGATGGTAAAGGAAATGCTGGATGTGTTGTTGCCCAATGGGTGCTCAATGCGCGCGGATAGAATCTGCGTGGTAAAGTTACGGATTTGTGATCAGGAGTTCGATTTACAAGCGTCAGTGCTGCCGTTAGTGGAGTTCGACGTAATATTTGGAATGGATTGGCTTTCGGAGCAGCGAGCCTTTATTAATTGTAACTGAAAAGAGGTTAAGTTGGGACTGAATACTGAGCGGGAGACTAGGTTTGCGGGCTTGAAAGGGTCGAGCAAGATTATGATATCGGCTTTTCAGGTGATTAAGGGAGTTTGGTCTGGGGCTGAGCTATTTGTCATTTAAGTACAGGCTTCAATGCCTAATCCTAGTCTAGACAGTACTGCAGTGGTGTCCGAGTATCCTGATGTATTTCCAGACTATCTCCCGGGAGCCCCTCCTCAACGGGAGATTGATTTTACAATTGAGCTAGTGCCGGGTGCCAAACCGGTGTCGCGCTCTCCGTATCGGATAACGCCTAAGGAGATGGCAGAGTTGAAGGTATAACTGCAAGAGTTGTTAGAGCAAGGGTATATGCGTCCAAGTTTGTCTCCTTGGAGCGCACCGATCCTTTTCGTTAAGAAGAAAGATGGGAGTTTGCGACTTTGTATTGATTATCGGGAGTTGAACAAACTTACGGTAAAGAATAAGTATCCAATCCCAAGGATTAACGATCTATTTGATCAGTTAGTTGGGTCAACAGTATATTCAAAGCTAGATCTGAAATTCAGATACTACCAGTTAAGGATAAGAGAATGTGACATCCCTAATACAACGTTCAGCACGCGGTTTAGACATTATGAGTTTACGGTCATGCCGTTTGGGCTGACCAATGCGCCATCCGTATTTATGGATCTAATGAACAAGACGTTCAGAGAGTACCTGGACCAATTCGTGATAGTGTTTATCGACGACATCTTGGTGTAGTCGTGGTGTGAGGATGATCACTTCAAGCATCTGCATATGGTGTTGGAGACATTGAGGAAGATTCAGTTGTATGCTAAGTTCTCCAAGTGTGAGTTTTGGTTGTCCTCAATAGCGTTCCTTGGGCATATTGTTAGTGGTAAAGGGATTGTGGTGGATCCGACGAAGATAGCGGCAATTCAGGAGTGGCCTGAGTTGACTACGGTGGAGGAAGTCCGGAGCTTTGTGGGGGCTTGCCGGCTACTACAGGCGCTTCATGGAGAATTTCTCACGGATCACGCTACCACTCACGACGTTGACAAGGAAGGATCAAAAGTTTGTGTGGACGCTGGAGTGCGTGCAGGCTTTTGAAGAGTTGAAGAGGCGGTTGATCTCGGCACCTATCTTGTGTTCGCCGAGTGTGTCCGAAGGATTTGAAATTTATAGTGATGCTTAGGGCAGTGGTTTGGGTTGTGTTCTGCTACAGCATGGGAGAGTAATAGCGTACGGATCACAAAAGTTGAAGGTCCATGAGAGAAATTATTCAGTCCATGATTTGGAATTAGCGGCCGTGATATTTGCTTTAAAGCTGTTGAGGCACTATCTGTACGGTGTAAAGGTTGGCATTTACACCGATCATAAGAGCCTGAAGTACTTACTAGATCATAAGGACCTTAACATGAGGCAGTGAAGGTGGATGGAGTTCTTGGGGGACTACACTTTCAAGATACATTATGTGCCTGGGAAAGGAAATGCAGTGGAGGATGCTTTGAGTCGTAGGGCTCCGACGCAGGCCAACTTGCAGGCAGTGTATGATGAGAGATTAATCCATGATTTGGAGGCATTGAAGATCTCTTGTGTCAACAAGCAGTCTAGTGCTGAAGCAATATTGTGTTGGACGGAGGTGCAATACGACCTAGCTGATAGGATTTGGCGGGCTTTGGTTCAGGATAGCAGTATGAAGCAGGCATTGGATGAATCGTTGGATGGGTAAAATTCCCATTTTGCAGTTGTGGATGGACTGCTAAGGAAGGACGGTCGCCTATGCATTCCTAGTGCGGATAGTCTTCAGGAGGAGTTGATGTATGAGGCTCATCATACCAAGTACTCAATCCACTCAGGGAGCACGAAGATGTATAGGGACATGAAGAAGTTGTTCTGGTGGCCAGGTCTGAAGAAGGATGTAGCACTGTATGTGGCAAAGTGCCAAACATGTGCCTTAGTAATGGCGGAGTGCCAGAAGCCCGGAGGTTTCTTAAAGTCCTTGCCTATCCCGGAATGGATGTTCGATGTCATATCCATGGATTTTGTGCATGGTTTGCCAAAGTCGCAGAAGGGAAATGACGCCATTTGGGTAGTCGTAGATAGATTGATAAAGGTGTCGCATTTCATTCCGAATAAAAAGGAAGATCTGGTGGAAAAGTTAGCCAAGCTCTATGCTGATAATATTGTACGGTTGCATGGTGTGCCCCGCAGTATTGTTAGTGACCGAGATGGGCGCTTCACGTCCAATGACTGGAGGCTGGTGCATAAGTTATTTGGAACTAAGCTGAGTTTTAGCACAACCTTCCATCCGCAAACGAATGGTCAGACCGAGAGGGTCAACAGGACATTGGAGGACATGCTCCACATGTGCATCCTAGATTTCAGAAAACACTGGGAGGATCACCTGTTCATGGTAGAGTTTGTATATAATAACAGTTTTCAAGCAAGTATTGGAATGACGCCTTTCGAGGACCTATATGGGAGAAGGTGTCGCACACCGTTGTCTTGGTTTGAAGCAGGCGAGTCAAAGTTATTCAAACGTCAGGCGGTGGAAGAAGCCACTTCAATGGTATGTACGATTCAGGAACAGTTAAGGATCGCTCAGGACAGGCAAGCAAAATACTATAATGCCAAGCATAGGAATATGGAGTTCAGAGTTGGCGATTGGGTGTATCTGAAAATCAAGCCGTTCAAGGGTGTCTCACGGATTCGACGCTTGAAGAAGATGAGTCCAAGATACCTTGGATCGTTTGAGATCCTTAAGCATGTTGGCGAAGCAGCGTATCAATTGAAGTTGTCGGTGGAGCTGAGTGGACTACACGATGTATTCCACATATCAGTGTTGCGGAAGGTAGTTCAAGAGCCTTCACAAGTCGTTGCTGTCGATCAAGTGCCGATTGATAGTGGGTTGACGACGAAGGTCAAGCCAGTTTGCATTGAAGACTTTGAAGTCAAACGGCTCCGCAACAAGGAAATTCAAATGGTTAAGGTCCGTTGGGACAACTGCGGATGTGAGGAGCTTTCTTTGGAGCGAGAGCAGGCTATGTTGGAGGAATATCCCGAACTATTAAACGCAGGTAATATTTAAATTGTTTTGTGTACCCTTTTTCTTAATTTCGTGGACGAAATTCTTTAAGGGGAGGAGATTTGTAACACCCCGAAATTTAGTGTTAAAACAGGCGGTGTTTGTACCAAGTTTGGATCTTGGTAGGGTGAATACGGCCTGTGACACGGGCGTGTCACACGGACGTGTCATGCTCAAGTCGTCCAGTAAAGGACAAGGCCTGGGACACGGGCGTATCTAAGGGCGTGTCAGTGCACACGGCATAGGACACGGTCGTGTCACATGGCCGTGTACTTATCTGGAATATTTTAGGTTTTGTGTCGACTGTGGAACACGGCCGTGTACTGGTTGACACAGGCGTGTCAAATCTAACACGGGCGTGTCGTCACCCGTGTCCACCAAGCGACGTGACGGTTGGCATGGCAGTTATTAGTGACACAGCCCCTGGTTACGGGCGTGTCGAGGACCCGACACGGGCGTGTCAGGTTGGGACACGGGCGTGTCCCAACCCGTGTTTTTTTCTGTGCTCGATTAGAGTAGCTAGATCAAGGCACACGGCCTGGAACACGGCCGTGTGCAAAGCCCTGTTCGGCCCAAGATTAAAGATTTCAGGCTAATCTGAGCCATTCGTTTTCTCTAAATAAGATCCAACAGCCCAGATGAGTTCCTGCTTGTGTTTAGTCCGGGATTAGAGGTTTTATTTCCTCATTCCATCCTTTACTCCCTCTTTCTAAGAAGTTAGAGAGAGAAGAGATCAAGGAAGAACGAAGGGAGGATCCGGCCGCCGGCGGAGCATCGGAGCACCAATCTGAGAACCGAGACCGGATCCGTGGAGAGAATTCCTTTGCGAAGCTTTCTATCCGACTAGTTTTTCATAGCGCCGAAGTGGACTTCAATGGTAACGATTTTCAACTTGAGCACTTGAAGCTTTTCTTCCTTTGCATGGGAAAACCCGTTCCCGCGAGTGTGCGGTGAGTGCGCAGTGTTCCTTGGGGTAGATATGTGAAGTCCCCCTTGTTAGAGTCCGGAATTGAAGTACAGGCATAGGCATTGTTTGTGAAGCCTACCCAGACGTGTTTGTTTGGATCGGTGATGTTGCATTGCATGAATAGCCGGAGAAGACTCTGTGCGTTGTTTTCGGGTTTCTACACGGTAGATTGCGGCAGGGATCCTTGGAGATTAACTCCAAGGCGCACCCGGAAAACTGGGCGAAAACGTAATTTCGCTAACTTGGCGGCCGGGGAGTCATCCTTGAACATAACTGGGTTATGTGTTGTTTAGTAATGATTTAGGATCCGGGTGAAGCTTGGCTCGCACGTACGTCTTAAAGTTACTAGGCAGCGTGAGCAACGGGCAGGTGGATACGGACCTGGGGTATGTGGTTCGGTGCTAGAGGCCCTAAAGTGGAACTGGTCATTGGCATAGTTAGGAGTCTTGGACTACAGTCGGAAGGACTAAAAAATGCTCACATAGCTTGCAATCCTAAGGATGGTGGTGAAGCCACGGAATTGACCGGATTCACCGTGAATGTGCCCTGAGTGCACGGGGTGTTTGGCCAAGCGAGCCTACACCTGTGGCTAAAGTCTTTATATGCACTTTATTATTTACTTGGGCTAACGTTATGCAGGGAAGGATCACTGCCGCCCGAATAAGGGGGAAGGGTCATAATATTTTGGTCAGCTTTAGCTGACCGTTTCTTTGTTTGCCACCATGCGGTGGAATGATTGCTTGAAGGTGTTGCGGAACCAAGCGCCAAGTAGCGGGTTAAAGCCTAAGCTGTTGTGCAGGGCCTCGAAGGCCGAAGTGAACTGCTATTTTTATTTTCTGTCATGTATGGCCGGCCTGCGAGCCGATGTTTGTAAGACATTACCTTTTTAAGAGAAACTTTGTAAGGCCATATGGCCATGTACTCTTTTATGTATTCGTTTTATTTCATTCCTATTTTGGTTAGTGGACATTCATGCCATGATTGTTCAAATTTTGGGTTCTATTAACCGTTTAAAAGCTTCCGCTAGAATGCTCTGTATTAGGACGAATAGTTTAGTATTTGGTATTATTCTGTAACCCCTCCGACTGTCCGTAGTATATGGTGTCTGGTTCCAGCTGGACCTTCTGTTATATACAATACGACAGATGGGGGAATTACATGGTGACTCTAGTGTGTCCTTAATAGGTGTATGCAAGGGCTAGACTTGGTAGTGTGGATACCCACCTAGGAGTGGGGTGGCACAACTCACTATCTCCATTGGCCACTACGGAGGCTCCTAAGAGTGAAGCTAACTTCCAAAACCGGGGAACTAAAGGTCTGTGCGCATAGAGTCATGTGCGTGTGTTGCACTTGTATAAACATATCATTACCCCCACATAACATAGCATATAATGTCATCATCATACTTTAACCCTTACCCCTAACGTATAAATTGGTATGAGACTTTTTATACGTTGGGCCTTGCAAAACGACTCCATAGTTTATAAGCTTGTGTGAGCTTGCTTATAAGTTATAGTTACTTTATTTGTGGTTATCTTTTACTTTTCTTTATGATGCACTTTACTTTCTACTTTTTACTGCTCTATTACTATAGTATTGCTAGCTCACATGTCTTTTTATAGCACTATGAATGTTACTCTATAACTGCTAGATTAGGTCCTCCGTCACCTGCTCTTGTTTACTCTCCACCTTCATAAGCTTTCCTGTTATTCCTCCCGCACAGTGCCTAGGAGCCACTGGAGTAGGGGTGGTGGAAATTAGGCTTAGTCTTTTGACTAACAGTCGGTTGACCAAATATTTCAGGGGCTCCGGACGGGAGACAGGGAGCAGCTGCAAGAGATGCAGCACCAGCGAAGTACGGTGCACATGGAGGTGGGCCAGTCTGGTGCAGGAGAACTAGTTTCAGGATCCGTGAGTGATTAATATAGTTTGCTTCCTCGAGAGTGTTGTAATGAGGTCATGATGTATCGGTCATGAGCCCGTTTATATTTCTACTTTACTGTTCTATTTTAGTACCTTTATCTCTGTGGACTTTGCTATGATTCATGCTCATATATAAATGTTGTGATTTTTGTGGACTTGACTTGAATGTCTTCACTATTGTACTTCTTCTTCTTGGGTGATCATTAATGCCGGCAAGATCACTCAATGCCTACTCAACATAATCAGTTCAAGTATATAAGAGTTGAGTGAATACGGGCCACTCAACGCATCATCAAGAAATCTATTTAAGGATAGAAGCATTGAGTGAAGACTGTGCACTCAACTCTTACTCAACAGAATTTTTGTCCAAGTACAGAAGCATTGAGTGAATACGGGTCACTAAATGCCTCATCAAAAAATCTGTCTAAGGGAAGAAGTGTTGAGTGAAGAAGCTGCACTCAATGCCTTCATGCTGAGAAATTTTAACCAAGTCTAGAAGCATTGAGTGATGAATGCTCACTCAACGCCTGAAGATGCAGAATTCTACAAGTACATTTGCATTGAGTGACAAAGCTTTACTCAATGCCTTTGTAGATTATTTGAAATTTGCTATGTCCAGAAGCAATGAGTTATGCTGGCGTCATCAAGCATTCAAATGTCACGGGCTTTGCATGCTAGATGAGAAAAGGCATCACTTGCATTTAGTACAACAATTAATTCAAAAGAAGTGTTGCAGTTACCAACTCCGATGGTCTATACTGCACAAAGTGTTGTTGGACGACGTATACAAAAGCAGAGTCCTGAGAAATAAGAAAATGAGATCTTTGAGATAGAGCTTTTTGGTCATCTTCTTCCTCTCGATGAAGGAGAAGTTTTCGAACAAGTTGCTCTCTAGTTAGTCTGTGATTCACAAACAAAGTTAGCTGTTGAAGAAATAAATCACTGAAGAATATTTTTGTCTTCAATTGCAAGGTCAAAGAGTTTCTTCCTGAGTTCGACGGAGAAGTAGAGCAAAAGCTAGTTGGTTGAACAAATAGAGAACTGAATAATCAGTTTGTCTTCAACAGCAAGGTCAGAGAGTTTTATTTCTGAGTTCGAAGGAGAAGTAAAGCAAAAGCTAGTTGGTTGAAGAAACAGAGAACTGAAGAATCAGTTTTTCTTCAACAATAAGTTCAGAGAGTTTTTTTTCCGAGTAAGAAGGATAAGTGGATTAAACTTAAGTTGATGTTCATCTTCAAGGCCATTGCACTGAACTCTACTACATCAAAGGCTTAAAGAAACAAAGCTCTACAGTTACTTCTCAGCAAAAGTAGAACAAACATAAAGATCAACCATCTTGTTGCTGTGAAGAAGCCAGGGCTAAGTTTTCTTAGTTCAGAAAGCAGACTTAGAGAACCATTTCTCTGGAGTCATATATTGAAGAAGACTTAGTTTAAAATGCAGGCTCAAATGACACTTTCTCCGGAGTCAATCATCAACATCAAACTTACTCTTTCTATATGATCTTAATTGATCTGAGCTGTAAGTCTAAGATATAAAGGCTGAGTTGTTAGATCCTGTTAAGGATCTAAGGTAGGCTTTATGTGCCTGAGGTATGATTCTATTGAGAATCTAAGGTAGGGCCTTTGTCCTGAGGTATGATCTGAATCAGATCTGATATGTAGGAGAGTTATACTCTCTGAGTGTAGGGCTATCCTCCTAGCCTGAGTTGTAGGACTTTTGATTTAATTCTAAGGTAGGTGATCCATGGATCACTGAGTTGTAGGAGATATTATCTCTGACTTGTAGGACTTTGTCCTGAGGTAGGACTTGGAGGAAGTTTGAGAGATCTTGTGGGATCTATGTTGTAAGCTCTTTGAGCTGAGATTTGGAGAAAATTGCCTTGTCTAACACACTGTTTGAAAGGTGGGATGGAAAGTGGTTGCACCCATATCTTGGGGAACCACTATAAATACTGGTGTGTTTGTGTTAATTCTTGAAAGCTAACATAAATTCAATCACACAACTCACAAAAATAAAAAAGGTAGTAATACAAGACTTATAAACCTATTCACCCCTAAGTGTTTGGCTACTCTTGAAATAAAGACTTTCAAATGGTATCAGAGGGAGATTGTTCAAAAAGGACTTAATAGTCTGAACAGTTCTCTAAGAGTAGCTGAAGATTTGCTCTATGGGTTCAGGTGAGAACTACAAGGAGTTGAGCTCGATGAATCTCGCTATCTGCAGAAAGAAAATTTTTGTGATTTGTAAAGAGAGGGTCAAGCTATTCATGGAAGCTTCAGACCCAAGGATTTTAATTACAGTCCAAAAAGGACCTTTCATCTCCATGAAGGTCTCTATCTTAGAAGCCAGTGTCCAGACTCCAAAGAAGTATATTGAAATGACTAGGGATGCAGTCATCTTGGAAACTATGGATAAGAGTGCACACAACATCATTGTTAGTGCCATAGATGACTCCACCATCCAGAACCTTGTCAACTGTAAGACAATAGAGTAAATGTAGGACTCCCTCATTGTCTAGATGGAAGGGACAGAGGAGGTGAGGGATGACAGAAAATCCCTCCTAAATTAGCAATATGAAGCATTCAAGCAGGGAAGAAGGATTCCATAGCTGAATGGCATGTGAAATTCTTCATAATAGTGAACAGTTTGATCACCTATGGCAGATAATTCACTAATTATGAGCTGAATGACAAGTTCTTGAGATCCCTAAATAAGGAATGAGATATCAAGATTTGTTTTATCAGAGAAGTTGGCAACTTGGACAATACATTTCCCCAAAATTTGTTTGGGAAGCTACTATCCCATGAGATGCAGCTAAACTCCAGGAAGACTGAAGAGGATGCTGCCAAATCTATTGACAAAGAGAAGACTGTGTCTTTCATAGCTGAAGCCATAAGGAGAAGCAGGGAAAAGACTCCTCCACCAAGGAGAGTTGTATAGTCAAAAAGCTCAGATCCCTCTGGGGAAATGAGCTATCAGATGAAGTACTGACACTATTCTCCAAGCAGCTCAAGAAGTTATGAAGCAGGAGGAGATAATGAAAGAACAATGGCTCTTCTAGCTCCACCTCAAAGAAACCTTACTCCAGCAAGGACAAATCTAGAAATGACCCCTCTGGGGAAATATATGACTCCAAACTGAACAAACATGTTAAGACCAATGTTTTTTTTCTACTATTGCAAAAGGAATGGACATGTCATTGCTGGTTGTCCATCTAAGAAGAAGGTGCATATGAAGTCTGAAAGCAAAAAACATCACAGGGACAAGAAGACTGAAAAGAGCTTCTTGGACAAGAAGAAAGTAAGCCCATCAGACAGTGATTCTGAGTCTTCAGAATCAGATGAAGAGGAGGCCTACATTAGTCTCATATCTATTAAAGAAGACGCTGATCATCCTGCTGCCCATCAGGCATAAGGGCTCCACTGTCCTATGTTGACTGCGACTGTGAAGAGGATGATGAGTTCAGTCTCATGGCTCTATTAAATGACAATCAGGATAATGCTATCCCTGATGAGGTACACTCTATCTCTAACTCTTCTTCTGCTTATGTGTTTGGCTTAGACTCTGATGCATCCACTACCCCCAGTGAGGAAGAAGGATCAGATTCTGAAGAAGATGTCAATAAATTAATTGACTGTTATGGAGCAATTCTAGATGCTCTGAAGAAGATTAAAAGGCTTGTCAAGAGACAAGCTAAGGAGATTGTCTCCCTACAACAAACTGCTTCCCTGCAGTCCGAGTCGGCACCCTTGCGAGCTCAGATGAGGAGGAAAGTTAGCCAACTTAAGACAATCTCAATTATCCAAATTGGGACCATTATCCAGAAGAACAAGATCATCTTTGATCTTGAAGAGAAGCTCCTTAAGGAGAGAAAGATTGTGGCTTAATTCTCTAAGCCCAAAATAGTGCTGCCATTTATTGACTCCTTTACCTCTCAAAAGGAAAGAGAGGTTTGGGGTTTGAGTGGAACTTTAGAGCTGCCTATTCCAAAGAGAAAGACTAAGTTCCTGTAGAGCCTTAGACTACCTTTCACAAGATAACCCTCCCTTCCAACATTTATGACCAGGACACCATGTATGGTCATTTGAAGATTGAGAACTCTTATTATAAGAATACAAAGGTATCTTACAATGGAGGTCGAAAGGACATGGGTGTGAGTGCACTGAAGGATCCCCATGAGGAAATCTAAATGAACAATTATGGACCATTTGTGTTTGGTGCTCCAGCCCCCACACTCAAGAATAAGGCAGTGGCTTATTCTCAGGTTCCTTCAGTAGACACCTTGACTAAGGGTAAGTTATTCAGTAAGCCACACCTCGCAGTTTCTGAATCCATCAACTCCATGTCAGCTATAGAGACTAGATTTGTTGGTGCCACTCAGAATAAGTCATGTGCTTCCACTGACAGACTAACTTTCAGTCAGATACTTGCTGAAAGAAATAAGAAGAAGGCTCTGCTCTCCCCTCTAAACAAATAACCATTAATAGCTTGCACTCTTCAAAGGCTGTTCAGAAGAGGAGATACAACATTCATGAATGTTCGTGTTGTGGTAAAGTGGGTCACTTTGGCATAGATTGTTGTGGTAAGAGGAGATACAACCATTGATAGCTCTGCTCTCCCATGTCATGTGCTATAGGTAGATATATGCATTTTCAAGCAGATAAGAACCTAGGACCCAATCCCTTTTGGGTCGCTAAGGTAAACTAATATGTGTTTACTAGGTAGTCCAAGTACCAATACAATGCTAATATGGTACTTGGATAGTGGATTTTCCAAACATATGTCTGGAATAAGAATACATATTAAGGCATTATATGGGTTGAAGCAAACCCCCAGGGCATGGTTGTAGAGAAGATAGGAAAAACACTTATTGCTCCTGTAAATTTTTAGGTAGAAGGCGCGTATCTTAGAGCAGCAAAAAGCAAACAAGTGTTGCAATCTCTTTAGTGACATATTTTGACGTCAGGGCATTATGTTGACGTGTAGTTGGTTGGGACCATTGTCTGAGCTTGACTTTTGCTCGTTAGTATCTGAGGTTTTGGTTTGGGAGTATTAGCTTGGCTAATTTCTCCTATGATTTGGTATTCCCTTGCGAGTCGGGGTTCATTTTCGAACAAGACGGAGCGTTTTTGGGATATCTGATGTTTTGACTTCGGGGAGTATTTCCCCGAGTTTGGTTTGTCGGATTTCGACTTCCCCGTTAGATTCATAGCGTCGATATTTAGCTACGGTGCGATTTTTGTAGAAATCTGAGTTAGTGCGAGTTTTGGTCTTTTGGACGTTTTAATTATAATAAAAATATATTATATTATTTATCCCCTATAAATAGCCTTGCAATAATATGAAAACCCTATTCATCGTCTTTCTTAAAACCGTCAGACTGTATTGCGGGAGAACGAGAGTGGCGGACCTTGTGAAGCCTTCAGCCGTTGATTGCAGGAGCTCTGATGCACAAAATCGTCGTCAGAGAGTAGATCTGGTTAGCCCTCACTGAGATCTACGTTTGTGCAGTGAGTTTTTCATGTTTCATGAATTTTTTGGTGTTAGGAATTTCGTTTTGACCCTCTTTTGCTTTGGTGTTCTTGCGGCCAGATCCGTGAAGAGGAGTGGTTGTGCGTCCGGATTTCGACAAGATCAAGGCAAGTGGTTATTTCTTCCCCTTGCCAAGCTTTCATTCCTTGCATTCTATGTTATTTCTTTTTTTCCCTCTTAGGTTTTAAGAATAGGGTAGAATCGGCCAAGCTGTACCTACTGCATAGGATCGATTTACAGTGATGCATACATTTGCTGTATTTTTGTAGTTAGTCTGCGAGTAAACCCATCGAGTATATGTTAGTAAGCTTAGTCTAATTCATCGTGTATGGCTGTGAGTCTGAGGTTAAAATATGTCGAATAAAGCACTTAATTTAAGTATAAAATTCGTCAGTTATAGGTTGAGATTGGTCTAAGTAAAATTCGGCGAGTTTAAGTAGGAGCAGAGTCAATTCGTCGAGTATCCGATGTAATTTCGTCGGGTAATTCTTGGCATTGAGTTAAGTCCAATTTGTCGAGTATCAGGCGTTGAGTTTGTCGAGTATAAGACTTGGCATTGAGTGTTGTTATATTTGTCGAGTATTTGGAGTCGAGTCTATGAATATCAGGCATGGCGTTGAGTGAGGTTCACATGGCGTTGAGTGATGTTTTAGACTAAGTTAAATTCATCGAGTAATCTCGACGAATTCGTCGAGTAACACCAGTTTGGCATTGCGTGCGTCGAGCAATAATCTAGCGCTAAGTCAAAAGCGTTGAGTGTGCTAAATGCACTCAACACGGCATTGAGTGAATCGGCGTTGAGTGAAGCATTGGCATTGAGTAGCTTTGAGACAAAGTCAAAAGCATTGAGTGGACTCAATACAGTTTTTAGTGGACTCAACGTGGCGTTGAGTGAAGGTATTTTCGCTGAGTTATCTGGTTAGCGTGGAGTGTACTCAATGCGGAGTCGAGTGTACTCAATGCGGCGTCGAGTGTACTTAATGCGACATCGAGTGTACTCAACGCGACATCGAGTGTATTCAACGTGGCGTCGAGTGTACTCAACGCTTTTCTGCAAACATAGGGTATTTCACCGATTTGTCGCATATATCTAGTGGGCTGGTTCTGCTAAGTACTAATCATCGAGTGCCTGCTGTATTTGTCGAGTATATTCGACGAATCAGTATGGACTTGGTTTTTAGTGGCCGAATTGTATCTAATTCGTCGGTTTTGGCCTTAGGTCAATTTCTGGGATTTATTCCTCCATTTATTATTGAAGAAGTATAGTGTTTTGGTTGTGGTTTGCCTGTGTTTGACTATGGTAGACAGTGTTTTTGTTGTATGTTTATGGCTAGGTTGGCAGTGGATAAAGGACCACTAACCTGATGTTTATTTTTTGGTAAATTATTTCCCTGGTGGGTTTGCCCGGTGTGAGTATGTGACTGCTGGCATGTTGGGTTGGTTCCCACCACCGCAAGTGCCAGTTTTTCCCCAGTTTTGGGAGTGTCAAGGTATAAGACCACTTTTCCTTGGGCCCTTGTGAAGTTTTTGATGTTGGTGTGTTGGGTAGGTGAAAGATCTTATTTTTAAGGTAGCTAGCAACCTAGAGGGGGTGGTGAATAGGTTTGTCAAGGTCTTTTGAGTTTCTTTTTATTTCTTCTTATGTTATTTTGTGATTGAATAGATGAGAGCTTTTAAGAACATGCAAACAAAAAATAATCACAGAAAAGCACACAAGTATTTTATAGTGGTTTCCAAAAATTATGGGTACATCCAATCTCCTCCCACCTTGCTAACTTCGTATTAGTCAAGGCACTTCTCCAAAATAATGCTCCAAAGAGCTTACACCTCAAATCCCTCAGGATCTCTCAGTCTCCTCCACGACTTACACCTCATCCACAAGGGACGACACTCAGGGATACAAGTATCACCTACCTCAGGTAATTAATCCCTACCACTAAGTCTATAGAGGATAGCCCTAACTCAGAGCAAACTTTCTCTTACAACTTAGATAGATTCACTCTCCTACAGCTTAGGAAATACTGCCCTGCTTCTCAGTGAGTTAAACTCACCTACCTCAGATCCCAGCAGATCCTACACTCAGAGAAGAGCCCTCTCCTACAGCTCAGGAAAATTTACCCTACCTTAGGCCCAAGGCCCTACAGCTCAGATCCAGAAGGATCCCATAATAAGAAATAATTTAATTAACTTTGACTCAGAGAAATTTCTCTATGTCAATAACTAGAGCTGAGAAATTTCTTCTCTAACTCTCCACACAGTAGAGAAAAACTTTGCTGGGCACCTTGGTAGTGTGCCCCACCTCGCCCAAGTGGAGGAACTTAAAAGCTTACTCCTGAACTTGCTGTAGAAGACTAAAGATCTGTTGATCTTGAGTCTTCAAGCAGCTAATTGAACATGCCGAAGGCTGAAGGTTCTTATTTCTTCAGAACAATTTCTGATTCTGCTGTGGAAGATGGAAACTGCACAGCTATCTGAACTTTTGTTTCTGGAGAGCTTCAAGCTTTTTTTCACATGCTGCAATGGCGAGGAAGATGAAGTCGGTTGCTATCCTTTTTGAATTGAGTAAGCCCAAAAAGTTGTTCTTGTCTTGGCCCATCTCATCCTTTTGTAGTTCGCTGAACAATGGCTCTAAGAGATAAGTGGGCCCCACCTGCAGCTTCTAACTGCGCCTTGTGTTAACGGAAGAAGACATATAGTATCTTTGAAACAGAGTTTATCGTGTTCTGTAGCTTCTCCGTTCCTAATTTGAACTTAGATGAATTTGTCGATTTTGCTGACGTCAGCACCTGTGGACTTAGCCAAAATCGAGTATCAATTGAATAGGCGTTGAGTGAATGAGCTTCACTCAATGCCAAAACACTTAGATAGATTTTTGTCTATCTAGGCGGCGAGAGCGTTGAGTGAACAAGCCTCACTTAACATTTTTTTCCTTTGCAAAATCTTCATACTTCTCTGGAGTTGAGAGAGTTGAGTATTTCTTCATCACTATAAGCTGTTTGCCTTAGAAGAGCTTTCTGCAACTTAGGCATTGAGAGCGGTGAGTGAGCACACCTTATTCAACGCCTTTTATCTTAGCTAATATGTTGGACCCCTTGTTTGGATTTAGGCTAGGTTCACTAATATAGGCTGTATCAGACCCACATTGTATAGCCAGGGTCTAGTCTAGTGTCTTAGGTGTCAGTTAGGTCAACATCTCAGTTAGATAAGATCAAGACATCAGACACTTAGAAGACAACAGAGAATAAACAAGGCAGAAATTGACTAAGTGAAAAGAGCTCGACGATCTTCATTCTGCGTTCGACGATCTTTGAGTTAATCTCTTAATGCTGAGATCAATGATTGTTGAACTTAGTTCGATGATCTCTGATCTACTTTCAGGATTGAGATCGACGATCAACCATCTCAGTTCGATGATCTTGAAGCCCAGTTTGGAAAGTAGAATTTCAGTTCAACGATCACAGGGCTCAGCTCAACAATAAAGGATGTTTGAGTTCGATGATCTCAGGACCAGATCGACGATAACTTCCAGATCAACCATTATTCTTTGCAGTTATTATTTGCCTTTATTGACTAAATATTTTATTTCATATATGACTCTGAGTAATTGATGCATATATTCTCTGAATATAGCCGTTCCTTGGAAAGAATTAATTACTGTTATTCACAGAGTTATTATACAGCTATTCATGGGACAGTTAGGGAAATGAATTTAATTCCCTTATAGCCGTTGCACAAGTTACCATGATTTCGGCAGTCAATAAAGGTGTGCCAATTCGAATTCAGATTGGGTTATTCAAAGGAATGATACACAGTGAATCAAGCCACAAAAACATATAGACATTCACACAGAGAACACAAGATAGAAAAAGAAGAACAATTTTCAGTTCTTCACACAAGTGTTCTTCCAGGAAGCAAGAAGAGATATTCATCACAATCTGTCTAAGATTTCTGGAAATCAATACCTACACCCTGAGCAAGGCTTTGGATTCCTGAACCATTCAAGATCATAGGACAAGCCTTGACATCATTAGGGTCACTCTTAAGTCTTCTCTCATTTGTTTGAGAACAGAGAAGACAACTCAACTTTTACTTTCCCCCACTGTATACAGGGTTCTTACTCCCTTCAAAAGTAATTATTGGTTGTGAGGTCTCCTGATCAAAAGACTTCAGTGATTTTCAAGCACCTGATCAAAAGCCAGAAGGTTTGCAATATCTCCCTGCAAATAGATATTATTTGGTGGCAGTCACCTGATCAAAAACCTGAGAGTGATTCCTACTAGGGTTGTAGAAGAGTGGATGTACCCAGATTTGGGGAACCACTATATATTTCTTGTGTCGTCTGGTTGCTCATTTTCTTCTTTCTCTTACTGATTGCTGTGATAATTAGAATAGCTTGCCTATTTTCTTTTATTTATTTTTTATTGGTATCACTTATATTTTAACTCTGATATAAAGTAAAAATAGCTAAAAAGTTTTATTACTCTATTCACCCCCCCTCTAGAGTAGATCTGAATAACCTACTTCTTTCAATTGATATCAGAGGATTATCAATTGCATTAAGTCATTTCTTTCAATTGGTATCAGAGGATTAGGTTTCTTTGGTTGAACAAGCTAACACTTGAACCAAGATCCTTGCTTATTCAGATTTCCTTTTCCTTAGTTATTCTTTTATCACAGAGCACAGAACAAGGACTATGCAAGCACCAGACCTCCAGTCTGTAACTTAAATAAGTTCAGTATCTGGAAGGAAAGAATCAGATTATACATGAACTCAATTGATGAAGACATTTTTAACTCCATTTTGACAGGTCCACCTAAACCAACTGCAGCCACTTCTTCAATTGCTCACACTCATGCAGTTCCACCACCAGATTGGGCTAATGCGCAGAAGAAAGCAAAGGTTGCTGATGCCAAGGCAATGAACATACTGGCCCAGACCATGTTAGATGACATATTCCAAAAGGTTGCTGATTGCACATCAACAAAGGCCATCTGGGACAACATGAACCAGATGGTGGCAGGCTCAGTAGAAGAAAGAAAGGATAGAAGATCCCTTCTCATCTCCAAATATGAGAATTTCAGAAAAGAGGACAGTGAGTCAGTGGAAGAAATGTATGGGAGACTGAGTGCCATCATTAGTGAACTGAAGACATTTGACAAGGACATCTCATTGACCGAGATCAATGACAAGATCTTGTTGTGTCTTCCCAGCTCATGGGACACAAGGATCTGACTAATCAAGGATGCCAGAAGCATTACAGAAATCTCCACAGAAACTCTTCTAGGGAAGCTCAAATCCTTTGAGCACCTGACAAAGACTAGGGAGGCAGAGCAGAAGGCTTCTACTCCAGTAAGAAAAGAGCAAAATATTGCATTCAAGGCTATAGAAGAAATAACAGCTCCTGCTGCTAATGAAGAATTCTTGAGTCTCTTAGCAAAGAGATTTTACAAGATGGGCAAAAGAGACTTCAGGAAGAAGTCATCCAAAAAAGAAGATAAGCCCAGGTATGACAAAACACCAACTAAAGAGGTTGTTTTTTTTGCAGGAAACCTGGACACTATATCTCTGAGTGTCCAGAGAATCAGAAGAAGGAGAAAAGAAAAGATAAGGACTCAGGAAAATAGAAGTATATCAAGCCTTCCTCAAGCAAACATACGAGGAAAGAGAAAGGCATTGTAGCAGAAACTTAGAGTGATACAGAAGAGGATTCCTCATCCTCTAGCTCTAGTGATGAAGATGAAGAGCAAGCAAAGGCAAAGGAAGTTTGCATAATGGCAATTGGTGCTTCCAACATTCATTCAGAAGAAGACTCATCAGATGATGAAGAACCATTCTCTGAAGTAGACCAGGTACTCTCATATTTTGATTTCAACTCAGAAGATTTCTTACTTGAATTTAAAACTATATGTACAGATTTAATTAGTTCAAAAAAAGAAATCAAACAACTTAGAGAGCAATTAAATGATCAAAGTTATCTAGTTGCAGAGAACAATCAACTAAAAGATGATATTACACTTGCTAATGAACAAATAATCAAATTAAAAATTGAACTAGCTGAGGCAAGGCAACTTGAAGAATCCCTTAATGGGAGAAGAATCAAGCTGATGGACATTACAAGCACTGTTAATGCCAGACTCACTGGTAAGCTGGGCTTGGGTGCTTCATCAAGCCAACCCCCACTGGTTTAGAAAAATATACTAAAGAATCCTGTAAATTTCATCTCTTTAAAGGGTAAAGAACTAATCTATGAAAAACCCCCAACTACAAATAGAAACAAACCTAACAAACAGAAAAATAGAAATAGACAAAAACAAAACAAAAATAATATTCAGCAGTTTTCATCGAACTCAGATCGATGAAATGCGAACAGATCGTCGAACCCAGATCGACGATCTATGAACAAAAATATTTACTATAATCAATCGTCTTACTGCGATCGATGATTTATGTATGGATCATCGAGCAGAGATCGACGAACATGGGGCACAGAGAATGAATACTACCCCTCTCTGAGCAGAGATCAACGATCTCAACCCATGTCGCCGAACTCACATCGACGTTCTCACTTTCAATCGTCGAATCCAATAAGAAGTAATAAAACTCCTAATCCTGACAGAAATTCTAACTTTAACAAAAACTCTAATCAGAAAAGGGAAACAGTTAATCCTTTCACATATTGGGAAATTCCACCTAGGAAATATCATCCACTAGGATATCAACCTCAGCCAGCTAGCTCTATTATTTCAAGTTTTTCTTATCAAGAAAATAAAGGACCTAAGGTAACCTGGGTCAAGAACAACTAATCTTTTAATTTTTGCAGGTAAAGAGCTGTCCATCATATAACCAACAATGGTATCTGGACAGTGGGTGATCAAAGCACATGACAGGATGAAAGGACAACTTATCCAGCTACAAGTCAAAGTTAGGAACCAAAGTTATTTTTGGTGACTCCAACTATGTCTAGACAGAAGGCTATGGAGAAGTCAAAATAGGAGCTGTCACATTCAGGAAGGTAGCATATGTAAGTGGATTGAAACATTACTTGATCTCCATTAGTCAACTTTGTGATGAAGGATTTTAGGTATCATTCAATTAGTCCTCTTGCATTATTTCTTCAGCTGACAGCGTAGTTATTTTAACTGGTTCTAAAGTAGGTAACATTTATATTGTTTACTTTAACTCAGCCATAAATGAAATTTATTTATTTAACCAATCTAGAAATCAGAATGAACTATGGAATAGGAGGTTAGGACATGTTAATTTAAAATACATTGCTAGGCTATCTAAGGACAACCTTTTAAGAGGATTGCCTTCTTACCCCTATAAGAAGGAAAGCCTGTGCAAGGTTTATCAACTAGGCAAGCAAACTAAAACTAGTTTCAAATCCATTAATAAGAGTGACTCGCCTAGGATTTTGTATTTGCTTCACATGGATCTCTATGGATCCATTGCTATACAAAGCCTAGGAGGGAAGTATTATACCTTGGTTATTGTAGATGACTTCTCCAGGTTCACTTGGGTGTTCTTCTTAAAAAACAAGTCAGATAACTTCAAGGTTCTTACAGATTTTCTCAAGTGCATACAAATTGAGTTCTCTACTCAAGTTGTATTGATTAGATGTGATCATGGTACCGAGTTTGAGTCTCTTCTTATGCAAGAGTTCTATGAGAAGGAAGGTATCATGCAATGTTTTTCTGCTCCTAGAACTCCTCAACAAAATGGAGTAGCTGAAAGGAAAAATAGAACCCTGATTGAAGCTGCAGGTACATTACTTGCTGATACATACTTGCCCCTTTCCTTTTGGGCAGAGGTAGTGAGCACAACTAACTATGTCCTGAATAAGAGCTTAATACACAAGCTTAAGCTTAATACCCCCCATGAGCTACTCAATGGGAAGAAACCTAAAGTAGACTATTTTAGAGTATTTGGTTGTGTCTATTACATACATATTTACAATAAAAAATAAACTAGAAAGTTTGAAGCCAGGTCTGAAATGAGAATTTTTCTAGGATATTCCCAAGTAAGCAAGGCTTATAGGGTTTATAATAAATCAACTTTGAAAATTGAAGAGTCAGTACATGTATCTTTTGATGAAGCTAATATGTTTTATAAGAAGAAGAATGCTTCTACAAGTCAGACTTTGTAGGTACCCACCTTGTGTGAGAAGTTGGAGAATGTGACCCTTACCCTTGAGGCTGTCACACATCCTTCTCCATAGGTTGTTGATAGCAGTGATGAAGAGGATAATGTTCAAATTGAAGAAGTTCCAATAGCAGTCCTGATTCCACAAGAGGAATTAGTCCCTGAAGCTGTTGAACAATCAAATCCTCATGCTGATTTAGTCACACTTAGAGATCATCCTGCATCTAAATTGATTGGAGACATATCGCAGGTGTGAGGACTAGGCATTAACTCCACCAGGATCTGATGCATGCCTGCTTCATTTCTCAAGTTGAACCTCATTCCATTCAAGATGCTGAGCAGGATCCCCACTGGATCCTTACAATGCAAGAGGAGCTCTACCAATTTGAGAGATGTAGAGTTTGGGAATTGGTCCAAAGACCAAAGAATTACCCAGTCATTTGAACAAAATGGGTGTTTAAAAACAAGTTGGATACACAAGGAGCAATTATAAGGAACAAGGCTAGGCTTGTTGCTCAAGGTTTTAGGCAGGAAGAAGGCATTGATTATTATCAAACCTTTGCACCAGTGGCAAGGTCAGAGGCAATCAGAATTTTCTTGGCCTATGCAGCATCTCAAAAATTCAAAGTTTATCAGATGGATGTTAAAAGTGCCTTTCTAAATGGAGAACTCAAAGAAGAGGTGTATGTTGAACAACCACCAAGTTTTACTTCTCCAACTCAACCCTCTTTTGTTTATAGGTTGCATAAAGCTCTCTATGGCCTCAAGCAATCTCCAAGAGCTTGGTATGAGACCCTAGCTAGCTTCTTGTTAGAGCATTAGTTTTCTAGAGGCATGGTAGATAGGACTTTGTTTTTTAAGCATCATCATGATAAAATACTGTTAGTACAAATATTTGTAGATGACATAATATTTGGCTCTACAGATCCCAAACTATGCAAGAGGTTTTCCAACCTTATGCATTCTAAGTTTGAGATGAGTAGTATGGGTGAGCTCTGCTACTTCCTTGGCCTCCAAGTGAAGCAAGCACCTGATGGCATTTTCCTATCCCAATCTAAGTATGCTAAAGAGCTGATCAAAAGGTTTGGGATGGCTGATTCCTTAGCTAGGAAAACACCCATGGCTACAAATGTTGTGATTGATTCTGATGAGCATGGGAAACTAGTTGATCAGAAACTGTATATGGACATTGTTGGGTCCCTTCTATATCTCACAACAAGTAGGCCTGATATAATGTTTGATATATGTCTTTGTGCTAGGTTCCAGGTGAACCCTAAAGAATCTCACCTAGTTTTATTAAAAAGAATTTTGAGATATATAAAGAGTTGCCCAAATCTAGGACTCTGGTATCCTACTGAGTCAGAATTTGAGTTGACTTGATACTCAGATGCTGATTTTACTGGATGTAGAGTAGACAGGAAGAGTACCTCTAGAAAATGCTAGTTCTTGGGTGCTAGGCTTGTCTCTTAGTTTTGTAAAAATAAGTCATCTGTGTCTACATCAACAACATAAGCTGAATATATAACAGCTGGCAGTTGTTGTTCCCAGATGCTATGGATACAAAATCAACTCCTTGATTATAGATATAACTTAAATAATTCAACTATATTTTGTGATAGTACTAGTGCTATTTCTATAGCACAGAATCCAGTCCATCATTCTAGGAAAAAGCATATTGATGTAAGGCATCATTTTATTAGGGAGTGTGTGGACAAAAAGAAAATTAATCTCACCTTCATCCCTACTTATTTGGAAAGGGCAGATATTTTCACCAAACCCTTGGATGAAAAGAAACATCTATTCTTTATGAATCAGCTTGTTATGATTAATGGAGATCAGATTATTTGACTTTTTGTCTGAGATCGACGATTTGTTGACAGATCGTCAAACGGAGATCGGCGATCTGCTAGCGTCTCGTGAAGTTGATCGTCGAACTGAGATCGACGATCACTTCTTAGTGAAATAATTATCGTCGAACGAAGATCGATGATTTTTAGTTTAGAGAATTCATCATCGATCTGAGATCGACAATTTATTCCTTCCCATCAATCTGCAGTTATCGAACTCATTTTATATTAAAATATTTCGCAAACCACGGATTTGAAGTCATTTTTTATTAGTTAATTCACCCAACTATTCCGTCTCTTCGTTTTCTTAAACCTTATAATCAAGGGTTTAGACGAAAATAGTACCGCGCTTTCTATTTCCCTTCTGCACTTGATCTTTGTTTTCTTTGCAGGAACTCTCAAATGGAAATCACATCGGCGATTCTGTCAAGAATGAAGTTCGATTCTGTCTTCGACATTGATTTTGAATCATTCAAGCACTGTGACCAGATTTTTCAGGATGTGTTGAAGTTGTTTGATGAGCCAAGGTTACAGAAGTTGATGATGACAAGGATGAAGTTTCCAGTGACAGAAATTAAGGAATGGGCTTATACATAATCATCCCTAGATGGACAGTCGTTGGTTGGAACCATTTCTGAACAGGCGGTAAGTCTAACCCCTGACATTCTTACTGAAATCTTTGGTTTTGTTAATGGTGAAGATGATATTGAAATGGATAAGGAAGAGTTTGTTGCCATGCTCGCCAGAATGGGTCATGCTGATGCAAACCCTAGCAAGCTTTTGAAGAAGAACTTGTCGCCTCAATACAAGTTCTTGGAAGATATTATGGGAAAAGTGTTGCTTGGGAAGCACACTGCCCATGATAACATTTCCAGGCATCAGTTTCTTTTGATGAGTGCCTTGGTAAATCAGAAGGCAGTGAATTGGGCTGCAGTAAATCAGAAGGCAGTGAAAACAAATAAGAGAGAGGTCTCTCTTGGCAGACTTTTGGGGATTTTTCTCACTAAAAAATGCCCTGAATTGTTGACATCCCCAACAGTCTTTATTAATGCTTATAAGAGGCTGACCCCAATTTTATTTGGAAAGTGGGAGAGGACCATCTCTAGGCCCTCCAGGGCTCCCTCCTCCCACAGGGCATCTGAGGACACAAGGACTGTTTCAGTCACTCCTCACCCAAGGGAAGATGAACCAGAGATTCCTCCTTCCCCACCTCCATCTCCAGCTAGACCACCTTCTCCATTGCAACATCAACCAACTCCACCTCTAATCCCTCCTCCATCTCCTCCTCTAGTATCTCCATCTTCAACTTATCTAGAGGAGACCCCTTCCACTACCATTTCAATCCAAATCTCACCCAACTTTGATCTTAACATTCCTTCACAAACTCCATCTCCTTCTCCTTCTCCATCTCATTCACCATCTCATGAACCTTCCCCCCATCCAGAGCACATGGATATCCCTGAATCAGCCATTCCCACTACCACTTCCACCATTTGTACAGCTTGTGGACAATCCACTTCTTCTCTACCATCCACATCTTTTGATCCATCTGCTCTCATTGCTCTTCTGGCACCTACCATCAAAACTATTGTAGAGGATGCCATTGCACCTCTCCTAGCTTCCATCAATTCCATTGTTGCCTCTATCTCTGGCCCTTCTTCATCTAGGGGCCTGACAACATACATTACTGCTACCAGGCAGGGGGAGATGTCCAGTGAAGAAGTTCCCCCTCCTCCAACAGTTGCAGCAGTAGAGACAACTACAGTTTTGTCAGTTGCAGATACAGTTTTGATAGATGCATAGCTTGAGACATTTTTGACAGATGATCCTATTGACTCTTTGGAAGTAGAGGTTCTTTCTGTTGGACATACTATCCATCCTTTAGGTGAAATGTCTGATATCCTAGATCTTTTTAATCTTTTTTATAGCTCAATTCTTTTATTTGTTACACCTTAGTATTGTATAGATATTGTGTGTTGTACTGCTCCAGTGAGCACATATATTTTGCAATAGTGTCTTCAGATCTTTTCAGCTCCAGTGACTGAGCTTTCTATAGCTCCAGAGGCTGAGCCTATCAACATGGCTGAGGTTGAGATTTCAGAGCCCAAGGCTTTATCTCCTCCAACCTATGTCTGTTCTACTTCTCCAGTCCAAGATTTGGATGAAATTATAGCTGCTGATATAGCTGAAGAACTTTCAGTTTCAGTTACAAAAGAAGTAATTGCAGAGATTGATGCTCTATATGATAATCCCCAAGGATCTTTTAATGATGATCAAGCTGAAGATTCAGATTCAGATTCAGATGACAGTAAAAAGGAGAAAATGTCAACGAAGAGGAAAGTTCTAGTGAAGGCAGTGCCAAAGTCTAATCCTCAAGATGACATCCCTTACTTTATCAGGCACAACACTACTCTCACTAAATCAACTCCTCATTGGATGATATTTTCTAAGAATGAGTTGAAGGCTCAAAAGAAAAGGAGAAAGAGTGGTTCCTCTCCTGTTAAAGTTTTCAAGAAGGATCCACCTCCTCCTCCTCCTTCAGCAGGTGCTATGGGCAATGTTGCTTCTAGAACTGCAACCTCCTCCCATCAGTAGAGATCTTATACCCATCAATCTCATAGTAGACCATCCAGGTCTTACTCTAGGGGTTATTCAAGAGGGAGAGGTAGACAGCATGATCAGGCTAACAAAGAAGACAGTTCAGATTTCAGCAGGAAATTCAGAATTCTTGGGAAGTTAAGTGAAGTCAGACCTCCTCCAAACCTTCATAACAGTCAGTCCCAGCAATTAGCAAAAGAAATAAAGTTTCAAGAACAATCTATTAAGCACAGAAAGCATCAGAAGCTTTCTCTTGATTCAGAAGAAGATTCATCACAGTATGAACCTGAGCTAGATCCAAATCTCAGGATGGCTAGGTTTCATGAACTGATTTCTCTCTCCCAGATGAATAAAGCTAGAGAAGAAGGAGCTGACCCATATTAATTTTCAACAATGTCTAAATACAGGGAGAAAGAGCTTGAAAAATTTGTTGTAGATAAGAATATTTTTGATGCTAATGCTTACATGCAGGTTCACCCTGAGGCAGTTGTTCCCAGAGCAGCATCTCTAAAGGTTCTTGGTGAAGCTGACTAAAAGATGTCAACACAGCAAGCAACAGATTCTAAAAGAAAAATTGAATTTTCTAAGCCAGCTCCTGACAAGTATTAGAACTCTTTCATTTTTGTGTTTATATCTCTTTTTGTAAATATCTGTTGAATTCTTTTTATATTCATGACAGATATGTTTGCTTAGATTTGCTGTTGTATTCCTTTTGTTATTTTGTTTAGTGACCTCACCCAAATAGGGGGAGATTGTTGGACCCCTAATTTTGATTTGGGCTAGGTTCACTAATATAGGTTGTATCAGACCCACATTGTATAGCCAGGGTCTAGTCTAGTGTCTTTGGTGTCAGTTAGGTTAACATCTCAGTGAGACAAGATCAAGACATCAGAGACTTAGAAGATAGTAGAGACTAAACAAGGCATAAATTGACTATGTGAAAAGAGCTCAATGATCTTCGTTCTGCGTTCGACGATCTCAGAGTCAATCTCTTAATGCTGAGATTGACGATTGCTGAACTTAGTTCGACGATCTCTGATCTACTTTCAGGATTGAGATCGACGATCAACCATCTCAATTCTACGATCTTGAAGCCCAGTTTGGGAAGCAAAATTTCAGTTCAATGATCACAGGGCTCAGCTCAACAATAGAGTATGTTTGAGTTCGACGATCTCAGGACCAGATCGATGATAACTGCCAGATCAACAATTATTTTTTGCAGTTATTATTATCCATTATTGCCTGAATATTTTCTTGCTTATATGACACTGAGTAATTGATGCATATATTCTCTAAATATAGTCGTTCCTTGATAAGCATTAATTACTGGTATTCACAGAGTTATTATACAGCTATTCATGGGATAGTTAGGGAAATGAATTTAATTCCATTATAGCTATTACATAAATTCCCATGATTTCAGCAGTCAATCAAGGTGTGCCAGTTCGAATTCAGATTGGGTTATTCAAAGTAATGATACATAGTGAATCAAGCCACAGAAACATACAAACATTCACACAGAGAACACAAGAAAGAAAAAGAACAGTTTTCAGTTCACAAGTGTTCTTCCAGGAAGCAAGAAGAGAATCAGTCTAAGCTTTCTGGAAATCAAGACCTACACCCTGTACAAGACTTTGGATTCCTGAACCATTCAAGATCACAGGACAAGCCTTGACATCATCAGGATCACTCTCAAGTCTTCTCTCATTTGTTTGAGAACAGAGAAGACAACTCAACTTTTACTTTCCCCCACTATATACAAGGTTCTTACTCCCTTCAAAAGTAATTCTTTGTTGTGAGGTCTCCTAATCAAAATAATTAGGTGGTTTTCAGGCACATGATTAAAAGCCAGAAGGGTTGCAATATCTCCCTGGAAATAGATATTATTTGGTGGCAGTCACCTGATCAAAAACTTGAGAGTGATTCCTACTAAGATGGTAGAAGAGTGGATGTACCTAGATTTGGGGAACCACTATAAATTTCTTGTGTCATCTGGTTGCTCATTTTCTTTTTGCCCTTGCTTATTGCTGTGATAATTAGAATAGCTTGCATATTTTCTTTTATTTATTTATTATTGGTATCACATATATTTTAACTCTGATATAAAGTAAAAACAGCCAAAAAGTTTTAATACTCTATTCACCCTCCCTCTAGAGTAGATCTGAATAACCTACTTCTTTCAATTGATATCAGAGGATTATCAATTGCATTAAGTCATTTCTTTCACAATATTCTGCCTCTCCAGCATCTTAGGTGTTGAGAGCGTTGAGTGACCACGCCTCACTTAACGCTTTTTGCCTTAGACAAATTTTTGTGTTTAAAAACACTGGCTTTGACTGACTGAGTGTTACTCAACACTTATGAAGCTATGACATTGAGTGGATGACCTTGACTCAATGCCTGTGGACTTAGCCACATTTCTGCCTCACACAACTCTAAACTGAGTTCGACGAATGCTGAACTGAGTTCGATGAACTGTGAGCTCAGCTCGACAAATTTTGAACTTAGTTCGACGAATTCAGAATCTAGTTCAACTGACAGCCATTTTGCTGCATGGCATTGAGTGAGTTGACTTCACTCAATGCTTGTGGACTTAGCCACTTTCTCATTTTGGCACTACTTTGGCTTTGACTGAATAGGATTCACACAGTGCTATAAGTCATTTGACATTGAGTGAGTCACCTTCACTCAACGCCTATGAACTTAGATTTCTGTCAGTCCACATCTTAGGTAAGTGTTTACCTGACTTAACCACTTAGGCTACTTATCCCATCACTGTCAACTACAACTATATATATATCATTGATAAGATTGACTTCCTCAAAGCTAGTACATTGTGGGAAATGAACCCAATAATCTCCCCCTATTTGAGGAAGTCAAAACTCTTAAGCAAGTGAGTCAATGACATACACAGAACCATGCAGCAATAAGCATAAAAACTATATAATCGAGAAGTAATCTATAGTTACCACACTTCCCTTCCTGCATAGTGGAACTCACTACACCTGCTTCCCCTGAATTGCTGCTACCACACTAGAACATTAATCTGATCATCTGATCATCTTTTTCTCCCCCTTTTGACTTCAGCAAATAGTTGGTAGGATTAATCTAATCATCTGATCATCTTCTCCCCCTCAATTAGGCTGCAGTGAATTGTTGGAATTGTGTTGGACATGCTCCCCCTCAATTGGAGAATCTTCATTTATTTAAAGAATAATTCCATTTGCAAAATACCAAATAGCTTGCAACCAGATGAGGAGAAACTGAAGCTATACTAAGTTTAACATACCCAACTCAAATTTGAAGGTGTTAAACTTGGCTTCATCTAGTGGCTTAGTGAATATGGCAACCACTTGTTTGTTTGTTGGATCAAACTCAAGGGTGATGTCTTCACATTCCACATGCTCCCTAATGAAATGATATCTAATCTCTATGTGCTTAGTCCTACTATGGGAGACAGGATTACTAGTAATTGAGATTGTACTAGTAGAATCATAGAATAGAGGAGTTCTACTTATCTGGAGGTTATAGTCTTTAAGCCGGTGCTGTATCCACAACAACTGAGCACAATAGCTACCTACTGAGATATACTCTCACTTTGTAGTCGATATTGCAACACTGGTTTGTTTTTTGCTGTTCCAAGATACCAGTCTCCCTCCCAAGAACTGACAGGTGCCAGATGTGCTCTTCCTGTCCTCTTTGCAGTCTGCAAAATCTATATCTGAATAGCCTGTTAGTTCAAACTCCCCATTTCTAGGGTACCATAGACCAAGATATGGAGTGCCCTTAAGATACCTCAAAATTCTCTTAGCTGCAGAGTAGTGAGATTCTTTAGGGCAAGCCTGATACCTAGCACAAACACATGTAGCATACATGATATCTGGCCTACTTGTAGTCAGATATAGAAGGGAGCCAATTATCCCTCTATATAAAGTTTCATCAACAGGTTTCCCTGCCTCATCTTTTTCTACAGGCATACTTGACCCCATGTGAGTTCTCATGGTGGAGGAGTTCTTGAAATACTTAATTAAAGAGCCTAAACACCGAGAGGGAGGGGGGGTGAATAGGTTCAAATATTTCCTTTAATATTTTAGGCAATTAAACATATCTTACTTTGCACAAACAAAATAAAACATGGCACCGAACATTCACAGCACAAAGAACACCAGATATATAGTGGTTCCCCAAGATATGGGTACGTACACTTTCCCCCTTCGCCTATCCAATAGAGTACTGGACTCAGCCTAACTTCTTTCCTCTTTCTCAGATCCAAAGATCCTATAACTCAGAACCAGAATAGTTCCTACACCTCAGACTTTTGCAAGTCCTACCTCAGATCCTTCCTAGAATCCTATCTCAGCCCTCAACCCTACCTCAGCCCTTATCTCTAGGCTTACAAATCAGACTTTTGCAAGTCCTACCACTCAGGCTCACAACCCTACCTCAGCCTTTATAAATATAGGCTTGCAACTCAGATCTACAACAACTCCTACAAGTAATTGTAATAAAAGATATACAAAAGATATCACCAGATAGATCCCTCTTTTGATGTTCTTCTTGATCAGTTCTTGATCTTTAGTCCCAACCAGACTTAGCTGTTTTAAAGCTTCTTGATAGAACAAAATAAGGTTGGACTATTCTTGATGTAGATATTGATCCACTGTTAGCTCCTTCCTTGAATTCAAAATGAGATCTAAATCTTCTCTGCTGACTGTTCTAGATCTGCCTTCTTAAAGGGTTTCCCCTTTTCTGGTTGTGAATCTTCTCTCTCTTTGTTGATGGCTTTTCTTGACTTTTCTAAGTTGTTGTTTGTTGTTAAGGATCAACCCTTAATATAGAGATTAGTCATGGTTACCGGCTGATCTGGGTTTTAACAACCTTTTGTTAGTTCTGACAAAGGTGTTAGACTTGTTGGTAATGACAGTTGTCGACCCACCAGTCATGACAGTTGATTCCTTAGAGATTCTACAATACAGCATGATCCACTCAGCAATCTGCTTCTCTTGTGTCGACACAAGTAGACAAAGTGTTGACACAAGTCTTGATGATGTCGACACAATACTCCAAGTGTCGACACAGTCATTCTTCTGCTTCTCGACACATCTTCAATTTGTATGTGTCGACACAAGTCCAGTGTGTCGACACAACTGCTTTTGGTCTCAACATAACTGCTGGGTGTCGACACAACCTCTGCTTTAGGTGTCGACACAATCCTTGCCTCAGGTGTCGACATAAGTCCTGCTTTAAGTGTCGACACAATTACTGCCTTTGGTGTCGACATAAGTATTGCTTTAAGTGTCGACATAATTCCTGCCTTTGGTGTCGACATAGCTTCTGGGTGTCGACTCAGTTCCTGGGTGTCGACATAATTTCTGGGTGTCGACACAAATCTGGCTTCTAGTGTCGACACAACTTCTTGTTCTGGTGTCGACACAGTTTTTAGGTGTCGACACAATGATTTGTTGCTGGTGTCGACACAGGTCCCGTATGTCGACACAATTCTTCACAAGTGTCGACACTTGTACTTAGAATATTTTTCTTCTAATCCTTAACCATGCACAAGGAAACTTAAACAAACATCAAATACATATTGATGTATATCATTGACTATGATGAATCTTCTCCAAATCTGGTACATACTTCTAGTGTACCCAACAATCTCCCCCTATTTGGAGAAGTCATAAACCTTAGTCAAAGATATACACCAGTTAAGATAAAACACATAAGACATAGAAGTACATTCATTCCAGTGCAAGTAAACATTCAAACAATGTAAACAATCTAAAATAAACAGTAAAACTGATTTTAATAAGCAAAAAATATTTGTTTTACATGTTTTCTCTTAGAGCAAAAATCAAAAAGTTACATTGTTTCTTATAATAAGCCTAACTATCCTAAGATTTGCTAGGCTCCCTTATGACAATGCCTTGACCAGACTTTATCTTTGCCTTCACAGCTAGTTCTGTATCTTCAGCAGGCTTCTTTCCTTTAAGATCCCTTTTCTTTAGTTCTTCAACTTTTATTTTTTGCCTTTCAAAGTAGTGAAAGCGCTTAGGAAAATACTTGCTGGGCTCTATAACATTTGCAGGTAGCTTCCTAGCTTTTGCACTCCTCCTATGCTGAAGAATGGCTTCCTGTTTAGCTTGATATTTATTCAAATCCTACTCTGTGTACCACTTTCCCCTATCATAGGTCTTATCCTTAACAACCTTCCATGCAGTCAGAATGATGTTCCTTGATGTAGGGCTCCATTGTTCAAAGTCTGGCTTTAACTCAGCCAATTCTCTAAATCTCTTCTTAGATAACAATTCTTCCCTTTGAGCTTCTTTGGCAGCCTCTGACATTTCAAATTTCTCAAAGACCACATTCTGTGCCTCTTGTGGAGGGCTGTACATTTTTTGCACTTGGTCATGAACCATCTCAAAATTTGCATGAGGATATATAACCTGAGAAACTTCTGGCTGATCTCCCTCTACATATGCAGGTTGTATTCGAGATTCAGCCATATTATCATCATTACATAGAGGAGGGAAGCCAAGAGTAGCTCTGATGGTATTGTAAACCCATTTGGCATGCTCAGAACTAGCTTGGACTAACACTCTCTCCCCCTTTAGGAATTCTCTTTCAATATGATCTATGAGATCATTCTTATGAAACCTGACTTGACCTTCCAGATGATCAATCCATTCTCTGTAGTAGACCCCAAATTTATGAATTTGAGTTGTAATAGCTGTTTGGGCTGCCACTATCGCCATTTTGACCGCAGTTAGATCAGTCTCAATTTGTTTTGTAACTTTTGTTTTGACAGCAACAAATAGGGCTGCAATCTTTGTGAGAATTTACTTATGAGAATCCGTGAGATTCTCATATGTTCAAAATTGATTTTCTAAGATATAGGCCTGTTTCTCTGCCAAAACAGCTGCTTGAGTTTTCAGTTCCTGCTACTGAGTGGCCAGATACACAACTGCATGGCCTCCTTTCTCAAAGCAGTCTGTCATTTCTTTCTTGTGCAGACTCACTTCAAATCTGATTAACTTGATTTCCTGAGCTAGATGGTTTTGCAGCTCCTTATGAGATTCATCCACATACTTTTCAAGAGCAGTACTTTGAGCATCCAGTTTTAGTTGCAGTTGGTCCATTAAGGAAAACAACTCCACTTCTAGGTAGGTATAAGCACTACCAGACCTAGACCCTTCACACAGCAACAGTGGAGCGGGCTCTCCACTTCTAGGTAGGTATAAGCACTACCAGACCTAGACCCCTCTCATACGCCTCTGTACACGTCTTAGGTGCACTCTAGAGTTTTGCGTACGTATTTTGCTGACTACCCGTCAGTCTTGTAGGTCGAGTGTACGTCTTCGGGGATTCCGCAGTATTATATATTTAGCATACTGGCCCCTCCACCCGTACTCCTCGCCCGAGTCATCGTACTGCCATCGGTGCATCGACTGGCCAGTCCCGCGTGACTCGCCACTAATTTTATGCACATGCAAGGTATTAATCTGAGCTTCCTGCTCGTACTGATATTGTCAACACATTCCCTCCAATCCAATTTGGGTGAGCAAGTGCTTGTATCCCTCCAACCTTAAGAAACAGGTGAGCAAGCCACTCGTATCCCTCCAACCCGGTTAGGATGAGTTCATTACTTGTATCCCTCCAACCTTGTGAAACAGGTGAGCAAGTAACCCATATGGTGTTTCCGACCTTATTTAACCGGCGAACCTATCGCGTAGAACTCCAAGCCTATTAGACTACTCTCGTCTAAGGTTTATTATACATAGTGATTTAGAGTGAATCCCAGGACTGCCCAAGGCATGCCCCGTGAGGGGGTCTCGAGGGCACTAGGAACCAAGACGGGCATGAAACCCGAAGTTCCCTTTCGCAAGGATAATTACTTTTTGTTGATGTCTACCCAAGATCCACAACCAACTCTCATTGTTACTTTAGGATTATTCTGATGACTTAAGGTATCATTATCGGAAAGGCGACGGTCTTCCGTCGGACTCCGTTATGCCTATTGTAAAGTGATTTGCACTCTATCACTCGTTACTATGCTTATGATGCTATCCACACCACCCGAGTTTATTCCCAATTTCCACAACTATCCCATTTTATTCTATCTCCCGGTGGTCCTAGTAGAGTAAACCTACTTATTCTAAATGTAGCCCCAGACCTAATACCTCCCTGCCATTTCCAAATTACACTACCATCCCCATCGTTCTGTTCATTAATCTAGGGTGGTATTATCTAGATAGGTATTTACGTACGATGCTTCTATCGAGACTGAGCGACTAGGGTAAGATGACCTAACTAATGATCACTTGAATGGACTTCCAAATGCAATGTATTGTTTTTAATCACATGAGACTATGATACATCGATTTATTCAATATTTATTCTCCACCAGAATCAGTCAATTATTGTTAAGGGTAAAATTGTCATTTTCTCGTATACTTATAAATTAAATCTTCAATTTATCAAGTCGTATCTCAAGGGCTCGAATATGTCTCCCATGAGTTTAAATAATATCATTAGGGTTTTGTAAATCTTCTAAACCCTAGTTTGATTCATTTTAGAAAATGCATAAGTGTTCACCAAATTCTCAAAATTGTCAAATTCACTAAGTGTGGGATTTTTGCTCCCCAAAAATCCCGACTAATTTAGGGTTTGAAATTATACCCTACTGGTCTACTAAATCAGGGGGTGTGCATTCTAAATGCACCCCTTAGTCAAATATCAAAACAAGTTTTACATTTGCTATTTGCACCCCGAGCCTAAGTAGTTCAATTCTTGCATGTGGGACTTTCCCAACATGACTTGTTCCAATTTCAGAGAAATTTCTACCACTGGTCTATATGGTCCCTCATGGTCAGCCACCAAAATTTGGGGCCATTTGGAGTTAGCTAACTCCAAGAATCACCTAGTTAAGCCCTAGGGGTATTTTGGTAATTTCCCCATATTTTATTTCCCAATCAAGCCCATTTTTGGGCAGGGCCTGAATATGCCCTAATTATACCTCTGACCAAAATCTCAGGTCAAGGGGGCTTCTGGTTTGGCTTGGGAAGCCATTTGAAATTCTGCAAAATTGCTATTTGCAGCCCAAGTCAAATATTATTTCTCAAACATGCAAGTGAGATTCCTCATCATGCAGTGCATCAATTTAGCCCAAATTTTAACCATGGGTCTAATATACCCATGAGAGGGTGCCACCAAAATTTGGGGCCATTTGGAGTTAGGAAACTCCAAAAATCACATTTATTTACTTTTGGGTATTTTTGTAAAAACAATAGCAAAATGTTCCCCAAAAATTCTGATTTTTGGGGAGGGCCTAGATAAGCCTAATTTAGTAACCTAGCCCAAATTTCAGCCCATTTAAACCAAGGGTTTGGGCTGAGGAAATATTTGAATTTCTGTCCTACCCTAAGATCAGTCCTAGTAAAATGGACCTACAGGACAAACCACTTAACCAAAATTAATGTGTAATATGTCAAATTAAAGGTAACACAAATACCTATAATTGTTATGTTGAACACAATTTATGAAAAGGACCAGAGGTGCCATGAAAATTCACATGCAAGGATCTATTTTTATAAGGCAGAAATGGATACTATTCATAAACCTAAATAATAACAATTTTATTCATAATATATAACCCAGCCGCACGGATCTTAAAGGCAATCGGACGGCTGCTGCGTTTCTTCTCCATGCAAGCCTGCATGGCCAAAACCGACGCAGGGTGGTTTTGCGGGGTGATTCCCGGCCATCGCCGGCGGCGGGACCTCCGGCCAAGGCCTTCCCCGGCCTCACGGTGGTCGGGGCTAGGGCTGGCCGGCGACTGGGCGGCGGAGAGCGGCGGACGGCGGCGGCGCAACCAAACCGAAAAGCTCCCAGGCCGCCATTTTTACACAGATTTTTGAGCTTTTTGATTCCTAACGTCGGGCTCGTTTGAGCTCGACCTCTAGCCTAGTTGATCTAGGATTCTAGTACACTTGGAGGGGAGGGGATACGGACCTGTGGTGGTGGCTGAGGCTGAGGGTGGCGGCGGTTTCCCATGGCATGAATATTCCGACGAGTTCCTCGGCTTGCCATGGCTGCAGGTGGCTTCCTTCCTCTCTCTCTCTCTCTGGGGTAGGGATGAAGTGGGAGTGAGTGTGTGAGGTCGGTTTTGGGCTGAGATAAGAGGGGGGGGCGACTTCACCAATGTAATGGCGATTTCACCAAGGTGAGGGTTTCACCAAGGTGGGGGGGGGGGGCTCGGGTTGGTGTGTGTGGGCTGGCTGGCTGCTTGGGAGTGGGCCCCACTACTCCAGCTAGGTTAATTAGATCCTAAGGGTCGGGTTCCAAGGTTGGGGCCAAGGTGGGTGGTGGAGAAAAGGAGGGTTGGCTCTTTTGAATGATATGGTTTAGGTTAGGTCAGGTTTGGGCTTTGGCTGGACCCAAGGTTGCATGGTGGGGTCCCCACACTTCCTAATACCCCTACATGGTCAGCCAACCCATCATGGGTTGGTGGGATGAGCCCAAATGGTCCAAACCCATTTCTTAGCATCTTCTCTCTCCTACTCCTCCTCTTTTCTCTCTCCTAAGTGTTCTCCCAAAAGTACTATTGCAAGACCCTATTTTTCTCTCCCCTAGGGTTTATAAGGTCACTTTAGGCCCACATGATGAATTTGGGTTGGTTTGGGTGGACCCAACCTAGTGAAATGGGCTAGGGCACCATTTTCACTATTTAGGTCAACATGTTGACTTGACCCAACATGGGTCAACTAGTTGACCCCATGGCCTACCCTAGGGTCCACTTAGATTGTATTTAGGGTTAGGGAAATGTGGTGGGGTCATGGTGTGGTTAGGGTTTGTATTTAGCCTAGTTTGACCTAGGTTGACTTGGGCCCCATAGTGGGTCCCACATGGTCTAAATCCTCCTCCTAGGGTCAAACCTAGCTAAACCCTAGCATCCATCATATGCCTAACCCAATCTAAGTTATTTGAAGTTTGGGATGTTACAACATCCACTTTCCCTCCCACTGATCCAACTATCTTGTTGGACTAGGCACTTCTCCAAAGCTTGCTCCAAAGAGCTTACACCTCAAATCCCTTATGATCTTTAAGTCTTCTCCAAGACTTACTTCTCATCCACAAGGGCCTACAACTCAGTGGTCAACAAACCACCTACCTCAAACTATTAAGCCCTACACTCAGGCTAGGAGGGCAGCCCTACCTTAGATCCACTAGGGATCCTACCTCAGAGCTCTACAGTGCTCCTACGCTCAGTGACCCTCTAGCCAACTACCTCGGCCTTATCTATAAGGCCTACAGCTCAGGTTTTTCAGCCCTACAACTTCAGGCACAAGGCCCTACTCTCAGAGTGTTACAACACTCCTGCAGCTCAGTACCCTTCCAAGTACCTACCTCAGTGCCCTTCCAAGCACCTACAGCTCAGTGATAAACCTATCACCTACCTCAGGCCTAAAGGGCCTACACTCAGATCCACACTTAGATCCTACCTCAGAGAGCAACACTCTCCTACCTCAGGTAGTTAAGCCCTATAGCTCAGATCCACACTTGGATCCTATAGGATGAATGTGGGTTGGTGGTAACTCTTGACACAAGAGATATTTCTCTGTGTCAAGCTTCTTGACTGAGGTAAACTCAACCCAACTTATTACTACAGGATTTTTGTTCCCGAGTCTACCTTTACTGAACTAATAAGTACTTAGTCCTAACTACTTCCACAACAACAAGTGTATATTTACTTGAGCTGGAAGTGACTTGCAAAACAATGTTCTGCTTCTTTCTAAACTGAGCCTGAAGCTCAGTCCTAACTACTTCTTCACAGAACCAGGGATTTTTCCTGCTGGAACTGAAAAGTTACTGCAGCTAATTGTTGCTACCTGAGCTGAGAAAATCTCAGCTTTAACTTTGCATACTAAGATTGCTCTGCCTCTTCTTCCTTTCCTGGGCTGGGTTGATTCAGCCCTATCTTTGACTCCTAAGGAATATTCCCATGAGCCTTCTTTCAGATTTCTACTTCTTCAAGCTTCTTCTCTTCACAGCTTCCAGATTAAGATCTTTAGGATGTTGCTTGTATAGTTGGAACTGTGAAGAACTTACAGCAAGGATTGTCCCTTGGCTGCTTCCTCTTTCCTCAGAGAAAATACTTTGAAATGATGATATCAATGAAGAAGACAACAACTAACTTGTTGTTGAAGATGTTCATACCAACAACTACCTTGCTCATTGTCTTATTGACTCTAGCTTCTTGTTCTTCAGCTCCACAACAATGGCGGAGAAGAAGAACAGCCTTGTTGCTTTTCCAAAAGCTTTTTTTCTCTGTAAAAGCCCATTTATTTTATTGATTGTGTCCCAACGGCTCTTGCTCAGTGGGCCCCACATAATTAATGGCCAGCATCAACTTTTCTTTAACGCCAATTGTCGTACAGTTTGTCTGCGGCAACATTTGTCGCGTACTATAGCCATCCCGCCACTAATTTGAAATTTGTTGACTTTTTCACTTGCTGATGTCATCAGTTGTGGACTTACCCAAAAATCAAACAACATTAGCATAGGCGTTGAGTGAGTAAGCATCACTCAACGCCAAAATAATTAGATTTACTCTCCACTAGGCGTTGACAGCCTTTTTTGAGCAACCTCCACTCAACACTTTTTGCCTTAACCATATTTCTGCCTCTGCAACATCTTAGGCAATGAGAGCATTGAGTGAGCATGCCTCACTAAACGCTTTCTTCCTTAGCCAATTTTCTGCCTCTACAGCATCTTAACTAGGCATTGAGAGCGTTAAGTATGCACTCCTCACTCAATGTTTTCTGCCTTAGGCATTTTCCTGCTTAACTGTCTCAGTTCTTTCTTGTTCTCTTCTGAGACAAATACTTGTCTCATCAGTTATGCTGAGACTGACACTTTTCTCAGCGGTTATGCTGAGACTAACACTTGTCTCAGCGGTTTTTGCCTTAGACAAAATCCTGAACTTAGTTCTACGAATGCTAAACTGAGTTCGACAAATGGTGAGCTCAGCTCAACGAACATTGAACTCAGGTCGACGAATCCTCAACTGAGCTTGACAAACTCAGAATCTCAAGCTCTGAATTTAGCTCGACAAATGATGAGTTGAGCTCGACAAACTCTGAACTCAGTTCGAAAAATTTTGAACTGAGCTTGACGAATTCTTTCATGCTGTCTCAGCGGTTATGCTGAGACATTCTTCTCAGCTGTCTCAGCTGTCTCGACGTTTTTTCCTTAGTCAAAATAGCTGACTTCCAGCTTACTCTTTTTGTTCATATTAGCGGTTATGCTGAGATAATCTTCTCAGTTATCTCGACATTTTTACCTTAGTCAAATTATCTGACTTCGAGCTCACTCTTTTTGTTCACCTTTCCAATCAAGGACAACCTGCATGCATGAACTTAAGCATACATCAAATACACTAATGCTCTTAGTCTTGATGGTGATTCCTCTTCAAATCCACTCTAGGGAACATTGTGGGCAATGGACCCAATAGTTCCTCCAACAAAGTTTTTCTGTATTGTGAGGAGAGTTAGAGCAGAAAATTCTCGGCTCTAGTTGTTGTCACCGAGAAATTTCTCTGAGTCAAAGTTAATTAAATTATTTCTTGTTGTAGTATCCTTCTGGATCTGAGCTGTAGGTACTTAGGCCGAAGGTATGGCAAATTTTCGTGAGTTTTAGGAGAGGGCTCCTCTCTTAGTGTAGGATCTTGATGGGATCTGAGGTAGGTGAGTTTTACTCACTGATAAGTAGGGCAGTTTTGCCTGAACTATAGGAGAGTTTATCTCTCTGAGTTATAGGAGCAAGTTTGCTCTGAGGTAGGGCTATCCTCCATAGCCTGAGTAGTAAGGCTTAATTTCCTGAGGTAGGTGATACTTATATCCCTGAGTGTAGGCCCTTGTGGCTGAGGTGTAAGTCTAGGAGTAGACTGAGAGATCCTAAAGGATCTGAGGTGTAAGCTCCTTGGAGCATTCTTTTGGAGAAGTTCCTTGACTAACAGGAAGTTAGCAAGGTGGGAGAAGAGTGGATGTACCCATAATTTTGGGGAACCACTATAAAATACTTGTGTGCTTTTCTGTGAGTTTTTTTTCTGCTTGTAGGTTCTTAAAAGCTCTCATCTATTCAATCACAAAGTAACATAAGAAGAAACAAAAAAGAAACTCAGAAGACCTAGACAAACCAATTCATACCCCCCCCCCTCAAGGTTGTTAGCTACCTTGAAAATAAGATTTTTCAAGTGGTATCAGAGGGAGGTTACTCAAAAAGGATTTAATAATCTGAGTGATATCCAAATGTAGCTGCAGTTAAGTGATCATGGGCTCTAGAGAGAGCCAGAGAGAGCTGAGTTCTATGAAACTCCCCATCTACAGGAAGGAGTATTTTGGAATATAGAAAGAGAGGGTTAGGCTATTTATCGAAGCCGATGATCCAAGGATCTTTGCAACAGTCACGGAGGGACTTTTCATTCCTATGAAGGTCTCTGCTCTAAATGCCAACATCAATACACCAAATACATACTCTGAGATGACAAAGGATGAGGTCATCTTAGCAGGTTTGGACAAGATAGCATAGAATATCATTGCCAGTGTTGTTGATGATTCAACCTTTCTGAACTTGGTTCACTACCAGACCTCCAAGGAGATGCTGGACACACTTGTGGTCTACATGGAGGGTACTGAAGACGTGAGGGATAAAAGGAAGTCTCTACTCAACAGGAGTATGAGGCTTTCTGGCAAAACTTGAAAGAGAACATAGATGCCTGTTATGAAAGATTTTTCAGGATCATAAATGAGTTGAAGACCTATGGAAGGGTCTTCAATAATTATGAAATAAATGACAAGTTTCTCAGATCTCTCACTAGAGACTGGGATACCAAGACTTGTGTCATAAGAGAGGTGGCTAAGCTTGCTAAAAATCCTCCCCAAACATTGTTTGGAAAGCTGCTCTCCTATGAGATGCAACTAGCTGCCAGAAAAGAGGAGGAGGCCACCAGCAAATCCCTGGACAAGGAAAATTCCTTGGCCTTCAGAGCAGAGAGAACAAGGAAGGGCAAGGAGAGGATTCCCTCTCCTCCAAGAAGTCCAGCTGAGTCAAACATCTCAGAATCAGAAGCATCAGATGCCAGCATGTCTGATGAGGATTTTGCAGCTTTCTCCAGGCAACTCTAGAGGCTGATGAAGAAGAAGAATTAGAAAAAGAGGCCATCCAATTCCAATCATCACAGGAAGAATCAGTCCATGACTGACAGGTATGGCTCCAAACCTATTAAATATAACTCTTCTAAAGTAGTTTGCTACAGTTACAGCAAGCCTGGGCACATGATAGCTGACTGCCCAGAGAAGAGGAAGGAGGCTGAGTAGAAGAAGCAGCATCAATACAAAGGGAAGAAGGAGAAATCCATCATTGCTAAGAAGGAAAAGAGTTGGACAGACTGATTATCATCTAAGTCTGAAGAAGAGGAAGCCTACATTGGGCTAGTTACTGTTGCTAAAGATAAAGTTGTTGCAGCAGGAGAAGTCAATCCTCCAGTAAGGATAGGAATCAAAGCCCTCTAACACTATCAGATAGTGACTCAGGGGAGGATGAAGATGCCTACAACAATAGAGGTTTGATGGCAATGACAGATGAAGAGGGCAGCCAAGATCAGCCTAGTCAAAGCAAGGTACATTCATTACCTAATTCTGCTTCTCTATCTGAGTATGAGACCAATCCTTGCTCAGAAACCTCTTCACACACTAGTGAAGAAGATTTTGGATCTGAAGGATATGTCAATCAACCGATTGACAAGTATGGAGAACTTTTGAATGCCTTCAAGAAGTTCAAGGAATTTTTTAAGAATCAAGCTAAAGATATTTCATCTCTAAAGCTTGAAGTTTCCCAGCAGACTGTAACAGTTAATCTGCTGGACTAGAAAGCTAGGGAAATAAGCCAACTAAAGTCCCTCTTGGACATCCAGATAGCCAACAACAAGCACAAGAACTATCTTATCAGGGAGCTTGAAGATAAGCTTGAGAAGGAGAAAAGAATAGTGGCTAGCTATTCTAAGCCAAGGACAGTACTACCCTTGATAGACACCTTCTCCTCTCAAAAGGGTAAGAAAGGGTTGGGATTCAAGGGAAGCACAAAAGTTGTTCCTTCCAAAAGGAAGGGCAAAGCTCCAGCTCCACCTCATCCTATTGCTTCCAAGCCTCCCATTCTTTTTAGAAAAGTTCTGTTACCTTCTAATAGGTATGACCAGGAAAGCTCCTTTTGTCACTGGGAGAAGGGTTGTTCCTTAGGGGTGAACAAAGATGTTCACTGCCATGGTGAAAGCTCTGGTCGGGTGAGTGCCTTTGGAGCTACCCATGATAAATTTCAAATGGGCCTACCAGGACCATTTGTTTTTGGTGCTTCAGCACCAACACTCAAGAATGTTACTGCAGCCAAGGCTTAGAGTCTGACAGCAAATGTTTAGACTAAGGGCAAGTCTAAGAGTTGGGCTGATCTGGGCATATCTAAAGCCATTAGCAGCATGCGTTCTGAAAAGAAGCTTGTTGTTACTAGCACTCAGGGCAAACCAAATTAGCCAGCTAAAAGACTTACCTTCAGTCAAATTCTAGCTGAAAGAAATCAGAAAAGGGCTGCAACACATCTTCCTCCTATTAAGGCTGCTGCTAACCAAGCTATAGGGCCTACACAGAAGAGAAAAATATAACATACATGATTGTTGGTGTTGTGGTAAGATAGGGCATTTTTCCATTGACTGCTGGTACAATCCTAATGTGGGCAGAGCCAGGGTTAGTCCACCAGTCAAATATTCTGCTGGTGGACATGTTCAGTTTCATACTAATGTGCACCTAGGACCCAAGAAATATTGAGTTCCTAAGGTAAAGTAAACTTTGTATTGCAGGATAGTCCAATTGGCCATACCCTAATATGATACTTAGACAGTGGTTGTTCCAAGCAAATGACTGGAACAAGGAGCAACTTGAAGGAGTTCACTCTAGTACAATATGGACCCAAAGTAATCTTTGGTGGTTCAGATAGAGGTGTAATAAGAGGATATGGCAAGATTACCAATGGCATAGTCACCATCACCAAGGTGGCTTATGTTGAAGGGTTACAACACAACCTTATAAGCATAAGCCAGCTTTTTGATCTTGGCTATGTTATTGTCTTCCACAAGGATGAGTGCCTAATTAGGAGGTCAAGTGACCAAGAGGTCATCTTGACAAGCACTAGGAGTTGAAATGTTTATTGCTTAAACTTTGTATGTCTAGATACATATTCTCCTATCTGTCTAGTGGCAAATGAGAAAGTCTCCTACAATGTCCAGTGGCAAATGAGAAAGTCTCCTACAATGTCCAGTGGCACAAGAGGCTAGCCCATTTGAATTACAAGACTATTGGCAAGCTCTTCAGTCTAGAGCAAGTTAGGAATGGCCCCAATGTGAAGTGCTCCAATTAGGGCATTTCCTCAGCTTGCCAAAAGGTCAAGCAGATAAATGTCTCCTTCAAAGGCATTGGGACTAAAGACTCTGTGAGGTTTTTATACCTCTTGCACATGGACCTATTTGGTCCTATGACAGTTCACAATCTTGGTAGGAAAGTCTACACCCTTGTGGTAGTTGATGACTATTCAAAGTTTACCTAGGTGTTCTTTCTTAAGAAAAAGAATGAGACCCTTGATGTCTTCATGAGGTTTGTCAAGAAAATTCAAAATGAGCTTAACAGTTCTGTTGTCAAAAAAAGAAGTGACAATGGGACTGAATTCCAGTCTGATGGCAAGACAAGGTTTTGTGAAGAGAATGAGATTCATCAAGAATTCTCTTCTCCTAGAACACCCCAGAAAAATGGGATAGTTGAGAGGAAAAACAGGACTCTAATAGAGGCTGGTAGAACACTATTGAGTGATACATCTCTCCCATAATATTTCTGGGTTGAGGCATTAAATACATCATGTCATGTCCTCAATAGGGCCTCTATCACCCAAAGCCACAAGAAGACTCTCTATGAAATCTGGAAGGGCAGAAAACAAAATCTGGGCTATCTCATAATCTTTTGTAGTAAGTGCTTTGTGCTTCACAGTGGCAAGTCCTATGTGACTAAGTTTGTTGTCAAGTCCTTTGATGGAATATTTGTTGGGTACAAAAATCATAGCAAAGCCAATAGGACCTATAACTTGAAAAGCCAAGTTGTAGAAGAATCAGTTCATGTAGTCTTTAATGAGTCTACTATAATTAAAAGTGGGATGCCTAGCTCCTCTTATAGTACTGCAGGTACAGAACAAATGATGGACAAATTGACCATCAAGGAAGCATCACCAGTTATACAAGATGAAGTGGATACTCCAGAAAATCTACCAGATACACTGGGAATGGATGAAGATCAACAAGAGGCTGCACCTGAAGCTGAACCTGTTGCTGAAAAAAGACTGCCACTAGCAGTCAGACACATAAGAGATCATCTAGCAAACAAGATCATTGGTGAGGCAATCCATGGAGTAATAATAAGGAGCAGAAGTCTGAACACAGCCATGTACTCAAGCTTTCTGTCACAAGTAGAGCCTTAGAAGTTTGGAGAGGCCAACACACATCAGCATTGGATTGGAGCTATGCAGGAGGAACTAAACCAGTTCAAGAGGTGCAAAGTCTTGAAGCTGGTTCCCAGACCACAAGGACATAATGTAATTGGAGTCAAGTGGATCTATAGAAACAAGCTTGATGAAAGTGGCATTATAATCAAGAACAAAGCCAGACTAGTGGCTAAGGGGTACATGCAAGAAGAAGGCATTGAATTTGATCAAACCTTTGCCCCTATAGTAAGATTGGAGGCCATTAGATTGTTCCTTACATATGCTGCACACAGGGGATTCAAGGTCTACCAGATGGATGTGAAGTCAGACTTCCTGAATGGTGACTTTAAAGAAGAATTCTATGTTGAGACGCCTTCAGGTTTTGTAGTTCCTAACTCACCTGATTATGTTTATAGACTTAGGAAAGCTCATTATGGGCTGAAGCTAGCCCCTAGAGCATGGTATGAGACTTTGTCTAGTTTCCTCATTGAGAACAAATTCTCAAGGGGTAAAATAGACATGACCATATTCCTAAGGGAATCTAAGGGTAAGATCATCCTAGTTCAGATCTATGCAGATGACATCAACTTTGGATCTACTGATGATAACCTCTGCAATGAGTTTGCTAAACTTATGCAGGGGAAGTTTGAGATGAGCAGTATGGGTGAACTTAAGTTCTTCTTGGACCTCCAAGTAAGACAAACCAATGATGGCTTTTCCATATCCCAGTCTAAGTTCACTAGGGAGTTGATAAAGAAATTTGGCATGGAGAACTGTTGGGTACACTAGAAGTATGTACCAGATTTGGAGAAGATTCATCCTAGTCAATGATATACATCAATATGTATTTGATATATGTTTAAGTTTCCTTGTGCAAGGTTAAGGATTGGAAGAAAAACATTCTAAGTACAAGTGTCGACACTTGTGAAGAATTGTGTCGACACATGAGACCTGTGTCGACACCAGCATCAAAGCATTGTGTCGACACCTAAAAATTCTGTCGACACCAGAACAAGAAGTTGTGTCATCACCAGAAGCCAGATTTATGTCGACACCCAGAAATTGTGTCGACACCCAAGAACTGAGTCGACACCCAGAAACTATGTCGACACCAAAGGCAGGAATTGTGTTGACACTTAAAGGAGGACTTATGTCGACAACAAAGGCAGGAATTGTGTCGACACTTAAAGCAGGACTTATGTCGACACCTGAGGTAAGGATTGTGTCGACACCTAAAGCAGAGGCTGTGTCGACACCCAGCAGTTATGTTGAGACCAAAAGCAGTTGTGTCGACACACTAGACTCGTGTCGACACATACAAATATAAGGTGTGTCGAGAAGCAGAAGAATGACTGTGTCGACACTTGGAGTATTGTGTCGACATCATCAAAACTTGTGTCGACACTTTGTCTATTTGTGTCGACACATGAGAAGCAGATTGCTGAGTGGATCATGTTGTGTTGTAGAATCTCTAAGGAATCAACTGTCATGACTGGTGGGTTGACAGCTATCATTACCAACAGGTCTGACACCTTTGTCAGAACTAACAGAAGGTTGTTACAAACCAGATCAGCCGGTAACCATGAGGAATCTCTATATAAAGGGATGATCCTTAACAACAAACAACAACTTAGAAAAAGCCAGAAAAGCCATCAACAAAGAGAGAGAAGATTCACAACCAGAAAAGGGGAAACCCTTTAAGAAGGCAGATCTAGGACAGTCAGCAGAGAAGATTCAGATCTCATTTTGAATTCAAGGAAGGAGCTGACAGTGGATCAACTTCTACATCAAGAACAGTCCAACCTTATTTTGTTCTATCAAGAAGCTTTGAAATAGCTAAGTCTGGTTGGGACTGAAGATCAAGAACTGATCAAGAAGAACATCAATAGAGGGATATATCTGGTGATATCTTTTGTATATCTTTTATTACAATTACTTGTAGGATCTATTATAGATCTGAGCTGTAAGCCTATATTTATAAAGGCTGAGGTAGGGTCGTGAGCCTGAGTGGTAGGACTTGCAAAAGTCTGAGTTGTAAGCCTAGAGATAAGTGTTGTGGTAGGGCTGATGCCTAAGGTAGGATTCTGGGACGGATTTGAGGTAGGACTTGCAAAAGTCTGAGGTGTAGGAACCATTCTGGTTGTGAGTTGTAGGATCTTTGGATCTGAGAAAGAGGAAAGAAGTTAGGCTGAATCCAGTACTCTTCTAGATAGGCGAAGGGGGAAACTGGACGTACCCATATCTTGGGGAACCACTATATATCTGGTGTCCTTTGTGCTGTGAATGTTCTGTGCTGTGTTTTGTTTTGTTTGTGTAAAGTAAGATATGTTTAATTGCCTAAAATATTAAAGGAAATATTAGAACCTTTTCACCCCCCCCCCCGTTTAGGTGTTTAGGCTCTTGAATTAAGTCTTTCAAGTGGTATCAGAGGGAGGTTACTCAAGGATTGACTTGACAGTCTGTGTAATTCTCCTAGGCAATTTTCAAAATTCAAGAATGGGTTCAAGTGAGAACCAAAAAGAGTTTGGATCAATGAAACTACCTATTTGTAAGAAGGAATGCTTTGGCATATGGAAGGAGAGGGTCAGATTGTTTATGGAAGCTTCTGATCCAAGAATTTACATCACAGTACAGAAAGGACCCTTCATTCCAATGAAGGTATCAGCACTGGATGCAAATATAAAGACTCCTAAGAGTTATTCAGAAATGACAAAGAATGAAATCATCCTGGCAACTCTAGACAAAAGGGCACAAAATATCATTGTAAGTGTCATACATGATGCCACCTTTCAGAATCTGGTGCATTGCAAAACCTCCAAAGAAATGTGGGACACTCTTATTGTCTACATGGAGGGAACAGAAGAAGTCAGAGAAGACGGAAAATTTATGCTAAATTGGGAGTATGAAAGCTTTAGGCAAGCCAAGAATGACAGCATAACTGAATGCTACAAGAAATTCTTCAGGATTGTAAATGAGCTGATGACTTATGGAAGAGTCTTCAGCACTTATGAACTGAATAACAAATTTCTGAGATCTCTGACAAAGGATTGAGACACCAAGATTTGTGTCATCAGAGAAGTGGCTAGGCTGGCAGGCATACCTCCACCCACACTATTTGGGAAGCTACTTTCATATGAAATGTTGCTTACAGCCAAGAAGGAGGAAGAGAAGAGCAGCAAATCTGAATACAAGGAAAAGTCAGTTGCCTTCAAAGCTGAAGGCACAAGAAAGGGCAGGAGAAAATCTCCTTCTCCTCCCAGAAAGAGTGTTGAGGCAGAAGAAAGGATTCCTGACAACACTTCATCAGACAGCCACACCTCAGATGAGGACTTTGCAGCATTCACAAGGCAGTTCTAAAGATTCGTGAAGAAGAAGAAGTGGAGAACCAGACCTTCTTCATTCTTTTCAAAGGATGAGTACTACAAGAAAAAGAAAACTCATAAGGAAGATAGGTATGCTTCTAAACCTAGTAAACAATCTAATTCTAAGATTGTGTGCTATTGTTGCAACAGGCAAGAACATGTTATAGCAGATTGTGCAGACAAGATGGCTGAATCAAAAGACAAGAAGAAGCAACAAATGAAGGGCAAAAAAGAAAAATCTTTTGTTTCCCAAAAGCAAAAAAGCTGGACAGATTCTTCATTATCTGAATCAGGAGAAGAAGAAGAGGTTGAAGCATATGTTGGGTTATTCTCAACTAAAGAGGATTCAAAGAAGATAGAATTTCTACAAATGCTGAACTCTATAAATGGAGTGGAAGAATACTGTTGTAGAGGGCTGATGGCCCTAACAGAAAATGATTAGTTCTTGGATCAAGATAGTCCTAGTAAGGTATATAACTCTCCTACAACATCTGATTATTTTACTAGATCAGGATCAGAAGCATCAACATCAAGAGATGGGGATGGTTCTGAGTCTGAAGGGGATGTACACCAACTCATTGATGAGTATGGTGGATTATTGCAAGCTATAAAGAGAAGCAAACTTCTTGTCAAAGAGCAGACCAAGGAGATTGAATCTCTTAAGCTGGCTGCAGCAGATTCAGCAAAGCTATTGGATCTAAAATTGAATGAGATTGCCAAACTGAAAAACATTACTGTTATTCAGATGGGCACAATCTCTTTCAAGGAAAATCATATCAAGAAACTGGAGGCAAAACTTCAGCATGAAAGAGAGCTAGTGGCTAAATTCTCCAAACCAAAATCTGTCTTACCCTTAATTGACAATTTCATCTCCCAAAAAGGGAAGACTGGTCTAGGTTTTAAGAGAAGAATTATGGCCACTGATGACTAGTTTTAGTCATCGTTTTTGGGGTAATTTAGTAGCCTAAAAGTCTAAGTTTATTTATATTTCATGCTTGTTATTTCATGTTTTAATGTCATTTCATAAAATATAAATTCCTAGTTTAATTATTTGTTTTATGCATTTCTATGTTTAATTTTATGATGTTTATGTTCTATGTTTAACTTGTGTTTTATTTTGAATATAAATATTATTATATTATGTTATGTTTGTTAAGTTTAGTTTAAATAACCAATATTATGTTATGTTATGATATGTTATGTATTTTCATTAATGTTATGTTATAAACAATTAACTAATGTGGGTTTTATCTTGTTTGTAGGTTCAGCCCACTTCATCACCAAGCCTACATTGGTGAAGCTCATCAAGCAGCCCGGCCCCCATACAATAATTGGAGCAGCCTACAAGCCTACTTGGTGCAGCCCACCACTTGGAGCAGCCCTACTCGAGCCCTCCATGGTGTAGCCCGACCCCCTCCCTCCACCTCTTGTAGCAGCCCACTCCAGCAAGCAACCCGAGACTTTATACTTGGTGCAGCCCCTCAACACAAGCCCCATGCAGTCCAAGCCCAGCCCGAGCCTATATTTGAGCAGCTCTTGTCCTAGTTGAGCCCACTACATGCAGCCAGCCCACTTAAAGGCTTGTGGTCGGCCCTCTCCTCATTGAAGCAGCCCCCTCCTTTTATTGTCATGCATGAATATTCCCATGCATGTGGCCGGCCACTATTCACTTCCATGCCACCTCATTCATTCTCTCTTCCTCTCTCTCCATTTATTACATGCATGCATATTTCCAAATACATGGCTGGCCACTCTCTTCTCCTTTTCTTTTATTTCTTTTTATCATCCATTCACCCCTCCTTTCTCTCTCTCTCATGCTCATTTAAGGCTCATCCATTCCCCCTCTTCATTTTATATTTTTATTTTCATAAAATACATGAACCTTCCCTTTCTCTCTCCCCTTCATTGAATGAAGTGCATGAATCCTCCCCATATATGTGGTCGGCCCACCCCCTTGTGTCCCTTCTCCTCCTCTTCATTCTATAATCTTCTCCATCCCCTATATAAGCCACCCCATCCCTAGAGCCCAAGGATAAAAAAAATTTGGGAGTGAAATTTCTAAGTAAAGTTTGAGTTTTGAGTTGGAGAGTGGTGAGAAGTTGTAATCTTCTTTTTTTTATCATAATTTTCCATTAGAGCAAGTTTTCATTTTCATGTTTTGTTTCTTTATTATAATTTCCTTGTTTTTGTAGTAGCAAAATATTGCCTTATCTTATTGTGTACTCACTTTTTATCAATCAATGAAAATGAAATTTTCTTCTCTTATTATCGTCGTTCTCTTTTCCAATATGCGTAGCTAATTTCCTTATAGCATTTGATCATGAGGATCCATGTTTTGAGATGAGGATTTTTCTTACTTCGTAATTTTATTATTGCTAAAATTTCGCTCGATCCTTCTTTGATTTATTTTGTGTCGACTCTGTATTTCCGGTATATAGTAGTAGGCCTTGTTCTCATTTCATAGTAGTCGAGAGACTCATGATTTGAAAAATTACTCAAAGAAGGAAGGAGTCGCACGCAATCCTAGAGATAGGACGACGTAAATCCTCCGGATTGGAGTCAAATCCAATAGTGCGGATCACCTCGATAATGCAACTTTAGGCTTCTTTGATTAGTAAAGAGATTTCGATCAAAGAGTCTATAAGTTAGGAGACCTAATGCTCTAGCGAGATTTTGTCTTATTTTCGGATCCGTCACGGTCGAGTTATTTTGCAATTATAAAATTACATTATTATTTCCCTCATCTCTTTTCATGGTGAATCATCGATCAAGTGATATCTTTTAATCTATAGTTTCGTCTTAATTTCTTTTCAGTTTAATTTTAATTTATTTCCCAAATCCCAACAATTTTCTGGAAGGATAATAGTTCGAGCGTGAGTAGCAGTACTTGACAACCCCGTGTTTAAATACGACCTTGGTACTACAATTCGAAAGGTACACTTGCCTGCTCGGGTTTTGGCCCACCAAGTTTTTGGCGCTGTTGCCGGGGATTTTCTTCGTCAATATTTTGAAAACGCTTTCGTTATTACTTCTGCAAAAATCAAAAAAAAAAATTATATTTTCTTTTATTATTATAATCAACTCATATCATATTATTTCTACCCAACCTAAATTCTCTCGAAAAGGGTAAGGGGCTTTAAGCGCCACCATTTTACCTAGTACCTTGCGAACCCTTCACTGGGTAGCCCTTGAGAAGTTCGAGAGCCAAACCGTAAAAAATCTATTTTCCAAAAAAAACCTTTCTTCTCTTTTTATCTTTTTTGAAGTTTTCATTTTCATTCTCCTTCGTTTTCTTTGCTAGTGCATGACCCGAGCGAATCTGTCGCTACTTGTTGATTTGGACCCAGAAATCGAACGCTCCTTTCAGAGACAACTACGATTCGGGGCTTCCACTTCTCAAATAGCGGTTGAGGATTCATACGGGGATTGTAATTTTAATTCTGCAATTGGAGACCCTAACCCTGGTTTGGCTCAGCAAAGGACCATGTCCGAATATGCTCGACCCAACTTGGAAGGGACCGAAAGAAGTATTGTTCGACCTGCAATTGCGAACAATAACTTCGAGCTTAAGCCTAGCATCATACAAATGGTGCAGCAATATGTACAGTTCGACGGATTACAAGATGAAGATCCGAACTTGTATATTGCCAATTTTCTTGAAATCTGTGACACCTTTAAAATTAATGGTGTTTCAGACGAAGTTATAAGGCTAAGACTCTTCCCATTCTCCTCAAGAACTAAAGACAAACAGTGGTTGAGTTCTCTTCCAAGAGGATCAATCACTACTTGGAACATTTTAACTGAAAAATTTCTCTCTCGATACTTTCCCCCCGCCAAAACTGCTAAGCTAAGAAATGATATAACTTCTTTTTCTCAAATTGATTCTGAGACCCTCTATGACAATTGGGAGAGGTTCAAAGAACTTTTGAGAAGATGCCCACATCATGCTCTGCCTGTATGGTTACAGGTCCAGACATTTTACAATGGGCTAAATCAAGAAACTAAGCAAATGATAGATGCTGCTTCCACTGGTTCTTTGGACCGCAAAACTCCGGAAGTCGCTCTTGAGCTTATCGATGACATGGCGATGAACACTTATAAGTGGAATTCGTCTAGGTCTCGCCCATCTAAACCTGTAGGTATATATGAAGTGGATTCGGTATCACAGCTGGCGATGCAAGTGGAAATGTTGAACAAGAAGATTTCGGAGATGACTGCTGCCTCAACTGCTACGGTATTTGAAAATGTGAATGCTGCTGCTACTACCGAGCAGGTGGATTATCTGGGGAACATACCCAGGCCTGCTCAAAATAATTCTGCAAACAATTTTTCTGCTTTTTCGAATTTTTCTTCTCCTCCTGATTTTAATGCTGCTACGAATTCTTATCACCCTGGATGGCGTAACCATCCTAACTTTTCTTGGAGTAGTAATACTAACGCCGTGCGTCCACCACATGATTTCACTCCACCACCACCGCCACAACAAAACCAAAATCTTCAAAAAAACTCTCTCTTTGTAAGAAATTATATCTAGATATATAAGCTCGAACGATGCTACTATTAGAAACTTAACAGGGTCGATGAAAAATTTAGAAAACCAGGTCGGGCAACTTGCCAAGGCTTTTTCCGAGAGACCACCTGGAACTCTTCCCTCGAACACTCCACCTAACCCAATGGAGCACGCAAATGCGATTTCCCTTAGGAGCGGTAAGGTTGTTAACGAGCCCACCACAAGGGAAGAGCCAAAGGTGACTATCTCTCCACTGCGGAAACAATTATCCCTTTTGAAAATGAAAACTCTACTTTTGGTAAAGAAAAAGATATTTCTGTTTTTTCTGATTTTGAAAAAGAAAAAGATGACGTTCAAAATGATGCCCCGGTTATTATAAAAGAATTTCTGCCACCTCCTTATCCGGCTCGACTTAGGAAAGAAAAACTAGATAAACAATATCAACGCTTTCTTGAAATATTTAAACAAATTTATATTAATTTGCCATTTCATGAAGCAATTAGTCAAATGCCTAAGTACGCCAAATATCTTAAAGACTTATTAACGAACAAGACGAAATTGGAAAATTTATCACACATGACGTTAAATGAAGAGTGTTCGGCGGTCGTTAAAAACTCTACTCTTCCTAAAAAGATAAATGATCCGGGTAGTTTTTCCATTCCTTGCGTTTTCGGTCATCTATTCGTTGAACATGCATTAGCGGATCTTGGAACGAGCATCAATTTGATGCCTTTTTCATTGTTTAAGAAGCTAGGATTGGGCACTCTTAGCCCTACAAGAATGAGTATACAGTTAGCTGATCGATCGATTAAGTATATGTTAGGTGTTGTTGAGGATGTGCTAGTGAAGGTCGACAAATTCATCTTCCCGGTGGATTTTGTCATTCTCGATATTGAAGAGGACATCGAGGTCCCTCTTATCCTTGGTCGTCCCTTCCTAGCCACCGCTCGCGCAATCATAAATGTGAGTGATGGAAAACTTTTTCTGCATGTGGGAGATGAGGTAGTTACATTTGATATTAATAAATCTATGAAAAACTCTTTACAAAATGATGATTCTTGCTTTTTCGTTGATGAATTAAAAGAAGACTCCTATACTTATCCAAAAGATTTTTCTTCTCCCTTTTCTGAACTTTCATCAAATGATTTTGAAAACACTGTTATGTCCGTATAAGCAAAACTCGAAAATGACTCTGATTTTAGACAAAAGAATCTTATTTTTGAAAATAATAAAAATTTGAAAAATTATTTTGATAAACCACCCGACCCTGAAACAAATATCTATCACGATAAGAACTTTCGCCACCATAAAAATGTTAAGCCAGACGATCAAGTTCTTCTTTTAAATTCCCGTCTACGTATTTTCTTAAGAAAATCTAAATCTCGTTGGTCTGGACCGTTTACGGTCAAGGAAGTCTTTTCTGATGGAACTGTGTTACTCTCGCACTCGGATAAGGGGGACTTTAAAGTGAATGGACATAGACTTAAATTATATTTTTCTTATGATTTTGTGTCTCCTGCAATGGAGAATCTCATTTTGGACCCTTAAATTTTTATCTTGTTGTGGAACATTTTTTATTTTTGGACTTATTATTATTATGAAACTTTTATTCGGACGTTAAATTATTGTAATAAAGAACAATTTTGGGCACCTGCCCACGGACTCAATTTTTCTGCTTTTATTTTGCTCTTCCTTCCGGAGGCCACTCAATTACAAGTTCGTTATCGCCGGTCCAACATTGCTGATTTCAAAATGGATCAAGTCAAACCTACTAACGATCAAGTGCGCTAAAAAGCAAACATGGGGGAGCGACATCCGCCTTCATCTCACAAACCCGGGGAAGTCCTGTTTTTTTTACTTTACTTACTGCATTTTCTTCGTCTCTTCTTCTCAGTCCCCTTCTCCTATTCTTTTTGTTTCCTTCATTGAGGGCAATGAAGAATTTAAGCATGGGGGGTCTACTTTCTTTCTTTCTTCTTTCCTTTCTCAAAAAAAATGTGTTTTAAAATTAGTATAGTTATAGTATTGTTTTTTTTTTCATCAAAAAAAATCCAAAAAAAAAATTAGAAAAAACAAAACAATCAAAAAAATGTACTTAAATCTATTTGAAAAACAAAATCGAAAATTATTTTTATCTTTATTTTTATGTTTCTTCTAGTGATGTGTAGGCTCGTGCAGTTTTTGTAGTTCTATGTAGATTTCTTTGAAAATGTTTTCTAAACTTATCATTTTAACATAGTTTAGTTCTACTAGTTTCTCTTTCTTAAATATAGGCATCCATTTTTTACGTTATAAGTTAGCAATTTGTAGTTATGTATTTTTATTCGGTTAGTTGCTTACGAATGGTTGCTAGGTAATATTAGCTCTTTTGCATTTGCGGGGTAGTATTTCTTGGTGTCTAGAACTTGTCCCAAGCTACTCTCGAAACATTTACGTCATTTTTACGTTCTTTAGAAATGATTTAGGCCACCATTTGACTAGTTTGAGCTTTTCTTGCCCACCAAAAACATTACCATTGAAAAACAATTTTTGGGCCTTTTCCATGTTTTCTTTGTTTTTAGCTCCACCTTTCATTTCACTATTTTCACCAAAGCCAAAATGCCTTTCCTATTTTTTTTTCACACTAAAACTTTGAGCTTAAAAATTATTTTTGTGAAAGGGTTTTTACCTTTGAAATGAATAGGAAATTTTCAAGCCTATTTTTGGAGCTTTCCTTTATGAAAGAATGTTATTATCAAAATGTTATCAAAAAAAGGAAAAAATCAAAAGCAAATAAAAAAAATCATCACAAAAATGAAAAAAAGGGTTTATGTTTGGCCAAATTTATAAAAGAAAAATTTCATGGCCTTGTTTTGTAGTTTGAATTGGAGAAATGACTTGCTTGTCATTTCTCATTTTGTTATCATGTTTTTTTTATATATTTTTGAGCTCAACCTTGGTTTAGTGTGTCTTAGCCTTCATGTTTATCCTTCTTTTAACTTCCTAATTATTTACCTAAGCCAAGTCTTAACGCCTATTAGAAGTCCTATTGATCTTTAGAATGTAAATTCGCGTAGTGGAGAAAGTGTGAACGTACAAGCCTATGGGCACCATCATTGATGGATTTCTTTGGAGGTTACCTTGAGGTGTTTTAGGGTTAATTTTTATCTAGCAACCTAGTAGTTTGTTAATGCGGCGTTTATTTAGAACCTCTACTTTTGTTTTCCTTATTTTCATTTATTTTGGATGCTTTGTTTTAAGATTTAGAAATGTGTAAGCTCTTCTTATGTTTTAATGAGATTTTTAGGTCTCCACTTTCAAGTTCTCTATTGTGCACTTCTCACCCCACTAGTTGATAACATGGAAATTAGGATGGTTTAATTTTTCATATTTTGCTTTTCTTAACTACGGAACCTAAAAAAAAATATATGTCTTTTGTTTTTCCCTAGTTCTTTATTTCTATTTGCTTGAGGGCAAGCAAATGTCTAAGCATGGGGGAATTTGATGACTAGTTTTAGTCATCGTTTTTGGGGTAATTTAGTAGCCTAAAAGTCTAAGTTTATTTATATTTCATGCTTGTTATTTCATGTTTTAATGTCATTTCATAAAGTATAAATTCCTACTTTAATTATTTGTTTTATGCATTTCTATGTTTAATTTTATGATGTTTATGTTCTATGTTTAACTTGTGTTTTATTTTGAATATAAATATTATTATATTATGTTATGTTTGTTAAGTTTAGTTTAAATAACCAATATTATGTTATGTTATGATATGTTATGTATTTTCATTAATGTTATATTATAAACAATTAACTAATGTGTGTTTTATCTTTTTTGTAGGTTCAGCCCACTTCATCACCAAGCCTACATTGGTTAAGCTCATCAAGCAGCCCGGCCCCCCATACAAAAATTAGAGCAGCCTACAAGCCTACTTGGTGCAGCCCACCTCTTGGAGAAGCCCTACCCGAGCCCTCCATGGTGCAGCCCGCCCCCCCCCCCCCTCCCTCCACCTCTTATAGCAGCCCACTCCAGCAAGCAACTCGAGCCTCTATACTTGGTGCAGCCCCTCAACACAAGCCCCATGCAGTCCAAGCCCAGCCCGAGCCTATGTTGGAGCAGCTCTTGTCCTAGCCGAGCCCACTACATGCAGCAAGCCCACTTTAAGGCTTGTGTCTGGCCCTCTCCTCATTGAAGCATCCCCCCTCCATTTATTGCCATGCATGAATATTCCCATGCATGTGGACGACCACTATTCACCTCCTTGCCACCTCATTCATTCTCTCTTCCTCTCTCTCCATTTATTACATGCTTGCATATTTCTAAATACATGGCCGGCCACTCTCTTCTCCTTTTCTTTTATTTCTTTTTATCATCCATTCACCCCTCCTTTCTCTCTCTCTCATGCTAATTTAAGGCTCATCCATTCCCCCTCTTTATTTTATATTTTTATTTTCATTAAATACATGAACCTTCCCTTTCTCTCTCCCCTTCATTGAATGAAGTGCATGAATCCTCCCCATGTATGTGCCCCCCCTTATGTCCCTTCTCCTCCTCTTCATTCTAGAATCTTCTCCATCCCCTATATAAGCCACCCCATCCCTTAAGCCCAAGGATGAAAAAAATTTGGGAGTGAAGTTTCTAAGTAAAGTTTGAGTTTTAAGTTGGAGAGTGGAGAGAAGTTGTAATCTTCTTTTTATTATTATCATAGTTTTCCATTAGAGCAAGTTTTCATTTTCATGTTTTGTTTCTTTCTTATAATTTACTTGTTTTTGTAGTAGCAAAATATTGTCTTATCTTATTGTGTACTCACTTTTTATCAATCAATGAAAATGAAATTTTCTTCTCTTATTGTTGTCGTTCTATTTTCCAATATGCTTAGCTAATTTCCTTGTAGCATTTGATCATGAGGACCCATGTTTTAAGATGAGGATTTTTCTTACTTCGTAATTTTATTATTGCTAAAATTTCGCTCGATCCTTCTTTGATTTATTTTGTGTCGACTCCGTATTTCTGGTATACAGTAGTAGGCCTTATTCTCATTTCATAGTAGTCGAGAGACTCATGATTTGAAAGATCACTAAAAGAAGGAAGGAGTTACACGCAATCCTAGAGATAGGACGACGTAAATCCTCCGGATTGGAGTCAAATCCAATAGTGTGGATCACCTCGATAATGGAACTTTAGGCTTCTTTGATTAGTAAAGAGATTTCGATCAAAGAGTCTATAAGTTAGGAGACCTAATGCTCTAGCGAGATTTTGTCTTATTTTCAGATCCGTAACGGTCGAGTTATTTTGCAATTATAAAATTACATTATTATTTCCCTCATCTCTTTTCATGGTGAATCATCGATCAAGTGTTATCTTTTAATCTATAGTTTCGTCTTAATTTCTTTTCAGTTTAATTTTAATTTATTTCTCAAATCCCAACAATTTTCCGGTAGGATAATAGTTCGAGCGTGATTAGCAGTACTTGACAACCCCGTATTTAAATACGACCTTGGTACTACAATTCGATAGGTACACTTGCCTGCTCGGGTTTTGGCCCACCAGCCACCAATTCACAAAGAAAAGGTAAGGCCTCAGCTGCAAAATCTCCTTTCTTCTTTAATAAGGTGATGACTCCTACAAACAAGTATGATCATGAAACTACTCATTGTCACTGTGAGAATGGAGTTCACCTTGGCAAGTGTGCAAATGATAATAGGCCACTCTATAGGCAAGCCCATCAGATTCAAAAGGAATTCATGGGGTTTGCTGCTCCAGCACCCACACTCAAAAAGACTATTGGAAACATGACTGTGATGTCTGTACCTAAGAAAAGGTATAACAGATTTGAGTGTTGGTGTTGTGGTGTTAAAACCAAGAGTAGTTTACCTATCAGAAAGTCTGTAGGTTAATATGTTGTTTCCAAGACTAACAAGAACCTAGGACCCAAAAATAACTTGGGTTCTAAGGATGAGTAATCCTTTATTTGTTGCAGGTAAATCAAAGTGACCATACCCCTATATGGTACTTAGATAGTTGCTGTTACAGACATATGACTAGAATAAGAAGAATGTTGAGGGACTTTGTACCCATAGAGAATGGTCCCAAAGTCATATTTGGTGGATTAGAAAAAAAAAGTCATCAAAGGATTTGGTAATATCTCTAGTGACTCAATTACTATCACTAAAGTTGCTTATATGAAGGGTCTAAAACACAACTTGATAAGCATAAGTCAGCTTAGTGATCTAGGTTATAACATCTCCTTTCACAAAGGGGAGTGCTAAATTAATAGGTCAAGTGATCAAGAGATCATTTTGACTGGCACTAGGAAAGGAAATGTTTATTGTCTTAACCTAGATTGTGAGTTAAACAACTCACCTATTTTCTTAGTTGCAGATGAGACAGCCTCACTATGTGTCAAATGGCACAAGAGGCTTGCTCATCTGAACTATAAGTCCATAGGACTGCTGTTCAGCATGGATTTGGTGAGGAATGGTCCTCATATCAAGTGCATGAAAGAGGGAGTGTGCTCAGCTTGCCAAAAGGGCAAACAGACCAAATCCTATTTTCCAGCACTAGATACCAAAGATTTAGTGAGATGTCTATATCTCTTACATTTGGATTTGTTTGGTCCTATGTCAGTTCAAAGTCTTGGTAGGAAAACATACACATTAGTTGTTGTGGATGACTATTCTAGATACACATGGGTGTTCTTCTTAAGGAAGAAATCTAAAACCCCTAGTATTTTCCAGACTTTTGTTAGACAAGTTCAGAATGATTTTAACAATTAGGTGGTCAAAATCAGAAGTGACTATGGAACTGAATTTCAGTCTGAATGTATGATGAAATTCTGTGAAGAACTTGGGATTCATCAGGAGTTCTCCTCACCTAGAACACCTCAGCAAAATGGGATTGCTGAAAGAAAGAATAGAACTCTCATTGAGGCTGGTAGAACCCTACTCAGTGACACTACTCTCCATGAATATTTCTGGGCAGAGGAAATAAATACTGCTTGTCATGTTCTCAATTGAGCATCCATCAATAAGAAACTTAAGTTGACTCCGTATCAGATTTTGAAAGACAAAAAACAAAACATTTCTTATTTCATAATCTTTGGTAGCAAGTGTTATGTCCTAGTAAATGGTAAGCACTACAAAACAAAGTTTGCTGCCAAATCCCTAGAAGGGATATTTGTTGGGTACAGCAACAACAGTAGGGCATACAGGATCTACAACTTGACTACCCAAGTTGTAGAAGAATCAGTTCATGTTGTCTTTGATGAGTCTAGATTGATTAACAATGCATTGTCTAGTGTTTCAGTTAGTTCTACAGGTCTAACAGATAGGCTGGACAAGATGACAATCAATGATGAAGCTCCTGCTAGGATGAATGATGAATGATGTCTAGGGGGAGAACAAAACACACTGGAAAAATAAGAGAATGAGGAGCATCAGGTGGAGGAAAATGAAGAAGGTCATGAGGTAGACAGGTTTCCTCCAGCAAGAAGACACCTAAAGGATCATCCAGCTCACCAGATAATTGGAGATGCAAGTCAAGGTGTTCTAACAAGGAGCAAGAGCATGAACACAGTTTTGTGTTCTAGCTTTTTGTCTCAAATAGAACCCAAAATGTTTGAAGAAGCAATGCTAGATGCTAACTGGGTTGATGCAATACAAGAAGAATTGAATCAATTCAGAATATGCAAAGTCTGGAAACTGGTTCCTAAACCTAAGGATCACAACATCATAGGAACCAAGTGTATCTACAGAAACAAACTTGATGAAAATGACAAAATTATCAAGAATAAGGCAAGGCTGGGAGCAAAAGGCTATAGGCAAGAGGAAGGGATTGACTTTGACCAAACCTTTGCCCCAATAGGAAGGCTAGAGGCTATAAGGATGTTCTTGGCCTATGCTGCCTATCAAGGGTTCAAGGTATTTCAAATGGATGTAAAGTAAGCATTTCTGAATGGTGACTTAAAAGAGGAGGTCTATGTTGAACAACCATCAGGTTTTGTAGAATCTCATTATCTTGATCATGTATATAGGCTTAGGAAAGCCCTATATGGTTTGAAACAAGCCCCTAAGGCTTGGTATGAAACCTTGTTTGCTTTCCTTATTGAGAATAAATTCTCAAGAGGAAAGATAGATCAAACTCTATTCTATAGGGAATCCAAAGGCAAGATAATCTTAGTCCAAATATATGTTGATGACATTATCTTTGGATCTATTGAGAACAACCTTTGCAGGAAGTTTGCCAAACGTATGCAAGGGAAGTTTGAAATGAGCAGTATGGGTGAACTAAAGTTCTTTTTGGGACTTCAAGTCACACAGCAACTAAAGTGGATGCTCAAAGTACTGCTCTTGAAAAGTATGTGGATGCTCAATGTATGTATGAAGGGAATCGGGCTAAGGGAAAACAACCAATAACAATAAGTGCCTTGCGAAAGGGAACTTCGGGCCGTAATGCCGCCGTCTTGGTTCCTAGTGCCCCTTGAGAGCCCTTCACGGGGTATACCGGGGGCAGTCCTGGGCTAACGTAAACTATAATAATAAACTAGCAAGAGTAACTTAGTAACTAGGTTTGCACTTTTCACAAACACTGTTGGCACAGGAAGATCGATGTGAGCTTCGGCTCGGGTGATTTGGAAACGGACGTTTGGGTCCGGGGAGCTTCGGCTCGGTTGTTCTGGAGACGGACGGGTTGGTCCGGGGAGCTTCGGCTCGGTTGGGTGGAGACGGACGTTTGGTCCGGGGAGCTTCGACTCGGTTCTGTTTGTTTGCGATTAAACTTGCATGTGCATAAGATAGGAAAAGTTAAGGTGGTGGGTCTTCCGATATCGGGGAGTTCGATTGCACCGACACCGATATCGTTGACTCGGCGAGGTGGTTAGCACTTCGCCAACAGAAGTCCGGTGCGCCAGCCGGCAAGAGTACGCAGGCGTCCGCTTAGTGCACCAAGCGTTGAGGCGTATGATAGGTCAGACCAGTGCTTTTACTGGTTTTGGAGGTGGGCGAGGCCCAACCCACCGCTTCCGTCTGCCACTACGGAGGTATCCTGGGAGGTAACGGCTCCGAAAGGGGGAACTAAAGGTCTGTGTGCACAGAGTCGGGTGTGTGAGTTGCACTGCATGTTTCATCATACCCACTAGCATGTCATAGCATAATCGATTCATTTAACCCTGACACCTAAAGTATAAGTGGTATGGGACGCTTATACATTAGGACCTGCAAAACGACCCCTTGGTCTATAAGCTCGTGTGAGCAAGTTTATAAATCAAAGGTTAATTTCAATATATAACAACCATTGCTGTTTGATAACCGACACCCCAACGTATAAGTGGTATGGGACACTCTATACGATGGGAGCCTTGCAAAAGATCCCTTTTGCTTATGTGTTCTCGCATAAGTGAAGGTTTAAATTCATATAATTGCTTTTCTTACTGCTAGACCTATTATAACAATTTATTAACTGCTCACCTAATACAACTTGCTAGATTAGTTTCCGCTGCCATCTGTTTCATGTTTAAATCTCTACCTTCATGTCCTTCCCTTTCTTCCTCTCCGCTCGGTACCTAGGAGCCATGGGGGAAGGGGTAGGGGATGATAGGGCTTAGTCTTTATGACTAACGGTTTTCGAACCGCATCATTTAGGGGATCGTGGAGCCCAGCATGGAGGAGCAGCCCCAGAGATCGGTGCGCCTAGAGATGGGGCAGTCTAGCTCCTGAGTTCACACAGCCGGGACCGTGAGTCTCGACCTTGAGTAGATTCTGTTTCGCTTCCGCATGAGAGACTTGTAGTGAGGACATTTTGTACCGGGCATAAGCCCGTATTTATAGTACTCTGATGATTCTGTGGACACTCCCTTCGTGGAGCTTTATTATTTATATATGTGATTTTATTATTGTGGACTGATTTCTCTTACTGTTATATTGTGCTACTTTTCTGTGATCGAATTGGCCGGCAGAATCGGCGCCTTGTGGTGATGATCCTTCAGGACGTGAAGGAGTCTCCGCAAAGCGGCGGTTCTGGGCCTAAGACCCCAGTGGTTGAAAAAGAAAAAAAAAGAGGGGGCCTTACAAGTGGTATCAGAGGGAAACATCGATCAGAAGGAAGTAGCAGTCCACAAACCCTAGGTCACCCCCCGCTCGAGTTTAGTTTGGGGACAAACTAAGCAGCGGAAGCAGTGGTGTGCCCATATGGGGATCACATATAATTTGTCCACCTATATGTAGTATTTGAACGTTTTCTCAGCGTGTGTTTTTGTTACGCAGCCTCCAGCACGGACTACGCCACAAGGTGGAGTTCATCAGGCTCAGGATGTTGCACCACCCCCACCGGCCCCCACTCCTTTCCTTCAGTCAGACATGGGACAGACCCTGACTGCCATTCTGGAGGCCTTCAGGGCCCAGCAGGTTCCGGCCCCGCAGCCAAATCCGGGGGCCAACTGGCTAAGCATCTTCCGAGGACTGGCTCCCCCGTCCTATTTGGGGACAGAGTCGGCTGTTCGGACGGAAGAGTGGCTAGATATCATGTACGAGATGCTGACCGGGATACGATGTCCCTGGGAGGAGAAGGTGGCTCTGGTTGTCTCCTGCCTGGAGTCCCATGCAAAGAGGTGGTGGAAGACGCTGTTGGACACGACCTTTGCTGATAGGGAGGTTGCGGAGATTACTTGGGAGGAGTTCAGGGCCGCACTGCTGGAGCATTTTGTTCCGTAGTCGGCTAGGGATGATTTGGAGGAGCGGTTCTTACAGCTGAAGCAGGGTACTCGGACCGTGGTGGAGTACCATCGAGAGTTTGACCATCTAGCTAGATACGCAGATTCCTACCAGCTGGATGAGGCAGGGTATATCAGGAGGTTCTATAAGGGCCTGCGGGAGGACTTGAGGGAGGCTCTGTTGTTCGTATCTGACGGGCCCATCTCCCGGATCTTGGAGATGGCCAAAAGGATTGAGGCAGATTGGCATGCCACCCGGGGCCGGAAGCGGCCAGCAGAGGATCAGGGACGGAGAGGTAGGAATGACCAGCGGCGGGGTGCTGTACCAGAGGGGAGGAGGACAGAGGACCAGCCTCGTCAGGACGTGAGGCCGGAGCCGAGGGAACAGGTGGTATTAGCCCCTCCCCCTCTTCGGATGCAGGAGATGCCGAGACCCGGGGGAATGGCGTATCCCCCACCAGAGTGTTTTCTTTGTCATCAGATTGGGCACATTCGGAGGAACTGTCCCATGAGGGGGGCACCACCTCCAGCACATCAGGGCGGCCCACCAGCTCAGCATTATGGAGGCCGAGGACGCGGCCGTGGTCGTGGATACCAGTGGGGAGATCGTAGACAGGAGAGAGAGCAGGTATATGCTTTGGACCTTGCGCAGCCTCGAAATCCGGAGCATGTCATCGCAGGTACGCTGCAATGTTTCTTTATTTTCATAGAATCTCCCTTTAAGTTGTTAACACTCAGAACCGCACTAGATAGATTAACAAGGGAAGAAAATTCTTTATAGAATCCTAAGATATTTAATCACCCCAGGTATAGTCTTCATCAGCGGCAAGCCTGCCCGCACGCTTTTTGATACTGGAGCTACTCACTCCTTTGTGTCGGAGTCGTTCGTGGAAGGACTGGAAGGTGTGGAGCGGTTCACAGGCTCGAGGATGAGGGTGCGACTACCGGATGGATCTGAGCTCCTTACCACGGATCACTGCAATATGGAGGCAGAAATTGGTGGAAAAGCGTTCGAGGCTCCAGCGACGATTTTGAAGCTGACAGACTACGACCTGATCCTGGGTATGGCATGGCTGCACTGGAACTATGCCCAGATTGACTGCCAGGCAAAGAGGATCACCGTGAGACACGGGGACTCTTTCATTACCATCGAAGGTATAAGACCTGTCTCTCGTATACTCTTATCTTCGGTACAGGCCGTTAAGGCCCATCTGCAGGGAGAGGAGGTCTATCAGATTCTATTTGAGATGGCGGAGGTTAAGGAGTCGGTGACAGACATCCCGGAGTTGGGCCCGTCAGATACGAACAACAGAGCCTCCCTCAAGTCCTCCCGCAGGCCCTTATGTAAGCTCTTTGGAGCAAGCTTTGGAGAAGTGCCTAGTCCAACAAGATAGTTGGATCAGTGGGAGGGAAAGTGGATGTTGTAACATCCCAAACTTCAAATAACTTAGATTTGGGTTAGGCATATGATGGATGCTAGGGTTTAGCTAGGTTTGACCCTAGGAGGAGGATTTAGACCATGTGGGGCCCACTATGGGGCCCAAGTCAACCTAGGTCAAACTAGGCTAAATACAAACCCTAGCCACACCATGACCCCACCACATTGCCCTAACCCTAAATACAATCTAAGTGGACCCTAGGGTAGGCCATGGGGTCAACTAGTTGACCCATGTTGGGTCAAGTCAACATGTTGACCTAAATAGTGAAAATGGTGCCCTAGCCCATTTCACTAGGTTGGGTCCACCCAAACCAACCCAAATTCATCATGTGGGCCTAAAGTGACCTTATAAACCCTAGGGGAGAGAAAAATAGGGTCTTGCAATAGTACTTTTGGGAGAACACTTAGGAGAGAGAAAAGAGGAGGAGTAGGAGAGAGAAGATGCTAAGAAATGGGTTTGGACCATTTGGGCTCATCCCACCAACCCATGATGGGTTGGCTGACCACCACCTCTTTGTATGGGACTCCAGGCAGGAGACAACCAGAGCCACCTTCTCCTCCCAGGGACATCGTATCCCGGTCAGCATCTCGTACATGATATCTAGCCACTCTTCCGTCCGAACAGCCGACTCTGTCCCCAAATAGGACGGGGGAGCCAGTCCTCGGAAGATGCTTAGCCAGTTGGCCCCCGGATTTGGCTGCGGGGCCGGAACCTGCTGGGCCCTGAAGGCCTCCAGAATGGCAGTCAGGGTCTGTCCCATGTCTGACTGAAGGAAAGGAGTGGGGGCCGGTGGGGGTGGTGCAACATCCTGAGCCTGTTGAACTCCACCTTGTGGCGTAGTCCGTGCTGGAGGCTGCGTAACAAAAACACACGCTGAGAAAACGTTCAAATACTACATATAGGTGGACAAATTATATGTGATCCCCATATGGGCACACCACTGCTTCCGCTGCTTAGTTTGTCCCCAAACTAAACTCGAGCGGGGGGTGACCTAGGGTTTGTGGACTGCTACTTCCTTCTGATCGATGTTTCCCTCTGATACCACTTGTAAGGCCCCCTCTTTTTTTTTCTTTTTCAACCACCGGGGTCTTAGGCCCAGAACTGCCGCTTTGCGGAGACTCCTTCACGTCCTGAAGGATCATCACCACAAGGCGCCGATTCTGCCGGCCAATTCGATCACAGAAAAGTAGCACAATATAACAGTAAGAGAAATCAGTCCACAATAATAAAATCACATATATAAATAATAAAGCTCCACGAAGGGAGTGTCCACAGAATCATCAGAGTACTATAAATACGGGCTTATGCCCGGTACAAAATGTCCTCACTACAAGTCTCTCATGCGGAAGCGAAACAGAATCTACTCAAGGTCGAGACTCACGGTCCCGGCTGTGTGAACTCCGGAGCTAGACTGCCCCATCTCTAGGCGCACCGATCTCTGGGGCTGCTCCTCCATGCTGGGCTCCACGATCCCCTAAATGATGCGGTTCGAAAACCGTTAGTCATAAAGACTAAGCCCTATCATCCCCTACCCCTTCCCCCATGGCTCCTAGGTACCGAGCGGAGAGGAAGAAAGGGAAGGACATAAAGGTAGAGATTTAAACATGAAACAGATGGCAGCGGAAACTAATCTAGCAAGTTGTATTAGGTGAGCAGTTAATAAATTGTTATAATAGGTCTAGCAGTAAGAAAAGCAATTATATGAATTTAAACCTTCACTTATGCGAGAACACATAAGCAAAAGGGATCTTTTGCAAGGCTCCCATCGTATAGAGTGTCCCATACCACTTATACGTTGGGGTGTCGGTTATCAAACAGCAATGGTTGTTATATATTGAAATTAACCTTTGATTTATAAACTTGCCCACACGAGCTTATAGACCAAGGGGTCGTTTTGCATGTCCTAATGTATAAGCGTCCCATACCACTTATACTTTAGGTGTCAGGGTTAAATGAATCGATTATGCTATGACATGCTAGTGGGTATGATGAAACATGCAGTGCAACTCACACACCCGACTCTGTGCACACAGACCTTTAGTTCCCCCTTTCGGAGCCGTTACCTCCCAGGATACCTCCGTAGTGGCAGACGGAAGCGGTGGGTTGGGCCTCGCCCACCTCCAAAACCAGTAAGAGCACCACTGGTCTGACCTATCGTATGCCTCAACGCTTGGTGCACTAAGCGGACGCCTGCGTACTCTTGCCGGCTGGCGCACCGGACTTCTGTTGGCGAAGTGCTAACCACCTCGCCGAGTCAACGATATCGGTGTCGGTGCAATCGAACTCCCCGATATCGGAAGACCCACCACCTTAACTTTTCCTATCTTATGCACATGCAAGTTTAATCGCAAACAAACAGAACCGAGCCGAAGCTCCCCGGACCAAACGTCCGTATCCACCCAACCGAGCCGAAGCTCCCCGGACCAACCCGTCCGTCTCCAGAACAACCGAGCCGAAGCTCCCCGGACCCAAACGTCCGTTTCCAAATCACCCGAGCCGAAGCTCACATTGATCTTCTTGTGCCAACAGTGTTTGTGAAAAGTGCAAACCTAGTTACTAAGTTACTCTTGCTAGTTTATTATTACAGTTTACGTTAGCCCAGGACTGCCCCCGGTATACCCCGTGAAGGGCTCTCAAGGGGCACTAGGAACCAAGACGGCGGCATTACGGCCCGAAGTTCCCTTTCGTAAGGCACTTATTGTTATTGGTTGTTTTCCCTTAGCCCGATTCCCTTCTCATATTACGATAGACTATCCTAGGGTGATTTTTAAACCTTCCACTCTTCGGGAAAAGCGATCTTTCGCCGAACCTGAGCACCTCTTAACTCTAACTATCACCACTACTCACTACTCTTTATATCTTCATCAGACCATGTTTTATTGCATTTCACAATTTACTAATTGCAGACCGACCTAGGCTACATGTCGAACCGGTTATGCAATGATCCATTACTCATCCAAATGATCTAAATTTTTTTACTGGAGACTTACCATGACCTAATTGACCTAAATCCAGAAAATGGAATTATTCCTAATTTATTTGGCATTTAATTAAATTCCTCGAAAGTCCAAGGACTACCGGTTTGAACATGAACTACCCTAAGTTCTCATGCAAGATGTCCAACAATTTTATGATAAATACTAGGTTATCTCAATAGGTTAAATCCTAAGTATCATAATTTTTCAATCATCAAAATGGCATGAAAGCTATTTTAGAAATAATCTCTAACTTCTATTGTTTATGAAGCAAGTACAGAAAATATTCTTCCAAAAATTATAAGTAATTCATGACATGCAGATAAAGGCCTAAAATTAGCACTGGCCAAGTTTCATAATTTTCCAGCAAGTATTTTATCCATAATTAATTTTTAAATATAAAAGCCCTTTCTATCATCTGTGAATAAGGTACTAGATTTACTCAACATAAAATCCTATAAAAATCCAGGAATCATTGTGCTACTAATCAAGATCTAAATCCAGAATTTCAACTGATTATAATTAATTTAAAACCTCCAAATAATTGAAAAAATAAATCGGGCAATTAATCCTTTAACACATGAAGTATAATATTTAATAATCATAAAATTCCAGAAAATTTACTATAAGTCTAAAAACATCCTAAAACTCCCTCCTCCCGAGTTTCATAATTTTTGGATTAGATTTAGTGCTTAAAATAACTAAATTACATTTTTATCCTATTCCAACATCTCAACTTTCGAGGTACCTAACTACCTCCAATTCCTTCACTATTTCAACCAGAGGGTTTTCATTATATCATCCCCCTCTCGTCCAAATTTCAAGGGCATACAAGAGCTTTTGCTCCTATGTCCTTCACAAACCTCAAACTCCCACCCGTTGGGTTTGAGCCAATCCCTTAGGGTAAAATCCACCCTAAGCCACACCATGTTACCCAAGAGGGTAGACATAGACTCAACAAATCAGTGGCCAACAACTTCAGCCTCTTTCGAGGAGATTTGTCCACTCCATCCCCAATCGTACTTTTCCCAAAGTACCCCTCACCAAGACCTATCTAGGACTTGATACTTCCCTATTCAAAACTCGACCAATCGAGTTGAAATCTTGTACAGATCTTAATATTGATGCCAGGGACCACCACCCAAATTTTGGGGGAGTTTGGACTTAATTTCATCTCCTAATTAATTTCATATCGTTTATTAAATTTTTACAAAAACTTTAGGCAAAAGTTCTCCAAAAATTCTCATTTTTGGACAGCCTCTCGATATACATATTTTAGACCTCCAATCCAAATTTCAAGTCATTTGGACAGGTTATGAACCGTGGGCAACCATTTTAATTTCTGGCTAGCATAGGTCTAGATCCCACCAAAATGAGTGCTGTGTTCAAACCACTCACCCAAATTGAATAAAATCAATTTTAAATTAAAGTAGACCCCGAGGGCTACAACTTTTGTGACTGGTCATTTTTCCTAAATCGGCCTCTAAGTTCTTCGTTTTGCAGCCTCAAAAATACATTCAAATAACCTATTTTTCCATTGTGCACTATATAATAATCTATGTATTATATATTAAATCCACTGTTCATCTTCTTCATGAACCAGAACAGACACAGGAAAACATTTTTCCTGTAAGCATTCCGTGGTCCGTCGCCGGCCGTTCGGTCATTTCCCTGGCCAGCCACCACCACCACCACCTCCGTTGAGGCGATGGCTATCGGTCGGCGATGGTTTGGCCGCCGGAGGTGGCGGTTTCCGGCGAACTCAAAATATCTTTTTCATGGTTTTTCCATGAAAACGTGAGATGGATCCGGCTCCGTTGAGCGAGAACCTCCTTTCTAAGAATCCTAAGATCTACCCATGAAAGAGAAGGAGTAGAGGAGGACCTTGTTCGCGGTTTGAAGGCGAGAAGAACGTCGGGGTGCCATGGCGCGGTGGTGGCGTTTGCTGGACTTCTCCTACAGCAAGAACAAGGGTCTGTTCTGATTACTTGAGCGTGTAACCTTCTCCTCTTTCCCTAAGTGGGCTTTTATAACTCAGGAAGTGGGAAGATGAAATGGTAAAAGCCATTATGTCCATGAAGTTTCCCCCTTAACGTTTCGGTTACGGTGAAGGGATAAGAAACGGCGGAACTGAACAGGTGTGTCCAGCTAGCGGTTTTCTATTGGACCACCTTTTCCTCATTTATTATATGATTTCAGAAGGAAAACGGCCGGTAGTTACTCTTGGTGTAACTTCCCACACCAGCATTTATTACCACGCGTGTTGGAATAATTTCGGGCCTGAACCGTCGTTTCGGCCAATGTCACGGGCGTGACACATAGGTCACGGGCGTGACAGGCCCGGATAGCCAATTCTGGGTTCGACGATTGTCGAACTGAGATCGACGATCATCGATGGAAGGTCACGGGCGTGACACCTCGGGTCACGGGCGTGACAGGCCCAAACGGCAGATTGTGGGTCGACGATCGTCGAATTGAGATCGACGAGCGTCGAAGGCTGGTCACGCCCTAGGTCACGGGCGTGACCTCTATGTCACAGGCGTGACATGCCCGAACGGCAAATTTCGAGGTCGACGATCGTCGAATTGAGATCGACGATCGTCGAAGGCTGGTCACGCCCTAGGTCACGGGCGTGACACTCATGGCACGGGCGTGACATGCCCGGGCCGCAAGCTCGACGATTGTCTCACGGCGATCGACGATCGTCGATGGGGTCACGCCCATAGTCACGGGCGTGACACCTTGAACACGGGCGTGACATGCCCAGACAGCACGTTCGGCGATCGTCTCGTGGAGATTGACGATCGTCGAAGTAGTCACGCCCAGGTTACGGGCGTGACGGGTCGGTCACGGGCGTGAGCAACCCGTGACCCGAAAAATTGATCGCTTTATTTCAATTTTATGTGTTTCCTGGGGTTCCGTGACAACTAACCGACTCCTAGGGGTCTAGCCGGAAATGGGATGTTACATCAATGCCCTTCTAGGAACCTACAACTCAGCCTCCTCCAAGTCCTACAACTCAGTGACACACTTGTCACCTACAGCTCAGTGACTCACCAGCCACCTACCTTAGGCACTAGGCCCTACACTCAGTCTTGGAGGATAGCCCTACCTCAGATCCACACTTGGATCCTACCTTAGAGAGCAACACTCTCCTACCTCAGGCACTTAAGCCCTACATCTCAGATACACACTTGGATCCTACCTTAGTACCCCAATAAGGCACCTAACTCAGTGACAAATTAGTCACCTACCACTCAGACAAAAAGTGCCCTATACTCATATTCAGACTACCTGAATCCTACAGGAAAGTAATCAAGAAAATTGAAATACTGACTCAGAGAAAAATCTCTGAGCCAACTTGCTGGAATGAGAAGATATCAGTCCAACCCACTTGCTGTAGAAGGAATTATTCTTCTTCTACAACTACCAATTTTTCTATTATACTGAAGGCAGCAACTGCTGTTGAAGGCTTATAACCCTTCACACAACTATCTTCTCTTGCTGATAGATTGAATCAGCCAACTTGTTCTTCAAGCAACACTCTTGCTGAACTAGAAGAAGCTTCAGCTATCTTTGCCTTCGGGCTTTCACTGCTGGACTTTTCTTTCAATGCTTATAGACTAAGAGAAATTCTATTGGCTTAGTATCAGCGGTTTCTTCTCAACTATCTCAGCGATTTCTTGTTCACAATTGAGACTGTCTTCTGTCTCAGCGGTTATTTCTTCACAGTCGAGATTGTCTTCTATCTCAGCGGTTTAGCTGAGACCAACACTTCTCTTAACGATATGTGTTGAGCTTCTCAGCTATCACATCGGTTATGCTGAGACATTCTTCTCAGCTGTCTCAACTGTCTCAGCGGTTATGCCTTAGTCAAATTATCTGACTTCCAGCTTCCTCTTCCTGTTCACCTTTCCAATCAAAGACAACCTGCATGCAATAACTCAAGCATACATCAAATACATTATACCCCTTAGCATGATTGGTGATGCCTCTTCAAATCCTAAGGAACAATGAAGGCCACAATTCCCAACATATAGGATGCATAATATGTGTTTGTATATGGATCCTTATAGGAAGCAAGATATGAATGTTATGTAGTATGGGATGCATAACAATCATTATATGAATGCACATTAGATTTTACTTTTCATTACATGTGATATTATGTAGTATGAGATGCATAATATTTCATGGGTACACTATTCATAACATGCACTAAGGCTTTTATTAGATTGCATAGCAAAACATGCATGACATAGCATTACATTAGCACACGTGCCAAGCTAAAGATTTACATGATGACATATATACACACATGGTTTTGAGTAAAAAATATTAAGAATTCATGCATTCATGATTTATACACATGAGTTAGAAGGATGATAGTATATAATCCTAAGTTTAAGCATGATATCATAATTGAAATTCATATAGCAAGTTAGCAGCTTGAGCAAGTATTTGTACATGTATGTTTTGAACTAACTTGTGTATTTTTAGTGGTGAGCTAGGTATTGATTAGTTGTTTGTTGTGTTTTTAGAATGTCGACAAAGCTTCCTGCGACAAGGTCGACTCCCCAGTCTAAGGGCGAGTCGTCTAAAGCGCAAAGTGAGGTAGTGATCGATGAACTACGACAGAGAAATGAGGCTCTGTCCAGACAAATGTTGGAGATGCAGTCACAGATCCAGGCTTTGTTGTCTATTATTTTCGGGCAGCCAATTAGAGTCTAAGACCCTGCTATGGCTCAAGCTATTCCTTTTCCCCTCCACCTCTGGTGCCTCTAGTTTTGTTTCCACCAGAGATGAACTTTATCTCACATTTCCAGCGCTAAGGACCTCCTACCTAAGATGGTAGAGTGGATTTCATGGCCTTTGATGACTGGATTATAGCGATCGAGGAGATGTTCTCATACTCAGGGATTTCTACTGAACAGAGAGTGATGGTCATTGCTTACCAGTTGAAGGGTCTGGCAAAGAGCTGGTGGTTAAGAGAAAAGGAGAACCTGAAGGACGGATGTTCGTGGGAAGCCTATAAAGATTTATTGCTGAGGAAGTTTCTACCGTCGGTCAAGCAAGACCGCTTGATGAATAATTTTCTGCACTTGAAGCAAAGGCAACTCACTGTTAGTGAGTACGAGGAGGAGTTCAGTAAATTGAGCCGGTTTTCCCCAAATCTGGTATCCTCTTAATCTAGCAGAGTTAAGTATTTTCTGGATGGTCTTAGGAATGACGTCTAGTAGCTGGCCAGTGCGAATTGATCTGAAAGTTATGTTGAGGTAGTAGAAGCCTCTCTAAAGGTCGAAGCGATTGATAATGCTAAGAATCAAGGTGTAGTGCCCCAAAAACACTATAGGTATGGGAAGAGTTTTTATGGGTTCTGGAGCCCTGGGTTTTCCTGGCTGGAGATCACGGGCGTATAAGGGGTGCCAATACGGGCGTGTCAAAGTTGACACGGGCGTGTCAAAGTTGACACGGGCGTGTCAACATGATGTGTCCTTCTCTAGAAACTGGGCTGTGTCGAGAGGCGTGTACACGGCTTGGTACACGGGTATGTCATGGTTGACACGGCCATGTCACTCCTAACACGGGCGTGTCAGGACCATTGTCCACTAAGGGTTGTATTGGTTCAATAGAGCGGTTATGGAACACGCCCACCGACACGGGTGTGCCAGTTTGGGCGACACGGGCATGTCAACTTGGACACGGGTGTGTCTCAACCCATGTCTTGCTCTGGATCGACAATTTCATGTGTAAGCAGGGTACACGGCTAGGCACACGACCGTGTGCAAAGCCGTGTTTGGCCATCTGAAATGATTTTCAGAGTTAATCTTGTCCGTTCATTTTTATTAAATACGATACAACGGCCCTGGCTTGCCTCCGGATGGTTTATGGACGGGAATTAGGAAGTTATTACTCATTTCATCATTGGCTTTCTCTTTCTAAGGAGAAGAGAGAGGGGAGAGCAAGAGGAGGTAGGAGAAGAGGAATCTGGCCGCCGGTGGTGCTACAGTGGTTCGAATCGAGTGCCGAATTCAAATTTGCGGAGGCAAGAGCGTTGCAGTCCTTTCCAACCATGTACTTTTCTCCATGGCAACAAAACATGTTGCAAGGGTAATGATTTTCCACTCGGACATGTGAAGTCCTTCTTTCCTACATTTACATAGGAATCCTCCACCAAAAGGTGGAACGCAAAGTGATTCCTGTGGGATCGGTGGTTCATCCCTTGCTTTGTTGCATTAGAACCGGAAGTGAGTAGTACGATTAGACATTCTGTGTGAAGCTCATCTGGAAGTGAGAAGTACGGATTGGTGATGCTTTGTTTACAAATCGGAGAAGACTCTGTGTTCATTGAATGTTTGTATGGAGTCCCTTGATTAATACCTGTGGCTTGGTGCAGCAGGAAGTACTGGAGGAAGTCCAGGAAAATGTGAGAGTTGATACTTGGTGTTCAACTCATGTGGTCATGAGTACCATGTTGTGTGTTGTTGGGCCGTTGTGCTACAACTAAAAGCCATGGTGGAGAACGGGCAAGGAGATTCTGTACCCGCGTCGATCCAGTGTGACGACTTACGATGATGAGCAACGAGCAAGGCAGATCTGTACCCGCATTATGGTTGTCTAACCTTGGGTGCTTAAGTCCCTGTTAGGATCTCATCGCGAGAGTCTTAGTCCTGCGCACCATAATGACTAGGAATGCTCATTCTGGACTGTAAGGGAGAGAGACCTTGAAACAGTGGTGGGACCCTGAATTTTTCGGTACATCAATATGGTGCCCTGAGTGCACCGAATGTCGGGCCGTCGTACTGACATTTGTGTCATGTTTTGGTTAGTGTGGTTGTGCACAACCATGGTGGATTGTAGTTTACATATACTGGTTTATAAAAGGCTTTGCAAGGAAGGAATTCCGCTGCCCCGTGTTAGTGGCAGGGTCGTTATAATTGGTCAGCTGTGTTGGAACCCCTAGGTGATTTGGGCTAGGTTCTCTTCTTAGGTTGTGACCCATATTGTATAGAAGGGTCAAATTCTATGTGTTTCTAGAGTCTAGGCAATGTTCTTAGAGTCAACAGATAAATGGACCAACCTACAACACTGTCAAAGACTCAAGACTTAGAGAAATCAAGAATCAGAAAAAGAAATCTACATTCGTCGATCTCAGGTCAACGATAGTCGTGCTCAGCTCGACTAACTCAGAGCTAAAATCTCTGAGCTTAGCTCGACGAACTCCGTTCTCAGATCGACTAACACTTCAACATTCAGCGCCATAATTAACTCAAAGCCAAGGCTGACTCAGAGATAAAGAACACTCGACGCCAGATGTGTTATTCACTCAACGCCGACAGATTGACCAAGTTCTTTGGTCGACTAACTTCACAGTCTCAGGTCGACGAACATAGACCGCATAATTAGTCAGTTTATGCACAAAAGTTGATTCACAGAGCTCAGGTCAACGAAACTGATCTCAGTTCGACGAAGGCTGATTAGAGGTCGACGAAATCTCAGTTCGACGAAAGCTGATCTCAGGTCGACGAAAACTGTAGGACATTTTGTTATTTATTCTTTCTCTTTCTGTATCATAATTTTATATCTATTATAGGCTATTAATTCCCTTGTAAATCAATGCACTTATATTCTCTGAATAGAGCCGTTATTGGCAGCATTGATTGCTAACATCCTCCATGGAATCAATTGCTTATATCTCGGGACACACATAGAATAGAATAATTGACAGCATTCTTTCCGTTTTTCGTTCCCAAGATTTCGGCTGAACATTTATTGCAGAGTTTTCTTTTTGAATTCGATGAAGTTGCAGTTATCTGATACAGATCTCCCTGCCAAGAAAATAAGAAGAGACAGAAGAGCAGAGATTGATCATCAACTAGAGTTACAACAAAGAAAACATCCAAAAAAAGTGCAGTGAAAAACATCTCTCAGAAAATTGACTACTCTCAAGAGAAGAAGAAAGAACAGCCATCACCATCAAGAGTCTTTCTTTCTCTCCCTCTTTGTTTTCAGGGATCTCAGCAACATTCAAATCAGTCAAGGATCTCTGAAAAGTTGAAGGCCTACTCACCCTTTTACAAAGCTTTTTCTCCTAAACCATTCAAGATCTTAGGGGGAGCTTTGCCATCAAAAACTCAGAATCCACATAGTCTTCTCACTATGTTTTGAGAAAAGAAGAATGTCATCAAACTCTCATCCCACCTCTATACAGGGTTTTAATTCCCTTCAACATTATTCTGGTTGCAAGTCTCCTTCCAAAAGACTTGAGGTTTTGTTTTTGAGCACCTGATCAAAAGCTCATTGGTGGCAGTCACCTGATCAAAACCTGTAGTGGATTCCTACCTAGGGTGGTAGAAGAGTGGATGTACCCAAGTTTGGTGAACCACTATAAAATTCTTGTGTTGTTTGTGTGTCTGTGATCTTCTCTTGTGCTTGTGCTGTGATATAATGTTTGCTGTGTAGCTTAGTTACTTTTCTCTAGTTCACTTGCTGCAGTTCTACACTTACCTTTTATTTCAGCAAAAGGGAAAAGTTTTCAAAAACTCTATTCAACCGCCCCTCTAGAGTTATTCAGAGCTTACCCTATCTTTCAATTGGTATCAGAGGAGGTTAATCATATCATATAGGCTCACAACTGGATTAACCAAGATCCTTAGGATAAACTCTGATTAAATTTAGTAGTCTCTCATATTATATTTTAGTTTCTGATATCATGGCACAAAACAAGGATTATGCCAGCACCAGACCTCCAGTTTGCAACTTACAAAAGTTTGGAATCTGGAAGGCAAGAATCAAGCTATACTTAAACTCTATTGATGAGGATATTTTTAATTCTATCTTGACAGGACCACCAGCTCCAGTAGCCTCTACCTCAACTCCATTAAATCTCAGTGCAGTGCCTCCTCCAGACCAAGCTGATGCACATAAGAAGGCAAAGATTGCTGATGCCAAAGCCATGAACATACTGGCCCAAACTATGTCAGATGACATATTTCAGAAGGTTGCTGAATGTACATCTGCCAAAGCTATTTGGTATTCCCTCAACCAAATGGTAGCAGTCTCTGCTAATGAGAGGAAGGACAGAAGATAAAACCTCATATCACAATATGAGAACTTCAGAAAAGATGAAGCAGAATCTGTAGAAGTAATGTACAACAGACTGAGCTCCATCATCAGTGAGCTCAGAACATTGGATAAAGAAATCACTTTAACTGAAGTCAATGACAAGATCCTCATGTGCTTCCCTAGCATATGGGATTCCAGAATCTGGCCCCTCAAAGAAGCCAGAAGCATGACTTAAATCTCAACAGAAACTCTACTTGGAAAGCTCAAATCCTATGAGTAACTGGTCAAGTCAAGAGAAGCTGCAGTTGAATCAAAAGCTTCAAAACCTACCAGGAAGGAACAAAACTTAGCACTCAAAGCTGTAGAAGAATCTCCCAGCCTATCTACCAATGAAGAAATTATGAGTCTCTTTGCTAAGAGATTCTATAACGTGGCAAGAAAGGACTTCAGGAGGATACCTTCATGGAATGAAGATAAACCCAGGTATGATAAGACCCCTTTTAAAGAAGTTGTCTGTTTTGGGTGCAAGAAACCATGACATTTCATCTCAGAATGTCCAGAAGCTCAAAAGGAAGACAGAAGGCATGAGAAGGAGTAAAGAAGACATCAGCACAACAAGGCCTCTTCCAGCAAATACAAAAAGAAGGAGAAGGGCTTTGTGGCTGAAACCTGGAGTGATACTGAAGATGAAACATCCTCATCAAGTTCTAGTGAAGATGATACAGAAGAAAAGAAGGAAAGAGAAGTTTGCCTAATGGCAATAGATGCTGGAAGCAGTAGATCAAACTCAAATGAATCAAAAGATGAAGAATTCCTCTCTGAAGAGGATCAAGTAATTGCTTCATATGATTTTCAGTCTAAAGAATTCAAATCTCAATTTAAACTATTGTGTTTAGACCTAATAGGATCTGAGAAGGAAATCAAACTTCTCAGGGAAAAACTATTAGAACAAGAAAAAATCATTGCTGATAATGAAAAATTAACTGAAGAATTAAACCTAGCTAATCAACAAATAATGTTCCTAAAATCTGATTAAGTAAGGCTAAGGAACTAGAAGAAACCTTAAATGGTAGAAGTTTACAACTGATAGACATAACTAGCACAGTCAATACAAGATCTAGTAATAACAAACAAGGATTAGGAGCCTCATCTAGTGAACCAGTCCTTATTCAGAAAAATCAACTATCAAAACCCATAAGTTTTATTTCAAAAATGGTAAGAAGAATACTGAACAAGTAGTGAAAGTCAATGAAGTGCTTAAACAACTAGACCTTAAGAAAATAAGTCAGAAAAAGAAAAACACAAAATATAACTATGTTATGCAAATTTCGTCAAACTCAGAATGACAAAATGGGTATAGTTCGTCGAACTCAGAACGACAAACTCTGAACGCAAATAATAATGTAATCTATTCTTCAAACTGGGATCGACGAAACCAGTATGGTTCGTCGACCAGAGATCAACGTTTTTGGGGCTCTGAGAATGGATACTTCCATTCTTCGAGCAAAGATCGAAGAACTCAACCCCGATCGCCGAGCTCAGGTCGACAAACATACCCAAATTTGTCAGATCTAGTTCATAACCAGAGTAATCTAAAAACTAATAAATCCTTTAATCCCTTTAGTCAGTGGGTCATACCTCCTAGAAGGTATCATCCTTTAGGTTATTAGGATCAACCTGAATGCTCTTTTATTTCTAGTTTTGGCTATGTTAAACAACAAGGACCCAAGGTAACCCGAGTAAAAAACTGCTAATCCTCTTTGCAGGTAGAAGATAACCCTGTCACTCAAACCAAGTGGTACCTGGATAGTGGTTGCTCCAAACATATGATAGGTTGCAAAGAATGCCTAATCTACTATAAAACCAAGACTGGACCAAAAGTAATCTTTGGGGACTTAGGCTTTGGACTGATAGAAGGCTAGGTGACTTCAACTGTGGAGCTGTCACATTTTAAAAGGTGACTTATGTAAATGGTCTAAAGCATAACCTAATATCAGTAAGCCAACTATGTGATACAGGTTACCAAGTAAGCTTTACTAACTCTTTATGTGTTATTTCTTTAAAAAACACAACTGTTTTAACATGAACTAGACAAGGCAACATCTACTTAGTAAACTTTGAATCATCTAAATCTGAAATCTATTTATTCAATTCTGTTAGCATTCAAACTACTTTATGGCACAAAAGACTAGGACATGTAAATCATAAAAATATAGCTAGGTTATCTAAGGACAATCTTGTTAGAGTTTTACCTTCTGGTCCCTACAAGAAGGAAAGCCTCTGCAGGGCTTGTCAACTAGGCAAGCAAACTAAATCTAGTTTCAAATCCATTAATAAGAGTGATTCACCTAGAATTTTGTATTTGCTCCATCTGGACCTATTTGGTCCTATTGCTGTATAAAGTCTAGGAGGAAAGTCTTAAACATTAGTTATTGTAGATGACTTCTACAGATTCACATGGGTTTTCTTTTTGAGAGATAATTCAGATACTTTTCAAGTTCTTACAGATTTTCTCAAGAACATATAGATTGAGTATTCTACTCAAGTTGCATTGATCAGAAGTGATCATGGCACTGAGTTTGAATCTCTTCTTATACTAGAGTTCTGTAGGAAAGAAGGTATAAGACACTGCTTATCAGCTCCCAGAACTCCTCAACAAAATGGAGTAGTTGAAAAGAAGAATAGAACACTCATTGAAGTTGCAGGTACATTGCTTACAGATGCTTACATGCCTCTATCATATTGGACAGAAGAAGTAAGCACAGCAAATTATGTCCTGAATAGAAGCCTAATACATAAACTAAAGCTTAAGACACCCTATAAACTACTCAAAGGGAAGAAACCTATAATCACCTATTTTTAAATATTTGGATATATATGCTATATTCACACTAATGACAAGAAACATCTCAGAAAGTTTGAAGCTAAGGATGCAATGAGAATTTTTCTAGGATATTCCCAAGTCAGTAAGGCATATAGGGTGTTTAATAAATCAACAATAAAAATTGAATAATCTATGCATGTGACATTTGATGAATCTAACATGTTTTACAAGGAGAAAGATATCTCTACCAACAGGCATTTGCAGCCACAGAATTTGTTTGAGAGCTTGGATGATCTAAACCTTATCTCAAAGGTTGAATCACATCCCTCTCCACAAGTTATATTAGAAGCTAAAAGTGAAGAAGAGATTGTGGAAGCAACTCAGTCTTCTACAATAGTTGACACAATTCCACAAGAGGAATTTAATCAAATAACTGTTGTTGAACGAACTTCTCTTAATGATTTTGTCACACTTAGGGATCACCCTAGATCTAAAGTAATTGGAGACATATCAACAAGAGTGCAGACAAGGCATCAACTCAACCATGATGTGATGCTTGCCTGCTTTCTCTCTCAAATTGAGCCTCAATCTATATCTGATGCAGAGCAAGATCCAAACTGGACTATTGCAATGCAAGAGGATCTCAATCAGTTTGAGAGGTGTAAAGTTTGGGACTTAGTTCCAAGGCCTAAGGGCTATCCAGTAATTGGGACTAAGTGGGTATTAAGAAATAAACTTGATGCCTAAGGTTTGATTGTGAGGAACAAGGCAAGGCTTGTTGCTCAGGGATACATGCAAGAGGAAGGAATTGATTATGATCAAACCTTTGCACCTGTTGCAAGACTTGAAGCCATCAGAATTTTCTTGGCCTATGCTGCTCACAAGAAATTCAAAGTATATAAAATGGATGTCAAAAGTGTTTTTCTCAATGGGGAACTAAAAGAAGAAGTACATGTGGAATAGCCACCAGGTTTTATCTCTTCAACTCACCCCTCCTATGTTTTTAAATTGCATAAGGCTCTCTATTATTTAAAGCAAGATCCAAGAGCTTGGTATGAGACCTTAGCCAGCTTTCTTTTAGAGCATGGTTTTTCAAGTGGCATGGTTGATAGAACCCTTTTTACAAAACTGCATCATGATAAAATTCTATTAGTACAAATATATGTAGATGACATAATCTTTGGCTCTACTGATCCAAATCTGTGCAAAAGATTTTCTGATCTAATGCACTCAAGGTTTGAGATGAGTAGCATGGGTGAGTTATCATATTTCCTTGGTCTCCAAGTGAAACAAGAAGGAATCTTCATCTCTCAGTCTAAATATGCTAAAGAGCTTACCTTATCTTTCAATTGGTATTAGAGGGAGGTTTCGATCCTCCGACCTGTGGGTTCTGGGCCCACCATGCTTCCGTTGCTGTGCTTACTTTCAATTCTATCAGAGCTTATAAAGAAGTTTTGGATGAATGATGCCTCTATCATGAAGATTCCCATGGCTACCAATGTTGTTATAGATGCTGATGAATCTGGAAAACCAGTTGATCGGACCAAGTATAGGGCCATTGTTGAATCCCTACTGTATTTAACAGCAAGCAAGCCAGACATTATGTTTGCCACATGTCTTTGTGCTAGGTTCCAGGTGAACCCTAAAGAATCTCACCTTATTTTCTTAAAAAGGATTTTAAGATATATAAAAGGTTGTCCAGATCTAGGCCTCTGGTATTCAACAGAATCAACATTTATGTTAACTTGATTTTATGATGCTGATTATGTTGGATGCAGAGTAGACAGGAAAAGCACCTCAAGAACTTGTCAGTTCCTTGGCGACAGACTTGTATCTTGGTTCTTTAGAAAGCAAACATCTGTTTCTACTTCCACTGCTGAAGCTGAGTATATCGCTGCAGGCAGTTGCTGTTCACAGATTTTGTTGATACAAAACCAACTACTAGATTATGGTGTCAACTTAAATAATTCAACTATACTATGTGATAATACAAGTGTCATTTCAATTGCACAAAATCCAGTATTGCATTCTAGAAACAAGCATATAAGCATTAGACATCATTTCATTAGAGATTGTGTTGAGAAGCTTAAGATTAAACTTGAATTTATCTCTCCTGATTTGCAAAGAGCAGTCATATTCACTAAGCCATTGGACTCATCCAAGCATCTGTTCTTTGTCAATCAGCTTGGTATGATAAATGGTAAGGATTTAATCTAATGCTCTGTCTGTAGTCAAAGAATTGTCTCTGTTCGTCGACCTGAGATCGACGAACTGATAACTATCTTGAGAATTTTTGTCGACCTAAGATCGTCGAAATCTCTTAGTATAGCTCATTCGTCGATCAGAGGATGACGAATTATATCTCTTCAAGTTTTCTGCGAATGACGAAAACTTTCCCTCTCTTCGTTCTTAGATCGACGAACTTTGTCCTTTACGTAATTTTCATCGACCTGAGATCGAAGAATCTTGAGTTTTCGTCAGATTGAGATTGTCGTTTCATTTTCCAGAAAATACTATATCTGGATTTTCTTCGACCTCAATCCTGCGCTTTCAAAATTCCCCTCCTGCATTTGATCTTGTGTTTTCTCTTGTAGGTGTGCTCTTTCTCTCTCTCATTCGATCTTAACGTCACAATGGTCGCTACTGGATCAACCGACATAAAATTCGATCATGGTTTCGATATTAATTTTGACTCTTTCCAACAGTCAGATCAAATTTTCATAGATATTCTACAGCTATTTGAGGAACAAAATCTGAAGCAGTTCATGTCTGATAGAATAAGGATTCCTATGACGAAAATCAAGGAATGGGTTGGCTCTTCTTCTTCAACAGGGACTGAAATGACTGGGACTATCAGTGGTACTCAGGTGATTCTTTCTCCCTCCGTTCTCTCTGAACTTTTCAATTTGAAAACTGGAGAATATGATCTAGAACTAGATGATAAGGAATATAAAGATATGCTGGCTGTTATGGTTCACTTCGGTGAAAACCCTAACAAACTGTATAAGAAAAATTTCTCCCGGCATATAAATTTCTTGCGGATGTCATTGGGAAGGTGTTGTTTGCTAAGCATACAACACATGACTACATCTCCTGGCAACAATTCCTGGTTATGGCCTCCCTGGTCAGTAAGAGAAGTGTGAACTGGCCACAAATTCTGTTTGACCTAATCAGGAGAACGAACAGCAAAAAGAGGTTTGCTATGGCAGAATCTTGGGCTTGTTCCTGAAAGCCAAGGCCAATGCACTACTGCTATCTCAGACAACATGCATCAATGTATCTAAGAAGCTCTCATCTGCCCTCTTTGGCATATGGGAGAGGACTATCATAAAGCAATCTAAGGGCAAGTCCTCTTCCTCTAAATCTTCTGAAAGTACAAGGGCTACATCTGCCACTCCTCACCCCTCTGCAGAGATTCCATCCACCCCTCCACCTCCTCCTGATTCTCAAGCTCCATCTCAGCCTCAAGTTCAACAAACCCCAGCCTCCATTTCTATTCTAATACATACCCCTACACCTCCAGCATCTCCAATTCCTTCTTCCCCTACACATATTCCATCCAATTCTCCCTCTCCTAGGGCTGATACATCCATCCCTACTCCTCCGCAATCTCCTTTTCCATCTCATCTTGCTGATATCCCCCTCTCAACTCTCTCTTCAATCCCATCTTTCAATTTACTTTCATTTTCTCTGAAAACTCCTTCTCCTCACCAATCTCCTTAACATGACCCCCTTACAGACACTTCCAACCAACCATCTCCTCCAGTAACTATCTTCACTACCTCTATCCCTTCTCAACCACCTCCTTCCCAAACATCTGACTCCACATCTTTGAATCCCTCTATCATCCAACCACTTCTTGAGCTCCTCAAGCCTATCCTCCAAACCATCATTGTAGAGGCTATTTCCCCTCTGTTTATCTCCATTTCATCTCTTTCTGCTCAAATCTCTACCCTCACCTCTACCCTCTCTTAATCTGGGGGCCTGCCTTTAGTACATACTGAAACCAGGCAGGGAGAGATACTTAATGATGAAGTTGTAACAGCAGCACCACCAGCAGCAGCAGGAATAAATGTTGATATGACACCCGATTCTCTACATTTTATTGATACTGATATGGTATCTGAAGTAGCAATAGCAGCACCAGCAGCAACATCAGGAACAAATGTTGATATGGAACCAGATTTTCTACATTTTCTTGATACTGATATGGAATCACCTAATATAGAGATAACTGACTCAGTAGCAGATGTAGATAATCAAGGTACAGATATTATAGTATCCAATGCTCAAGAGACCAGCTTGCCAGAAGTTCTGCTTGGAAGGGTCTACTTCATTAAATCTAAAGTAAATCTACATACTCTGATGAAAATTTTTGGATCTTATATTCAGTTCTGCCTCTCCTCTCCCACTCAATCATCCAGAGCAATAGTATGCTACACCTCCCCTGCAAGTTCAGAAGTGTTATCCATTATAAAGAAAAGTCTGATAGCTCCTCTAGTAGCATTATATGAACAAAGATGTAGCCCTCCTGGGCCAACTTATATCATGGATAATAGCCCTATTCCTAGTTTAGATTATCTAGTAAATCAGGACATTGCTATGGAAGCTGAAGCAGCTAAAGCTGAAGTTGTTCCCACTCAAGCTAGCAAAGAAATTCCCAAGGATCTGATCAGTCAAATTGATGAAATGTATTACAATCCTTTGTCTTATGATGATTATGATGATAATGATGATGATGATTCTGATGATGCTCCAAAGAGGAAGCTAATCTCCAAGAAAAGAAAAGCACCTCCTCCACCTACTCTAAAACCTAAGTCTACAAATGATATTCCATACTACATTCTGCAAAACATAACTCCTTATAAGGGTATGCCAGCTTGGATGTGGCTATCCAAGAATGAACAAAAGAAAAGAAAGAAAAGCAGAAGATACTCTCCTCCAACTGAGAAATTCAAAAGGGATCCTCCTCCTCCTCCAGCTACAAGTGCCTCCGGAACCTTATCTCAGAGCTCAGAAGGATTCACTAAACCTACTCTCACTAAAACTTATCAGAGACAGAGAAGACCTTCTCACTCTTATGGAGACAGTTAGCATAAACAAAGACATCAGTCTTATTCCAGACATCAGTCAGCTCAACAGCCTATCCCTCAGCCAACTTTTTCCCCTCCCCCATCTCCTGGCAAAGCTAATGACCCTGAAGAACCTCCAATTCCAGCTTATGATCCTGAAACTAGTCCAACTACAAGAATGGCTAGATTCAAGGAATCTGTTGCTCTCTCACAAATCAGGCAAGCCAAAGAAAAAGGTCAAGACTCTTCTCAGTTCTCTACTATGTCTAGCTACAGGAAGAAAGAGTTTGAAAGATATCAAGTAGGAAAATTATTCAATGCTGATGAATACATGAGTCTACATCCTGAAGCAGTGGTTCCAAGAACTACCTCACAAAAGACTATTAGTGTGCTGATATGACCATGACTATGAAGAAAGCAAATGATCCAAACAGGATAATCAAATTTACTAAGCCTTCTGATTCTCACAAGAACTTTTAAATTGTTTATTTTTTGTGCTTTATGTGAACAATCTGGGTACATAGCTTTATAAAGGTACTGATAGCTTATTTATTCTATCAGTTATCTCTGTTTCATGCTAAGTTTACCTCATTTTCTCGTGTGATCTTTATCTGTTTTTGGTTGAAGTAACCTCACCCAAATATGGGGAGATTGTTGGAACCCCTAGGTGATTTGGGCTAGGTTCTCTTCTTAGGTTGTGACCCATATTGTATAGAAGGGTAAAATTTTATGTGTTTCTAGAGTCTTGGCCATGTTCTTAGAGTCAACAGATCAAAGGACCAACCTACAACACTGCCAAAGACTCAAGACTTAGAGAAATCAAGAATTTGAAAAAGAAATATACATTCGTCGATCTCAGGTCAACGATAGTCGTGCTCAGCTCACTAACTCAGAGCTAAAATCTATGAGCTGAGTTCGAAGAACTCCATTCTCTGATCGACTAACTCTTCAACACTCAGCGCCATAATTATCTCAAAGCCAAGGCTGACTCAGAGACAAAGAACACTCGACGCCAGATATGCTATTCACTCAACGACGATAGATTGACCAAGTTCTTGGGTCGAATAACTTCATAGTCTCAGGTCGACGAACATAGACCGCAGAATTAGTCAATTTATGCACAGCAGTTGATTCACAGAGCTCAGGTCGACGAAAGCTGATATCAATTCGACGAAGGCTGATCAGAGGTCAACGAAATCTCAGTTCGACGAAAGCTGATCTCAGGTCGACGAAAACTGTAAGACATTTTTGTTGGTTCCCTAATTTTGATTTTGGCCATGTCTTCTCAATTAGGCTTAATTGACCCAAGAATTATCTATGGTCAATGGTTAGACTAAAGGTTAGTCTACCCTTAGGTTAGATTTGTTGAGATTGAATTGAAATGAAAATGTTTAAGTAGAATTATGCTCGACGATAGTCGAATGGCGCTCGACGATCTTCGATTGATGATCGACGATCTCTGAGTTATATGAACTCTGAAGTGGGTCGACGATCTGCTTATTCAGGTCGACGATCGTGTAGCCTTGGTCTACGATTTCTATGAAGACAGTTTTTCTTCAGGTCGACGATCTGCTTGTTCAGATCGACGATCTTCGATCTCTGGTCGACGCTTTCTGTCTGCTTTTATCTATAGTTATTTCATTTGATCATTGGTTTATTTCCTCTTGTTTAAGACATATTTTATTCAAAATATTCTGCTCAATTTAATGCTTATATTCTTTTGCTTATTTGCAATATTTCTTTTGCATTAATTGAGAGATTTGGCAGAATAAAGCCGTTTGTTTTATTAGAGGAAATCGTGCTTTTCTACAGCTATAATATAGCCGTTAGGCTTTGTTTCCTGTGCCAATTTGTAAAGTCAAATTGAAAGGATATTTTTTTAATATCCTAAATTCCTTTTTGGGAATGGCAGAAAGGATTGCAGGAGCAGGTTTCTTTATTTGTTTTATTCTATTATATGGAAATTGTTTTTAGTGCAGGGCTCGAGGCTTTTTCAAAAAGAAGAGAAGCTTCTATATTATCAGTGCAGTCAGATGAAGATAACAATAGAGAACACAGAGAATAACACATACAAACACACCGCAGATACAGAACCAAAAATCTCAAGAGAAAGAAAAGTTCTTCTTCTTCCTGAGTTCATCCCGTCTTCAGGAAAATCAATACTCAGAGTTCTAGCTTTCAATAAAAAAAACCTCCCAGATTGCTGAACATTCATTGTTGTAAACTCTCCCAGATTGCAAAAACTGCTGAAGAAGAACATTCATTCAAAATCTAGAGTCTTCTTCAAGGCTGCATCAGAAAGTCTTCTCAAGCAATTTGGAGATCCTACACCCTGAAGCAAAGCTTCTTCCAGGACATTCTCTAAGACTGGGGGAGATTTGATATATTCAGAGCCATCCACTAGCTTCTTTGAACACAGAGAAGACATCTTAATTCTCTCTTTCAACCTCTTGTAAAAGGGTTATTACTCCCTTCAAAAGTGAACCATCGGTGGTAGGGCACCTGATCAAAAACCTGTTTGTTGGTTTTTAGGCACCTGATCAAAAGCCTTAAGGGTCTTTAGATCTACCTGAAGCAGATCTACTGGTGGCAAGGCACCTAATCAAAAACCTATAGTGGATTCCTACCAGGGTGGTAGAAGTGTGGATGTACCCAATTGGGGAACCACTATAAAGCTCTTGTGTTGTTTGTTGCTTATTTTAATCATTGCTCTGTGACTGTGATAGTCTTTAACTAGGTTGCTAGTTTCTGTGTTAGTATAAAAGTTCAACTGAAAATTCAGTGAGCTTCTCTTTTATTCACTACACTCAGTTAGGCTTTAGGTTTAAAAGCTTTTATTTTATATTCCGCAAATAGCTCTAAGAGAAGTGTTTAGAGTCTCTTCTTTTTGAATACTTTATTCACCCTCCCTCTAGAGTAGTAAGTATCTTATCCCCTCACTTTTAATTGGTATTAGAGGGAGGTTGGTTATTAAACAACTAAATCCTTATCAGGTTGATTGGTTGAACAGGATAACACCTGAACCATAAGATCTTGTGATAAGATACTTTGATACCATATACACTCACATTAGATTTATGGCCCAATATAAAGATTACTCTAGCACCAGACCTCCAGTATGCAACTTAGCCAAGTTTGGCATCTGGAAGGCAAGAATTAGACTTTACATGAACTCTATTGATGAAGATATTTTTTACTCTATCTTAACAGGGCCACCAACACCACCTGCTGCAGCTACTGCTACAACATCTGCAAATCTCAGTACAGTGCCACCTCCTGTCTATAATGAAACTTTCAAGAAGGCCAAGATAGCTGATGCCAAAGCTATGAATATTCTGGCTCAGACTATGTCTGATGAGACATTCCAGAAAGTGGCTGATTGCACCTAAGCAAAATCCATGTGGGACTCACTGAATCAGATAGTTGCTGGTTCAGCTGATGAGAGGAAGGACAGAAGGTCCAACCTCATATCCCAATATGAGAACTTCAAGAAGGAAGAAGCTGAGATAGTAGAAGCTATGTACACAAGGCTCAACACCATTATCAATGAGCTGAGGACACTTGATAAGGAGATCACATTGACAGAAGTCAATGATAAAATACTGATGTGCTTCCCCAGCACATGAGATCTTAGAATCTGGCCAATCAAGGAGTCTAGAAGTACAACAGAGATTTCAACTGAAGCTCTCCTTGGAAAGCTCAAATCATTTGAGCAAGTACTGAAGACCAGGGAAGCTGAAGATGAAGCCAAAGCATCTACTCCAATAAGGAAAGAGCAAACCCTTGCTCTTAAGGCTGATGATGAGTCCAAAGTGACTCAATAAAATGAAGAACTGATGACACTCTTTTCTAAGAAGTTCTACAAGATGGGCAGAAAGGACAACAGAAGAAAGTCATCAAAATATGATGATAAGCCAAGGTATGATAAAACCCCATCTAAAGATATTATTTGTTATGGATGCAGGAAGCCTGAACACATTCTCCCTGAGTGTCCAGAGACAAAGCATAAGGAAAGGAGAAAAGAGAAGGAACATGAGAAGCACTATTCCAAGACATCTTCTCACAAATATAAGAAGAAAGAGAAAGGTCTTATTGCAAAGACCTGGAGTGATACTGAGGAATACTCCTCTTCCTCTAGCTCCAGTAAAGATGATGAAGAAGAGAAGAAAGCTAAGGAGATTTGCCTTATGGCAATCAATGCCTGCAGCAGCAACTCAACTGTAGAGATGACTGAAGATGAGGAGGATGAATTATATGATGAAGATCAGGTAATTGCATCTTATGATTTTACCTCTGATGAATTTAAGCATGAATTTAAAACTCTTTGCCTAGATTTACTTAGCTCAGAAAAGGAGATTAAGTTGCTTAGAGATAAACTAGCTGAATCAGAATCTCTATCTAGTGAAAACATTAGGTTAGAATCTGAACTCACTAGATCATCTGAAGAAATAAAATTTCTTAAATTAGAACTAGCTAAAGCGAAGAGGTTAGAAGATTCACTTATTGGCAGAAGCCTTAAGTTGCTAGAAATCACAAGCACTGCCAACACTAGGACAGGCAACAATAAGTTGGGCTTAGGTGCCTCCCCTAGTGAACCCCCATTGCTCCTTGAATACAATCTGTCTACTCCAGTAAAGTTTGTTTATGAAAAGGGAATACATAACACTGAGGTTATTCAAAAGGCTAAGAAAGCTTTAAATAAGATTAAGAGAGACAAAAGGAAACAGAAATTCATAGAAATACAAAAATCATCGAATGCCTATCGACGATCGCTGCACCAATCGTCGAACGACAATCGACGATCTCTGAACTCACCTGCTGGGTATAACTACTTAGCAATGAGTGATCGATGATCTCAGCCTGAGTCGTCGAACAGAGATCGACAATCGTGGAATCCAGAATCCTTTTCTGTAAACCAAGATCGATGATCTGGGTACCGATCGTCGAACATCGATCGATGATTAGAACTAAATTTCCAGAATCACAACAATGCTCACAGAAACAATTAGTTTAATAGGAACCCTAGGTCTGCTAATTGGATTATCCCACCTAGGAGATCTCATCCCTTAGGATATCACCCTCAACCTGCATACTCTTTCATTTCTAGTTTTTCCTATGTGAAGAACAATGTACCCAAGGTTACCTGGGTCCACAATATTTAATCTATCTTATTGCAGGTGAAGAACTATCCTATTACTCAGAACAAGTGGTATTTGGATAGTGGATGCTCCAAGCATATGACTAGAAACAAAGAGAACCTTTCAAGCTTCAAAGCCAAGTTGGGACCAAAGGTAGTCCTTGGTGATTCCAGCTGTGGTCAGACTGAAGGATATGGTAAATTCACCATAGGGTCAGTGACTTTCAAGAAGGTAGCTTGTGTCACAGGACAGAAGGACAATCTCATTTCTGTAAGTCAATTGTGTGATGATGGCTACAGGGTTTGGTTTTCTAATACTCTGTGCAATATTACTTTGGATAATAAAGTTGTATTAGTAGGCATTAGGCAAGGAATATTTATCTTGTAGATTTTAAATCCACCTCTTCTGAAATTTGTTTATTTAATGAGGTGAGTAGTAATAATACTTTGTGGCATAAAAGGCTAGGTCATGTTAACCTTAAGAACATATCGAGGTTATCTAAATATTACCTTATCAGAGGTTTGCCCTCTTGCCCCTACAAGAAGGAAGGCCTATGCAAGGCTTGTCAACTAGGCAAGCAAACAAAAAGTAGTTTCAAAGCTATAAATAAAAGTTATTCACCTAGAATCCTGTACCTATTGCACTTGGATCTCTTTAGTCCAATAGCTGTACAGAGTCTAGGAGGAAAATTCTATACCCTAGTAATTGTAGATGATTACTTTAGGTTCACTTGGGTGTTCTTCTTGAGAACTAAATATGATAACTTTAAAGTTCTTATAGATTTTCTACTTTGTATACAGACTGAGTACTATACTCAAGTTGCCTTGATCAAAAGTGATCATGGTACTGAGTTTGAATCTCTTCTTATGCAAGAATTCTGTGATAAAGAAGGTATCAAGCATAACTTCTCTGCTCCTAAAACTCCTCAACAAAATGGGGTAGTTGAAAGGAAAAACAGAACCCTGATTGAAGCTGTAGGAACATTGTTAGCAGATGCTAATATGCCTCTATCCTTTTGGGCAGAAGATGTTAGCACAGTTAACTATGTACTGAATAGGTGTCTGATACATAAACTAAAAGGGAAGACTCCCTATGAATTGCTTAAATAAAAGAAACCTAAAATAGATTATTTTAGAATTTTTGGCTGTGTAGTTTACATTCACAACAATAACAAAGACTACATTAGAAAGTTTTAAGCAAAGGCTTCAATGGGAATCTTTCTAGGATATTCCCAAGTAAGCAAAGCTTATAGGGTATTTAATAAATCCACATTGAAAATTGAAGAGTCAGTACATGTATCTTTTGATGAAACTAACATGTTTTACAGAGAGAAGGAAACTTCTTCCAGTAACTCTTTGCAGGTACCTGACTTGTGCAAGAATTTGGATGAGCTGAAACTCACTCAGGAGATTCAACCTCAACCAACTCTTCAGATAGCTGATTCAGACAGTGATGAAGACCAAGTAGAAGTGATTGCAACTCTACCAATAGCCAATCTAATTCCACCTGAGGAATTGATTCCAACTGCTGTTGAAGATCACATACCACCAACTAATTATGTCACACTTAGAGATCATCCTACATCTCAAGTGATTGGAGACATTTCAACTGGTGTGCAAACTAGACATCAACTAAGTCAAGATGTGATGCTTGCTTGTTTTCTTTCTTAGATTGAGCCCCTAACCATAAAATATACTGAGAAAGATCCCCAATTGATCATTGCTATGCAAGAGGAGCTAAACAAGTTTGAAAGGTGTAAAGTTTGGAATTTGGTTCCAAGACTAAAAGGTCAACTGGTTATAGGCACCAAATGGGTGTTTAGAAACAAGTTGGATGCTCAAGGAATTATTATAAGGAATAAAGCAAGGCTTGTAGCACAGGGCTACAGATAGGAAGAAGGCATAGATTATGATCAGACATTTGCTCCTGTTGTAAGGCTAGAGGCAATAAGGATCTTTCTAGCCTATGCAGCCTACATGAAGTTTAAGGTATTCCAAATGGATGTAAAGAGTGCATTCCTGAATTGAGAGCTAAAGGAAGAGGTATTTGTTGAACAACCCCCTGGTTTTATTTCTTCAACTTATCCCTCACATGTTTTTAAGTTGCAAAAAGCTCTGTATGGACTTAAGTAGGCTCCTAGAGCATGGTATTAAACTTTGGCTAGTTTCCTATTAGAACATAAGTTTGTTAGAGGCATAGTTGATAGAACCCTTTTTATTAAGCACCATAAGGACAAGATCCTGTTAGTTCAAATTTATGTGGATGACATTATATTTGGTTTTATTGATCCCAAACTATGCAAAAGGTTCTCAGACCTAATGCATTCTAAGTTTGAGATGAGTAGTATGGGTGAGCTGTCTTATTTCCTTGGTCTCCAAGTGAAACAAGATGCTGATGGCATCTTCATCTCCCAATTTAAATATGCCAAGGAATTGGTAAAGAAGTTTGGGATGGCAGATGCTTCTGCAATGCACACTCCTATAGCTACTAATGTAGTTATTGATTCTGATGAAAAGGGAAAGCCTGTTGATCAGAAAAATTATAGGGACATTGTTGGTTCCCTATTATATCTAACTGCAAGTTGGCCTGATATAATATTTGCCACATGCCTCTGTGCTATATTTCAGGTCAACCCCAAGGAATCTCACATAACTCTTCTTAAGAGAATCTTAAGATACTTGAAGGGATGCCCAAATTTAAGACTTTGGTACCCAGCTGAATAAGAATTTGAGTTGATTGGATACTCAGATGCTGACTATGCTGGTTGTAGAGTTCACAGGAAGAGCACCTCAGGGACATGTCAGTTCCTAGGTGAGAGATTAGTCTCTTGGTTTTGCAAGAAGCAGGCTTCTGTTTCAACTTCAACTGCAGATGCTGAATATATAGCAGTTGCTGTTCACAGATACTGTATATATAGCAGCGGCAACAACAAACTTCGCCCGCCGCGGCTTGAATGCCACTCTTGCGGCGGGCTTTTCCTTTTACCAAGAAATAAGATTACAGCTTGCTATTTATCCTTTACAGGAGAAAGCAGTAAAGGGTACAAAGGGGGAAACCGGTAGCTAAGGAATAAGAATGCCGGAGGCTGCGCGGACTGGCAAAGGGAGGTCGGCAGACTGCACGGTTAATGATCGAGTAGCTCGCTGGACTAAGTAGAGCGGACTGCTCGATCAAGCAGATCGAAGGAAGGCAGGTCGCACAGACTGAGGAATCGAGTCCTGCGGGTACACACACAAAAACACCAAAATTATGTGTGACAGTACCAGTGCTATTTCCATAGCATAAAATCCTGTGCACCATTCTAGAACTAAGCACATAGACATTAGACACCATTGTCTTAGAGACTGTGTTGACAAGAATAAAATAAATCTCGAGTTTATACCCACAGATCTTCAGAGAAGCGATATATTTACAAAGCCTTTAGATGAACAGAAACATCTATTCTTTTTGAATCAACTATGCATGATGAATGGATCAGACTAAGTGTAAAAATCTGCTAAGTTGAAATCTATTCAGAAATCGTCGAACAGTGTTCGAAGATAGTCGAACAGGTTGAGCTAAATCGTCGACCCTTGGTATATGACAGCTCTTTGCTTGTAGAGACAGAAATCGTCGATCGATGATCGATGACTCTGCTTTGGAAATCGATCATCGATCGACGGTCGACGACCGATTCTCCTGATCTTCATTCAGAGATCGACGATTCTAGTTTATTTCTAAACGATCGTCTATTTAGGTCTGAAGATCGTCGACGGAGCTCGCCTTTGCATATTCTGCTTCTAGGACTGTTTCGAGCTCTCGTCCCGCGCTTTCTCCCTCTCTCTTCTTGCGATTCTTCTCGTCGATTCCATGGCGATTTCCTCTGCAACCCTGTCCGTGATGAAGTTTGATGCTGGTTTCAGTGTTGATTTTGATTCGTTCAGCGACTGCGAACAAGTTTTCTGAGAGATGCTGTAGTTATGTGATGATCAAGGTCTCAAGAAACTCATGTCTACAAAAATCAAACTCCACCTATCAAAAATAAAGGAATGGGTTTATACATCTTCTTCATATGACAAAGCGATGACAGGAACCATAAACGGTGTGGAGGTAATTCTTACTCCCGAAATTTTGACTGAAATCTTTGAGTTAGAGAATGGATCTGATGAGTATGAACAAGATACTGCTGATTATGGTAGGATACTGTTAGAGATGGGACATGCAGAAGGCATTCCATCTAAGCTCTTGAAGGTAAATCTATCTGTTGGTTTTAAGTTCTTGGCTGACCTTGTTGGAAAAGTTTTGCTTGGAAAGAATTCAGCCCATGACAACATCAACAGGCAATAATTTGCTTTAATGTCAGCGATACTGAATAAGAAAACAATCAACTGGGCTGGATTGATATTTTAATTGCTCAAGAAAAAGAACAACAAGAAAGAGGTGACTCAAGGTAGGCTGATTGGGTTCTTTCTAACAAAGAAAGCTTCCCAACTGTTAGGCTCTGCTCTTACAGCAATAAATGCTAGCAAGAGAATTAATCCTTCTCTGTTTGTTAAGTGGAAAAGGACCATTCAGAAACCATCAAAGGCTGGGTCTGCCCATACAATATCTGAGGGCACAAGGGATCCTAAAGCCACTTCCCACCCTAGTGAAGAAATTCCTGCTTCATCCTCCTTGCCATCCACCTCCATTGAAACTGATTCTTCTCCTGTGAACCATCCATCACAATCTGCTTCTCCAACTCCAGCTTATCTAGCTGAGATACCAAACTTCAACATAGATTCCATGTTCAATCTGCTTACACCATCTCCTCATCACTCCCCAGCTACTTCAAATCATAAATCACCCACTAATTATCATCCATCTCATCATAATTCCCCAAATTGATGAATCCCCAGTTTAGAAGACCATTAATTCTGATGTTTCCCCTTCTATCATTCCTCAATCATTTCAAATTACAACAGAATTCATTGCAAATATCCTAGACCTCATTACTCCATCCAACAAAACAATGATAGCTTAAGCCATTACCCCCCTTGCTATCTCCATCTCATCACTTGCTGCCTCCATTTCTGCCCTCTCAGCCCTTTCGTCATCTATGGGCCTGGGTTTAGTTCCCACTGAACCCAGACAGGGGGAGATGCTCAATGATGATGATTCAGGATCTACTTGGGCTCGTCAGGTTGTGCAATCTCCAACAGCAGTGGAGCTAGAAACATGTTCAGATGCAGTTCCAGATGAAGCCTTTCCAGATTCTGTACAGAGGATTATAGATATAGATGCTCCAGTAGTTCCAAATGAACTGGATGCATTTCTTGATTCAGATGATGAGTCCTCTCTCTCATCTCTTGGAGGCCATTATATCTGTCAGTCCTCCCCTTGTTCTTTTGATCCCCTTCAGGCCATTGTGTGCTATCAGAGACCAATGAGCCTTCAGATTTTGGACAGTTTTATTATTTCTGAAGCAATAGCTGAAGCAGCCTTTGCCTTCAAATTTTGTCTTGAGGAGATTTCCACTCCTGTAGTTGCCAGATATTTAGAAGGGATTATTACCTCCTTCTTAGAAGCTAAGTGGAATTCAGTGGAGTCTTCAGATAAAGATGTGTCTTCTGTGCTCTCTACTCTTTGGGATGACTCCCCAGGTCCAGATTTGGATTCTCTCTTGGCTCAAGATATATTAGAAGAAGAAAGAGAAAAGGCCCTTCTAAAAGCTAAAGAACAAGAGGAAGCTATGCTAAAAGATATTGATGATCTATATGAAAAACCTCAGTCCTCACATTCTGAGGATGAGGATGAGGATTTTGATGATTCAGAAGGTAATAAGAAAAAGAAAAGGACTGCTCAAAAGAAAAGGAAGGCCATAGCTCCATCACCTCCTAACCCAGATCATGATATTCCCTCCTATATTCTGAAAGTAAAGTGTCCTAAATCTAAAAATTTTGAGGCTTGGATGTGGTATTCAAAAAATGCTCAGAAAGCAAGGAAGAAGAGCAGGAAGAACTCTCCTCCTTCCAAGGAGATTCAGAGAGGTCCCACTCCTCCTCCTCCCTCTGCTGGTGCTTCAGGAAATGTTGCTCCCAGATATTCTGCTCCTTCTACCAGACCAAATCAACCATACATCTATCAAAGGAAGGGCAGGCAGCCTCCTCCCAGCAGGTCTCATGATCAGAGGCAGACTAGGCATTCAGACAGTCAAAGAGAGCAAGTAAAGGAAGTTGTATATCAACAACCAACCTTCTATCCTCCTCCAGCTCCTAGGTATCCTCCCAAATCAAAATTGTCACCTTCAAAGTAAAAACCTGCTCAGGCCAAACTAGTAGATGTCAAAAGAAAAAGAGTTATATACTCTGACAAATCAAGTAATAAATATGCTGAGTATGCTCCTCCATCTAGTCTTATGATTCAAGAGCCAAAAGATTCAAATGTCAAGTCATCTCAAGAGAAAACTGAGAGTTTTCTAACTCAATCATTAAACTTTAAGGCTATAAATCCATTGAATCCAGATGATGAAAACACTTATGAAAGTCAAGAGCTTGATCCTAACTTCAAAATGGCTAGACTTCTAGAATTGGAGGGAACTGCTCAAATCAAGAAAGCTAAAGCTGAAGGTAAAGATATCACAGGATTTTCTACTATGTTAATATACAGAAAGAAAGAATTGGACAGGTTCCAAGTCAGCTCAGAAGTTTTTAATGCTTCAAAGTATATGGAAAAACATCCTAAAGCTGTTCTGCCTAATGCTGGAGAACTAAAGATTATTGGAGAGCAGGACTTGAAGTTATCAAAGAAGGATGCATGTGATCCTAGAAGAAAAATCACTTTCTCCCCTGCTACTTCTATTCCTCCTTAAGACTCTGTTGATAAATGTCTGTGATGTTTGTTTTGACTACCAAATTTATTCAAATCTGTTTGCTGTTGTTTATTCTTATCTGCTTGTATTAGATTTGTTTTTGTTTGAGTGACATCACCTAAATAGGTGGAGATTGTTGGTTCCCTAGTTTTGATTTGGGCCATGTCATCTCAATTAGGCTTAATTGACCCAAGAATTATCTATGGTCAATCGTTAGACTAAAGGTTAGTCTACCCTTAGGTTAGATTAGTTGAGATTGAATTGAAATGAAAATGGTTAAGTAGAATTGTGCTCGACGATAGTCGAATGGCGCTCGATGATCTTCGATTGATGATCGATGATCTCAGAGTTATATGAACTCTGAAGTGGGTCGACGATCTGCTTATTCAGATCGACGATCGTGTAGCCTTGGTCGACGATTTCTGTGAAGACAGTTTTTCTTCAGGTTGACGATCTGCTTGTTCAGATCGACGATCTTCGATCTCTAGTCGACGCTTTCTGTCTGCTTTTATCTATAGTTATTTCATTTGATCATTGGTTTATTTCCTCTTGTTTAAGACATATTTTATTCAAAATATTCTGCTCAATTTAATGCTTATATTCTTTAGCTTATTTGCAAAATTCCTTTTGCATTAATTGAGAGATTTGGCAGAATAAAGCCATTTGTTTTATTAGAGGAAATCATGCTTTTCTACAGCTGTAATATAGTCGTTAGGCTTATTTTCCTGTGCCAATTTGTAAAGTCAAATTGAAAGGATATTTTTTTAATATCCTTAATTCCTTTTTGGGAATGATAGAAAAGATTGCAGGTGCAGGTTTCTTTATTTGTTTTATTCTATTATTTGGAAAGTTTTTCTAGTACAGGGCTTGAGGCTTTTTCAAAAAGAAGAGAAGCTTCTATATTATCAGTGTAGTCGGCTGAAGATAACAATAGAGAACACAGGGAATAACACATACAAACACACAGCAGATACAGAACCAGAAATCTCAAGAGAAAGAAAAGTTCTTCTTCTTCCTGAGTTCATCCTGTCTTAAGGAAAATCAATACTCATAGTTCAAGATTTCAAGAAGAAGAACCTCCCAGATTGCTGAACATTCATTGTTGCAAACTCTCCCAGATTGCAAAAGCTGCTGAAGAAGAACATTCATTCAAAATCTAGAGTCTTCTTCAAGGCTGCATAAAAAAGTCTTCTCAAGTAATTTGGAGATCCTATATCCTGAAGCAAAGCTTCTTCCTGGACATTCTCTAAGACAGGGGGAGCTTTGATATATTCAGATCCATCCACTAGCTTCTTTTAATACAGAGAAGACATCTTAATTCTCTCTTTCAACCTCCTGTAAAAGGGTTATTACTCCCTTCAAAAGTGAACCATTGGTGGCAGGGCACCTGATCAAAAACCTGTTTGTTGGTTTTTAGGCACCTGATCAAAAGCCTGAAGGGTCTTTAGATCTACCTGAAGCAGATCTACTCGTGGAAGGGAACCTGATCAAGAACCTGTAGTGGATTCCTACTAGGGTGGTAGAAGAGTGGGTGTACCCAATTGGAGAACCACTATAAAGCTCTTGTGTTGTTTGTTGCTTATTTTAATCATTGCTCTGTGGCTGTGATAGTCTTTAACTAGGTTGCTAGCTATTGTGTTAGGATAAAAGTTCAACTGAAAATTCAGTGAGCTTCTCTTTTATTCACTACACTCAGTTAGGCTTTAGGTTTAAAAGCTTTTATTTTATATTCCGCAAATAGCTCTAAGAGAAGTGTTTAGAGTCTCTTCTTTTTCAATACTCTATTCACCCCCCCCCCTCTGGAGTAGTAAGTATCTTATCCCTTCACTTTCAATTTTGTTATTTATTCTTTCTCTTTCTGTCTCATCATTTTATATCTATTATAGGTTATTAATTCCCTTGTAAATCAATGCACTTATATTCTCTGAATAGAGCCATTACTGGCAGCATTGATTGCTAACATCCTCCATGGAATTAATTGCTTATATCTCGGGACAGACATAGAATAGAATAATTGACAGCATTCTTGCCATTTTTCGTTCCCAAGATTTCAGCTGAACATTTATTGCAGAGTTTTCTTTTTGAATTTGATGAAGTTGAAGTTGTCTGATACAGATCTCCCTGCCAAGAAAACAAGAAGAGACAGAAGAGCAGAGATTGATCATCAACTAGAGTCACAACAAAGAAAACATTCAAAAAAAGTGCAGTGAAAAACATCTCTCAGAAAATGGACTGCTCTCAAGAGAAGAAGAAAGAACAACCATCACCATCAAAAGTCTTTCTTTCTCTCCCTCTTTGTTTTCAGGGATCTCAAGTGGCAGCAACATTCAAATCAGTCAAGGATCTCTATAAAGCTGAAGGCCTACTCACCCTTTTACAAAGCTCTTTCTCCTGAACTATTCAAGATCTTAGCGGGGGCTTTATCATCAATAACTCATAATCCATATAGTCTTCTCACTGTGTTTTGAGAAAAGAAGACTTTCATCAAACTCTCATCCCACCTCTGTAGAGGGTTTTAATTCCCTTCAAAATTATTCTGGTTGCAAGTCTCCTTCCAAAAGACTTCAGGTTTGGTTTTTGAGCACCTGATCTAAACCTCATTGGTGGCAGTCACCTGATCAAAACCAGTAGTGGATTCGTACCTAGGGTGGTAGAAGAGTTGATGTACCCAAGTTTGGGGAACCACTATAAAATTCTTGTGCTGTCTGTGTGTCTGTGATCTTCTCTTATGCTTGTGCTGTGATATAATGTTTGTTGTGTAGCTTATTTACTTTTCTCTAGTTCACTTGCTGCACTTGTACACTTACCTTTTATTACAGCAAAAGGGAAAAGTTTTCAAAAACTCTATTCACCCCCCACCCTTAGAGTTATTTAGAGCTTACCTTATCTTTCAAGCTGAATGTTTACCGTTGCCTTGTTTGCCGCCGCGCAGTGGATTATTTCTTGCAGGTGGAGCTGGCCCAAGAGGGAAATAGCGGGTTGAAGCCCTTGTTGCGTAGCTATTCTTGAAGGCTTTACTTTACTTTACTCTTGTTCATGTGTGGCCAGCCTGCGAGCCGATGTTGGTAAACCACACTCCTGTTAAGAGAAACTTGTAAGGCCATAAGGCCATGTACCTTGTGTTTTGGGTTGTATAGATTCCTAATTGTTAGTAGTGGACATTTCTGTTGTTCTTCTTGAGTTCAAAGTTTTCAACCATGAAGCTTCCACTAGAATGCTCTGTGTTAGGAATCATTGGTAGTTTTGATATTATAAAGTGACCTATCCGCCTGTTCGTGGAATATGGTGTGTGGCTACGACCGAACCTTCTACTATATCCCATGTAACGGGTAGGGATGTTACAATTTGGTATCAGTTTGTAGATCTTTCTCTTCCGAATTCGTGGGAGAATTCTTTTAAGAGGTGGCGAGCACATGTAAGTGATGTCGTTATAACACAAAATTAACTCAAAAATGTCCCTTTAGGAATAAAAAATACACTTGTTTACGGAATCTGCATATTCCTTTTTGTTTGTTTGTCATTTTGTTGAGTTTCTAAGTTGTGTTTCTTACATATAAGTGACTAGAAGTCATGCAGGACAGTCAGAACCCCAACGTTCCGATGAGAGTGCGGCACCAGTGGAGGTGCCCACACCTCCTCCTTCTGCTGAAACTATTCGTATGATTACGGAGATGGTACTTGCTATGATGAATGCTCAGCAGGCTGGATAGGAGAGGCCTACAGCGGTGCCAAATCAGGTTGGGATAAGGCAAGAACCGGTGGAAGAGTTGGTTGATCTCAGAGAAGCAGATCAATAACTGAAGCGGTTCATGAGCTTAAATCCTCCAACGTTTGATGGGACTGGTTTGTCGGCTCAGGCAGAGGATTGGCTCTCAAGGATAAGAAGGATCTTGACAATAATCAGAGTTGAGGAGGAGCAAAAGGTAACGTTAACCACCTTCCTACTAGAAGGAGAGGATCGGCTTTGGTGGGATGAGGTCAAACTACATCACTTGGTAGGCAGGCAGTTAACTGAGGTCTCGATGGTGGAGTTCTCTCGGTTGTTCTTGGCAAAGCATTTGCCGACGCCGCTAAGGATTGGTATGGAATTGGAGTTTCAACGGCTGACGCAAGGAGAAAAGAGCGTGGATGACTATATCAATGAGTTTACACGTTTGGGACGTTATGCAGGATCTATCTTTGCCGAAGAGGAGCGTAAGACCAGTAGATTCTATGAAGGACTGCGGGATATGCTATGGTTTTTGCTCTCGAGTTCTGTGAGCCAAGAATTTTAAGCGTTGGTCTATACAGCTAGGTCTTTGGAGAAGGACTTAAAGAAGAAACAGGGCAAGAGGAACTTGGCAGTGACAAAGGCAGAGTTCAAGACGCCGCGTCCGGAGAAGTCTGGGTTCCGTAAGAGATGGGGAAAGAGGTCAAAATCTGCTGGACAAGCCCCTTCATATGTTGTGTCAGAGTTTGATGATGTGTTTCCGAAAAGTCTTCCATGGTTACCACCCCAAAGGTAGATCGACTTCGCTATCGAGTTGGTACCAGGTGCGAAACCTTTGGCCCGCTCTCCATATCAAGTAGCGCCAAAGCAAATGGCGGAGTTGAAGGTTCAGTTACAGGAAGTACTAGAGAAAGGCTACATACGTCAAAGTCAATCACCTTGGTGCGCGCCAGTTCTCTTTGTGAAGAAGAAGGACGGTACCTTGCGTCTATGTATTAACTACAGAGAACAAAACAAGCTAACGGAAAAGAACAAATATCCGATTCCTCAGATTGACGACTTGTTTGACCAGTTAGTTGGATCGACTGTATACTCCAAGTTGGATTTGAAGTCAGGTTATTATCAGTTGAGAGTTTGTGAAAGTGACATACCCAAAACAGCGTTCGGATTACGTTATGGTCACTATGAGTTCACGGTAATGCCGTTTGGGCTTTCCAATGCTCCATCGGTATTCATGGATTTAATGCATCGGGTTTTTAGGGAATACTTGGATCTATTTGTAATCGTCTTTATTGACAATATCCTTGTATACTCCCAAACTAAAGAAGATAATGCAAATCATTTGTGGTTGGTACTGCACACCCTGAGGAAGAACAAGCTCTACGCCAAGTTCTCTAAATGTGAATTTTGGTTGTCGTCAGTGGCTTTCCTTGGCCTTGTGGTTAGTGGAGAGGGCATTACTTTGGATTCGTCTAAGATTGTTGTTATACGGGAGTGGCCTGTTCTTACTACTGTGGCGGAGGTAAGGAGTTTTCTTGGACTAGCGGGCTACTACAGGCGCTTCGTAGAGAATTTCTCGAGGATAAACTTGCCTCTCACCGCACTGACGAGTAAGGATCAAAAGTTTGTTTGGACGCCCGAATGTGCACGAGCTTTCGAGGAGCTAAAGAGTCGGTTGACCACGGTGCCAAACTTGACATCGCCATGTAGTTTGGACGGCTTTGAAGTGTATAGTGATGCATCAGGGAGCAGCTTAGGTTGCGTTCTTCTATAGTTTGGGAAGGTGATAGCTTATGGCTCATTCCAGTTGAAGGTGCACGTTCGGAATTAACTTGTCCATGATTTGGAGTTGGCGGCAGTAATATTCACACTTAAACTGTGGTGTCATTATCTATATGGCGTGAAAGTGGATATATTCACGGACCATAAGAGCCTGAAATATCTGTTGGATCAGAAGGATCTCAACATGTGACAGAGAAGGTGGATGGAGTTTCTTGGAGACTACACCTTTCAGATTCACTACACTCCCGGTAAGGGGAATGTCATCGCGGATGCCTTGAGTCGTAGGACTCCGATAAGGGCTAATTGGTTGCTAAGGCATGATGAAAGCCTAATTCGAGAACTGGAAGTCTTAGACATTTCTTATGTTGATAAGGATTCCACTACAAAGGCGTGTTTGAACTGGACAGAGGTATAGTGTGACCTTACAGATAGAGTTTAGCATGCAACAAAACTTGATGAAAGTCTACAACGATATGCAGCAGAGAGTTCAGATTCTTAGTTTTCTTTTGAGGATGGCCTTTTGCGGAGAGACGGACGTTTGTGCGTCCCAAGTAGGGGTAAAATTCGTGAAGAATTGATGTATGAAGCCCACTTCACAAAATATTCAATTCTCCCTGGGAGCACGAAGATGTATAAGGATATGAAGAAAATATTCTGGTGGCCTGGAATGAAGAAGGATATAGCACATTATGTTGTGAAATGCCAGACATGTGCCTTGGTAAAGACTGAATGCCAAAGGCCAAGTGGTCTTCTGAAGTCGTTGTCTATTCCTATATGGAAATTTGATGTCATTTCGATGGATTTCGTGCATGGGCTGCCGAACTCGCAATGCGGTAATGATGCAGTTTGGGTGATTGTGGACCGGTTAACTAAGGTGTCACACTTCATCCCAAACCAGAAGGATGACTCAGCTGACAAGTTGGCAAAATTTTATGTGGATAACATTGTACGATTGCACGGTGTGCCCCATAGCATCGTTAGTGATCATGATGGACATTTCACTTCGGGAGATTGGAGGCTAATTCACCCACTGTTGGGTACGAAATTATATTTCAGTACAGCCTTTCATCCTCAAACAGATGGTAAGACCGAAAGGATCAACAGGACGTTGGAGGATATGCTCCGAATGTGTGCACTAGATTTCGGGAAGAGTTGGGAAGATCATCTATATATGATCGAGTTTGCCTACAACAATAGCTATCAAGCTAGTATTCAGATGGAGCCATTTGAGGCCTTATACGGTAGGAAGTGTTGTACCCCTTTAGCTTGGGAGGAGACTAGCGAATCGAAGTTTTACAAGCGAAAAGAAATGGATGATGCTAACTCGACAATTCGGTTGATTCGAGAAAGATTGTTGGTGGCTCAAGACAGGCAAGCAAAGTACTACAATGCCAAGCACCGAAACGTAGAGTTTACGATGGGCTATTGGGTATACCTGAAAATTTAAAGCATTCAAGGGCGTGTCCAGGATACGGTGTCTGAAAAAGCTGAGCCCGAGGTATTTGGGACCGTTTGAAGTGGTAGAGCGTGTTGGTGAGGTTGCCTATCAGTTAATGCTTTCAACAAAACTGAGTGGTTTGCATGACGTGTTTCATGTCTCGGTATTAAGGAAAGAAGTGAAAGTGTCATCTCAGTTGGTTGATGCGGATCTAGTATCTGTCAATAGTGGGCTGACGATGAAGGTTAGACCTATTCGGATCGAGGATACGGTGGCAAAACAACTATGAAATAAAGCTGTCAGGATGGTCAAGGTCCGATGGGACAATTGTGGCCAAGAGGAGTTATCATGGGAGCAGGAACAAGCCACGCGTACTGAATTTCCCGAGCTATTTTTTTAGTATTGTTATAACCATGTGTATGGACAATAGTATATTTGCATAGTATAAAAGTTTGTTTTGTCCTTGGTGAATTTCGGGACGAAATTCTTATAAGAGGGGGAGAATTGTAGTGCCCCAAAAACACTATAGGTTTGGAAAGTGTTTTTATGGGTTCTAGAGCCCTGGGTTTTCCTAGCTAGAGGTCACGGGCGTGTAAGGGGTGCCGAAACAGGTATGTCAAAGTTTATATGGGCGTGTCAACATGTTGTTTCCTTCTCTGGAAATTGGGCTGTGTCGAGAGGCGTGTACATGACTCGGGACACGGGTATGTCGTGGTCGACACGACCGTGTCACTCCTGACACGGGCGTGTCAGGACCCGTATCAACTAAGGGTCGTGTCGGTACCAAAGAGCGGTTATGGAACACGCCCACTGACACAGGCGTGCCAGTTTGGGCGAGACGGGCGTGCCAGTTTGGGCGACACGGGCATGTCAACTTTGACACGGGCATGCCTCAACCCGTGTCCTGCTCTGGATCGACGATTTCATGTGTAAGCAGGGCACACGGTCATGTGCAAAGCTGTGTTTGGCCATCTATAATGATTTTCAGAGTTAATCTAGGGCATTCATTTTTATTAAATACGATCCAACGACCCTGGCTTGCCTCCTGATGGTTTATGGACGGGAATGGGGAAGTTATTCCTCATTTAATCTTTGGCTTTCTCTTTCTAAGGAGAAGAGAGATGGGATAGCAAGAAGAGGTAGGAGAAGAGGAATCCGGCCGCCAGTGGTGCTACGGTGGTCCGAATCGCGTGCTGAATTCAGATTCACGGAGGTAAGAGCTTTGCGGTCTTTCCAACAGTGTACTTTTCTCCATGGAACCAAAACGTGTTTCAAGGGTAACGATTTTCCACTCAGACATGTGAATTCCTTCTTTCCTGCATTTACATAGGAATCCTAAACCAAAAGGTGGAACACGAAGTGATTCCCGTGGGATCGATGGTTCATCCCTTACTTTGTTGCATTAGAACCGGAAGTGAGTAGTACGGTTAGGAATTCTGTGTGAAGCCTATCCGGAAGTGAGAAGTACGGATTGGTGATTCTTTGTTTACAAATCGGAGAAGACTCCATGTTCATTGAACGTTTGTATGGAGTCCCTTGATGAATACCTGTGGCTTGGTGTAACAGGAAGTACTGGAGGATGTCCAGGAAAATGTGATAGTTGATACTTGGTGTTCAACTTGTGTGGTCATGAGTACATGTTGTGTGTTGTTGGGCCGTTGGGCTACAACTAAAAGCCTTGGTGGTGAATGGGCAAGGAGATGTTGTACCCACGTCAGTCCGGTGTGACGACTGACGATGATGAGCAACGAGCAAGGCGGATCTGTACCCGCGTTATGGTTGTCTAACCTTGGGTGCTTAAGTCCCTGTTAGGATCTCATAGCAAGAGTCTTAGGCCTGCGTGCCATAATGACTAGGAATGCTCATTCTGGACCGTAAGGGAGAGTGACCTTGAAACGGTGGTGGGACCAAGGATTTTCCGGTACACCAATAAGGTGCCCTGAGTGCACGGAGCATCAGGCCATTGTGCCGACGTTTGTGTTCTGTTTTGGTTAGTGCGGTTCTGCACAACCATGGTGGATTGTAGTTTATATATGCTGGTTAATAAAATGCTTTACAGGGAAGGAATTTCGTTGCCCCATGCCAGGGGCAGGGTCGTTATAATTGGTCAGCTGAATGCTGACTATTGCCTTGTTTGCCGCCGCTTGGTGGATTGTTTCTTGTAGGTGGAGCTGGCTCAAGCGGGAAATAGCGGGCTGAAGCCCTGGTTCCTCGGCTGCCCTTAAAGGCTTTACTATACTTTACTCTTGTTCATGTTTGGCCGGCCTGCGAGCCGATGTTTGTAAACCACACTCCTGTTAAGAGAAACTTGTAAGGACATAAGGCCATGTACCTTGTGTTTTGGGTTGTATACAATCCTAATTGTTAGTAGTGGACATTTCTGTTGTTGTTCTTGAGTTCAAAGTTTTCAACCATGAAGCTTCTTCTAGAATGCTTTGTGTTAGAAATCGTTGGTTGTTTTTATATTATAAAGCGACCTCTCCGTCTATTCGTGGAATATGGTGTGGGGCCCCGGCCGGACCTTCTACTATATCCCATGTAATGGGTAGGGATTACACAAGGCCAACATATGAGGAAAGATAAGAGGAAGTCTGATGAGGGTAAGAACTCTCGGGAATCTGGTTCTGCTTCGAAGAAAAGAAGCAAGGAGGTGTACAGTTTCTGTGGCCGGTTGGGCCATCCGTTCGAGAAATGTTTTAAGTGACTGGGAGCTCAAAAGCAAGAGCAGTGCATACGATTAAGAGTGATCCCAAAGGAGAACTGGCTTATGCTTTGCATAAAATGAAGGGGCATGATGCTGCCCATTGTAGGGCCAAGGATAGAGTCTGCTTTCAGTGCACATAGAAAGGAAATTTCAAGTCAAAGTGCCCGCAATCTCAGCCCATGCTGCAGCAAATTCCACTTCAGGCTTTGCCGCCACCACAACATTTAGAAAAAGGGAAGGGCAATTTAAACGTGGTGACTTTGGAGGAAGCGCAGACGTCTACCCAGGTGATCTCAGGTTATATCCTAACCTAGTTTTTTTTAGCTCATAGTTGTAGTTTTGATGTTGCTTGGTTAGTTATGAATGCGATTTTATTGGGAAGTTTAAGGTTAAAAACCGTTGGGCGCGCGTTCTTATCGATTCTTGTTCTACCCACTCATTTGTTGCTAGGACCTTTGTAGAGCGCCATCTTTTGACTCTTGATCAAGTTGGCGATTTGTTTCGTGTCATGTTTCCCTCTATTAATTCAGTGGTGTCGGACCTGGGTATCCTGTGTTGTCTGATTCTTCTAGGCGATTTCCTAGCTATTACCAATTTGAAGGTGATAGACCTGTAAAACTTTGATGTGATCTTGGGCATGGACTGGTTTTTCAGATATGATGTGGTTATCCAATGCAAGGTCAAACATTTGGACTTCAAGATGGATGACGGTCACCCCGGGAGTGTTTATGGTTATGCGTGCCGGGATTCCCTGATTATTTCTGCGGTATACGCTCGAAAGCTTTTAGATTCCGGTTATTTTGCTTACTTGGTTTCCATTTTGGGAACCATTAGTGGTTTGCCTTGTATCGAGGAGGTTCCGGTGGTGCGTGTGTTTCCGGATGTTTTCCCTAATAGTCTTCCTGGTCTTCCACCTGAGAGGGATGTAGAGTTTGTAATAAATCTTGAGCCAGGTACTCATCCTATTACTAAGGCACCGTACCGTATGGCCCCTCATGAGCTTGATGAGTTACGTAACCAGCTGGATGGGTTGTTGCAGAATGGATTTATTACACCAAGTTCTTCACCATGGGGTTTTACCATGCTATTAGTAAAGAAAAAGGATGGGTCTATGAGGCTGTGCATTGATTATAGGGAACTGAATAAGGTAACAATCAAGAATAGGTATCCCTTATCGTGAATAGATGATTTGTTTGATCAGTTGCATGGTAGCACAATGTTTTCGAAGATTGAACTTTGTTCAGGCTACCATCAGTTGAGGATTCATGAGATGGATATTCCACGGACCGCTTTTCATTCTCGACATGGACATTTTGAGTTCTTGGTGATGGCCTTTGGTTTGACAAATGCACCATATGCTTTCGTGGACATGATGAACAGAGTGTTCTAGGATTTTCTGGCCCGTTTTGTGGTCGTATTTATAGATGATGTTCTGGTATATTCCCGGAGTGCTGAAGAGCATGCCCAGAACTTGCGTTTGCTTTTGTCTGCTTTAAGGGAGCATAAGTTGTTTGCCAAGTTAAGTAAGTGTGAGTTTTAGCTTCCTCAGGTTTCCTTCTTGGGTCATGTGGATAATAAGGACAGAATTGTTGTTGACCTAGAGAAGATTTCTAATATAATGGATTGGAACAGACCTACCACCAAAAGAGATAAGAAGCTTCCTAGGGTTGGCAGGATATTATAGGAGGTCCGTGGAAGGTTTCTCCATGTTGTTTGTACCGCTAACTAAGCTTACATAGAAGAAAGCAACATTCCTTTTGAGAGATAAGTGTGAAGAAGCTTTTTAGGAGTTGAAAAAGAGATTATGTACTACTCAAGTTTTAACTTTGCCTACCGAGGGAGTAGAGTATATCATTTATGTGGATGCTTCACATGTCAGGCTTGGTTGCGTATTGATGTAAGAAGGCAAAGTGATTGCATATGGGTCGAAGCAGTTAAAGATTCATGAAAAGAACTACCCTACGCATGATTTAGAATTTTCTGCATTCATTTATGCCTTAAAGTTATGGAGACATCCCTTGTATGGTGCGTTGTGCAAAATTTACACGGATCATAAGAGTTTGAAGTACGTCTTCATTCAGAAAGAGTTAAATTTACGCCAGCAGAGATGGTTAGAATATATCGCGGATTATGATGCTGAGATCCAATACTGTCCGAGCAAAGCTAATGTGGTAGCCGACGCCTTAAGTAGGAAGACCGTGCAAATCTTTCGACTTTCAGTGGAATCCTTGGTGGAGGTTTTATTAATGGATATATCGGTTGGGAGTAGTGACTCGCCCAGTAGTTTGGAAGTGTTTGAGCCTTCTTGGATTACACTAACAAGGCTGCATCAAAAGGATGATCCAGAATTGCAGTACCTCCATAATAGAACTGAGAAAGGGGAGTTACCAGACTTTTCAATCTATGAGGAGGGTACCTTGAGGTACCACAGTAGATATTATATCCCCACTGTTGAGGATATTCGAGTTAAGTAGTGCAGTGAGGTGCATGGATCCAGTGTTGCCTACCACCCTGGTTCAATGAAGATGTATAGAGATCTGAAGCATATCATTTGGTGTTATGGTATGAAGAAGGATATAACAAAGTTTGTGTCAGAATGATTTACCTGCAAGCGAGTTAAGGCTGATCATAGGAGACATGGTGGCAAGTTGACGTCGTTGGAAATTCCAAGTTGGAAGTAGGAGAGTATTTCTATGGACTTCATTACTGGTTTGCCGAGATCTCCCAAAGGACATGATTCTGTATGGGTTATAGTGGACAGACTGACAAAGTGTGCTCACTTCGTGCCATTCAAGATTGATTACTCCATGAAGAAAATAACAGAGTTATACTTGGATGAGGTTATCAGGTTATATGGAGTACCTATTAGTATTATGTCGGATCGAGACTCCAAGTTTACGTCCCATTTTTGGAAAAGGTTACAGGAAGGGTTGGGTACCGATCTGAGGTATTCCACCGCTTATCATCCGCATACAAATGGTCAAACAAAAAGGGTTAATCAAATTTTGGAAGATATGATCAGATGTTATATTTTGGACCACAGGGGAGTGTGGTACGAGCATTTGAGGCTGATGGAATTTGCTTATAATAACAGTTATCAAGAGAGCTTGCAGATAGCCCCATTTGTGGCCTTGTATAAGAGACATTGTAGAACTCTCTTTTTTTGGGCTAAGGTTGGCGAAAGACCGTTGTTAGGTGCGGTAGCCTTGGAAGAAATCAATATGTTTGTGAAGCATCTTCGAGAGAAGCTTCGTATAGCTCAGGAGCATTATGAGAAGAACGCTAATCGATGAAGAATTGATTTGGAATTTTTCGTTGGGGACATGGTGTTTCTTAAAGTTTCCCCGATGTCTGGTGTCAAGAAGTTTGGTAAGAACCATAAGTTGGATCCTAGGTATATGGGACCCTTCGAGATTATTGAATGTGTTGGAATGTCAGCTTAAAGGGTGGATTTTCCCGTAAGTTTTCCTGGTGTGCACGATGTGTTTCACGTAAGACAGTTGCGGAAGTTGTGCTTAGAGATCGGCAGGTTCTTGACTCTGGGCCCTAGTTAAAGCACAACCTTTCTTATGTTGAGATGCTTGTTCGCATTCTGGATACTCAAGATCGAGTGTTGTGGAGGCAGACCATACCAATGGTTAAAGTTTTATGGCATAACCAAGATGTGGAAAGCGCGACTTGGGAGTTGGAGTCAGCTATGAGGGAGGCTCATCCTCATCTATTCTCCTAGTTTCTTTCGATTTGTATTTCCATTAAATAATCTTTGATTATTTTCCTGCGTAAAATTTAGGGACAAAACTTTCTTTTAGGAGGGGTGGCTGTAACACCCCTGATTTTTCAAGGTTTATTTAAAATCCCTTTAGTGACGTATTTTGACGTCAGGGCATTACGTTGATGCATAGTTGGTGGGTACCGTTGTCTGAGCATGACTTTTGCTCGTTGGTATCAGAGGTTTAGGTTTGGAATTATTAGCTTGGCTAATTTCTCCTATGATTTGGTATTCCCTTGGGAGCCGAGATTCGTTTTGGAACACGGCAGAGCATTTTTTTGGATATCTATATTTTGACTTCGGTGAGTGTTTACCCGAGTTTGGTTTGTCAGATTTCGATTTCGACTTCTCCGTTGGATTTGTAGTGTCGATATTTAGCTACGGTGCGATTTTTGTAGAAATCCGAGTTAGTGGGAGTTTTGGTCTTTTGGACGTTTTAATTATAATAATAATATATTATATTATTTATCCCCTATAAATAGCCTTGTGATAATATGAAAACCCTATTTATCATCTTTCTTAAAACCGTCAGACTGTATTGCGGGAGAATGAGAGCGGCGTACCTTGCGAAGCCTTCAGTCGTCGATTGTAGGAGCTCTGGTGCAAGAAATCGTCGTCGGAGAGTATATCCGGTTAGCCCTCATCGAGATCTACATTTGTGCGGTGAGTTTTTCCCATTTCATGAATTTTTTGGTGTTAGGAATTTTGTTTTGACCCGCATTCGTCATGAAAGGTTTCAAGAATTGTCGCTTAGGTGTTCTTGTGGCCAGATCCGTGAAGAGGAGTGGTTGTGGAGCCAGATTTCTTCAAGATCAAGGCAAGTGGTGATTTCTTCCCCTTGCCAAGCTTTCATTCCTTACATTCTCTATTATTTCTCTTTTTCCCTCTTTAGGTTTTAGGAATTGGTAGAGTTGGTCAACCTCTACCTACTGCATAGGATTGATTTCCGGTGATGCGTACATTCGTCATATTTTGGCGGTTAGTCTACGAGTAAACCCGCCGAGTATAAGTTAGTAAGCTTAGTCTAATTCATCATGTATGGTCGTGAGTCTGAGGTTAAAATCTGTCGAATAAGGCACTTAATTTAAGTATAAAATTCATCAGTTATAGGTTAAGATTGGTCTAAGTAAAGTTCTGCGAGTTTCAGTAGGATAAGAGTCAATTCATCGAGTATCCTTTGTAATTTCGTCGGGTAATGCTTAGCGTTGAGTTAAGTCCAATTCATTGAGTATCAGGCATTAAGTTTTTCCAGTATAAGACATGGCGTTGAGTGTTGCTATATTCGTCGAGTATTAGGGGTCGAGTCAATGAATATCAGGCATGACGTTGAGTGAGATTTACTTGGCGCTAAGTGGCATTAAGTTAAATTCGTCGAGCAATCTCAATGAATTCGTCGAGTAATACTAGTTTGGCATTGAGTGCGTCGGGTAATAATCTGGCGCTAAGTCAAAAGCACTGATTGCGCTAAATGCACTCAACGCGGTATTGAGTGAATCAGCGTTGAGTAGCTTCAATACTAAGTCAAAAGCATTGAGTGGACTCAATGCGGGGTTGAGTGGAGGTATTTTTAATGAGTTATCTGGTTAGCGTCGAGTGTACTGAACACGGTGTCGAGTGTACTCAACACGGCGTCGAGTGTACTCGACGCTTTTCTGCAGACTTGGGGTATTTTGCTGATTTGTCGTATATGTCTAGTGGGATGGTTTTTCTAAGTAATAATCGTCGAGTGCCTGCTGTATTCGTTGAGTATATTCGACGAATCAGTATGTACATGTTTTTCAGTTGCCGAATTGTATCTTTTTCGTCGAGTTTGGCCTTAGCTCAATTTCTGGGATTTATTCCTCCATTTATTATTGAAGAATTCCAGCGTTTTGAATGTGGTTTCTCTATGTTTGACAATGGTGTACAGTGTTTTTGTTGTATGTTTATGGCTAGGTTGGCAGTGGATAAAGGACCACCAACCTGATGTTTATTTTTTGGTGAATTATTGCCCTGGTGGGTTTGCCCGGTGTGGGTATGTGACTGCTGTCGTGTTGGGTAGGTTCCCACCACCACAGGTGTCTGTTTTTCCCCAGTTTTGGGTATGTCAAGGTATAAGACCACCTTTCCTTTTGCCCTTGTGAAGTTTTTGATGTTGGTGTGTTGGGTAGGTTCCCACCAACATAGGTGCCGGATGGCCGGTGTTTTCTTTTGTTCACCAAGATATGGGCTATTTAATTCCTTATACTTACAGTTATTTATTTACATGTTCTAAAAGCATAGATATTATAGCACTTGATGCAAATTCCTTACCTTTGAGCTCGTAAGTTAGTCTTTTCTCACTTTTCTTGGGTTAGGGTTGGTGATGAGTAGTTATTTATAAGCATTTTACTACACATTTTAGTTTAATTTCTAAATATAATTTATAATATTTTATGTAAATTATTGAATAAATGGTCTATTTTTTTATTCTCTAAATAAATTTAATTATATATTAAATACTATATTATAACAAATATAAGTTGTTTAGATATAAGTTAAATAAAATATATAATTGTTGTATTTATATAATATATATATATATATCATAATAATAAAAATAAAAGTAGATTATAAGTATTATAATAAATATTAAATATAATTCTATAGTTATAATAATAATTTAAATACTACTTTCATATAGTATATAATATAATATTTATATATATAATAAAATAACTATAGTATTTACTAGATAATAATAATTATATTATTTAATAATAATGATAATCATAACTTATAATAATACTATATATATTTAATATATCATTATATGTATATATAAAGTTAAAATTAAACCTATATATTAATTATATTAAATAAATTAATTTAGGTAAATATAAAAATATATACTATATAAAACTATATATATATCTGTAAATAAAAAAAACTATGACAAAATAATTTTATCATATCAATATATATATTATATGTATAATTATATATATAAAGTAATTTTATAACAAAATAAATAAATAATTAAGATAATTATTCTATATGTATAAATTTGGAAATACATAATATAAATAATATGTTTCTTTGTTTGACAGAAATGATCAATTGGTTTGGTGGAATGGTATCTAGTTGTTCTCTTTGGTTGCTTGTAATCGAGACCAGGACAACGCAGTTTTTTTTGTATTTATTCCAGCCCGCAACCCGCTAGGACCTTCAACCTATAGCCTATAACCCGCCAACCCACCAACCCGCTATCCAACTTGCTACCCGTACCCGCAACCCGCCAGCCTGCCAGCTTTTCAATCAGCCAGCTATCAAGCATATCCATCAACTGCTTATCCATCAGCTGCTTATCTAGCCAACAAACTCAGCTGCCAAGTCAGCTCCATCCTTTTCCAAGCCGCCACGTGTCAAGCTGTCCAATAGCCAGCTGTTCCACAAGCTGATTTTCAACTTTTGCAAAAGCTATTTGGCAGCTTATCCATAAGCTATTTGACAACTTTTCCAAAAGTGCTTTTCCAAAAGCATTTTTTTCTATAAATAAAGGGCCAGAGTTTTGTAAAATTATTCGAACACCAGCAGATTCCTTAAGAAGTGTTAGGATTCCCCAGCTCTCTGACAAAAAACTAGTAGTAGCTTTTAAGTATTCCAAGTTCTGTAAGTTGTAATTTTTTTTCAGCTTTCTTTTCAGCTTTGTAGGAAGTTGTAATAACTTTTGAATTTATAAAATAGAATGTTTCGATTTCAATTCTGAGTACTTTACAGTTTTATTTTCTGTTTTACTTTACTTTATTTTCTCATACTATCCTGAATGAAAGGAGAAGCTCTGCTTATGTCTTGGATTAAGATAGCGTGAAACTGCTTTCAAAACAATTTTTCAAAACCTTATTATTTCATACTATCCCGAATGAAAGGCGAGGCGATAGCCTATGACCTGGAATAAGATAGTGTGAAAGCTTTTCAATAGTTTAGATTTTACTACTCTATCCCCAATGAAAGGTGAAGCGAAAACTTAAGTCCTAGATTAAGATAGATAGGTCGATATTATTTTCTGCACTTTATACCGCTCCCATCCTGATGAGAGGCTAAGAACCCTTAGCACTTGGTCAAGATGAGCTCTAGGCTGGATATTATTTTCAACTATTTCAACTCTACATCCTAGTTATTCTAACTAGGGTTTACTATTAATTGAGCATATACCAGGTGAAGAGACAATACGTTTAACGTTAACCCGTTTTAAATGCAAGCCTCCCCGATCGTACTTTCGTGTCAGTGATGCTACCAAAGGAACCCTCTCGTTAAGTTAGGTAGTCAAGAAATAGAGTTTTTATTTAATAGGTGAATTAATATTCTCCCATAGTAATTCTGAAATCAAGGACTACCTTCTGAGTCCTTATCTTGATAAAACCACGTATTTATATTTTTCTGTCTTTTTTTTGTTTTTAATATAAACTCCACTCCGTTCTTTCGATAAGATAATAGTCCGTTCTAAAAAGTAGACTAATTAACACCGATCCTTGAAAAAATACGACCTTGATATTTTCTACAAAATACTATACTCCTATGCGATATGTACTCTTGCCTTAATCCACAGGATATAAGTAACTAAAAAAGAGATAAACTTATATATGTAAAGGATTATATAACACCAAATCTATCCTCTTTAAATCAAAATTTACTTATCAAGCTTTTTGGCGCCGTTGCTGGGGATTCGTTTGTATGTGTTAATATTTGAAAATAAAAGAACGCTATTAATTTTATCTTTTCTTTTCTTGTTATTTAAAAATCTTAGTTTTTATAACAATAAAACAAACATAAAATTCACTGAATTTAAAACTTTGTTTTTATAAAACTTAACTTTTTATTAACAATTTTATTAACCACTAACGAATTCTAATAAAAACCTAACATACTATTTTAACGTATTTTATATAAAACACTTCTTATTATAAAACTAGTTTATAATAAAACTGCTTTGTATTATAAAACCTGTTTTATATAAAACCTTATTTTTAGTTATTTTCGTGTTTTAAGTCTTTTTGTGTGTTTGTATTTGTGTGTATTTTCCTTTTTTATTTTAAAAAAACATAATTTAAGTTTTATCTATATATAAAAACCTATCACCTAAATTCTCTCAAAAAGGACTAGGTTGGCTTAAATACCACCTTTTTGTCTAGTACCAGTGAGAACCCTTCGCAGGGAATACCTCGGGAAGTTTGAGATTTTATCCGTTTTTATATATATTTGTTTTATTTTTAACTTAGTTGTTTTTTTAAGTTGTAACTTAATTTTGTTTTACTTAGTTTTTATATATTTGTTTTATTTTTTGTTTTTATCAAAAGTCTTTTTTAGTGTATGACCCGCAGAACTCCATCTGATTTAAATCTTGAATTTGATCCTGAAATAGATCGCACCTTTCACACGCGCCTCCAATCTCTGAATAAAGAGCTAGTATTAAATCTAGAAGAGTCCGTAGGCACAGCATACGTACAGGAAATGGCAGCAGAGCCACAACAAACGCCAGAGGTGGTCCCCCAAAGGACCATGTCTTATTATGCACAACCCAATTTAGATGACATCGGGTCTAGTATTGTTTGGCCGACAATTTCTAATAATAACTTCGAGATTAAATCGAGTAAAATCCAAATGATCCAAAATTCTATTCAATTCCATGGATTGCCCGACGAAGATCCAAGCACGCACTTGTCCAACTTTTTAGAAATATGCGACACATTTAAGATAAATGGAGTCACTGATGATGCCATTCGTCTTCGCTTATTTCCTTTTTCGCTACAAACGAAATCCAAATAATGGCAAGCTTCTCTCCCTAGACGATCTATCACCACTTGGGCTGACATGACCGAGAAATTCCTCACAAAGTACTTTCCACCTGCAAAAACTGCACGTCTGCGTGCGAATATTTCTTCCTTTGTGCAAGGTGAGTTCGAGTCTCTCTATGATACTTGGGAACGTTTTAAGGAATACCTACGTCGGTGTCCACATCATACGCTGCCAGCTTGGCTCCAGGTACAGACATTCTATAATGGTCTGAACACTCAGACCCGACAAGCCATTGATACTGCCGCTGGGGGCACGCTCAATAGCAAAACCCCTGAGGCTGCTCAAACAAATTTTGAGGAGATGGCCATGAATGCGTACCAGTGGAACATGCTGAGGTCACGCCCTAAACAAGCTGGGCTCTATGAGCTCGACTCCTCTTCAAACTTAGCTCTCCAAGTATAGTATATGACTAGGCAAGTGGTGGGGATGAGTGCTTCCTCCGCCTATACATCTTGGAATCTGCCTAATTCAACTAATAATAATGAAGAAGTCGATTATATGGGGAACTCATATAGACCTTCCTATAATCCGAATAATAATAATAATTCTTACAATCTAGGATATAGGAATCATCCTAATTTTTCGTGGAGCAACCCAAATAATGCTCAACGCCCTCCGATTGCAAATCCAATTGGATTTGCACCAAAACCCCCATAACCACAGACACCACCACCACAACCGCACCAATTTATGCCAACCCTGATAGAAGACATATTCACGAAATATGTCAGTATCAATGAGTCCAATATCCGAAACCTGACCGGATCTATTAAAAACTTAGAAACACAAATTGGACAACTATCAAAAATTCTATCGGAACGCCAACCTAGTAATTTGCCAGGAAATACGGAACCAAATCCGCAGGAAACTGTCCATTCCAGTAACCCACCAAGTTGACAAGCCGTCAAACTACGAAGTGGTAGGGAGCTACCACCACCCGTTAGGGTAGAAAAAAAACTACGATTAGCCCTCCTACACCACCTCCTGTTACGTCTCTACCTCCTAAACCCTCGCGAATTGTTCCACCTCATGTAGTTTTACCTTATCCTTCAAAATTAAAAGATGAGCGAGAAGATGAACAGTATAAAAATTTTCTAAAAATGCTAAAACAAATTCAAATTAATAAACCTTTCTACGAGGCAATTGCACAGATGCCTAAATATGCAAAATATTTAAAAGCGTTACTTTCAAATAAAAAGAAACTCGAAGATATTTCGAGAGTTTTCGTTAACGTCGAATGTTCAGCCGTTTTATTACATTAATTACCCCCAAAATTAAACGATCCGGGACGATTTTCCATCCCGTGTCTCTTCGGTAATCTATTAATAAAAGATGCATTAGTAGACTTAGGTGATAACATAAATTTAATGCCCTACTCGCTCTTTCAGAAACTTGGATTAGGTAACCCCAGTCCAACTAAAATAAGCATCCAGTTAGCAGATCGTTCTATTAAATATCCAATAGGGATAGTAGAGGATGTTCTTGTCAAAATAGACAAGTTTATCTTCCCGGTAAAATCTTCCCGGTATCAAATAATATAAACAAATTATTTTTTGCAGCATATAATTATATCTTTACTTGTGGGCTCAAATTATTTTAAAATTAAAATTTGGGGGCGCGGCGCTTTGCGGGGCAAAATCATAAGAAAAATACGGGTTCCCCATCTCCCAAGTTGGATAAAAATTGGAGTAAGGGTCAAATTGGCCACTTTGACCTTTTCTAGAAAAATTAAAATTAAAAGAGAGAGGGGTTACCGAAAGACATTCAGAATAAAAATGGTAGGGCAACCCGCAAAAAGCGCAAAAATATGACGATTCCATAAAAAAATTGTTACAAAAAAGAAAAAGAAAAACAAAAAATTTTTTTGATTTGTTTTTTTTTTAGATATATTTTTTTTTAAAATAGGTTTTTTTAATGGATTGGCTCTCGAACTTCTCGAGGACTACCCGGTGAAGGGTTCGCCCGGTACTAGGTAAAATGGTGGCGCTTAAAGCCCCTTACCCTTTTCGAGAGATTTTAGGTTGGGTAGACTTTAGATGATGTGGGTTGATTATATAATAATAATAATAATAATAATAAATTTTTTTTTTTTTTTTGGAGAAGTAATAAACTCGGTGCTTTCGTAATATTGCCAAAAAAAATCCCCGGCAACGGCGCCAAAAACATGATGGGCTAAAACCCGAACAGGCAAGCGTACCTATCGAATCGTAGTATCAAGGTCGTATTTAAAACACGGGGCAGGCAAGTACTATTACTCACAACGACTCTATTATCCTACCGAAGGATTCATGAGTTTGAAAATTAAAATAAACTAAACTAATTTTTAGACGAAAAACTTATAATAAAAAACTAGCACCCGATCAGTGAATCACCATGAAATGAGATAAGGCAAAAAGAGTATAGTTTTATCTTTGCAAATCAAACTCGACCGTGACGGATCCGAAAATAAGACAAAATCTCGCTAGAGCATTAAGTCCCCTAACTTATAGACACTTTGATCGAAATCTCTTTACAAATCAAAGAAGCCTAAAGTTGCATTATCGAGGTGATTCGCACTATTGGATTTGACTCCAATCCGGAGGATTTACGTCATCCTATCTCTAGGGTTGCGTTCAACTCCTTCCTTCCTTGAGTGATCTTTCACATTCACGAGCCTCTCGGCTACTCAAATATGAGATCGGATGCCTACTACCGTATACCGGAATACAGATTCGACACGATAAAAATCAAGGAAGGATCGAGCATGAAATAACAAAAATAAAACTAAGATATAAAATAAACTCTCATTTCACTCCATGGATCCTCACGATCGAATGCTAGGTAAAGTTAGTTACTCATGATTAAAAGAGAAGACAAGATAAAATAAGAGAAAAACATTTTCATTGCTTGATAAAAAAGAGTACACGAAAAATAAAACACTATATTAAAGAGAAAGAAAATTACAATAATAAAAGAAACAACAACAAGTAAAGAAGAGAAGAACTACTAACACTCTTAAACTAACACTCTCTACCAAAAACTACTTAACTTTAAACAAGAGGGAAGGGGTTCCTTTTATAGGAGAGGAGGGAAGCTTCTAGATGGAAATGAAGAGGGGAAATCCAAGGGGGGTGGCCGGCCACTTCAATGGGAGGAGGTTCATGCATTCATTTAATAGAGGAGAGAGATGATAGCTACATGCATTGTATTGTATTGGAGGGAGGTGAATTATAAAATATAAAACAAACAAGGGGAATGAATGGGTTTAAATGAGAATGAAAGAGGGGAAAAAGGGATGGATGAGAAATAAAGAGAGGGGAAGAAAATAATAAAGGAGAGAGAGAGGGGAGTGGCCGGCCATTTCATTGGGAAAACATGCATGCATGTAATAAATGGAAGTGCAAAGTGGCCGGCCACATCATGTGGGCTGCTAGGTAGGCTTCGTGGAGGCTTATGGGGCTCGGGTAAAGGGTTGTGGGCTGCTCCACAAGTGGCTGGGCTCGGGTAGAGGCTTAGGATTGCATGGGGGGGCTGCTTGGGCTGCATAGGGGGCTCGGGTAGGCTTCATAGGCTGCTCCAAAGGTGGCCGAGCTGCTCCAAATGTGGTTGGGCTGCTCCAATAGTGAAGTGGGCTGCTTGGTAATGAAGGGGGCTGCTCCATATGGACTTGGGCTCGGGTAGCATGCTTTGGAGGAGGCCGGGCTGCTTGCAATGGAGGAGGGCTGCTCTTAAAGTGGGCTTCATCATGCATGGGTTGCACCTACATTAAAACAAAATAAACATTAGTTAATGATTATATAATACATAACACAAGACAAAATACATAATTTAAATAAAACATAATACATAATATAGCAAAACATAACATAACATAACATAATACATAATATTAATATTCAAAATAAAACACAAGTTAAACATATAATATAAAATTAAACATAGAACATAACATTAATTGTAATTATATTATAATCTAATACATATAGTAGCATAATACATATAATAAGATTATATTGATTTTTTTATTTCATAACATAAAATAACTAAATAAAAATAGGATTTTATAAAAAGACATTAAAACATGAAATGACAAGCATAAATTATAAATAAACTTAGGCATTTAGGCTACTAAATTACCCCAAAAATGATGACTAAAGCTAGTCATCAAACACCCCCATGCTTATGCTTTTGCTATTCCAGAGCAAAAGGAAGAGAAATATTTATAAGACATAATAAATTTTCAATTAAACTAAAAATTTATTTACATCAAAATCTAGCCAAAATTAAAATTTAGGGATTTAAGAATCAAGTCCTAAATTATGAAATTTAAGTGAAAAGAGAGAAATATTTAGCCAAAAATTCTCTACTAAATTAACTAGCATTCAAAATGGAGTAAAGTGCAAACAAGGTTAGATTGGAATTATAAAAACCATGACTTAAAAGAAACTTAAGGAAGAAGACAACCTACTACTTATGCTCTCCACATATTTTAATTTAAAGACTAAGAAAATGATATTGGCTAAGGGGGTTTTAGGGAGGAAATTAACATGAAGAGGTCTTTGATTGGAGGTGATGAATTTTATCCTCTCACCCCACTCATTTTTATTTTTTGAATAATATATATGTAATACCAGGAAATGATAGACTAACATCCTATCACTTCCCCCGACATATATGAACTTTTTAATTCCTCTCTTCATTTTATTTTTGGGTTGCATATGTTTACCAAGGAATAATGAATTTTATCCTCTTATTCCCATGACATATGATCTAACAATAAAAGAAAAAATTGATGGGTTCAAACAAAATTTTAGAAAATAAACTAAAACACTAGAGAGCAACTACTAGTAGATTGAGATTTCCTAAGAATCTAAAAGCATGAAGTAATAATAATTGGAATCCAAAATTATTTTAGCAAAATTACTACAAAATTGAAACTATTTAAAATAAAAGAGAAAAGGTGCTAAATAAATTACTCTAATTAAATTAAAATCATAAGATTATCCTCAAAACAAAATCACTAAAAGTTAAATTTAACTAAACATGATGAAATAAAGATTAGCAAATAAAAATGCTTATAAAAAAACTCAAACTAAATTTCTGAAAATAACAAAAAGCTAAGCATGAGGTTTATTATATTTTTTTGATTTTTTGACATTTTTCATTTTTTTGGGTTTTGAAATATTATCTTTTTTTGGAATTTTTGATTTTTCTATTTTTTTTGGGTTTTTAATAAGGCTAAATAGAAGTAGTACTAAAAAGAACTTAATAAAACTATACTAAACATTTTTGTTTTTTTTTTTGAAAAGAAAGAAAACAACAAAACCCTCCCCCATGCTTAAACCTTTCATTGCCCTCAATGAAAAATAAAAATAAGAAAGAAAAAGGAAGAAGAAAGGGGAGGGGGGATACAATAAAGTAAAGAAAAAAAAGAAAACGACTTCCCCGGAGTCGTAAGGCCGAATACAGATGTCGCTCCCCTATGCTTGAGCTGGACACCGGCTCGGGCCTAAGGAAGAGATGAAATGATGGAGCCAAACGAACCGCCGGGGGTTTTATTCCTACAAAATAAAAAATAAAGAAAAAGAAAAAGAAAAAGGATAAGCAAGGGGTGCCTCCCAAGAGCGCTCTCTGTTTAACGTCGGCTGAGCCCGACGTTATTTGTTAGCTAAATGGAAAATAAAAACTAAAGTGAAGTGGTAACTCCCTAAGTATGCGCTTAGGTGAGTAAATCAAAAAAAGAAGAAATGAAGAATCGCACCGACATGCGGTGGAATCTTCAAGGGAATGACGCCCAAAAATGAACGGACGGAGTTATAGAAGAACTCCGCCGTATGTAAGAGGGGAAAGAATGGGTCGTCAAAAGAGGAAGAATAAAAAGAAGAAGAAATAGAAAGAGGAATAAAATGAGTAGAAGAAGAAATTTCATCATCGGAAATTTCACAAGAAGAAGAAGAGTCTTGTGAAATTTCGGGAGAGGAAGGGGAAGAAAGAACTAAAGAAGAGTTATCTAAAATAAAAGAAGAAGAAAAAGAAGATTCGCTAAAAAGAGAAAAATTAGGAACAGTTGAATTTGAAAGCGTAATGGAATCACCAACGTCTTCAGATGGAGAAATAAGAGACGTCTCGTCATCCTCAACGGGTAAGAAGCACACCGGAATATCCATAGAGGCGTCTTCCAAAGGAGGAAGGAAACAATCCGGGATATCCGAATAGTTATCCTCCTCGAGAGGAAAAAGACAAGCCGGGATATCCGGTGACTCATTACATGAAGAAATAGGAGGCGACGAAGAAGAAGACGAAGAAAAAGATGCGGCCTCACGAGAAAGGCAATCCATAATGGACTTGAAATGCGAACTAATATTATCAATAGAAGTTTGCAATTCAAGATACCCATTATCGAGAGAATTAAAATTAAAATTTGGGGGCGCGGCGCTTTGCGGGGCAAAATCATAAGAAAAATACGGGTTCCCCATCTCCCAAGTTGGATAAAAATTGGAGTAAGGGTCAAATTGGCCACTTTGACCTTTTCTAGAAAAATTAAAATCAAAAGAGAGAGGGGTTCCCGAAAGACATTCAGAATAAAAATGGTCGGGCGACCCGCAAAAAGCGCAAAAATATGACGATTCCATAAAAAAAACTGTTACCAAAAAGAAAAAGAAAAACAAAAAATATTTTTGATTTGTTTTTTTTAGATATATATATTTTTTTTAAAATAGGTTTTTTTAATGGATTGGCTCTCGAACTTCCCGAGGACTACACGGTGAAGGGTTCGCCCGGTACTAGGTAAAATGGTGGCGCTTAAAGCCCCTTACCCTTTTCGAGAGATTTTAGGTTGGGTAGAATTTAGATGATGTGGGTTGATTATATAATAATAATAATAATAATAAATTTTTTTTTTGTTTTTTTTAGTAGAAGTAATAAACTCGGTGCTTTCGTAATATTGCCAAAAAAAATCCCTGGCAACGGCGCCAAAAACTTGATGGGCTAAAACCCGAACAGGCAAGCGTACCTGTCGAATCGTAGTATCAAGGTCGTATTTAAAACACGGGGCAGGCAAGTACTATTACTCACAACGACTCTATTATCCTACCGAAGGATTCATGAGTTTGAAAATTAAAATAAACTAAACTAATTTTTAGACGAAAAACTTATAATAAAAAACTAGCACCCGATCAGTGAATCACCATGAAATGAGATAAGGAAAAAAAGAGTATAGTTTTATCTTTGCAAATCAAACTCGACCATGACGGATGCGAAAATAAGACAAAATCTCGCTAGAGCATTAAGTCCCCTAACTTATAGACACTTTGATCGAAATCTCTTTACAAATCAAAGAAGCCTAAAGTTGCATTATCGAGGTGATTCGCACTATTGGATTTGACTCCAATTCGGAGGATTTACGTCATCCTATCTCTAGGGTTACGTTCAACTCCTTCCTTCCTTGAGTGATCTTTCACATTCACGAGCCTCTCGACTACTCAAATATGAGATCGGATGCCTACTACCGTATACCGGAATACGGAGTCGACACGATAAAAATCAAGGAAGGATCGAGCATGAAATAACAAAAATAAAACTAAGATATAAATTAAACTCTCATTTCACTCCATGGATCCTCACGATCGAATGCTAGGTAAAGTTAGTTACTCATGATTAAAAGAGAAGACAAGATAAAATAAGAGAAAAACATTTTCATTGCTTGATAAAAAAGAGTACACGAAAAATAAAAACACTATATTAAAGAGAAAGAAAATTACAATAATAAAAGAAACAACAACAAGTAAAGAAGAGAAGAACTACTAACACTCTTGAACTAACACTCTCTACCAAAAACTACTTAACTTCAAATAAGAGGGAAGGGGTTCCTTTTATAGGAGAGGAGGGAAGCTTCTAGATGGAAATGAAGAGGGGAAATCCAAGGGGGGTGGCCGACCACTTCAATGGGAGGAGGTTCATGCATTCATTTAATAGAGGAGAGAGATGATAGCTACATGCATTGTATTGTATTGGAGGGAGGTGAATTATAAAATATAAAACAAACAAGGGGAATGAATGGGTTTAAATGAGAATGAAAGAGGGGAAAAGGGATGGATGAGAAATAAAGAGAGGGGAAGAATATAATAAAGGAGAGAGAGAGGGGAGTGGCCGACCATTTCATTGGGAAAACATGCATGCATGTAATAAATGGAAGTGCAAAGTGGCCGGCCACATCATGTGGGCTGCTAGGTGGGCTTCATGGAGGCTTATGGGGCTCGGGTAAAGGGTTGTGGGCTGCTCCACAAGTGGCTGTGCTCGGGTAAAGGCTTAGGATTGCATGGGGGGCTGGTTGGGCTGCATAGGGGGCTCGTGTAGGCTTCATAGGCTGCTCCAAAGGTGGCCAAGCTGCTCCAAATGTGGTTGGGCTGCTCCAATAGTGAAGTGGGCTGCTTGGTAATGAAGGGGGCTGCTCCATATGGACTTGGGCTCGGGTAGCATGCTTTGGAGGAGGCCGGGATGCTTGCAATGGAGGAGGGCTGCTCTTAAAGTGGGCTTCATCATGCATGGGCTGCACCTACATTAAAACAAAATAAACATTAGTTAATGATTATATAATACATAACACAAAACAAAATACATAATATAAATAAAACTTAATACATAATATAACAAAACATAACATAACATAACATAATACATAATATTAATATTCAAAATAAAACACAAGTTAAACATATAATATAAAATTAAACATAGAACATAACATTAATTGTAATTATATTATAATCTAATACATATAGTAGCATAATACATATAATAAGATTATATTGATTTTTGTATATCATAACATAAAATAACTAAATAAAAATAGGATTTTATAAAAAGACATTAAAACATGAAATGACAAGCATAAATTATAAATAAACTTAGGCATTTAGGCTACTAAATTACCCCAAAAATGATGACTAAAGCTAGTCATCACCTCCGCCGCGAGGGGATAGAGTTCACTTAACTGTCTTCAGGAAACTTTTCATCTGCCACACGACCAATGATGGGGTCACCTTCTTGGCCGGATCGTAGTTCAAGGTTCGTAAGACGGCTAATAAGAACCACAATTGGTTCTCCAAGCTCGTCTTCATCAAGGGTGAGCTCGACAACATACCCTTCTCGCCTCGGCAGTGGCACGAGGAGGTGTACCGACCCCCGATGGTGAAGGTAAATGACGCCGAGCTGCACAAATACTTCCTTGGCAAGGATTTCGATGTAACGACCCTAGCTGATCCAACATGACAATGTTACGGCTCCGCTCTAGGCGCCATTACCGGGCTGCATCCCAAGCACCCCAACCCCTCTCCCTCCATAGGCGGGTTGTTGGTGGCCACAACCTCTCTTTGATGAGCGAACTCAATAGCAAAGTTGGGTCGTACGGGGACTTCCCAGGAGGTCACCCATCCCAGTACTACTTTCGCCCAAGCACGCTTAACTATGGAGTTCCTTTACATCTCATCACCAATTGAGCTCAGCTCAATTGGTGATGAGAGTTGAAAGAACTCCATAGTTAAGCGTGCTCGGGCTGGAGTAGAACCGGGATGGATGACCTCCTGGGAAGTCCCCGTGGTACGCGCTTGACTATCGAGTTTACCTCATCAAAGGGAGGCTGTGACCACCAACAACCCGCCTGTTGATGGAGAGGGGTTGGGGTGCTTGGGCTGCAGCCCGATAGCGTCGCCTAGAGCGGAGCTGTGACATCGTCACGTTGGATTGACTAGGGTCGTTACATTCATGGTCGCCTTCCTTCGTAAGGGCCTCGACTCGTTCCCCCGGTGCTGCATGACAAATGTATAACTCTTTCCCTTCTTTCTTTATTGGGCTCACAACAAACAAATAAATAAATACTTTCTAACGCCAAGTTCTGTAGGGGAGCGGCTGATCCCCGAGCACCCACCGTTCGCGGACTTGGGACTGCACTCTGACCCAATCGCCTATAAGAGGGCAGTCGTCGAGGCTTACTGGAGCGAGCTGGGTCTTGACAGGCCATCCTCCAGCAAGAAGCAACCTGACCCCACAAGCTCTAGCTTGCCTCGCCATCCCCCACCGGCAAAGAATATGAATAAGGTTTTGACGGTTTCCTAGGGGAGACAAAAACCACAACAAATAGTCCTAATCTTGCTAGAGACCACACCGGAGAAGGGTCAGGGTGAAGGAGACTTGCTTGCCTCCTATGCTATTGAGGAGATCACGTCTCGCAAGCTGGGACTGTCGAAGGACCACCGCAACTTTGGTCTCGGCAGGAAAGCAAAGGACCGTCTCGGCGGGAAAGCCAAGGACTGTCTCGGCGAGCCGATGGTTCGATGGGATGAGAAGGCCTATAGGGTATCAATCTCCTCCCTCATCCTCTCCTTGTTGGAGCGCCACCCTCCCAGTGGGCATGCCTATGCCCTAGTGTTTGGGATATATGGCTGCGAGGACGCCATGACCTTCGACGACATGAGAATACAGCAGCTCGCCCATGAGAGCTCGCGAGCTCAAATACGTGCGCTGGAGCTTGCGTATATGTCAACTCGCCGCAACTACCAATTCAGCCACAGCCTGGCGAAGGCTGAGGAGGAGCAGGATTTTGCAAAGGTCGATGCCGCTATCATGGCAGAGCGGCTGGAGATCGTCGAGAGCCTCCTCTCCAAAGATGCCAACGGGGTGGTAAGTATCGGTTGACCCTTTCTCCTTTTGACTTAGGATTTCCACTACTTCTTACCTGTTCTTGCTTGGCAGGATGCCGAGACTGTGGATCGCATGCGCGCTTGTGCCACCAAGTCAGAGGAGAAGAATAAGGCGCTAGAGGAGAGGAACAAAGCGATAGAGGAGTAGAACCAAGGGCTCTAGGCCAAGCTCACCCGCCAAATGGACATCATCCTCCCCCAGGTCGGTAGCAAGCCTGGTGTCCCGCCCAAGAGGTCGAAGGTCTTCAGCGAGGCAGAGGTCACCGAAAGACTGCGGGTTAACTCCATCAGCACTGCTAAGTTCACTCTACAAATTATGAAGGACATACAGGTGCTGGTTGAGGACTGCGAGGACATATTGGCGAAGGATCTGGTTCCGGAGCTCTTCCCCCCTCCTGCTTCACCTGGAGAGAAGGAAGACAGCTTCAGCTCGCTCTTCAAAGGCGTCCCCGAATTCAAGGATGATGATTCTGGAGGGGAGGGGGAGAGCTAGCTTGCCTTTTTTTGTTTGCTATGTAAATATCTTCCTCTTTTTCGTAATCTCGCTGAGGCGAGCTCCCCTGTAACTTGCGAGTTCATTAATGAAATATTAGCAAAACTTTCTTCTGTATTTGTTTACTCTGTACTACACTCGCATGCGAGTCGCCCCCCTTGTCGTGCGAACTCAATGGGAAAATATTCTCCATTAGAATGTAATTTAGTTAGGATACTTACTCGTGCAGACATATGGATATCTCGTCACCCCTTAATTGTGAGGCTAAGCTGTTCGCCGAGCTGAACCCGTGACCACCTAGCTCACCTATAGATTCCTTTCCTTGGGAGACCTGTCATAAACAAGAATTTCCCAAGTAAAATATCGTTGGGATGGAATGTAACTCCCGAGAACCGCCTCGGCTTGCCCTTCTTTAGCGGGTGCCGAGATCTCGGCTTGCCACTTTTGACCCTGCCTTACTTTGATAGTGCCACCCCATGGTGGTTACTGAGATCCAGGCTCGCCACTGCCTACTCATCTAGGGGTTGTTAGATCTAACCCCTAGTTTTCCATATGACCTTTTCCCTTGGCCTCTTCCCCAAGTTCAACTTCAAATTCCTTATGTTGATTTGCGAGAGCAGCCCAAGACTTAGTTCTAGAGCAACAACTTCATCCACCGAGGACCCTTGCCCTGCCAGCTAGGTAAAAGACTAATAGTGGGCTTTGCTCGGGACTTGGCTCTAGAGCAAGAACATTGTCCACCGAGGATCCCGGCCCTGCCAGTTAGGTGAAAGACTGACAACAGAGCCTCTTGGGACTTGGCTCCAGAGCAAGAACAATGTCCATCGAGGATCCCGGCCCTGCCAGCTAGGTGAAAGCTTGATAACGGAGCATCTCGTGACTTAAATCTAAAGCAAGAATGATGTCCACCGAGGATACCGGCCATGCCAGCTTGGCAAAAGCCTCACAACGGAGCATCTTGGGACTACCTAGGATCCCGACCCTTCCAGCTAGGTGAAAGCCTGATAATGGAGCATCTCGGGACTTGGCTCCAGAGAAAGAACAATGTCCACTAAGTCTCCCGACCCTGCCAGCCAGGTGAAAGCCTGACTGTGGAGAACCTTGGGACTTGGCTCTAGATAAAGAATAATGTTCACTGAGGATCCGGGTCCTGCCAGCTAGATAAAAGCCTGACAGCAGATCATCTCGGGACTTGGCTCCAGAGCAAGAACAATGTCCATCGAGGATACCGACCCTGCCAGCTAGGTGAAAGCCTGATAGTGGAGCATCTCGGGACTTGGCCCCAAAGCAATAACAATATCCACCAAGGATCCCGACCCTGCCAGCTAGGTGAAAGCCTGATAGTTGAGAATCTCGGGATCTAAAGAAATCTTGGCCTGCCATGAACACCATTGCCAAAAAGAAAGCTGAAAGGTCAAAGGATTTCATTATTTAATAAAGGAACATATGTACATGATTCATGGATAGAAATGCTTCAAGTCATCACCACTCCAGGTATGACTTAGGGTCTCGCCTTCCACATCCCGGAGGCAATACCCTTCATACCTCAATGCCTCCTATACAATATACAAACCTTCCCAATTGGGGTTGAGCTTACCCATGCCAGCTGATCTTCTAGCTGCATCCACCTTTCTCATGACCAAGTCCACCTCTGTGATCTGCTTGATTCGAACGTGCTTATCAAAATACTTGGTCATTCTTCGCTTGACCTCTTCCTACCAGATAGCTGACAGGTCGCCCAGCTCTTCCACCATATCAAGGGAGTGCCGAAGCTCATACTCATTCTCGACCCGCCATTATTCCTGAAAGACTTTGTTTCAAGAGACTAAACACCTAAAGGTGGGGGGGGGGGTGAATAGGTTCTAATCTTTTTGAGTCTTTTTTATTTTAAGGCAAATAGATATTTGTAAGTTCTTTTAGCACAGAATAATTCTATCTACAGAAATTAAATACAACACAGCAAATACCAGATCTATAGTGGTTCCCCAAGATATGGGTACATCAATTTTCCCCCTTCACTTATCCAGCAGATAACAGGATTCAGCCTAACTTCATTCCACTGGCTCGGATCCTCAGATCTTACAAACTCAGAACCCAAAATGATTCCTACACCTCAGACTTTGCACAAGTCCTACCACAGATTCCTCCCTGAATCCTACCTCAGGCCTCAGCCCTACCTCAGCCTTTATAATAAGGCTTACAACTCAGACTTTCCACAAGTCCTACCTTAGGCACACTGCCCTACCTTAGCCTTTATAATTTTAGGCTTACAATCTCAAATGTAACAATAGATCCTATAAGAATTTGTGAGTAATAAGTTTCAGAAAACTTCACCAGCTAGATTTCTCTATTGATGTTGTCTTCTTGATCAGATCTTGGATAGACTGATCCTTCTAATCCAACCTAACTTAGCTTTTCAAAGCTTCTTTATTAGGACAAATAAGGTGGATCTCCTCTAGAAGTTGAAGTTGATATTCAGTTAGCTTCTTCCTTAGATTCAGATTGAACTCTGAATCTTTCTTGCAGACAGGCCTTGATCTGTCAGAATTCTTCTTTATGATCCAGAGATCTTTTCACATTGTTTTTCTTGAAACGTTTCCGATCTGGCTCTTATATAGATCTTGCTCCATGGTTAGCGGCTGATCTGGTTCATAACAGACTTCTGACAGTTCTGACAGTGATGTCAGACCGGTTAGTTATGATAACTATCAAGTCACCAGTCATATCACCAGGTTCTTCAATGTCTGTCCAACTCAGCATACAACACTCAGCAGACTGCTTCACATGTGTCGACACATATAGGCTAAGTGTCGACACAAGTCTTCAAGGTGTCGACACAAATACTCCAAGTGTCGACATAGTCATACTTCTGCTTCTCGACACTGCTTTTTGTTGTATGTGTCGACACAGCTGCTTCTTCTCGACATTTTTGTTGCAGACAGATGGCGTTGAGTGTTTGTTAAATGGCATTGAGTGTGTATCGACACAAGTCTTGTGTGTCGACAAAATTACTTCTAAACTCGACACAACCTCTTGAGATTTAAAGTGTCGACACAGGTCCGGTGTGTCGACACAATTGCTTCAGGTGTCGACATAGCTCCTGAGTGTCGACTCATCTTCTGTTTTAAGTGTCGACACAATTCTGTTTTAAGTTGTTGACATAATTCTGGATGTCGACACAACTGCTTGTTTTGGTGTCGACATAGCTTTGAGTGTCGACACAACTTCTTTATAAGTGTCGATACATTTTGCCAGTGTGTCGACACAGCTTTCCTGAGTGTCGACATAGCAGCTGGGTGTCGACACAGCTTCTTCATCAGTGTCGACACATTTCTCCTAAATGTCGACACAGCTTGCCTGAGTGTCGATATAGCAGCTGGGTGTCGACACAGCTTCTTCTTCAGTGTCGACACATTTCGCCTGTGTGTCGACACAGCTTGCCTGAGTGTCGACACTGTTTTCTTGAGTGTTGACATAGTTTAATCAAAGGTGTCGACACTTGTACTTTGAAAAATTTTTCCTTCAAATTTTTAAACCTGCACAATGAAACTCAAACTTCTATCAAATACACATTGATGCATATCATTGACTAAGTTGTGGCTTCTCCAAATCTAGTACACATTTTCCAATGTACCCAACAATCTCCCCCTATTTGGAGAAGTCATAACCCTTAGTCAAATATATACATCTCTTAAGATAAACCAAATTGTAAATAGATGAAAAAACATTTCAGAGCAGGTTATCACATAATCATGTAAACAACAAACACTTAATACTGGAATAGATTTCATTAATCAGTAAAATCATGGTTTACATGAATTTCTTATAGAACAAAAGGAAAAATAATACATTGTTCTATTTCAAGAACCTAGCTATCATATTACTGACTAGGTTCCTTAATAACTATTCGTTTGCCAGACTTGATTTTAGCCTGCACAGAAGGTTCAACAACCTCAGCTAGCATTTTCCCTTTGAGAGCTTTCTTCTTCAATTCTTCAGCCTTGATCTTCTGTCTTTCAAAATAGAGGAAAGGTTTGGGGAAGTACTTGCTTGGCTCTTGAGCATTAGCAGGTTGGTTCCCAGCCTTAGCACTTCTTCTATGCTGTAGAATTGCTTCTTGTCCAGCTTGAAATTTATTCCACTCTTGCTCAGAATACCACTTACCCCTGTCATGGGTTTTTTCCTTAACAACTTTCCAGGCAGTAAGTATAATATTTCTAGAACTTTGGCTCCATTACTCAAAATCTGGCTTTAGCTCAGCCTGCTCTCTGAATCTCTTCTTGGAAAGTTGAGCTTCCTTCTGAGCTTCCAATGCAGCCTCTAACATTTCAACCTTTCCCAGAATTACATTTTGTACCTCTGGTGGAGGACTATACATTTTCAGCACTTCTTCTTGAACCATCTCAAAATCAGCTGGGGGGTAGATCACCTGAGCAACTTCAGGCTAATCTCCTTCAAAATATTCAGGTTGTATCCCAGACTCAGCTACATTAGCATCATCACAAAGAGGAGGATATCCAAGAGTAGCTCTGATGCTATTAGTAGTCTATTTAGCATGGTCAGAGCCGGCTTTAACTAGTAATCTCTCCCCCTTGATGAATTCTCTTGCAATTTGATCTATTAAATCTTCTTTCTGGAATCTGACTTGATCTGCTATATATTCAGTTCCTTCTTTAAAATAAGCTCTGAATTTTGTCAGGAAGGTTTTTATTTTCTCCTGAGATTCTTGAAATGTTGCTTTGACAGCAGATATATCTTCCCGGATTTGCTGGTGATTTCAGCCTTCAGAGTAGTGCTAGAATCAATGAGCTTTGTCAATATTTCATGATGTGAATCCTTGAGATTTTTATTCATTCTAATCTGATTCTCTAGTACATATCCCTGATTTACTTCAATCTCATCCACTTTAGCTTGTATATCTTGTTTTTGCTTGGCCAGGAACACCACAGCATTACCTCCTTTATGGAAGCAATCTGTCATCTCATTCTTATTTTGATTTAATTCAAATCTAATGGATTTGATGTCCTGGGCCAACTGAAACTGTAACTCCTTATGAGTTTCATCCACATATTTTTCTATAGTCTGCCTTTGATTATCTAATTTTATCTACATCTGGACCAGTAAAGTACTGAAGTCCATAGTTGATGTAGATGGTGTTGTTCCCACTTGCAAAGCTTTCTTATATCCAGAACTCTTCTTCTTTAACACAAACAGCTTTCTTTTCTTATCCAATGTGACTTCTTCATCTTCAGAAGATTTAGATGTACTTTCTATATCAACAGTGTCCTGTTCAGCTGGGGTATCCTTGGATAACTCCCCCTCAGTCCTTGGAATTTCCTTTTCTTTTTCAATTTCCTCCCCCTCAGTCCTATCAGTAAGAGGATCAGGAAATAATTCTTCCATTGTAAATTCCTGCTGTATCTGTTCAGAAGGAATAAGATTAGTTTTTTTAAAAAAAAAACTAAAAAAAGACTAATAGCACTTGAAAGACCTCTTTTGTTGTGTAAACAAAAGTGTCCCTTTGAACAATTTTTGAGGGAAATACTATAATACATCACTAGTCTGTGGAGAAGAAACTTACTGGCTCAGGTTGAGCATCATTCTTATCAGTTACTTCAGCTGCAGTTTTGATTTCAGATACAACATCCATTATTGTGTCTGCAGCTAAGTCACTATCCAGGATAGCATCATCAATACCTCCCCCTTGGGCAGGCAACTCAGTTTCTTTTTCTAGGTTTTCTCCCCCTAGAGTAGAGTCAATTTGTTTCTCTTAGGGCTCACAGTCCTTTACTTGAGCATGAGCATCTTGTTGTTGCTGGTCTTCATCAAAACTGAAGATCACTTCCTCCTTAGAATCATTGGAGGAGTCAGCCTGTACAACCACCTTCTTTTTCTTCTTATCTTTGATAGTTTGCTCTCTAGGAGCAGGGACTTCCTTGGTTAGAACTCTGTCCCACCTTGACAGTATCCTTACATCCATTTTTCTCATATGATTTATCTTAGAGCCATTTGCTTGTTTCAGAACATCTGGAATTTCTAATGTTAAGCATAGGCGTAGGATCCTTCCCAGGTTAGGTTTCTTTATTCCTTCTTGTAGTTTATCAAACACTACTATTGCCCAGTCAGTGTTTATCTTGAATATGATTCTCACCATCAGATTGAACATGTGGGCAGAAATCCGATCATGTCCACCTGTTTAGCAGATAATCACCTTACCCACCACTTCTGAAAGAGATTTTCCTTGGGAAATCATCCCTTTTCTATTGACAGATGAACCAATCTTACTACTGGGATTCATTCCACACCAGCTTAATGCTTTAGTTATTTGGGATGGAGTAATTTCGTCTGTATCCATAATCACTGGCAGATGTAGTGCTTTCCTGATTGATTTTAAAGTGAGCTTCACCTGGGTACCTTGAATAGATGCCTTGAATTTCTTTCCTTTAGTGTACAATGAAGCGGTTGTGTAGAACTCCATGACTTCCTTCTTCCAAATTTTGGTCGGTTCTGAGACCAAATATTCTAGTCCATTTTCAGAAATTAGGGCAATGACTCCCTGAATTTCGTCAGAAGCAGTTGTGAAACCTTCGCGAACCAGTTCGTAACCTTAATTAACCTTGTCTTCTTGGTTTGGCGCCATTGACGTAAGTGCTAGAGGAGAAGAGAAGAGAAGGTCTATGTCGACAGAAGGTGTAGAGTAAAAAATTCTGATAGCGTAGTCGACCAGATTTTGGATTCACCTATTTATAGTACTTGAGTCAAGGGCAGATTAAAAGTCGGGCTTTAGTCGAAAAATCTATTTTTGTGTCGACAACAATGACCTAGGTCTTGATAGAACTTAAGTTAAGTCGACATGACTATGTGTCAACACACTAATGTCTAAGTCGACAAAACGTATTTTAAGTCGACACATCTATGTGTCGACATACTTGAGTCTGTGTCGACATACTTGCGTTTGTGTCGACACTGACAACTTATGTCTCGACAGAGTTGTGTCGACACCAACGTTTTGTGTTGACACAAATATACTCACGACTTATTGTCTCGACAAGGTTGTGTCGACACCTATTCTCCTGTCAACAGAGATACTGTTTCCGTGTCGACACATCCTTTTTCTGTGTCAACACAACATACTGAGTGTGTCGACACAACTTGCTTGTGTCGACACAAACTTTGTACTTAGACAAACTTCAAGAGAAACTTGGTGCTTACTGATACAACTCATGGAAACTTTTGTTAACCTATTCTAGGTTCAATATACCTAATTCAATTTTGAAATTATTGAAATTAGTTTCATCCAGTGGTTTTGTGAAAATATCAGCTATTTGATTATCTGTTTTTACAAACTCTAGACTAATATTTTCCTTTTCAACATGTTCTCTGATAAAATGAAACTTTATTTCTATATGCTTGGTCCTACTGTGTGATACATGATTCTTAGTAATAGAAATAACACGTGTAGAATCACAAAATAATGGTATTCTACTTACCTGGATGTCATAATCTTCTTGTTGATGCTTCATCCACAACAATTGTGCACAACACCTACCAGCAACTATTTCTCTAATTTAGCTATTGATATAGCTACACTGGTTTGCTTCTTACTGCTCCATGACACCAGCCTCCCACCAAGGAACTGACAGGTTCCTGTGGTACTTTTTATGTCTTCTTTGCACCAAGAAAAATCTACATCTGAGAAACCTGTTAATAGAAAATCTCTATTCTTAGGGTACAGAAGGCCTAGATTAGGTGTGCCCTTAAGATATCTCAAAATTCTTTTAGTTGTAGTGTAATGAGATTCCTTAGGGCATTCTTGATACCTAGCACAGACATATATTGCATTCATGATGTCAGGTCTACTAGCAGTCAAGTATAGTAGGGAGCCAATTATCCCTCTATACAAAGACTCATCAACAGTTTTCCCTACTTCATCTTTGCATATAGGCATACTTGTTGTCATTAGAGTTTTCATTGTAGAAGCTGAGTCCAAACAATACTTCTTAATCAAATCCTTGGTGAACTTAGAATGGGATATGGACAACCCACTCTCAGTTTGTCTAACTTGAAGTCCCAAGAAGAACTTCAGCTCACCCATACTGCTCATCTCAAACTTGCCTTGCATAAGTTTGGCAAACTTCCTACAAAGGCTATTTTCAGTAGAACCAAAGATAATGTCATCCACATATATCTTGACTAATATTATCTTGTCTTTTGATTCCCTATAGAATAGATTTTTGTCTATCTTTCCACTAGAGAATTTATTCTTAATGAGGAAGGCAGACAAGGTTTTATACCAAGCCCTTGGAGCTTGTTTCAAACCATATAGAGCTTTCTTAAGCCTATACACATAATCAGGAAAGTGAGAGTCTACAAAACCTGAGGGTTGTTTTACATAGACTTCTTCTTTTAAATCACCATTCAAAAATGTTGATTTCACATCCATTTGATATACTTTGAACCCTTGATAGGCAGCATAGGCCAAGAATAGCCTTATTGCCTCCAGCCTTGCTACTGGAGCAAAGGTTTGATCAAAATAATTACCTTCCTCTTACCTGTAGCCTTTTTCTACCAGTCTAGCCTTGTTCTTAACTATAGTGCCATTCTCATCAAGCTTATTCCTATAGATCAACTTAGTTCCTATTATGTTGTGATTCTTAGGTTTTGGCACCAGTTCCCAAACCTTACACCTTTTGAACTGACTGATCTCTTCTTGCATTGCATCAATCCAGTTGGTGTCTTGCATGGCCTCTTCAATCTTCCTGGGTTCTATCTGAGACAGGAAGCTAGAACACAAAACTGTGTTCATGCTCCTTCTCCTTGTTAGAACACCCTGACTTGCATCACCAATGATCTGGTGAGCTGGATGATCCTTCAGGTGTCTCCTTGCTGGAGGAATTCTGTCAGTATTATGGCTATCTCTAGTTTCCTCATCTTGATGCTCCATATTTTCTTCTTCACCCAGAGGGACTTGATCTCCCCCTGGATAGCTGGAACCTTTATCCTCATCCAGTTTAGCAGGATCATCTTCATTGATGGTCATCTTGTCCAGCTTAACTGTTAGACCTGTAGAACTAACTGAAGAACTAGACAATTCACTGTTAATAAACATTGACTCATCAAATACAACATGCACAGATTCTTCTATAACTTGAGTAGTCAAGTTATAGATCCTGTATGCTCTACTATGGTTGCTGTACCCAACAAATATCCCTTCTAGGGATTTGGCAAGAAAACTTAGTTGGGTAGTGTTTACCATTAACTAGTACAAAACACTTACTACCAAAGATTCTGAAATAAGATATGTTTGGTTTTCTGACTTTTAAAATCTGGTAGGGAGTCATCTTGTGTTTCTTGGTTATGGAGGCCCTATTGAGCACATGACATGCAGTATTTATGGCCTCAGCCCAGAAGTATTCAGGGAGAGTAGTGTCATTCAGTAGAGTTCTACTGGCATCAAATAGAGTCCTATTCTTTCTTTCAGCAATACCATTTTGCTGAGGAGTTCTAGATGAAGAGAATTCCTGATGAATCTCAAGTTCTTCATAGAATTTTGTCATACATTCAGACTGAAATTCAGTTCCATGGTCACTTCTAATTTTGACCACTGAGCTGTTGTATTCATTCTGTATTTGTCTGACAAAAGTCTAGAAAATAGTTGGGGTTTCAGATTTCTGCCTTAAGAAGAAAACCCATGTAAATCTAGAATAGTCATCCACAACAACAAGTGTGTATGCTTTCCTACCAAGAATATGGATTGGCATAGGACCAAACAAATCCATATGCATGATATACAAACATCTCTTTGAATCTTTGATGTCACGTGACTGAAAAGAGAACTTAGTCTGCTTGCCTTTTTGGCAAGCTGAGCACACACCCTCTTTTATGCACTGAACTTGAGTACCATTCCTCACTAATCCCATGCTGAACAACAGTTCAATTGACTTATAGTTCATATGAGCTAGCCTCTTGTTCTATTTGACACATAGAGAAGCTTTCTCTCCTGCAACCAAACAAATAGGTGAGTTGTTAGACTCACATTCTTGGTTAAGGCAATACACATTTCCTTTCCTAGTGCCAGTCTGTTGGAACCCTAGGTTTTGATTTGAGTTCAGTCCTCTCTTTCTATCTCTTGACCAAAGATTTATCTATGGTCAAAGGTTAGTTGATAGTTTAGATTCTCTAGTTGTGTAGAATTGCTTTTCCAGATGAATATTTGGTTAAGTAGTTTTTCGTTCGACTATAGTCGAACGTCGCTCGACTATCGTCTATCGGCTGATCGACGATCATCTATCAGTTGGTCGACGTTCTATTTGCGTTGATAACTCGACTATCTGTTGATAGGTCGACTATCTGTTTGCTTTGGTAGTTCGACTATCTGTCCTGATAGTTCAACTATCTGATAGTCGACTATCTGTTGATAGGTCGACTATCTGTTTGCTTTGGTAGTTCGACTGTCCTGATAGTTCAACTATCTGATAGCTCGACTATCTGTTGATAGGTCGACTATCTGTTTGCTTTGGTAGTTCGACTATCTGTCCTGATAGTTCAACTATCTGATAGCTCGACTATCTGTTGATAGGTCGACTATCTGTTTGCTTTGATAGTTCGACTATCAGTCCTGATAGTTCAACTATCTGATAGCTCGACTATCTGTTGATAGGTTGACTATCTGTTTGCTTTGATAGTTCGACTATCTGTCCTGATAGTTCAACTATCTGATAGCTCGACTATCTGTTGATAGGTCGACTATCTGTTTTGTTTTGATAGGTCGACTATCTGTTGATAGGTCGACTATCTGTTTTTCTGTGATAGGTCGACTATCTGTTTGATAGGTCGACTATCTGTTTTGTTTGGTAGTTTGACTATCTGTCCGGATAGATCGACTATCTGATAGCTCGACTATCTGTTCTGATAGGTCGACTATCTGTTCTGATAGGTCGACTATCTGCTGAGGTAGTTCGACTATCTTCTTTGATAGTTCGACTATCTGGATCGTTCAACTATCTGTCCGATAGGTCGACGATCTCCGTGCGTCGGTCGACGATCTCCGAGGGTCGTTCGACGTTTTGCTGCATGTGTTAAATAATTTTGTAGTCTTCTGTGATGTGACTAATTTCATAATTATTTTGGCATATTTTATAAAAGATTATCTGAGTAAATTGTGATAACACTTCCATGCAATATCAGTTCCATTCTTTATGCATGAGCTAATCTTTTCTAACAAAGTTGTTTGTCTTATAACTGAGATATGATTTCTGCCAGGCTGTCCTTTATAGCCGTTAGACTCAAAAAGTCTTTCTTGGCTGTAAAGAGTCTTTTCTGATGTGACTTTCTCTTATATTATTTCATCAGAAGTATTTGCAGCTTCTTAGAAAGCTTTATCCTTTTATAGGATATCTGCCTGCAGTATTTTGTTTTTGCTTTATGCTTTTTGCAGCCCAGCTTGCAGAGTTCAGAAGAAGACAAGATTCAAACTCAGTTAAGAGCCGTTGCTGCTGCTGCTATATAAAGACTTCTTTGAAGAAGAAATCAACTAGCTCTCATATACCAAAAAGCAATCAGCAGCATTCAAGCTTAAGAACTTACAGTTTCCAACTGCTCTCAGCACATTCACATCTAACTGAGAAGAAGTTCTAGTTCTTCACTCTTCTTCAACCTGAGTTCTCCTGCTTACAGGAAGATCTTCACTCAGAGCCTTTTGAAGAAGAAGAAGAAGAAGATTGCTGCCTGAAGAAGAAAATCTTATTTAATATTATTTATCTTCTTGTAGCTTTTTCCTTCAGTAATTTCTGAAGTGTTTCTGCACTGAAGCAAGACTTCACCTGGATGTTCTTTGAGCCAGGGGGAGCCTTGATTCTTTTAGAGCTTTCTAGCTCAGTGCAAGTTATTGTGCTTCTCTAATCTATTATAAAATAGAGAAGACACCTTAACCTCCTTTCCCCCTCCTGTACAGGGTTATTACTCCCTTCAAAAGTATCCCTTGGTGGCAGGGCACCTAATCAAAAACCTGTGTTGGTTTTTAGACACCTGATCAAAAGTCTAAAGGGTTTCTTGATCTACCTGAAGCAGATCTTGTTGGTGGCAGGGCACCTGATCAAAAACCTGAGTGGATTCCTACCTTGTTGGTAGAAGAGTGGACGTACCCAAGTTGTTTGGGGAACCACTATAAATTCCTTGTGTCGTCTGGATTGCTTTATTTAATTACTTGCATTGTGGCTGTGATTAGATCTTAACTAGGTTTGCTAGTTGCTGTTTAGGTTTCCAAGCCTTAACTGTAATTACAGTTGGCTGCCTTTTTGTGCACAACACTTGTGTTAGGCTCTAAGGTTTAATCTCAAATATCTATAACTTTCATTCCGCATTTAACTCCAAGGGAGTTGAGTAGAAAGTCAACTTTGATAGTGCAATTTTTGATTACTCTATTCACCCCCCCTCTAGAGTAGTATCTATCCCTTCTCTTTCAATTGGTATCAGAGCCAGGTTGACTGACTGAATAGGCTAACACCTAAGTCACAAGATCCTGATAAATACCAAAGTTTATAGATATTCACTTTCACTATCATGGCCCAGTCCAAGGATTATTCTAGCACCAGACCTCCAGCATGCAACTTAGCTAAGTTTAGCATCTGGAAGGCAAGGATTAAATTATATATGAACTCTATTGATGAAAGTATCTTTGCTTCTATTTTGACAGGACCCCCAAGAGCACCTGTTGCTGCTACTGCCTCATCATCAACTGATATGAGTGCAGTGCCTCCTCCAGACTACAATGATGAGTACAAAAAGGCAAAGATAGCAGATGCCAAGGCAATGAACATTCTGGCTCTATCTCAACTTCAACTGCAGAAGCTGAATATATAGCAGCTGCTAGTTGTTGTTCACAGATCCTGTGGATACAAAATCAACTTTTGGATTATGGGTACTCACATAAGAACACTAAAATCATGTGTGACAGTACAAGTGTTATCTCCATTGCACAAAATCCAGTGCACCACTCTAGAACGAACCACATTGAGATTAGACAGCATTTCCTGAGAGATTGTGTGGAAAAGAACAAGATCAGCCTTGAGTTCATATCCACAGACCTTCAGAGAGGTGATATATTCACCAAGCCCTTAGATGAACAGAAGCATCTGTTCTTTTTGGTTCAACTAGGCATGATTAATGGAAGAGACTAAGTATGACATCTGCCTTATTGAAACTTGTTCAAAGATAGTCGAACGGATCAAGCCTATCGTCGACCTATGGTTGAAGATAGCTTATCTGCTTGAAGATCGTCGACCGGCGTTCGAAGATAGTCGAACAGGTCGAGCCTATCGTCGATTTATGGTTGACGACAGCTTGCTGTTTGTGAAGACAAAAATAGTCGAACGATTGATCGACTACTCTGCTTCAGGACCGATCGTCGAACGACCGTTCGACCATCGTCTCCAGTATCTTTTAAATAGATCGACGATCGCTGTTTTAATATAAAGCCGATGGTCGACCTAGGTTAAAATATAGTTGCTCTTATCGTCGACGGAGAGCGTCTTTTCGCATTCCGTCTTCCCGCTTGCTCTTTGTCTTGCGCTCCGTCCTCGCCGTCTCTCCCTCATCTTCTACAGCGTTTTCGATGGCGATTGCTCCAGTGCTTCTTGCAGTAGTGAAGTTTAATGCCGGTTTCAGCGTAGATTTTGACGCCTTCAGCTGCTGCGAACCAGGAAAAGTGGAGATTCTGAATCTGTGCAGAGATCAAGGATTAGAGAAACTCATGTCCTACAGAATAAAGATAAACACTCAAGAGATCAAAGAGTGGGCTTTCACTTCATCTTCAACTGATGACTCGTTGACTGGAACAATTAGCGGAGAAGAGGTAATATTGACTCCCGCTATTCTGACTTAAATTTTTGGATTAATTAATGGTGAAGAAGAGTATGAGCAAGATACTCCTGAGTTCGGAAGGATGTTAACTGAGCTGGGACATGCCGAAGGCATTCCCTCCAAGCTGCTCAAAGTGAATTTCCCGTTTAAGATCAAGTTTCTTGCGGAAATTGTTGGAAAAGTGCTACTGGGAAAGCACTCCGCCCACGATAATATTACAAGGCAACAATTCGCACTAATGTGTGCAATAGTGAATAAGAAGCAGATAAATTGGGCAGGCATTATGTTCGATTTAATCAGGAAAAAGAATGGAAAGAAAGAAGTTACCCTAGGAAGGGTAGTTGGAATTTTTCTGAAGGAGAAATTCCCCCACCTGCTTGTGTCAGCCGCCACCTCCATCAACGCAAGCAAGAAGATGGATCCATCCTTGTTCACAAAATGGAAAAGGACCTTCCTGAAGCCCACTCCCGCAGGGGTTGCTCCAGTTACTTCTGAGAGCACAGGACTGTCTCAGCCACTCCCCCCCTTCTAGCAGCTGGCTCAGCAAATTTATCTCTTCCATCTTCTTCATCAGTTCTGCCGTCTACTTCAGTTGAAGTTCCTTCAACTTCAATTGAAGTACGACATTCTGCTTCTCCTCTTGCATCTCCTCTCCCGACTCATCTTGCTGGGATATCTCAACCCAGTTTTGATTTATTGGTGTCTGAGATTCCCACTCCTCCTCAGTCACCAATTCCCTCTTCTGATCATCTTGATCACCCTGCATCCACCCATGTATCTCCACATCATTCTCCAGCTCCATCTCCAGTTCCATCTCCAGCTCATTCTCCAGCTCATCTTGCATATACCATCACTGCTGCTCTTCCACCCTCTGAAATTCCTCCACCATCATCATCATCTTCTTTTGAAATAACTCCAGATTTTATTTCTAGCATTGTGGAGTTAATTACCCCCTCAATCAAAACTATGATTGAAGAGGCAATTGCTCCCCTTACTTCTTCTATATCATCTTTGACTGCTGCTATTCTGAAACTCTCTAAGTCTGCTGTGCCCTCTTCTTCTAGGGGCCTGGTTTCAGTTTCTACTAAAATCAGGCAGGGGGAGATGCTTGATGAAGATGTCTCTGAGCAGCCCTTGGCCTCTCCTCCAACAGTTCATCTTACAGTAGTAGAGAAAGCAACAGAAGATTCAGCTCCTCCTCCTCTATCTGAAAAAGAAATTTCTAATGCAGTATTAAAATCTGAATTTATTGTTAAAGCTTGTTTAGAAGAAAGTTCTACTCCCTTGGTTGCCCTATACCTAGAAGGAATCATCACCTCCTTTCTAGATGAATTGTGGGAGTTAGGACATGCTGTGGTCGATTCTGAAGGTATTCCCTTTACTTACTTTTTAGACTTGTTAACTGATATGCTAGTTTGGGAATATCTGGAAGGCATGATTAGATGTCATTTAGAACAATTTTATTCATAAAACTACAGATAAATTGGAAGAAATTCTAGAAGTTCAAGAGTCTGTTATCCCACCTACTCCAGAAGTTCAACCAGAACAAGAGGCTCAAATTTCTGAAGTTGCTCAGCCTGAAGTGCAAGCAGAACTGGTCACTTTGACAGTTCCTGAGATTCAAGAATCAGCTGCAGATGCCCAGATTGAAAAATCTACTATATGGGATGATTCCCCAGGCTTGGATTTAGATGCTCTATTGGCACAGGATGCCATAGAAGAAGGACGAGAAAGAGCTGCTCGAAAGGAAAAAGAAAGAGCTATAAAAGATGCTATTGACCCATATGATCTACCTATCTCTTCTAATTCTGAAGATGAGATCGATTCTGATGAGTCTGCTGAATCTAAAAGAAAAAGAATTGCTAAAAAGAAAAGAAAAGCTGTTGCCCCTCCTCCTGCTAATCCAGATAATGATACACCATATTATATACTGAAAGGAATTGATCCAAAGTCAAAAGACTTCCAGCATTGGATGTTGTTTTCTAAGAACCAGCAAAAGCAAAGGAAAAAGTCTAAGAGGTATGACTCTCCTATTCCTAGATGGAATCCTAGAGGTCCTCCTCCTCCACCTCCCGGTGCAGGAGCCTCAGGAAATTTATCTTCTAAACCTGCTGCTCAATCTGAAAGATCAAATCCATCTCAATCTGCTCAAAGGAGAAGCTCATAAGGATTCCAAGGTAAAATCCAAACTGGCTATCAAAGACCTGATACTGTTAAAGAACAAGTTAAGGAGGTAGTATATCAAAGACCAACCTTTTCCCCTCCTCCTTCTCCAAAGAAAAAAGTTTCATCTCCAAAGCCAGTTCATACTGAGAAAGATGTTCCAAAAGGTAAGCAATTTATTTTTTAACTGAAAATTCTAGCAAAAACTTTGCTAAGTCTGCTCTCTCTTATTATCTAGTTAATCAGGATAAAGAACCAGTTGACACTTCTTCTAAGATTGTTTATGAAAGCCCAGAGCTTGATCCTAACTTTAGGATGGCTCGTTTTCTTGAATTGGTTGGAGCAACGCAAATTAGGAAAGCAAAAGATGAAGGAAAGGACACTGCAGGATTAACCACAATGTCTAAATTCAAAAAGAAGGAGCTCGAAAAATTCCAGGTCAGACCTGAGATGTTTGATCCTTCAAAATATATGGAAAAGCATCCTGAGGCAGTGGTCCCAAGGACAACAGAATTGAAAATTATTGGAGAACAAGACTTGAAGCTATCGAAAAAAGAAGCTCTAGATCCTACAAGAAAGATTACTTTTGTTTCTAGCTCTTCTAATCCTGAATCTAACTCTGAAGCACCTTAATTATTCATTGATTGACAGTTAATTTCTTATCTGATTGATTGATGATATCTGCTTAGTTATTTCCCTTTATGCATTTTATTTAACTTTCAGTAATTAGTTTTGTATGCTTAAATTGTTGAGAGACTTAACTCAAATAGGGGGAGATTGTTGGAACCCTAAGTTTTGATTTGAGTTCAGTCCTCTCTTTCTGTCTCTTGACCCAAGATTTATCTATGGTCAAAGGTTAGTTGATAGTTTAGATTCACTAGTTGTGTAGAATTGCTTTTCCAGATGAATATTTGGTTAAGTAGTTTTTCGTTCGACTATAGTCGAACGTCGCTCGACTATCGTCTATCGGTTGATCGACGATCGTCTATCAGTTGGTCGACGTTCTGTCTGTGTTGATAGCTCGACTATCTGTTGATAGGTCGACTATCTGTTTGCTTTGGTAGTTCGACTATCTGTCCTGATAGTTCAACTATCTGATAGCTCGACTATCTGTTGATAGGTCGACTATCTGTTTGCTTTGGTAGTTCGACTATCTGTCCTGATAGTTCAACTATCTGATAGCTCGACTATCTGTTGATAGGTCGACTATCTATTTGCTTTGGTAGTTTGACTATCTGTCCTGATAGTTCAACAATCTGATAGCTCGACTATCTGTTGATAGGTCGACTATCTGTTTGCTTTGATAGTTCGACTATCTGTCCTGATAGTTCAACTATCTGATAGCTCGACTATCTGTTGATAGGTCGACTATCTGTTTTCTTTGATAGTTCGACTATCTGTCCTGATAGTTCAACTATCTGATAGCTCGACTATCTGTTGATAGGTCGACTATCTGTTTTGTTTTGATTGGTCGACTATCTGTTGATAGGTCGACTATCTGTTTTTCTGTGATAGGTCGACTATCTGTTTGATAGGTCGACTATCTGTTTTGTTTGGTTGTTCGACTATCTGTCCGGATAGATTGACTATCTGATAGCTCGACTATCTGTTCTGATAGGTCGGCTATCTGCTGAGGTAGTTCGACTATCTTCTTTGATAGTTCGACTATCTGGATCATTCGACTATCTGTCTGATAGGTCGACGATCTCCGTGCGTCGGTCGTCGATCTCCGAGGGTCGTTCGACGTTTTGTTGCATGTGTTAAATAGTTTTGTCGTCTTCTGTGATGTGACTAATTTCATAATTATTTTGGTATATTTTATAAAAGATTATCTGAGTAAATTGTGATAACACTTCCATGCAATATCAGTTCCATTCTTTATGCATGAGCTAATCTTTTCTGACAAAGTTGTTTGTCTTATAGCAGAGATATGATTTCTGCCAGGCTGTCCTTTATAGCCGTTAGACTCAAAAAGTCTTTCTTGGCTGTAAAGAGTCTTTTCTGATGTGACTTTCTCTTATATTATTTCATCAAAAGTATTTGCAGCTTCTTAGAAAGCTTTATCCTTTTATAGGATATCTGCCTGCAGTATTTTGTTTTTGCTTTATGCTTTTTGCAGCCCAGCTTGCAGAGTTCAGAAGAAGACAAGATTCAAACTCAGTTAAGAGCCGTTGCTGCTGCTGCTATATAAAGACTTCTTTGAAGAAGAAATCAACTAGCTCTCATATACCAAAAAACACTCAGCAGCATTCAAGCTTAAGAACTTACAGTTTCCAACTGCTCTCAGCACATTCACATCTAACTGAGAAGAAGTTCTAGTTCTTCACTCTTTTTCAACCTGAGTTCTCCTGCTTACAGGAAGATCTTCACTCAGAGCCTTTTGAAGAAGAAGAAGAAGAAGATAGCTGCCTGAAGAAGAAAATCTTATTTAATATTATTTATCTTCTTGTAGCTTTTTCCTTCAGTAATTTCTGAAGTGTTTCTGCACTGATGCAAGACTTCACCTGGACGTTCTTTGAGCCAGGGGGAGCCATGATTCTTTTAGAGCTTTCTAGCTCTGTGCAAGTTATTGTGCTTCTCTAATCTATTGTAAAATAGAGAAGACACCTTAACCTCCTTTCCCCCTCCTGTACAGGGTTATTACTCCCTTCAAAAGTATCCCTTGGTGGCAGGGCACCTGATCAAAAACCTGTGTTGGTTTTTAGACACCTGATCAAAAGTCTAAAGGGTTTCTTGATCTACCTGAAGCAGATCTTGTTGGTGGCAGGGCACCTGATCAAAAACCTGAGTGGATTCCTACCTTGTTGGTAGAAGAGTGGAAGTACCCAAGTTGTTTGGGGAACCACTATAAATTCCTTGTGTTGTCTGGATTGCTTTATTTAATTACTTGCATTGTGGCTGTGATTAGATCTTAACTAGGTTTGCTAGTTGCTGTTTAGGTTTCCAAGCCTTAACTGTAATTACAGTTGGCTGTCTTTTTGTGCACAACACTTGTGTTAGGCTCTAAGGTTTAAACTCAAATATCTATAACTTTCATTCCGCATTTAACTCCAAGGGAGTTGAGTAGAAAGTCAACTTTGCTAGTGCAATTTTTGATTACTCTATTCACCCTCCCTCTAGAGTAGTATCTATCCCTTCTCTTTCACAGTCAAAATGATCTCTTGATCACTTGACCTTTTTATTAGGCACTCCCCTTTGTGGAAATAAATATCATAACCTAGATCACTAAGTTGACTTATGCTAATCAGGTTATGTTTTAACCCCTTTACATAAGCCACTTTAGTGATAGTAATTAAATCATAAGAGATGTTACCAAATCATTTTATGATTACCTTTTCTGATCAACCAAAGATAACTTTTGGTCCATTCTTTATGGGCACATAGTCCCTCAACATTCTCCTTGTTCCAGTCATATGTCTGGAACAACCACTATCCAAGTACCATATAGGGGTATGGTCACTTGGATTTACCTGCAACAAATATTGAATCACTTACCCTTAGAACCCAACTTGCTAGTGGGTCCTAGGTCCTTGTTAGTTTGAAACCCTGTGACTGATCTAACAGGAATCCTACTTTTTGTTTTAACACTTAATTTAAACAAGCAATCCATGGAAAAGTGGCCCACCTTGCCACAACACTAACACTCAAACCTATTATACCTCTTCTTAGGTACATGCCTTCTTACTTTGATGCCAGTAGACTAATTAAGTGTTGAGGCTGGAACAACATTCTTCAAGAACTCCTCTTGAATATGATGGGCATGCCTATAGATTGGTCTATTGACATTTGCACCCTTGCACATGAGATTTTCATGCTCATAGTGACCATGTGTAATGTCATGATCATACCTATTAGTAGGATTCACTACCTTCTTAAAGAAAATAGGGGGATTAATAGCTTGAGGCTGAACTGGGACTATACCTTTTCTATGAGAATTGGTAGCCCTAGTTCTTCCCTTGAAGCCTAGACCAGTCTTTCCTTTTTGTGAAACAAAATTATCTATCAAAGGTAAGCCTGATTTTGGCTTGGAGAATTTTGCCACTAGCTCTCTCTCTTGCTGAAGTTTTCCCTCCAATTTCTTGATATGATTCTCTTTGAATGAGATTGTGCCCATTTGAATAACTGTAATGTTTTCAATTTGGCGACCTCATTCAGTTTTTGATCCAGCGGTTTTACTGAATCTGCTGCATCTAGTTTGAGAGACTCAATCTCCTTGGCCTGCTCTTTAACAAGAAACTTGCTCTTTAGAGTATGCAACAACCCACCATACTCATTAATGAGTTGGTGAACATCCCCCTCAGACTCAGATCCATCCACTTCTTTTGAAAAGATGCTTCTGATTCATATCCAGTAAAGTAATCTGAGACTAGGGGTGAATTGTTTACCTTACTTGGTCCAGGCTGATCCTGACACTTATCTTCTTCTGATTGAGCCATCAGCCCTTTACATAAATATTCTTCTACTCCATTTATGGAGTCCAGCATCTGTAGGAATTCTAGTTCCCTAGAATCCTCTTCCATTGAGAAGAGTCCAAGATATGGTTCTGCCTCTTCTTCAGATTCTGAAGATGAAGAGTCTGTCCAACTCTTCTCCTTTTGTGCCACTAGAGACTTCTCCTTCTTGCCTTTGACCAACTACTTCTTCTTGTCCTTTGACTCCTTTCTTTTGTAAGTACAATCAGTTATGACATGCCCAGACCTGTTGCAGCAGTAACACACAATCTTAGGATTAGACTATTTACTAGGTTTAGAAGCATACCTGTCCTCCTTAGGTGTTTTATTCTTCCTGTAGTATTCATCCTTGGAATAGGATGTATATGAAGGCCTGGTTCTCCAATTCTTTTTCTTTATGAACCTTTGAAATTGTCTAGTGAAGGCAGCAAAGTCTTCATCAGATGTGTGACTATCTGATGTACTTGTTTTAGGAACTTCTTCTGCTTCAGTACTCCTTCCAGGTGGAGATGGAGATTTTCTCCTACCCTTCCTTGAGCCCTCATCCTTGAAGGCTACTGTCTTTTATTTATGTTCAAATCTGATGCCCTTTAATTCCTCTTTCCTAGCAGTAAGCTGCATTTCATATGAAAGCTGCTTTCCAAAGAGTGTGGGTGGTGGTGTGTCAGCCAGTTTGGCCACTTCCCTGATGACACATATCTTAGTGTCCCAATCCTTTGTTAGGGACCTAAGAAACTTGTCATTCAGTTCATAAGTACTGAATACTCTTCCATATGTCATCAATTCATTCACAATTCTGAAAAACTTTTTATAGCATTCAGCAATGCTGTCTGTTTTATTTTGCCTAAAGCTCTCATATTCCTGATTTAGCATAGACTTTTTGTCCTCTCTAACTTCTTCTGTGCCTTCCATATAGACAATCAATGTATCCCACATTTCTTTGGAAGTTTTACAGTGCACAAGATTCTGGAATGTTGCATCATCTATGACACTTACAATTATATTCTGAGCTCTTTTATCTAATGTAGCCAAGATGATTTCAACCTTAGTCATCTCTGAATAACTCTTTGGAGTTTGAATGTTTGCATTAAGAATTGAAATCTTCATTGGGATGAAGGGGCCTTCCTATACTGTGATATAAATTCATGGATCAGATGCTTCCATAAATAGCCTGACCCTTTCTTTCCAAATTCCAAAAGATTCTTTCCTGCATATGGGCAATTTCATAGATCAAAAATCCTTTTGATTTTCACTTGAACCCATTCTTGTTGTCTGTTGTTAGCCTTGGAGAAATCCTCTAACTGTTAGGACAAATTTTGAGGAACCTCCCTATGATACCACTTGAAAGACTTTGTTTCAAGAGCCTAAACACCTAGGGGCGGGGGTGAATAGGTTCTGATCTTTTTGAGTCTTTTTGATTTTAAGGCAAACAGATATTTGTAAGTTCTTTTAGTATAGAATAATTCTATCTACAGAAATTAAATACAACACAGCAAACACCAGATCTATAGTTGTTCCCCAAGATATGGGTACATCCACTTTCCCCCTTCCCCTATCCAACAGATAACAGGATTTAGCCTAACTTCCTTCCATTGGCTCGGATCCTCAGATCTTACAAACTCAGAACCCAAAATGGTTCCTACACCTCAGACTTTAAAAAAGTCCTACCACAGATTCTTCCCTGAATCCTACCTCAGGCCTCAGCCCTACCTCAGCCTTTATAATAAGGCTTACAACTCAGACTTTCCACAAGTCCTACCTCAGGCACACTGCCCTACCATAGCCTTTATAATTTTCGGCTTACAATCTCAAATGTAACAATAGATCCTATAAGAATTTGTGAGTAATATGTTTCAGAAAACTTCACCAGCTAGATTTCTCTATTGATGTTGTCTTCTTGATCAGATCTTGGATAGACTGATCCTTATGATCCAACCTAACTTAGCTTTTCAAAGCTTCTTTATTAGGACAAATAAGGTGGATCTCCTCTAGAAGTTGAAGTTGATATTCAGTTAGCTTCTTCCTTAGATTCAGATTGAACTCTGAATCTTTCTTGCAGACAGGCCTTGATCTGTCAGAATTCTTCTTTATGATCCAGAGATCTTTTCACATTGTTTTTATTGAATCGTTTCCGATCTGGCTCTTATATAGATCTTGCTGCATGGTTAGCGGCTGATCCGGTTCATAACGGACTTCTGATAGTTCTGACAGTGATGTCAGACCGGTTAGTTATGACAACTATCAAGTCACCAGTCATATCACCAGGTTCTTCAATGTCTGTCCAACTTAGCATACAACACTCAGTAGACTGCTTCACATGTGTCGACACATATAGGCTAAGTGTCGACACAGGTCTTCAAGGTGTCGACACAAATACTCCAAGTGTCAACACAGTCATACTTCTGCTTCTCGATACTGCTTTTTGTTGTATGTGTCGACACAGCAGCTTCTTGTCTCGACATTTCTATTGCAGACAGATGGCGTTGAGTGTTTGTTAAATGGCATTGAGTGTGTGTCGACACAAGTCTTGTGTGTCGACAAAATTACTTCTAAACTCGACACAACCTCTTGAGATTTAAAGTGTCGACACAGGTCTGGTGTGTCGACACAATTGCTTCAGGTGTCGACATAGCTCCTGAGTGTCGACTCATCTTCTGTTTTAAGTGTCGACACAATTCTGTTTTAAGTTGTCGACATAATTCTGGATGTCGACACAACTGCTTGTTTAGGTGTCGACATTGCTTTGAGTGTCGACACAACTTCTTTATAAGTATCGACACATTTTGCCAGTGTGTCGACACAGCTTTCCTGAGTGTCGACATAGTAGCTGGGTGTCGACAGATCTTCTTCATCAGTGACGATATATTTTTCCTGAGTGTCGACATAGCTTGCCTGAGTGTAGACATAGCAGCTGGGTGTCGACATAGCTTCTTCTTCAGTGTGGACACATTTCGCCTGTGTGTCGACACAGCTTTCCTGAGTGTCGACACTATCTTCTTGAGTGTTGACACAGTTTAATCACAAGTGTCGACACTTGTACTTAGAAAAAAATTTCCTTCAATTTTCTAAACCTTCACAATGAAACTCAAACTTCTATCAAATACACATTGATGCATATCATTGACTAAGTTATGGCTTCTCCAAATCTAGTACACATTTTTCAATGTACCAAACACTTCCCAACCTCCTTCTTCCTCAACTAATTGAGGTGTCCGGACCTTGAATTCTATAGGAAGTAATGCTTTGCAGCTATGGGAAAGTTTGAATGGGGTCTCCCCCGTGGCTGTGTTTGGAGTGGTCCTCAGGCCCAGAGGAATGAAGGAAGTTTTTTTACCCAACTCCCCTTCAAGATCTGAACTTTCTTCTTTAGGAGGTTTACGATGATCTTGTTTGCCGCCTCCACCTGCCTGTTACTCCTGGGATGATGGACCGATGCGAACTTGAGATCAATTCCAAGTTGCCCGCAAAAACTAATGAACTCGGCGCTAGCAAATTGCGGCCCATTGTCCGTCATGATGGCATGGGGAAACCCATGCCGACAGATGATCTCCCCCCACACAAAGTTTCTTATTACCTAGGAAGTCACCATGGCCAGTGCCTTTACCTCCAACCACTTAGAGAAATAATCGATCATGACTAATAAGAATCTCCTCTACCCACTAGCCTGAGCGAAGGGTCCTACCAGATCCATTCCCCAGATGGCCAAGGGCCAGGATGCCGTGATGCTTTAGAGTCACTGAGCAGGTAGTAGTTGGAGGGGGAATACAACTGGAACCTATGGCATTTCTACATGAACTCTGCAGCATCCAGTCCCAAGGTCAGCTGGAAATACCCTTTCCATAGTATCCTCCCATCCAAGATCCGACTCCTCGAGTGGCTTCCGCACTCTCCGAAGTAGACTTATTCTAGGATCCTTTGAACTTCTCCCTCTGCTACATAGTATGCCAGCAACCCTGAAGGGTCTTTCTATACAACTGCCTGTCACGCATAAGGTAGTATGCCGACTTGTGCTTGAATCGCTTCTTATCCATCCCCTTCGGAAACTCCCCTGTGGACTGGAAAGGTGCAAAAGGATCCATCCACAAGGGGTGTTGGTCCACCTTGTTGGGTATTACATCCACAATAACCCAGATTTGCATGAAGTCACCCTTGAACTAAGATGAATTAAGTTGTATTTAATATCTTTGTTTAGTTGTGTGTTTGCATACCATCATTGCTAAGTGTAGACCAATGTCAGTCTATAGTGGATCATGAACACAGGACCATACAATGTAATCCCTCACTGTGTGATCCAAGGTGTTGACTCATGTGTAGCCTCTCTGTTGGGACACACTTCATATTCAAGCACTTGGATGATGGAATGAAGATTGGATTCTTGAAGAGAAAAAGTTTCTAAGTTCAAGATTTTTCTAAGTCCACCTCTCGAGAATCCTAAGTTTAATTCTCGAGAAGTAGAGTAAGCAGAACTCGAGAAGTTCACTTAGTTCTTGAGAAGCGTAGACTAGTTCTCGAGTAACATCATTAAAGTTCTCGAGAAGCTTAGCCTAGTTCTCGAGAAATCACTTCTTATATTTCTCGAGTAGCCATAGAGCTGTGAAATTTTTTTTCCAAGTCCATCTCTCGAGAAGCTGGTAATAGTTCTCGAGAACTCTTCTTTTAGTTCTCGAGAAGTCAGCTTAGTTTTCGAGTACAAGTTTTTGCTCTCAAGTAATGTTATTTTAATTCTCGAGAAGCGTAATTTAGTTCTTGAGTTGACTCAACGCTTATTTCTCAAGTACTAACTTAAGTCCAGAACGTATAGCCCTCGAGAAATCAGCCTTGTTCTCGAGAACTTATTTATACTTCTCGAGAACAGCAATCCAGTTTTTTCAGAAAATTTACTTAAGTCCAGATCGACGAGATTTTCAAATGACTTGACGTGGTCCACGTGACATCATTAATGTCAATTCTAACCGTTAGGGGAAATCCTATATATGGTCTTGTCATTAAAGACTAACCCTCAGCGGTGAACTGTACACTTTTTAAATTTCTGATCGGCCGTCTCTCTCAAGAAAAATTTTACAGAAGTCACCGCCGCCGCTCAACTTGCAGATCGACACGACTGTTTTTGATCAAGAAAGACTTGTTGTTCAAGGAATCTTCATCTTCTCCTTGATCGAGTAGGTCAAAGTTTTCTCAAATCAGATCTTCCAAGAGTCTTCTTCAACAAATTCTGAAAAAGCCGCAAAGTTCAGAAGAAGACCTCGAGACAAATTTTCAGATCTGAGAAGAAATTTCTATTTGTATTTCAAATCTCTTTGTAATTTTGTAGGAGATCATTCTCCGAGTATAGGAGCTTCATTCTCCGAGTTGTATGAAGTTTTCAACTTCCGAGTGTAGATCCCTTTAGATCAAGATTGTAAGAACTTGGTTCCGAAACGTAGGATTGGTTTTCAATCCGAGATAGTGGAGTAGCCGAGTCTAGTGATTTACTAGATCGGTGAGGGAAAGTGGACGTACCCAAGGTTGGGGAACCACTATAAATCTTCTTGTCGTCTGTGATTGCTTGATTGTTTTTGTGCAAGATCGTTAAATTTTTATTCCGCAAATAGACGCACAATTCACCTATTCACTCACCTCTAGGTAATTTTGGTAGACAACATAACTCCTTCGATTGGTATAAGAGGGAGGTTGGTCATTAAAAGGTTAACACCTTGATCAATTTCCTCTCTAAGTTGTCACTAGAGAAATTTTCAAGCAATGGACAAGGCTAAAGATTTTGCAAAGCTTCCCATGTGCGCATTCCTATGACTATCTCAACTATAGATCCAACAAAAAAATCCCAAAGAAGTTGATGGATCTAGATAAAGACGAGATTGCACTTGTCTCCTTGGACAAGAAAGATAAAAATATAATTGCAAGTGCAGTCAATGACTCTATGCTGCAAAACCTGATCCACTGCCAGTCTGCTAAGGAGATGTGGCAGTCCCTTAGCATCTTGATGGAAGGTACATAAGAAGTAAGGGATGACAGAAGATCCCTGTTGAATCAGAAATATGAAGCCTTCCGACAAGGGCAAAAAGATACCATTGCAGATACTTTTGAGAATTTTTTCAAGATAGTTAATGGCCTCAGAGTATATGGCTGAGTCTTCACCAACGGTGAACTGAATGACAAGTTCCTAAGATCCTTAACCAAGGAATGGGACAAAAAGGTCTGTGTCATCAGGTATTTTGGAAAGCTAGCTGAGACAGATCCTCAGAATCTCTTCGGGAAGCTGATGTCATATGAGCTTCAACTCAAAACAAGGAAAGCCGAAGAAGAGAAGAGCAGGTCTGCATCCAAAGAGAAATCTGTTGCTTTAAAGGCAGACACCTCCAGGAAGTCAAAGGCTACCTCTCCAGCCCCAGCACAAGAAGTTAGTGAAGAAGAAATCTCGAAGCCAAGTACCTCAGGATCAGAGCTATCTAAAGGAGAGTTCTCCTTACTCTCACGTCAGTTCATGAAATTCCTGAACAAGAAGAAGCAATGGAAAGGCAAGGATGCCTCTTACAGAAGATCACGACTTGACAGTAATCGACACAGAAAGGGCTCAAGCAGCCACAACAGGTATGGTTCTAAACAGAACAAACATATTTCGACTGACATTGTTTGCTACTGTTGTAACAAGCCAGGTCACGTCATAGCTGACTACCCCCACAAAAAGAAGGAGGGTGACAGGAGAGAAGAAAAGAAGTCCTCATACAGCAAGAAGAGGACAGAGAAGAGCCTAATAGCCAAGAAGGGCAAGACTCTTAGTGACTTTGACTCATCTAAGACAAGTGAAGAAGTGGAAGCCTACTTTGGGCTTATGGCTCAATCTGATGATGAACAAGATCCCCAGTTCACTGGGGAGGTAAAATCTCACACCCCTCTTTCATAATCTGAAGTTTCTAAGCATGATCATGAGGACAGCTCCTCTGACGATGAGTCTGAACTCATGACCCAGTATAAGGAGTTGATCATGGCTTATGACAAATGTAAAAAGGTCGTGAAAAATCAGGCAAAAGAGATTATGTCTCTAAAGGCCATAGAAAGCTCTCTGAGAGAGTAAGTCGTTAAGATGAACTCACTCAGAGAAGACTTAGATACTGTTGTTGATGAGTTCAACAAGGCTATCAAGCACCTTGATGTGAAGGATGAAATCATCAAGGGGTTGGAAGAATTACTAGAAGCTGAAAAGAAACTTGTTGAAGGTTTCTCTAAGCCCAAGGTAGTTCTTCCTCTTGTTGCTGAGTTCTTTAATAAGGCTAAGGGTGCTGGGCTAGGCCATGTAGAAGATCCTAGTAAATCTTTTAGGAGGAATAAGGCTCAGAGAAGGAATAAGGCCGCCAAAAAGGCCTTGGCCAAAGCAAAGGGGAAAGCCCCTCAAGATCAGACTGTCTTTAAGAAAGTCATATTTCCAACTAATGAGTTTGATCTTGACTCATCCTACGACCACTTGACTAGGCCAACTTATATAGAGCCAAAGTCCCGTTACCAAGGATATACTCGCCCCAGAAACTTTGGTGAGAGTGTCTTTTAGGAACCTTATGAAGAAGTAATTCTTCAGGACTATGGTCCTTATGACAGAGGTCATAACTTCAAGAAAGCACCAAAAGTAAAATCCATTGTGGAAAAGCCTGTGATGGAGAAGAAATCATGTGATTTCCATCATCATGAAGCTTCTTCCTCCAAGATTTCTACCCCTACTGGACCAGTATCCCAAAAGGTCAAGCAGGAGTACCTAAGGCAAAGATACAATAGGTTCGACTGTTGGTGTTTTGGCAAAATTGGTCATTTTGCCATCGATTGTTGGATTAATCCAAGAAATGTTGCAACTCCTCAAGTTGGCAACATGAGAATGACCACTCATGATGCTAATCCTCATAGGGGGAGTGTTCTAACATAAGACCAAGGACCCAAACATGTTTGGGTTCCTAAGGCAAACTGATTATGATTGCAGGGATGTCCAAAGGCCACTAAAACGCCTATCTTGTATTTGGACAGTGGATGCTCTCGGCACATGACTAGGACAAGAAGCCTACTTAAAAATTATTCTCCAGTATTGAACGAACCAATGATCATCTTTGGAGGTTCAGACCGAGGGATAACCAAAGGCTACGGTATGGTCACTAACGATAGTGTATCCTTTTCGTATGTAGCATATATTAAGGGATTGGAACACAATCTCATAAGCATAAGCAAACTATACGATAAAGGATACATAGTTGAATTCCATGCTGACAAGTGCTTGATAAAGTCTGTTGACAATATGGAAATGATTTTATCTGGCACTCGAAGCAGGAATATATTCTGTTTAAATTTAATTTGTATAGACTCTTCTACACCAGTGTGATTTTTAGCAAAAGATAGTGCATCTCTTGGTGACCAATGACACAAGAGGTTTACACATATTAATTTTAAAATTATTAATAAATTATTCTCCCTAAACTTAGTTTGTGATGCCCCGAATGTCAAGTACGTAAAAGATAGACCTTGTCATGCATGCATAAAAGGAAAGTAAACAAGGGCTACCTTTAAAAGCATTATTAACAAAGATTCAAGTAGATGTCTCCATCTACTTCATATGGACTTGTTCGGTCCACTGCAAATTAGAAGCTTGGGAAGTAAGGAATATACATTGGTTATTGTTGATGACTACTCGCGCTTTGCGTGGGTGTTCTTTCTGAAACACAAGTCAGATACCTTCGACATCTTTACTAATTTTTTCAGGCAGGTCCAGAATGAATACAACTGTTCTGTAGTAAAAATCAGAAGTGATATTGGAACAGAATTCAAGTCTGGGGCCATGACAGAATTCTATGAAAGACTAAGTATCTTTCATGAGTTTTCATCTTCTCGTACTCCACAGCAAAATGGAGTAGCTGAGAGAAGGAACAAAACACTTATAGAGGCCTGCAGGACTATGTTGAGTGATGCTTCACTACCAGAGTACTTCTGGGCTAAAGCCGTCAATACTGCATGCCATGTGAAAAATCGAGCACTCAACAATAAGAATCATGATAAGACACCTTACGAACTTCTAAAAGGTAGGAAACCAACTATTTCATATTTTAGAATTTTTGGCTGTAAATGCTTCGTGCTTAACAATGGTAAGTATCATACTACCAAGTTTAGTGAGAAAAGTTTTGAAGGTATTTTTGTAGGAACTTGGTTCCGAGTTGTAGGATTGGTTTTCAATCCGAGATAGTGGAGTAGCCGAGTCTAGTGATTTACTAGATCGGTGAGGGAAAGTGGGTGTACCCATGGTTGGGGAACCACTATAAATCTTCTTGTCATTTGTGATTGCTTGATTGTTTTTGTACAAGTTCGTTAAATTTTTTATTCCACAAATAGACGCACAATTCACCTATTCACCCCCTCTAGGAGATTTAGGTAGACAACTTAACACTTTCAATTGGTATCAGAGGGAGGTTATAGTAGCCATAGTAAGGCATACAGGATTTTCAATAGAAAATCTCTGGTTGTATAGGAATCCATACATGTTGTATTTGATGAGACGAGCTTGCTGCAAAGCAAATCGTCTAGTGTGTTTGTTGTAGATGTAGGTACAAATCTGAAAGAAATCAGCTTGGATGAACCTACTGAAGGTGAAAGAGAAAAGTTCATCAAGATCACTACTTCAACCCCCATTGAAGAGGTAGACGATCAAGATGAAGAAACCATACAAGTTGATGAAGTCACTCCAGTGGCTGAAGAAGTTCCAGATGCTAGGAACCTAGAGCTCAGACATCTGAAGGATCATCCATTAGACCAAATCATAAGAGATCCCCGGGATGGTGTCAGAACTCGTCGAGGTAAAACTAACGAGAATTTATATTTAAGTATTCTCTCACAGGTTGAACAAAATAAGTTTGAGGAAGCAAACTCAGACGCATCATGGATCTTAACCATGGAAGAAGAACTGAACCAGTTCAAGCGCTGCAAAGTTTGGAAGTTAGTTGAAAGACCCAAAGGTAAGAATGTCATCGGGACGAAATGGGTCTATAGGAACAAGTTGGACGAGGATTGGACAATAATAAAGAACAAGGCCAGCCTCGTCGCCAAAGGATACTGTCAAGAAGAAGGAATCGACTTTGACCAAACATACACTCCAGTCGCAAGGCTGGAGGCCATCAGACTGTTCCTGGGTTATGCTGCACTGAAGGGCTTCACTGTCTATCAAATGGACGTGAAATCGGCCTTCCTTAATGGTGACATAAATGAAGAAGTGTACGTGGAACAACCCCAGGTTTTGTTGATCATAACTTTCCTGACTATGTTTATTTATTATCGAAAGCGCATTACGGTTTGAAACAAGCTCCTTGAGCTTGGTATGAAACGATTCCTAGCTTTCTCCTTGAGAACAAGTTCACAAGGAGAAAGATAGATAAGACATTATTTCTAAAGGAAATTAAAGGCAAGATTTTGCTAATGCAAATCTATATCGACGACATTATTTTTGGTTCTACAGATGACAACCTATGCAAAAAGTTTTCTAAACTTATGCAAGGGAAGTTTTAAATGAGTAGTATGAGAGAGCTGAAGTATTTATTAGGACTTCAGGTGAAATAATCTGAAGATGGAATTTTCATCTCACAGACGAAGTTCACCAAGGAGTTGATCAAGAAATTTGTAATGGAGAGTGTAACCTCTATGAGGACTCTAATGGCCTCAGCTATGTCTCTGGACAAGGATGAGAAAGGGAAACCTTTTGATAAACCAAGTACAGAAGCATAGTTGGATCCTTGCTCTACCTTACTGCCAGTAGACCATACACAATATTATCTACATGTGTCTGTGCTAGATTCCAATTGAACTGTAAGGAATCTCACTATGCTGCTGCAAAGCGAATCTTGAGATACCTTAAAGGTACACCGAATCTTGGATTATGGTACCCGAGAAGTAATGACAGCAAACTAATTGGTTTTTAAGATGCAGACTTTGCAGGTAGCAAAGATGACAGAAAAAACACTTTCGGGATGTGTCAGTTCCTTGGAAGAAGGCTTATCTCATGGAGCTGTAAAAAGCAAAATTGTGTCGCAATCTCAACGGCCGAGTCAGAATATATTTCTGCCGGCAGTTGTTGTGCACAGTTGCTTTGGCTAAAGAACCAGCTAGAAGATTACAACATGAAGGTTAAAAACATTCCATTGTTCTGTGACTCCTCCAGCACAATAACAATTGCCAACAACCCAGTCTCGCACAGCCAGACAAATAACATCGAGCTCAGATATCACTTCATCCGGGAGCATGTGGAGCAAGGGGATGTGGATCTGCAGTACGTGCCAACAAATCGGCAAGTTGCAGATATTTTCACGAAGCCGTTGGATGAGACCAAGTTCAATTTCTTCAAAACTGAACTTGGGATGCTGAACAAAGAAGGATAGACCAAAAGAGATCATTTCAAAGATCAGAAATCGAGGATACTACAAAAAGGTTAGAAATTTCAAGTGGAAGGCAGTTCTCGAGAAATAAAGTAAACTTCTCGAGAAGTATGTATCTAGTTCTCGAAAACTTAAGTCTACTTCTCGAGAACTAAAGATCTGTCTCTCAAGAAGTACTATGAGTTCTCGAATACTAGAAATTCACTTCTTGAGAACCCTAACTCTATCTCTCGAGAACTAACTCTGCCTCTCGAGAAATGCCCTGTCTCTTTTTGAATTCTATTCATTTCTTCATTTTCGCAAACCGACCAATTTCCGCCTTAATCAAAGGCTTATTTTAGATTAATTAGATACTTAATCGTCATAACTAGGGTTATATATATAAAACTTTAGAAATCACAAATCAACCGACATTTCAAATCCATATCTCTCGAAAACTCTTCGCCTTCCGCCGACGCAGAGCTTCGACACCGCCGCTCTCTCGCGCTCTGTTCATCGCCGTCGTTTGTTTTAATGGCAAAGTAGTCCAGAATCGGAGTTGGAAGTGAACTTGTGGTTGCCGATATTGCAGAAATTTCAGATGATTTCAAGAATCTTCTTCCTTTGCTCGAAACCGCAGGTCTGAACTTTGTTCTTTAAGAACCTTGTAAAATTCTTTTCCCAGAAGTAGAAGTGTTCTATAAAAATGCAAAGATTAGGAGGAATAGTACAGTTCTAAAATCAAGAGTTAGGGGGATTAAGATCAAGTTAAGTCCGACCATTGTGTCAAAACTTCTAAGGTTGTCGACTGTAGATGATGAAGGTGTACTTACTCAGGAAGATAATGACAGAACCTGTCATTTTTGTGGAGTACCAGTAAATATCACCTCACTAAGGAGGACATCTCTGAATGATGTCAGTAAGCTTCTGGTTGACATTGTTGGAAAAATTATATGGTACAGGAAAGGGTCTATAGGTTTCATTACCATTGAATTATTCAATGTAATGACAACAATAGTCTGCAGAAAGAAATTTCCATATGGAATGATGATCTTTGACATGATCAGGGACAACATTAAAGAACCAAAGTTTGCCAGGATAATCTCTTTGATGTTGCATGAGATTAATCCAATTGTCTTCAAGACTTCCAAAGGTACACCAATTCATCACTTGAAGAAGATATCCTTAACTTCTATATAAAGGTGGGAGTTAAAATTGAAGAACCCCAAGCAGATTACTAAAGAATTTGAACACCCTGCTTCTTGAGGTTAGGACCCCATCTCCCTCCTCTCATGAAGTTGCTGAACCATCTGGTGCAGCAACTGAGGGGGAGCCTGCTTCCTCTGTTCTAGATACTAGAATTCCCTCTCCTCCTCCTTCAGTGAGATCACCAGCCAGAAGTCCAGCCAGATCACCAGCTAGATCTCCAGTCAAAAGTCTAGTGAGAAGACTAATAAGATCTCCAGTCAGGTCCCCATTGGCAGACATATCAGATAAGACATTCTCAGATAAGCAAGCTCAGAAAACCCTAAACTCTACTGTAGAAGATATAGAAAACAAGATAAAAGAACTCACCTCTGATGAGCCTCTTCCTTCCCTCCACTCAGTAAATACAGAAGAATCCCCAAAGGATCCATCTCCAGCACCTTCTCCATCTCCAGTACCTTCTCCCAAAGCAACTCCTCCTCCTTCTCCAAGAAAAGACTCACCTCAACTAGATACCATCCTTCTATCAGAAGAGGATGAGCTAGAACCTGAGGCAAGTGAAGCTCCTCTAAGGAGACTTTTTTTCTTTATTCCTACCTTCCTTGATGAAGAAAGAGATATAGCTATTCATACTACCAGAGCTAAAAGCTCTGTAGTTGTTGAAGAAATCCCTCCATGAGAAGTCCCTCTTCCACCTCAAATAGCTACTCCTCCTGCTGCTGTTGCTGCCCCTGTAAGTTCTGATATACTAAGTAAGATTGAAGTTATGTTGGATGAACAAAGGAAATATTTTGATGAATTCCTCAAAGTAGTCCAAGACAAAGTCACTGCTCTAGAGAAAGAGATGAGTAGAGAATTTGCAGAAATTCAGCACAATACTGACTCTCTCAAAGAGCTGTTTCAGATTGGTGGTAAAGCTATAGACCACACTATCACTAGTGTTGGTAAGGTCATGGATCAAATAGTAACTCTTGCTAACAATCAAATCTTTTTGGAGAAGAAAGCCCAGGAAAATCTCATGAAAATCTGTGAAGAGCTTAGTACCTTCAAGGAAGATACAATAGACACACTATCTGTAGAATTCAGAAGGGGGAGAGTTTAGTGAAAGAACATTTGGACAAGTTTATGGACAAGTTTACTGCTGCTGACAACACAGTATGGTCTGACAAGATAACTGAAATTAATAAGAATGTTTTAGAACAGATTCAGTCTGTGAAATTCCATAACTATGACACTGTAGTCTGGATTCATAACCAAATATTCCCTGAATTTTAGGTTGATCCTAATGTAAATCCTCATCAGCTGAACCCTCTTGCTGAAGGTCAGTCAAGTCAGATGCCTGCTCAGATGCAACCTCAGATGCCAAGCTTCTCTCTAAGGCCAAAAGATCAAAATCCTCCTCCTGCTTCTTATGACAAAGTTTGGGATGATGTGATTCCTCAAGGTTTACCTTAAACAAACACTTCTAAGAAGAGGAAGTATGTTAAAGGCCCCTCTACAAGCAAAAGTATTGCTAAGCCAGACATAGAGAAAAGAAAAGCACAAGAATTTGCTGAAGTCTGGAGTCCTACCTCTAAAGCTTTAATTCTTGATACACTCAAATTAGTAATGGACTACAATGAAAACGGGAATCTCCACTACAGCTCTTCTGAGTGGGAACTCTATGAGAAGTCCATGACTAAAAGGAGAATCTGTGACAGAGAGTATGTCAAGAACAATCCTAAGGCTCCTCCAAAACCTCCAAGGTACTACCCAAAGCCTTTCAGCTACTTGAGAAGACAACAAGAAATGTATGACAAGCAACATCAGAGCAAGGAATGACTTTTTGTTGATAAACATTTTTGAGATTATGGATGAAATGGATGTTGATTGGAAATCTAAAACATTACATATATATAATTTCTGGTTTTGCCAATTCTGTGTTTAATTTTTCATTTCTTGTATTTGAATCTATTCATCATATAGAGTTCTTTCTTTATTGGTATAATTCACCTTAGTGTAGAGGGTTCTGACTTCTATAAATAGGGGGATATTGTTGGGTATTGCATCCACAATAACCCAGATATCCATGAAGTAACCCTTGAACTAAGATGAATTAAGCTGTATTTAATATCTTTGTTTAATTGTGTGTTTGCAGACCATCATTGCTAAGTGTAGACCAATATCAGTCTACAGTAGGTCATGAACACAGGACCATACAGTGTAATCCCTCACTGTGTGATCCAAGGTGTTGACTCATGTGTAGCCTCTCTATTGGGACACACTTCATATTCAAGCACTTGGACCATGGAATGAAGATTGGATTCTTAAAGAGAAAAAGTTTCTAAGTTCAAGATTTTTCTAAGTCAACCTCTCGAGAAGCCTAAGTTTAATTCTCGAGAAGTAGAGTTAGCAGAAGTCGAGAAGTTCACTTAGTTCTCGAGAATCCTAGACTAGTTCTCAAGTAACATCATTAAAGTTCTCGAGAAGCTTAGCCTAGTTCTCGAGAAGTCACTTCTTATATTTCTCGAGTAGCCAGAGAGTCGTGAAAATAATTTTCCAAGTCCATCTCTCGAGAAGCTGGTTATAGTTCTCGAGAACTCAGCTTTTAGTTCTCGAGAAGTCAGCTTAGTTTTCGAGTACAAGTTTTAGCTCTCGAGTAATGTTATTTTAATTCTCGAGAAGGGTAATTTGTTCTTGAGTTGACTCAACGCTTATTTCTCGAGTACTAACTTAAGTCCAGAACGTATAGCCCTCGATAAATCAGCCTTGTTCTCGAGAACTTATTTATAGTTCTCGAGAACAACAGTCCAGTTTTTTTCAGAAAATTTACTTAAGTCCAGATCGACGGGATTTTCAAATGACTTGACGTGATTGGTCCACGTGTCGCCATTAATGTCAATTCTAACCGTTAGGGGAAATCCTATATAAGGTCTTGTCATTAATGACTAAACCTAAGCGGTGAACTGTACACTTTCTAAATTTCTTATCGGTCGTCTCTCTCAAGAACAATTTTACAGAAGTCGCCGCCGCCGCTCAACTTGCAGATCGACAAGACTGTTTTCGATCAAGAAAGACTTGCTGTTCAAGGAATCTTAATCTTCTTCTTGATCGAGTAGGTCAAAGTTTTCTCAGATCAGATCTTCCAAGAGTCTTCTTCAACAAATTCTGAAAAAGCCGCAATGTTCAGAAGAAGACCTAGAGACAAATTTTCAGATCTGAGAAGAAAATGTATGTTTGTATTTCAAATCTCTTTGTAATTTTGTAGGAGATTATTCTCCAAGTGAAAGAGCTTCATTCTCCGAGTTGTAGGAAGTTTTCATCTTCCGAGTGTAGATCCCTTTGGATCAAGATTGTAGGAACTTGGTTCCGAGACGTAGGATTTGTTTTCAATCAGAGATAGTAGAGTAGCCGAGTCTAGTGATTTACTAGATCGGTGAGGGAAAGTGGACGTACCCAAGGTTGGGGAACCACTATAAATCTTCTTGTCGTCTGTGATTGCTTGATTGTTTTTGTTCAAGTTCGTTAAATTTTTTATTCCGTAAATAGACGCACAATTCACCTATTCACCCCTCTCTAAGTGATTTAGGTAGACAACTTAACACTTTCACAACTCCATCAACTCCCCTTCCTTGATGTATGGGCAGAACAAGTCGGTGAGGGTACCTCCCACCCGAGGTCCAAACTTGGCCAGCTGGTCCACCTGATCAGTCTCCTCCCGCAGTACATGCAAGATGGAGAGGTGAAGCGCGCGAAGCCCAGGCTCAAATTTATCTGATGAGCACGCTGGGTTCAGATTTCGCGCGATGAAAGGAGACAATTACACCTATCTCGAGTAATATAAGATATTCGGGGAGAATATCGAGGTCGTATATTTCCCGGGGAGGGTTCATTATATCTACTCCTCTTGGAGGGACTATTATCTTACCGAAAAATAAAGTTGTCGGATTATCTAACTAAGTGACAGTTCTAAGAAAATGCGGAAAATTGTTTTAGAAAAAGATCAATGAAGAAATAACGCTCGGTGTCGAATTACATTAGGACTGAAATAAATTTATATAACTAGAGATCCTAGGTTTCAATACAATTAAAGGGAAAACTTGGTCGTAGAGATTCCAAAAGAATTAGCTCACCTATCTCTTGGGCTATCGCTCACCTGAACATTAAGATTATTCGACCGAGCTCTCGTTCAGTGAAGGATTCCTCTTAATGCCCTCTTTACGCTAAGAACCCCGCTTTGGGGGGGACCCAATCCAATAGAAATACGCTCCTCCTCTCTAGAGGGTTAGTGCGGAACTCTCTTTACCCAAGGGTGATCGGTCCATATGCATGACCTCTTGACTAGCTAGCGTATGGATAACAGAAATAGAGCCCACACATCGATATGTGGTTTTATGCATCGTATACGGGTAAACCTTAAGTTCTTAATTGAAGAGAAAAGGAAAACCTTTAATTATTTAAAAAGATTTTTATGTCCCAATGCTCTTGGATACCGAGGGCTAAGAGCGATTTGCCACTCATCTGGATGGGGACGGCTTATTAGTTTGGTGAGGCGTGAGTTCAAAATTAAACTCAGAAGGGTTACAAAAAAAGAAGACATAAAATAACCTAACATTAGAAAGAGAAAATCTTTATAAAAAAAAGGGAACACACGCATTAGACCAAAGCCATAAATAAAAGAAAAAGCTAAGTTACAAAAAGGGAAAATTACATAATTGAAATTACAAGTCCTACTCAAACGAGTAGGCGACAAATGACAAGTCCTACTAAAACAAGTAGGCGGGAAATGAAAGCGGTAAATTGCGAGTCTTATTCAAACAAGTAGGCGGGAAATGACAAGTCCTACTCAAACGAGTAGGAGGGAAATGAAAGCGGTAAATTGCAAGTCCTACTCAAACGTGTAGGCGGGAAATGACAAGTCCTACTCAAATGAGTAGGCGGGAAATAAAAGCAGTAAAAGCTAACTCATAAACGCACACACTCTACTTGAAGGAAAGCAACAAAAACCTAACTCATACACTCACACACACAAGCAAAAAGGAGGAAAATGAAGTGATCGAAAAATTAAAACGATTACATTTTTACCGTTAGAATTTGCTGAAAATGCATAAAAAGTAGAAATAAAAATAAAAGGAGCGAATTTTTTTTCAAATAAATGCAAAAATCAAAGTGTTTGAAGAATTAAAATAACAACTAATCCATTCTTATAACTTTGTAAAAAATGCTTGAAAAGTGGAAGAAAGTTTAAAAGAACCAAACGTTTTACAAGCAAAAAACCTAAGTAAAAAAGTAATAAAAACCACTTTGAAACCATTTTTACAAATTCATAAGAGTGAATGAAAAGCACAAAAATCTGAAATCTAAACAAGCCTAAGGGACATGATAAGAAAAGCTATAATAACAACTAGTACATTTGAGAAAATCTAAAACTAAGCTAAGCAATTTGATGATTTGAAAACATAAAAATGACAAATCGAACTCATACACACCACACCAATATTAAAAAGAAAAATGAAGATACATAAGATCGGTGAAAGAGAGGAACTTAGAGGCATTCAAGTACAATATAAGGATGAAAAGACTAACATATTTTATTAAGTAGAAAGTCTGATTACAAAACCTAAAACAAACACAAAGAGGAGGGGGGAAATTATCCTTACATAGCACAAAAAGCCTCTTAGCAGTAGTCCAACAGCGAAATGGATCAAAAATTTTGAACCCTTGGTCATCACAGAAAAGTTCTATTTATAAGCAAAAAAATCGAATTACACGCCCTAGTCTCGGGCGTGTAGGGGGCGTGTCGATACTGGTGTTGAGGTGAAGCCGAAAATTTATTGGCGGTTGACTTCGGGGCTTCTTCTAGAAGTTCCACGTGGAGGTCATGGGCCTGTGATGAATTACACGGGCATGTCAGCAAGGTATGACTTGCGAAGGTACCGAGCGTCGAACGTCGAGCTGGAGGCTTTGAGCGTCGAGTCAGGATTGACACGGGCGTGTCAGCAAGGTATGACTGGCAAAGATGTCGAGCATCGAACATCGAGCTGGAGGATTTGAGCATTAAGTCAAGATTGACACGGGCGTGTCAGACGGGATATGGGCGTGTTCTGATTTTTGATTGCTGGCGATAGTTTTCTGTAACACCTCTACCCGTCACGTGTAATATAATAAGGGGTCTGGCCGGGGCCCCACACCATATTCCATAAACAGGAGGTGAAGTTATTAAATAATATCAAATACCAACGAACCATAACATAGAGCAGTTTAGCGGAAGCTTCATGGTTGAAAACTTGAACTCATTTAGAATAGAAATGTCCACTACTACCAATTAGGAATGTATACAACCAAACACACAAGGTACATGGCCTTATGGCCTTACAAGTTTCTCTTAACAAAAGTGTGGTTTAAAAACATCGGTGCACAGGCTGGCCACACATGAACAAGAGTAAACAAAACATAGCCTTCTAGGCTAGCAACGCGACCTGGGCTTCAGCCCGCTATTTCCCGCTTGGACTAGCACCACCTGCAAAGAATCAATCCACCAAGCGGTGGAAAACAGGGCAACGGTCAGCATTCAGTTGACCAATTATAACGACCCTGCCCCTGGCACGGGGCAACAGAATTCCTTCCCTGCAAAGCATTTTAGTCACACAACATATATATATATATATAACAATCCACCAAGGACGTGCATAACCGCACAAGTCATAACATATCACAAACGCCGGCACGACTGCTCGACATTCCGTGCACTCAGGGCACATTATTGGTGTACCGAAACTCAAGTCCCACCACCGTTCAGAGGTCCCAGACATGACGGTTCATTATGAGCATTTAGTCTTAATGGCGCGCAGGCTTAATACTCTCACTATGTGATCCTAATAGGGCCTTAAGCACCCACGATTAGACAACCATAATGCGGGTATATATCCACCTTTCCCCTTGCTCATATTAATCAAACTCAAGCCTAGACTGATGCGGGTACGGCTTCACCTTTCCCGTCATTCCACTGTTGCAGCCGAACGGCTCAACTTCACACAAAATGGCACTCACAACCACAATAGTTGAACACCAAGCACCAACTCTCAAAGCTTTTTCCTGGATTTCCTCCTGTACTTCCTGCTGCACCAAGTTATAGGTATCCACTAAGGATTTCATACAAGCAATCAATTTATCTTGAGTCTTCTCCGATTTGCAACAAAGCATCACTAATCCAGACCAACTTGTCCGGATGGGCTTCACACAACATGCCTAACCGTACTACACACTTCTGATTCTAATGTAATAAAATAAGGGATGAACCACTGATCCCAAGGGAATCACTTAGCCATCCACCCTTTGGTGGAGGATTCCTATACAAATGCAGGAAAGAAGGACTTCACTTGTCCAAGAAGGAAATCGTTAACCTTGGAAGACGTTTTGGTTCCATGGAGAAAACTAAATGGTTGTAAAGCACTGTGACATTCTATCCTCCGAAGATCTGAACTCGGCTCGCGATTTGGACCACCTTAACACCACCAGCAGCCGGATTTCTCCTCTTCTTCCTTCCCTAACTCTCCACTCTCTCTTCTTCTTTGAAAGAGAATGGTGATGATAGAATGAGAATTAACTCATCCATTCCTGCACTTAACCCTTCAGGAAATACCCAGGGCTGTTAGATCTTCATTAAAGGAAACGAACGACTTAGATTTGCTCTAAAAAGCATCTTCCCTGGGCTGACACGACTTGTGACACGCCCGTGTCACAGGCCGTGTACCTTAAGAGGCACAAAATCGACTCAAACCAGAACATGACATGGGCTTAGACACGCTCGTGTCAAGTCCTAGCATGCCCGTGTCACCTAGTATACGCCCGTGTTGAGGGGCATGTCCCTCAATCGACACATGACCCACAAATCTTGAAAAGGACACGGGTCCCCAACACGTCCGTGTCACTTTGACACGCCTGTGTCGAACAGTACACGCCCGTGCTCCAGGCAATGTGCTTCTTTCGGCATTGCCCAACACAACCCGAGAACGACATGGGTACTTGACACGCCCGTGTCACCAACTGACACGCACGTGTCAGCACTGTTAATACATGTGTTTCCATCCATGTACCACACTCGATACAGCCAGGCTAACACAGAGCAGGACACGGCCCTGGACACACCCAATCACAGGCGTGACAGACAGGTCACGGGCATGTACTTTGAATTTTCATCATTTTTTTGTAAAATTTCTGAAAAACAAAATAAAGCTAAGTTAGAATGGAATATACAAAAAAGGAATATTTTATTGAACAAAAGTAACTAAAAATAACAAAAATAAACTAAAACTGACTAAATAAAGTACGTGAACATACGAATATTTACAACTCATCAAATACCCCCATACTTTTTTCTATTCCAGTGCAAAAATTGGAGATATACTTATAAGGAATTAAAAGAAATCCTAAATTTACCTACCGCTTGAATTAATTAAAAGAGAGATCAAAGTAGATATCAGGGGTATAAGAGTTAAGTACTAAATCATGAAAATGTTTTAAATAGAGGAAAAGTTTTGGCCAAAAAGACTTCTTGAAGTAACCAAATAGAAAACAAAAATTATAATCGTTAGCTAACAAAAATAGATTGGAATTATAGAAACTTTTGCTAATAAGAGTATAAAGGAAATAATGCAATTTAAAAATTATGCTCTCAAAAATATTTTATATTAAGTCTAGAATCTTCAAATATGGCTAAGGGGGTTATTTTGGTTTATGAAGAGGGATTTGATTTTAGAGGTGAGGTATTATTTTCTCAAACCTCTAATGAATTTTTTTTTGTCTGAATGTGGATGTTTAGGAAAATGAAATCTTATTTTCCATAAAATATAATTTTTTTTGAACAACTTCATATAACCCAATGTATATGTATAGTAGTAATGAATTTTATCCTCTTACTCCGTAACATATAATCTTTTAAAAATATTAGATGTCTATGTTTACGGAACAAAATCTTATTCCCATTGGCATAGGTTCTTTTAAGGATAAATTTTTTTTATCATGCGAAGTAAGAAATGATAAATATGGGGAGATGGTTTTTTTTTTAAAAAAGAAAACTAGATATTAATAAAAAAGTTTTGAGAGCAACTTTGATAAATTGAACGTTCATGTGTTTCAAAAAGCTTGAAGTAAAAATAATTGAAGTCTATAGTTATTTTTTCTAATATTATACACATGCCTCTACTTTAGATAAATTAGAAGTAGTGCCTAAAATAAGACCCCTATCTTAAGAACAAAGCATAAAAAATTCTTTAAAACTTAACCCCGAATATTTAAATCTATCAATCTCTAATTAATAAACAAATAGTAAACAAATAATTAATGAAATTCGCTTATAAATAAACTTGCAACAAGATTTTTGGAGAGCGAAAAGAGTTAAGAATGGTATATTCGATTTATTTGTTTCATAATAAAATTATTTGGGATTTTTAGAGTTATTATCGTTTTTTTGTATTTTTGATTTATTATCATTTTTTTGGAATTTTTGTTTATTTTACTCTTTTTTTTTGGAAAATTTTGAGTTATTATCTTTTGTTTGGATTTTGAAATTATTTCTTAATATATATACATACTAAAAATGCGAAAAATATATATTTTTTTAAACTATTTTTGTTTTCTAATTTTTTTGTTTTTTTAAGATTTATAAGCAAATATTTACAAATAAGGAAAGAGAGAAAAGTTATTTACAAAGAGGAGAAAGAAAGGAAGAGGGGGAAGAGAAAAGAATATTTACAAAAATATTTAAAAATATATATACAGAAAATATATACAAAGAATATTTACAAAGTAAAACTAAATATTTTTGAAATTTTTGTTTTATAGTTTTGTTTTTAAAATTTTTGATGATAAAATAAGAAATTGTTTTTTGAGTTTTCATTTTATAATTTTTTTGTTTTGTTTTGTTTTGTTTTCATAAATTTTTTGTATATATATATATTTAAAATTTAGGAGTGCAGAAAATAGAAGTGCAAAAAAGAAAGCACGAAAACAAATACCCCCATACTTAATTCCAACATTGTCCCCAATGATGCAATGTAAGTATGCGGAACAAAAGGAAATAAAATGTAATATTTACAGACAAAATAAAGAGGGAGGGTAGAAGCTTCCCTAAAACGTGCTTGGGGAGGATCAATTAGGAACCCTGCATTATTAAGAATGAAATAGCAAAGAACAAGAAAACAAATTGTGAAAAAGATAAACATGGGATGCCTCCCAGGAGTGCTTTGTTTATAGTCATGTAGCTTCACTATTTTGGCGGGTTTATATGTCCAGGAGGGTTATGGTTTCCATATTATCGCCCACAGGATCGCCTGCTAGATATAATTTTAAGCGATGACCGTTTACTTTGAACGAGTCTTTTTTCGGGTGGGAGATAAGTACGGTCCCATATGGCCAAACCTCTTCAACTTTGAAGGGGCCAGACCATCATGATTTTAGTTTACCCTGAAAAAGTCTAAGATATGAATTGTAAAGAAGGACAAGATGATGCAGGCCCACTCTTTTGAGCATTTGGGTGGCCGTCGTAACTAACACGACGCTCTCCAATATCCCGCACGTCACACTCAAGCATTTAACGCAGCAGCAGTTTAATTAATATTATTACTATTTAAAGATTACGGGGGGGGGGGGGTCGCGAGGCCCCTTAAGATAATACCAAGGCGATAGGCCAAGGTCCTCTCAAGCAAAAAGAACCCACACGGTTCGGTCGAGCATTGTTGTACCAAAAGAGAATCCACCGAAAACAAAAGATTCGGACGAGGGTGGTTCTCTCCCAACAAAATAAAACGAGGGCCGCAATGCCTCACAAAATTAAACAAAAGAAATAAACACGACAATAACTAAAATAAATTAGCCACGAAAATTCATGCATTACACAAGCCACGGAATTTTCCAATGCCACAAGATCTATATAAAGGAGAGAAACACATAGAAGGTGGAAATGTCCGTTACCCAACCGGATTTGATGAATCCGGTTCACTCTAATAGAATAGTTCTTCAACGGCTCTGCCAGAGTTACGCCGGAGGGAGAGAAATCAATCGCCTTCTTTGTATCACGCTATATTTGGAAAGTCCCGGCGAAATCTTATGAATATGGAAATAATATTTCCCAATAAGGCAGGAGAGAGAAAAGGTGGCAGGAGATCAGAAATAATTAAGGAATGATATAATTCAAATATGGTAGGTAGAGAATTTATGGACGGGGATATATTTTGAATATGGTAAATACGGGGGAATATTATAGAGAATACTTTGGATTAGGAAAGATATTTGGTGTGGAGGGAAAGAGGAGAAGGTGGGGCTCGGTTTTGGTGGTGGTGGAGGGTGCTCGGGTTTGAAGAGGGTGACGGCTGCTTGGGTGAGGGAGTTTTGGGTGGTGGCTGAGTCTTGTGAGGGAGGAGATAGGTGGCGGCTTTGGAGGTTGGTGATAGAGGTGGCTCGGCTAGGGTTGCTAGGAGGTGGATCGGGTTTGTTGGGGGGAGAGGTGGGCAGTTGTGTGAAGGATCAAGAGGATGGTAAGGCTCGGGTAGCAAGGATTTAAAGAAGTGATGAAGGGAGAAGGGGAGGAGAAGGGAGGCCGAAATAGAAGGGGAGGAGGAGGGTGGTCGGCGGCCAACGAAGAAGAGGAATAGAGGGGGGCTGAAACTTGCCTTGGAGAAGGAGGAGGATTTCAATCTTGAAATTGGTTTTCTTTTCATTCATTCACTAGAGCAAACAAAGGAGTACATGCCTTTATATAGGCTTTACAATCAAGGGAAAAAGGGCTACATGCAGCCCAACATGAAAATGAAATAAACACAACACATACACCATGGTTTTATAACATAACAATGTTACAAATAATACATGAAATTAAACATGAAATAAAAATGATAATTTTGAAATAAAACAACTAATAACATTTAATAGTTGCTCAATTATTATTTATTAATATATATTATTAATAAATAATAATTGGGCTTGCCCTCCGGACGGCTATTGTGGCGACGCTTCCAAGGGTCGTCCGTAAGCATGCTGTCGCCGTCATCAAAGTGTTGCAGGCCGATGTCTCCATTCAAATCTACCGGGTCGCCATCATCGTCAGAGGGAGGACGCTCCTTGGCCACATGTCGTGGGAAGTCGGCTCCATCAATCCTCCCTTTCTTAAAAATACTCATCACTGATGAGTATGCCTGTATGTACTCGCCTGGAAGGTCATCGACGGGGAAGAAGAACCTGCATGGCAAAAGGTGGTCTTGGAGGGACCTCAAATACGCATAAGCCAAAGAAGGAAAAAGAATTTCAACAACATCTACTAACATACCTCCGATGGAGACCAAGAAGGAGAATGATCCTTGGAAACTGTCACCACCCAACACAATAGAAAGCATAGTGGAAAATATATACGGAGAGGTAGACATTTCAAGTGGCATAAAAGCATAAAGCGTAAAGTTTGTAACGATGGAAATAGGAGCTATGCCCCAATCAGTGGAAACTTTTAAAATAAATATCATGTCACCAAACTTCCGTAAAATTCGTAAAGAATAGACTAGCTGATTCGTTATTATTCCTAAGGTGCCCGTGAGCATCCGTTCAGGGGTGAGACAAGCCAAAACCAAATCAATCACATAACAATGGGAGACTTTCTGACATAAACTCGCAAGTAAATTAAAGGACGCATTTTGATGGATTAAAATGATAAGAATGCGCATAATTAACTTAAAACCATGTGGGGTGAACCCATTTGCAACATGACTAGAATTAATAGTAGAAAATAATAGAACTATGTCAGGTGGCACGGGTGCTTTAAATTCAAAAATTATTTCAGTGGAGCCTAACATTTTCGTTTTAAATTTGGAATTAAATTTTGATTTAAAAATGTAGTAATGAATAGCCAGCAGAAAATGCTCGTCACCAACTACGTTTACCCACATCCATCTAAGTAAGCCTAATGGGGAGGCGGTAATAATAAACTTCTCCAAATATAAAGGGCTAGAAATGACAAGCTCGTGTCCTAACAAATCATCTACTCGAGTTTAATGAACCGGAGGGATAGTCGACATGGGTGATTCCGTAGGGGGAGTTAAGTCACACTCAACGTCAAAACACGGATTACTCGCCCAAGAACAATCCTCTAGTTGAGGGCCGTTTTAATCATAGGAAAAATTAAACAATGGATTCGTCCTCACTGAAAACCTAGCCGACATGTCTTCCAATTCATTAGATATATCATTTAATTCACAATCAGTGGTCATATCATAGGTTGGCAAAATCGCACCTGACAAAACTTCTAAACTAACACGGGCCCCAGATGAATGATCTATTAATAAAATGTCTATCGGACCCTCAGTGCAACCGTCCTCCGAAGATAAGTCTTCCGTGCAGGGTAAATATACCAAAACTTCACAACCTTCGTTGACCAGCTCTTCCCATGAGGTGGGTACATTGCCTAAAGCAGAATAGAGGGATGGGCAAATAGAATCCCGGGGAGTATCAAAATTAACTTGACTTTTAAGCGGCGTTGATAACGTAAACGAACTAACTCCCGGATGTATCATACTAAGATTATCCCAAATTGAACAACCATCCCAAGGTGACTCTTCCAATTCCATTGAAACATCTATTAATTCTGGGTCAACCATAATAATATCGGGTCCTAGCAAGTCATCACCTAATTTAATAACAGGTATGCTCTCAACATTGGATGACTCTACCGACTCAGCCGGAATGTCTTCTGACTCAGGGTCATCAAAAGACTCCATAAATATCAAGGGAGACGCCTCAGATACATCGCCGAAAGGAAGAGGAGATGATTCCTCAGAGGAGAAATCCACATCCAGGTCACTAGGGTAACCAATCTCCTCATCATCACTCAAATCGCCAGCATATTCGGCATTGTCCTCAGTGACGGGCACAATCCTAGACACAGCCACAGACTCAACAGGAGAGTCAACGACTAATTCAGGCAACTCGAGGAGAGACTAAATAGGGCTTATGGGAGTAATTGGGGTAGGATGCTAAATAGATCCAAGATCAGGTGCGCCACTTGACACATATGTCGTAATCGTTTGAATACCATTATGGGTAGGATTACTCTCACCCCGCGGGCTCATGACAGTCCTAGCAGTCACCTGTACAGAACTCGGGATAGGGGATCTCATTGTTTCCCTTCCTCTATATGTGGGTGCAGGTATGCTAGGGGTAGCTCTACCAACCTGGGGAAAGGACCTATCTTGGGATAATATGTCACTCCTATGATCCAGTTTGGTTCTAGTGCCATAACAATATTGGCTATCGGATGTCGGGCTAGTACTAAGGCGGTAGGGGGAATAAAATTTCGCTGAGAGAATTCTTTGCATGTACGGCCAAGCGTAAGGATAGCTACCAGTACTGCGCTTTTTCTCTTCGTTCAGCCAAAACTCGCGGGCTCGACCTCTTAACCGCTCTTGGACTACACTAACCTTTTGGTATTTGCCCTATTGGTTTTATTCAAAATAAGTTTCTACCCCCTCAAGCCAGTATCTAAAATACATGGGATCCCCATAACCATCATAGGTAAAAATATTAGTGTGTAGATAAGTCAGGGGACGATTGGAAGCGTTAATGTCGAAAGCCATTTCAGTGTGAACTAGAGAGGACACTCGATTCGGATTTTGTGCGAAAGCAAAGAAAAGGGTACCTGAACAACTAATTCTAGGAAAGATGGAATTGTTCTCGCCTAATTGCTAGGGTAAAAATATATATTTTTTGTTTGCTTGCGGGAAATAATATGATGATTATTAAATAATTTTTTTTTGATTTATCTAAAAAAATTAAAAAGATAGGCCGCTATTTGCAAACTAAAATCAAAAATTTATAAAGTTTTAGTAAAAATAATTATTTAATAAAAATAAAATATTTTTTTGATTTCTTACTAATAAAATGATAGAGAATTTCAAGAATTTTATTTTTTTGAAATTTGAAAAAAATTGAAAATTTTAGGCCGCTATTTGCATACCAAAAATTTAAAAATTTATTTTTATGAAATACCATGCAACGAGTGAGTGCGTGTTAACGTGCCAAATAAGAGGGGAGGGTGCCAATTGGGAAATTGACATGAACCTCCCTCTGATACCAAATTGATGCAGGCCCACTCTTTCGAGCGTTTGGGTGGCCGACGTAACTAATACAATGCTTTCTAAAATCCCGCACGTCACACTCAAGCATTTAACGCAACAACGGTTTAATTAATATTGTTACTATTTAAAGATTACAGGGGGTTCGTGAGGCCCCTTAAGATAATACCAAGGCGATAGGCCAAGGTCCTCTCAAGCAAAAAGAACCCACACGGTTTGGTCGAGCGTTGTTGTACCAAAAGAGAATCCACCAAAAACAAAAGATTCGGACGAGGGTGGTTCTCTCCCAACAAAATAAAATGAGGGCCGCCACGCCTCACGAACTTAAACGAAAGAAATAAACACGAAAATAACTAAAATAAATTAGCCATGAAAATTCACGCGTTACACAAGCCACGCAATTATCCAATGCCACAAGATCTATCTAAAGAAGAGAAACACATAAAGGTAGAAATGTTCGTTACCCAACCGGATTTGAAGAATCCGGTTCACTCTAATAGAATCGTTCTTCAATGGCTCTGCCAGAGTTACGTCGGAGGGAGAGAAATCCGTTGCCTTCTTCATATCACGCTATATTGGGAAAGTCCCGGCAAAATCTTCTGAATATCGAAATAATATTTCAAATAAGGCAGGAGAGAGAAAAGGTGGCAGGATATCAGAAATAATTAAGGAATGATATAATTCAAATATGGTAGGTAGAGAATTTATGGACGGGGATATATTTTTAATATGGTAAATACGGGGGAATATTGTAGAGAATACTTTGGATTAGGAAAGAGATTTGGTGTGGAGGGAAAGAGGAGAAGGTGGGGCTCGGTTTTGGTGGTGGTGGAGGGGGTTCGGGTTTGAAGAGGGTGAGGGCTGCTCGGGTGAGGGAGTTTTGGGTGGTGGTCGGGTCTTGTGAGGGAGGAGATAGGTGGCGGCTTTGGAGGTTGGTGATGGAGGTGGCTCGGCTAAGGTTGCTAGGAGGTGGCTCGGGTTGGTTAGGGGAGAGAGGTGGCCGGTTCTGTGAAGGATGAAGAGGATGGTAAGGCTCGGGTAGCAAGGATATAAAGAAGTGATGAAGGGAGAAGGGGAGGAGAAGGGAGGCCGAAAGAGAAGGGGAGGAGGAGTGTGGCCAGCGGCCAACGAAGAAGAAAAATAGAGGGGGGCCGAAACTTTCCTTGGAGAAGGAGGAGGATTTCAATCTTGAAATTGGTTTTCTTTTCATTCATTCACTAGAGAAAAACAAAGGAGTACATGACTTTATATAGGATTTACAATCAAGGGAAATGTGCTACATGCAGCCCAACATGAAAATGAAATAAACACAACACATACACCATGGTTTTATAACATAACCATGTTATAAATAATACATGAAATTAAACATGAAATAAAAATGATAATTTCGAAATAAAACAACTAATAACATATATTATTACTCAATTATTATTTATTAATATATAATATTAATAAATGATAATTGGGCCGTCATCAAAGTGTTGTGGACCGATGTCTCCATTCAAATCTACTGGGTCGCCATCATCGTCAGAGGGAGGACGCTCCTTGGCCACATATCGTGGGAGGTCGGCTCCATCACAAGATCGCCCGGAGAAAAAGTTTTTTTGGGCTTGATTTTTCGATCGTGATAAAATTTAGAACGCTCCTTATAAAATTTATAGCTCTCGTAAGCGTTTGCACGCCATTCATTGAGCTCGTTTAGTTGTAGTTTTCTATTTTGAGCGGCTAAGATAGCGTCGAGATTTAAGAGTTTTAAAGGCCAAAGAGCGCGATGTTCTAGTTCTACGGGGAGATGATACGCTTTGCCATAGACTAATCGATACGGCGTACCTTCAATTGCAGTTTTGTATGTCGTACGATATGCCCACAACGCATCGTCAAGTTTGACGGACCAATCTTTCCTATTAAGCGAAACTGTTTTCTCTAATATACGCTTAATCTCTTGATTTATGACCTCGACTTGGCCACTTATTTGCGGGTGTTAGGTGGTGGTAAGTTTGTGTGTGACTCCGTATTTAACTAATGTATTAGCCATTTGGGCGTTATAGAAATGCTTTCCCCTATCGCTCACAATAGCTCGAGGCGTGCTGAAGTGGAAAAAATATTTTTTAAAGAAAGGTAATGATGACTCGCGCATCGTTGGTGGGGAGAGTTTGCGCTTCTGCCAACCTCGATACGTAGTCGGTCGCCACTGAAATATAATTATTTTTAAAAGACGGAGGTAGGGGGCCAAAAAAATCTATGCCCCATAAATCGAAGACTTCGCATTCTAAAAATAAATTTTGGGGCATCTCGTCGCGATGAAAGATGTTACCTGACCGCTGGCAGCTATCGCAGGAGCGCATAAAATTGTGAGCGTATTTGAATAGAGTGGGCCAAAAGAAGCCCGCATCCAGCGCCTTCCGCGCGGTTCGGTTAGCTTAATAATGCCCACCAGCCGGACCATCGTGGCAGTGCCTAAGTATTTACATGCACTCCACACCCGCGACGCATCTTCGGACTGCCTGGTCCGCATAGATACAAAAAAGAAAAGGGTCCTCCCAAAAGAAATTTTTCAAGTCAGAAAAGAATTTCTTCTTTTGCTGGCTCAAAAATACTTTTGGGAGCACCCGCACAACTAAATAGTTCCCAAAATCTGTGAACCAAGGCGGGGAAGATGAAATAGTATTTTTGGCTAGGAGGCGTTCCTCGGGGAATCTGTCATTTATGTTAGATTCGACGAGCGCTTCGGCACCCGGATTTTCTAAGCGGGAGAGGTGATCGGAGGCTAAAGTTTCCATGCCCTTCTTTTCCCAGATCTCCAAATCAAACTCTTGTAGGAGGAGGATCCATCGAAGAAGGCGGGGCTTGGCATCCGTTTTTGTTAATAAATACTTTAAGAAGGAGTGGTCGGTAAATACAATAACTTTAAATTGCGTTATATACGAGCGAAACTTATCAAATGCAAAAATGACGGCTAAAAGTTCCTTTTTCGTTGTTGTGTAATTTCCTTATGCGGAAGTGAGTGTCTTGTTAGCGTAATAAATTGGGTGATTGTATTTGTTTAGGCGTTGGCCAAGAACGACACCTACAGAAATATCACTAGCGTCTCACATAATCTCGAACGGAAGGGACCAATCGGGCGCCACTAAAATTGGAGAATTGATAAGCTTTTGTTTTATAAAATCAAAAATGGACTCGCATTAGCTACTAATGACAAAACTAGATTCCTTTTCCAAGAGGCGAGTAAGCGGCTTTGTTATTTTAGAAAATTCTTGAATAAAGTGCCTATAAAAGCCCACGTGGCCTAATAAACTCCTAATAGATTTTACGTTAGAAGGCAGGGGAAGCTTTTCAATAATTTCTACCTTGGCCCTATCGACCTCCATCCCCTTAGACGAAATCTTATGGCCGAGAACCAAACCTTCTCGAACCATAAAGTTACACTTTTCCCAATATAAAACGAGATGCGTGTCCTCGCATCGCTAAAGGACACGATCTAAATTACGAAGACAAGTCAGGAATAAGCATCCAAAAATAGAAAAGTCATCCATAAAGACATCCATAATGTCTCCTACCAGCTTGCCAAAGATCGCCAACATACATCTTTAGAATGTTGCTCATGCATTGCATAGGCCAAATGGTATTATTCGGTAGGTGAAGGTGTCAAACGGGCGGGTAAAAGTTGTTTTCTCTTGGTCATCGGGGGAAATCGAGATTTTGAAAAACCCCGATAAACCATCAAGAAAACAATAATATGGATAACCGGATAAACGCTACAGTATTTGGTCTAAAACAATAGTGGGAAATGGTCCTTACGGGTGCATCATTTAGTTTTCTATAATTGATGCACACCCGCCAACCCATAATATTATGAGTTGGGACGAGTTCATTATGCTCATTTTCCACTATGGTAAGACCTCCCTTCTTGGGCACGATATGAACGAGACTAACCCATGCACTGTCCAAAATAGGATAAATAATCCCCGCATCTTATAATTTTAAAATTTCTGCTTTAACATCTTCTTTCATGTTTGGATTAAGACGTTATTGCGGCTGAATAGTTTTGCGGCAATTATCGTTAAAGAAAATCTTATGAGTGCAGAAAGAGTGGTTAATCCCCTTTAAATCGGAAATTTTCCACGCAATTGCATGGCAATGTTTAAGCAAAACTTCCAATTAATTAGAAGTCTCCGAATCACTCAAATGCGAAGAAATGATAACGGGAAGGGTATCATCTTTTCCCCAAAAGGCGTATTTGAGAGATTCGGGTAGGGGTTTTAATTCTAGGCAGGGAGGTTCTTCTAACGAGGTTTTAATTTTAATGTCTTTCGATCCAAATGGTTCGAAAGACAAATTTGTAGAGTCATCCTCTACGCAATTAAAGTTTTCGAGCGCATAAATATCGTCGTTTAAAAAGAAAGACTTGAAAATAGGGGAAGAACAATCTCTGAAATTGGTATCTAAATTATAACAAAAGTCATCACTCGATGATGAGTTTTCCATCGAGAGATTAATAGAGAAAGTAAAATCATCATCTTCTAGCCGAAGGAGGAGACGACTATTACACACATCAATTAATGCATAGGAGGTGGCAAGAAAAGGGCGAATGAGTATAATTGGTACATCGGTGTCCTCCTCGATGTCCAAGATGACAAAGTCTACCGGAAAGATTAATTTATCAACTCAGACAAGAACATCCTCCACTACCCCGACGGGAAACTTAACCGAGCGATCCGCTAGTGGGATACACATTTTAGTAGGGCTAGGAGTGCCCAAACCTAATTTTTGAAAGAGCGAGAACGACATGAAATTAATGCTCGCGCCTAAATCTTCAAGAGCGTATTTTACTAATATATTGCCAAAAAGGCACTGGATAGAAAACTGTCTCGGGTCATTTTGTTTTGGGGGTAATTTATTATTAAGAGTCGCCGAACAGTCATCGTTGAGAGAGATATGCGAAATATTTTCTAATTTTTGTTTATTAGAAAAAAGATTTTTTTAATATTTCGCATACTTTGGGATCTGCGAGATCGCCTCATAGAAGGGAACATTAATATGAATTTGTTTTAATAGTAAAATAAATTTTTCGTACTGCTCGTCCTTACGCTCACTATCTAACTTATGTGGATACTACAAGGGCATTTTAAAAATAATTTTATCATTTAAAATTGGTAATGGTAGCGAACCGAAGAAGGGGGAAGAGGGGTCGGAGGTGAAATATGTACCTGCGGATCGATCCGTTTTGGATCGACCACCTCCTTTCCTTTACGGAGGGTTATCGCATTGATATTCTCCCAAGGATTGGGCTCCGTATTCCCCGGCAGTGCCCCGAGCGCACGCTCGGACATCATTTGCACCAGCTTTCTAACCTAGAGTTCTAAGTTTTTTAGCGATTCGGTGATGTTCCGGATATTTGACTCGTTGGACGCAATGCATCTAGAAAAATTTTCCTCCATCGGGGAGGGTTTTTGAAGAGGGGGAGGCGGCAGAAATCCTGGCACAAAATAATTGGGTGGGTGCTGCGTGTTGTTCGCGTTGCTCCATAAGAAGTTGGGGTGGTTCCTCCAACCCGGATTATAGTGGGTACTATAAGGGTTGTTGCTGGGGTTGAAGGAAGGCCGACCCGAATTTTCTATGTAGTCTACGAACTCTTCGAGTACACTGGGGTTAGAGGGAAGAGCCCAAGGCAGAGTGGAGGAGGTAGTAGACATCTTCGCCATTTGCTTCGTCAACCTTTCAACTTGAAGGGCAAAGTGGGCAGTGACAACAACTTCGAAGAGGCCGGCCGCCGGCTTAGGACGTCCCCGGGGGACGTTCCATTGGTAGGAGTTCATGGCCATCTCTTCGATAAGAGCTTGGGCAGCCTCGACGGTCTTGTTATTCATGGTACCCCCGGTAGCCGCGTCAATCATTTGATGTGTCTGATAGTTAAGCCCATTGTAAAAGATTTGTACTTACAACCACGCTGGCAGCGCGTAGTGCGGACACTTGCGGAGGAATTCTTTAAACCTCTCCCAAGTCTCAAATAGAGACTCTAGATCGTTCTACACAAACAAAAAAATGCTTGCCCGCAACTTTGCAGTTTTGGCGGGCGGAAAATACTTCGTTAAGAACCGTTCCGCAAGCTCGGCCAAAGTGGTGATACATCCTCGCGGGAGGGAATTCAACCACGCTTTATCTTTGAATTTTAAGGAAAACGAAAAAGGCGCAAGCGAATGGCATCATTAGTGATGCTATTAATTTTAAAAGTGTCGCAAATTTCTATTAAACTAGATAAATGAACGTTTGGTTCCTCATCCGGCAGTCCATCGAACTGCACGGCATTTTGGATCCTTTGAATAATGCTGGATTTTATTTCGAAATTATTGTTCGCCACTATCGAGCGAACAATACTGGACGCAGTATCATCCAAATTTGGTCGGGCGTAGTAAGACATTGTAAGCTCCACGACCGCGTTTGGGACACAGTGAGCCATAACAACGACAGAGTGTTCTCTGACGGATTCTTCGGGGTCTAAGGAGGGATTCCAACGCTGATATCGAATATGCGCAAGTGAGTGTTCGATATCAGGATCGAAATCAGAATACTCAGACTCTGAAGGTTGTACATGGGTCATACACCCTAAAATATATACTAAATAATTACCCTTTTTTATTTATTTTAAGAAGAGTTTTAAGTTTTTTTTAGAAAAATAGGTAAAAGTAATAGACTCCGGAATTAGTAATAACAACACGAAAGTCCCCATCAACGGCGCCAAAAACTTGATGCACGCAAAGCTCGAGCTCAAATTTATCTGATGAGCACACTAGGTTCGGATTTCACGCAACGAAAGGAGGCAAGCGCACCTATCACGAGTAATACAGGATATTCAGGGAAAATATCGAGGTCGTATATTTCCTGGGACAGGTTGATTATTTGTACTCCTCCCGGAGGGACTATTATCTTACCGAAAAATAAAGTTGTCAGATTATCTAAGTGACGGTTCTAAGAAAATCCAGAAAATAGTTTTAGAAAAAGATCGATGAGGAAATAATGATCGGTATCAAATTACGTTAGGACTAAAATAAATTTATATTACTAGAGATCCTAGGTGTCAATTCAATTAAAGGGGAAACTTGGTCGTGGAGGTTCCAAAAGAATGAGCTCACCTATCTCTAGGACTATCGCTCACCAGAACATTAAGTCTATTCGACCGAGCTCTCGTTCGGCGAAGGATTTCTCTTAATGCCCGTTTTATGCTAAGATCCCCGCTATTGGGGGGGACCCAATCCGGTAGAATTCCGCTGCTCCTATCTCGAGTGTTAGTGCGAAACTCTCATTACCCAAGGGTGATCGGTCCATACGCACAGCCTCTCGGCTAGCTAGAGTATTGATAACAGAAATAGAGCCAACACATCGATTTGTGGTTCTACGCATTGTATACCTGAGGTAAACCTTAAGTTCTTAATTGAAGAGAAAAGGAAGACCTTTAATTATTTAAAAAGATTTTTATGTCCCAATACTTTTCAATACTGAGGGCTAAGAGCGATTAACCACTCATCGGGATGCTGACGGCTTATGAGTTTGGTGAGGCATACGTTCAAAATTAAAGCATTGAAGGGTTAAAAAAAAGACATAAAATAACCTAACATTAGAAAGAAAAACGCTTTACAAAAAAAAAGGGAACACACACACTCGACCAAAGCCATAAATAAAAGAAAAAGCTAAGTTACAAAAAGGGAAAATTACATAACTGAAATTAGAAGTCCTACTCAAACGAGTAGGTGGCAAATGACAAGTCCTACTCAAACGAGTAGGCGGGAAATGAAAGCAGTAAATTGCGAGTCCTACTCAAACGAGTAGGCGGGAAATGACAAGTCCTACTCAAACTAGTAGGTGGGAAATGAAAGCGGTAAATTTCAAGTCCTACTCAAACGAGTAGGCGGGAAATGACTAGTACTACACAAACGAGTAGGCGGGAAATGAAAGCAGTAAAAGCTAACTCATAAACGCACACACTCTACTTGAAGGAAAGCAGCGAAAACCTAACTCATACACTCACACACACTAGCAAAAAGTAGAAAAATGAAGTCATCAAAAAATTAAAACGATTATATATTAACCATTAGAATTTGATGAAAATGCATAAAAAGTAGAAAAATTTAAAGGAGCGAAAAGGTTTTCAAATAAATGCAAAAATCAAAGTGTTTGAAAAATTAAAATAACAATTAATCCATTCTTATAACTTTGTAAAAATGCTTAAAAAGTGGAAGAAAGTTTAAAAGAACCAAAAGTTTTGCAAGCAAAAAACCTAAGTAAAAAAGGGATAAAAACCACTTTGAAACCATTTTTACAAATTCATAAGAGTGAATGAAAAGCACAAAAATCCTAAATCTAAACAAACCTAAGGGACATGATAAGAAAAGCTATAATAACAACTAGTACATTTGAGAAAAATCTAAAACTAAGCTAAGCAATTTGATGATTTAAAAACATAAAAATGACAAATTGAACTCAAACACACATACACACACATATTAAAAAGAAAAACGAAGATACATAAGATCGCTGAAAGAGAGGAACTCAGAGGCATTCCAGTACAATATAAGGATGAAAAGACTAACATATTTTATTAAGTAGAAAGTATGATTACAAAAGCTAAAACAAACACAAAAAGGAGGGGGAAAAATTATCATTACATAGCACAAAAAGCCTCCTAGCAGTAGTCCAACAGCGAAATGGATCAAAAAATTTGAACCCTTGGTCATTAAAGAAAAGTTCTATTTATAAGCAAAAAAATCGTATTACACATCCTGGTCACATGCGTGTAAGGGGGGGAGGGGGCGTGTCGGTATTGGAGTTAAGGTGAAGCCGAAAATTTATTGGCGGTTGACTTTGGGGCTTCTTTTGGAAGTTCCACATGGAGGTCACTTGCATGCGCCGAATGACATGGGCGTGTTAGGAAGGTATAACTAGCGAAGGCGTCGAGCGTCGAGCTAGAGAATTTGAGCATCGAGTCAGGATTTACACGGGCGTGTCGGACAGGAAATGGGCGTGTTCTTATTTTTGATTGCTAGGAGAAGTTTTTCACAGGAATCAAAGTTACACAGCCCGGTCACGGGCGTGACAGACAGGTCACGGGCGTGTACTTTGAATTTTCGTCATTTTTTGCAAAATTTCTGAAAAACAAAATAAAGCTAAGTTAGAATGAAATATACAAAAAAGGAACATTTTATTGAACAAAAGTAACTAAAAATAATTAAAATAAACTAAAAGTACCTAAATAAAGTACACGAAAATACAAATATTTAGAACTCATCAAGAAGGTTTGAAACGTGTCGACGACCCCCTTTACTTTGGCTAAGTACAATTGGAGAGTAGGTTCCCTCGCCTCGAACTCCCCGTTGATCTGAGAGGCCACCACCATACAGTCCGTGAGGACCTCCAAATCATTCACCCCCTGCTCCCTGGTTACGCGGAAACCTGCTATTACTGCTTCGTACTCAGCCTGATTGTTAGTAATGGGAAAATGCACGACCACCGTCTACTCGATCCTCGTTCCTTGGGGGCTCTCTAAGATCACCCCTACCCCCAAGGAATGCCTCCCCGAGGCACCATCCATCATCACCTTCCAAGGAACTGGGATAGTAAGGTTCGTCTCCGCCACTTCGACCACATAGTCAGCAAGGAAGTCGGTCATCGTCTGGGACTTGATCGAGAGGAGGTGAATAAAGGATATGTCGAACTCACTCAGTTCCACGGACCACTCTGCCAACATCCCTGAATGCTCCACCACCTTAAAGATGTTGTAGAGGGGATGGTCAGTCACCACCAGGATGGAGTGTGCCTCGAAATAGGGTCGGAGCCTCCGTGCTGAGATCACCAGAGCAAAAGCTAACTTTTCTAAGATCGGTTATCTGAGCTCTGCTTTCCTCAAGACCCAGCTCATGTAGTAAATGGGCAACTTCTTCTTCCCTTCTTCCCAGACTAGGACGGATCTTACCTCCTCGATCCCGACCCCAAGGTATAGGAACAAATCTTCCCCCTCCTTAGGACCTTGGAGGAGTGGAGCCTGGGTAAACTGCCTCTTTAAGGCTTGTTACGTCTCCTCACATTCTTGGGACCATTCAAACATCTGGCCCCATCTAAATGCTTTAAAGAAGGGAAAGCACTTCTATCCTACCTAAGAGAGGAACCTGCTAAGTCCTGCCAACTTTCCCGTCAACCGCTGAACCTCCTTGGCATTCCACGATGATCCCAACTCTATGATCGCCTTGACCTTGTCAGGGTTGGGCTCTATACTTGTAGGAATAAAAAGATGGCCTAGAAACTTACCCCTGCTTGCCCTGAAGACACACTTCAAGGGGTTCAGCCTCATTTTTTATTTTTGCAAGGTACCGAAGGTCTCCTCCAGATCTCGGAGATGAGAATCCACCTCCCAACTCTTGATCATAAGATCATCCACGTATACCTCCATATTCCTCCCTCTTTGTTCTAGAAAGATTCGATCCATCATTTTTTGATATGTCGCCCCTGCGTTCTTTATCCCAAAGGGCATCATCTTATAGTAGTAGCACCAATCCCTAGTGATTAAGAAGACATCCTTGATGTCAGGTGGGTGCATCCTAATTTGATGATAACCTGAAAATTCATCCTAAAAACTCATCACAAAAAAACTGACGGCTGAGTCAACCAGCGCGTCGATCCGAGGCAAGGGATAACAATCCTTAGGACATGATTTATTTAACAAAGAAAAGTCAACACACATCCTTTACCAGCAGTCCCCTTTTTTTACCATTACAACATTGGAGACCTAACTGGGGTATTGAATTTCGGATACGAACCCGGCCCTGAGGAGCTTGGCGACCTCCTCTTTGATGGGATCGACTAGCTTGTCTGCTGTGGACCTCTTCTTCTACTGGATGGGGCGGGCCTCTAGATTCAGGTTGATGTGGTGGTAGGCAACATCCGTATCGATCCCCTGCATGTCGGCCGAGCTCCACGCAAATATGTCGACGCTCTTTTGGATGCACTCCATCATCCTTCCACGGTCCTCCGGTCTAAGCCCCCTGCTGATGCGCACCTTCTCCACCCGGCCCTCCCGGGTGAGAACATCCATCTCCACCACCTCTTCTGCAGCTTCCAGCCAGGACTGCTCCTCCCACTCACCGATAACCCCCTCACCTAGGAGCTGAACCTCCTCAGCTCCTTCCACAGCCATCACCTCGGCCGAATCTTCCAGAACTCCTTACGCCACCTCCACCTAGGCACATATCTCCTCCACCTCCATCTCCTCTGCCTCTACTTCAGACCTCTGCTCGGACAACTCCTCCATCCTCCTATCTATCTCTTCGGCTCCACCCTGCCAAGAGATGGAGTTCACCACGGTGACATAACCCTCCCTTGCCACCTTAGGATCTCCCCAAACCCTTACCTGGATTCCCTTGGCGCTGAGCTTCAAGCACTAATGGAAGGAGGAGGGTATGCAGTGGAAGGCGTTGATGAAGGGATACCTAAAAATGGTGTTGTAGTAGATGGGAGCATCCATGATGATAAATCTGCAGTTTTTGTACTGCCCCCCCCCCCAAAGTAATAAGGAGTCCCACTCCTTGCACCTCCTTTCTCTCTCTTGAGAACCCGAAGAGAGGTATATCCGAGGCCAGCACCCTCTGGTGCTCAACCTTCATCGCATCAAACGCCTTTCGGAAGATGATGTTGATCGAGCTCCCATTATCGATGAGGATCTAAGAGACAGTAAAATTTTCGACCGCGGTCTTGATGACCAACACGTCACATAAAGGATCATCATGATCCGACATATCCTTCCTAGATAAGGCGATCTTATTCTTCGGGGGTGGGGATAGAGATATGGAGGCAATGCTTTGGCGATACAAAGTATGAAGACTCGCCTTTTGAATGTCCTCGACCCCCACCCACCCGTGGATCACTCTGATCCCTCCTCGGGGTCCGACATCGGCCCTATCCTCGTACAGATCCTCCTTTCCCCTAGGAAGGAATTCTTCAATCTGCACCTCCCTGCGTTCTTGCTGATGTTGCAGCTCCCTGGTTCCCCTCAACTCTATGAACTCCGGGCACGTGGTCGTAGCATGTCCCTTTTCCTAATGGAATTCACAATAGGGCAACTCCACCCTGACTCCCTTTCTTCTTCTCGACTACGCCCTCCTCCTCCCCGGGCTATCATCATAGCCTGGTGTTGATCTGGGAGAGGAGGCCTCTAGCCATGCGTCCATTCTGGAGGATGGAACTGACCCTGGCCCCTCTAGTGGTTGTCTGCTCCATGGAAACCTCTCCACTGGCCTTGGTCCTTCCATTCCTGCTACCTCAAGCCGAGCCAATTGTTTGGCTACTGGAGGCCCCATCTCGGCTGTTGTTGCTGTTACTGCTGCTATTGCCTCGGACGGGGTTTAGCTCTCCTCACCTCCTGACCTCTGCCACCTCTTGGAACCTTCTCCTCCTCCATTGCCCACCTGGTCAGCTTCCTCGCAAAATAGGGGTTCTATTCCTCCCCACGGACCTCCCTTGTCACTCTCTCCATCAACTCCTTATAGGAGAGAGGAGGCACCCTCTTCTGCTCCATCCAGAAGAAGCTCTGTTGCAGCCCCAAGGAGACTGCCATCATTAGGGTATGCCCTGACATCTCCTTGACCTGGAGTACCTCCTCCTTCAACCGGTCCACATAGCTCCCCAGGGTATCGTTCACCCCCAACTTGATGTGGAAAAGATATTCGGACTCCTTCTTCCTCTTCTGTGAAGTGGTGAACCTTAGTATAAACCCCTGACATAGGTCCTAGAAACAGTAGATGGAGCTGACTGGCAGCTGGTGGAATCAATATCTTGCCTTTTCCTCTAGGGTGATGGCGAAGAACCTGCACTTGAATGCATCCGACATCTGTCAGATCGAGACCACGTCCTCAAACCACTGGATGTGCTGGACCGGATCGTCCTTCCTGGTGTAGTACGAAATCTCCAGCTCGTGAAACCCCTCTAGAATTTGGGCAGAAGAAACCAACTCGCTGAAGTGGCTCCCCCCTGTTGTGCGAGCCGGGGGATCTCGCACCCCCAACTCACCGAACCGGCCTCCACTCGCCGAGACGAGGAATAGCACTCGACCCTGTAGATTTTGCCCACTCCCTTCCTCTGCTACCTCATTCCCAAGTCGCCTATCAGGGGTGTTCTTGCCCAGGGTTGGGGCCGCGACCACTGAGATTGCAGGGGTTGAGCACTCGGCACGAGTGCCGAGTGAGAGCATGATAAGATTACATACCTCTTGACGGAAATCCTCGAACATCCCGACGGTGGCAAAAGTGGGAGGGGGTGGTGAGCCAACATGGCCCGAACCCTGTCCTTCTCCTCCAATCATCGAGCTTACAAAAGATTTTCGGTGTTGATCACTCTCCACGCTTACCGCACCAAAATGTTTAAACCAAAAATCGGCTTCTATGGAGTTCGACCTTTGGGGAAGGGGTGATCTCACACTTACTTCTCTCTCATAAGCTAAACAAGCAAAGACTTAGCATAAGGAACAGACCCAAGGCTCATACACGGAGGACCCACCACACACCCGGAAGATCTTAGAGCGCTTCACCTCCTTAGATAAGTACTGAGCTAAGGATACCTCAGAAAGCGCAAGAAGACCAGGGCATAAGTAAGCCTGAGAATATGAGAAGCCTTGCCTTCTAAGGTACCCCTTGGGTCTATTTATAGTTTTATTGAAAATAGTCTGCCAACAGCCAACCTCCGCTATTCCAAACGGCTATATGTAGTCCAGATTGGCCAGCCAACATTGTAACTCCGCTGTTTTCAAGGGCTATGAGCACGCCAGTGGGGGCAAAATGCTAAAAATACCTCATACAATGCTAGGCGAGTGCAGCCCTGAAACCTTCACTCACCCGAGGTGGCGAGTGCTCGATGGAGCTGGCACTCGCCGCCTCATTCTACCCTGGGCGATTGCTTGAGATCGCATTGCACTATCTCACTCAATGATCGTCGAGTTTGTCGAGAGAATTGGGCTAACGCCAGGCGTTAGCTTACTACCGCGCTGCGTTAGTACAAAAAGAGGAAAATATTATTTTTGAATATTTTTCCAAATTTGCAGGATAATTGTCAGCATCAAGCACATCAACCTACCGTCGGGCGCTAGCACAACTGCTGGCGGTAGTCTATTTTCAAAAAACGTATAAAAGGCTTTGTTTTTTGTTCCATACACAAGGAGGCACCTATTCTCAAGCCTAGTGTTCTTGTGTTGCCTCTAGAGCACCGAAAACCGTCTTCGTCGAAGGAAGAGAAAACTGTCTCCCTCCCGTTCATGCACAAAGATTTCTGGCGAGCCAAGGACTATAATGACTATGAGGAGTTGATCGGTTGACACCAAAGAAAGATTGTTAGCACCGATAATACAACGCTCAATGGAGGAAACATCTTAAGGTAGATTCAATCTTAATTCTTCTTTAATCTTTTTGTACTTTTCTCTTTTCTACGTTCTTGTGGTGAGGAAAATCAACCGGTGAAGATGGTCTGAATCCGGGGAAGATTCCATGAGAAAATGTCCAGGGGAAGGTACGTCTTGATCAGGGGATCTAGCAGGGCTTTAATACACTTTCTTGTATGAAGATGAAGAGCCGACTCGAATAATTTTATTGGAGGGAAAGGGGAAGAGCCAACTGGTCTGGGTAGTGGGTCAGTATAGAAAACCAAAAGGGATTTGACTCTCGCCGCCTCCGATCTCCGGTGTCATCGAGATCAAGCACTTGTAATTTTAGAACACTTTTTGATCTTGATTGAATAAAGTTATTTGCGTAACATTTCTCAAACAACTAGACCCCTAAGATAGTTTTGTCATGACTAGGTCATGACAAAACCCTAGGAAGCTCAAAGAGACAATGTTAACTTAGGCATGGAGGTGAAGATCACCATGGTCTACAAATAACGCATTCCAATTACCTAACCTAGGGTTTGACTTTAAGGCCTCACCCCTACTCTTTGACCCCACCATAACATCCCTAACCCATTAAGGGGTCCCTTGGAGCACCTGGAACCCATTGGGGTCAACTAAAGTGGTCAAGTTGACCAAAGTCAACCCTAACCCTAAAATGGTCAAAGTGCCCTATCTAGGGCCATTGGACCTTCAACTTGCCAAAATGACCCACCTAGACCTTTGTAACCCTTTAGGAGGTTCATTGGGCCTTTAAGGTCCCATTGGGGTCAACCCGAGAGGTCAAGTTGACCAAAGTCATCCTAAATCCAAAAATGGCCAAAGTATCCTAATAAGGGTCAAATGACCACCAAGATGTTAAACCAACCCTTTTCCAAGTCTCCCTAGACCTTAGGGGAGGCCAATGGATCACTAAGAACCCATTGGGGTCAACTCAAAAGGTCAAATTGACCAAAGTCAACTCAACCCTAAATTGGGTCAAATTAGCTCAAGTTGACCCAACCTAGCCCAACTCACTTGGGCTAAGCCCAACTCACTTGGGCTAAGCCCAACTCACTTGGGCTAAGCCCAAGTTGAGTGGCCCACTAGCTTTAGGAGGCTGATTTTTACATGGAATGCCACTAAAAATCTATAAATGATGACTAGGAGAGAGAAACCTCAAGTTCCCCTTTAATGGAGGAGAGAGAAAGAAGAAAGAGAGAGAGGAGTTATGGAGGGAGACTATTAGCCACCCCATTCACCACCCCAAGCCTCCATTCATTCCTCCTAACCCTTGGGAAGATATTCCCATCAGTTTCTCATCAGCCACCATCAATGGAGGAGCCCAACCACCATGGCCGACCACCCCTTCACCTCCCCTCCAATGAAAAAAAATTATAAATACCCCTATATAGCCCCCCATTCCCCCTTCTAGCCAACCCATCACCTTCAAAACATTCTTGGCTGTCAAAATGATGTATTGGATCGATGGTTTTGGTGGAGGATCGAGAAATTGGACAAGCTCATCGGAGAAGGGAAAAGCCACAGCCAACCACTGCTGCCGTCGTCATCGAACCCCAAACAAGGTCCACTTATCCTCCTCTCCCCTTGTGCTAGCATCCTAGATAAATAGGATTTGAAATCGAGCCAATTTGGGCTGATTTCCATTTTTGAATTCCATGAAAAATCATGGTTTTTTCATTCTCGGGTTCGCCGGAAACCTCCCCTCCGGCGGCCATGCCGCCGCCCGACGATAGCCTCCACCTCAATGGAGGTGGTGGTTGTGATGGCCGGCCAGGGAGGGGGTTGGATCACCAAAAAATGGCTTGGAAGACACCTTCAGGTTCGGCCAATCAGAACCATAGGCTGGAGGAGGATGACGACTCCTTGATTGTCCGATCTGATGTCAAATTATAATTTTATCAAATAGTGTTTTGTTCTCCCTTAATATACAGACTTTTTGAACTAGGAAAATGAGCCCCTTAAGGGATGAACCTTGAAAAGAGGCCAACATCAATATTGTAGCCCTTGAAGTCTACATTATTTTAAAATTTATTTCAACCCATTTGTTTCTGTGGTCTGACCACAACACTAAAAATGGTGCTGTCTATACATAGGGTTAGCCAGAGACTAAATTGAGTGCTCCCATCAATCCAGCCATCCAAATAACTTGAGATTTGGACTGGGGGTCACTCTTACCTATACCTCTGACATATCCAAAAATGAAAATTTTAGAAGATATTTTTCTATAGTTTTTGTTAATATTTAATAATTCATGTATGATTTAATTAAGGGGTCTAATGACCTCAAAACCATTCAAAATTTTGGTGGATGACCCATAGGGTCATGATATGTCACTGATAAAATCTCAGCCCATTTTGGGTTGATTTGATTGGGTAATGGTGTGACCAAAGTTTGGTCCTATTAAGGGAAAATTAGGACAGGGGAAATTGGTGGGTTGAGTTGCCAATCCTCATCCAAAGGGGATGAAACATTAGCCACTGCCTCAAAGTCATCTTAAAACACCCCAATAGAGATTTAGGGTGGTTTGGGGTGGAGATAACCTAAGACCCTAGTGTAGGCCCTAGAGTTGAGGTTTGGGGCCGATTGAAGGACATGAGACTTTATCTCCTTGGATGGTCTTGGAACTTGGTTGGTGAGTTCCTAGAGTAAAAGTAGGCTATGAAAAATGGTTTTTGGATTTTTAGGAACTTACACCCTCTTTAAAGTAATTATGGATAGTTTAGGGTACTTTGACCCAATATTTAACTACATGCTCAAATGAATTTGGATACTAATGAAACTTTGGTAGTGAACTTGATTGGATGATATTGTTCCCTATAAATTTTATTGTGAATTTTGGTTTGGTAATCATAGTACTTCATTCATAAACCCTAATTTTTATTTATTCACAAGATAATTATTTTAGGGTTATTTGCTTCCTGAAAAATGATGAAACTTTGTTAGAGAACATTTTAGGACACAATAATGCTCTGTGAATTTTTATAAAAATATTGAAAGACTTCTCATATATGCTCCTTCATAAGTGCCCATTTGTTGAATATTTTAATATAATTCATTTATGTAATCAATTGGAGTTGGAAAATCATAATTCTTGGTAAGTAGCCTCTTTTAGTCATATTTATTATCTTGTAATTTTCTCATAATTTTTGGATGGTTGGTTTAATTTTTCCCTATTTATCATAATATTGTGGTTATTTATTCAATAATTTGTTGGAGGTCAAAACATTTTTGGAAAATTAGGATTTTTGATAGTTACTGTTATTTATGATGATATACACTTGTCATAATTTTGTTAAGGTCATATCATGTCAGAAAATTGTACTTGGTGTTCAAATGCCTAGGTGGTCTGATTTTGTAGGAGATATAATAAATGCCAAATATATAAGGAAAAAAATATAAACTTCTTGATTTAATCTTATAAAAAAATTGACCCCAATAATAATCTTAGGTCATTTGGAGGTTTATTTGGAAGGTCACCATCCTTGCACATCATATAGTCCATTAGGTCTGCACATAGCTAAACCGTAGAGTTATGGAAACATGTGAACCTTTGTATGAGGTATTTGGTGTACCTTGTCTGGTTGAGAATGAATAGGGTCACTAATGGAAGGCTGGTTGTTAGATCCTGGTTGACTAGGGGTAAGGTTGTGCTCGAGATCGACGGTGGATCGTCTTTCCCTAGAGAAAGAGGCAAAATACACTTAGGGTTAGTTCAAGTGTAATGTTAAGGGGTTTGGTAATAAATAGATACTCATAAAAGTAAGTGCCTTGCGAAGGGGAACTTTTGTCTTCAGCCCATCATAGTTCCTAGTGCCCTCGAGAGCCCTTTACAGGGAATGCCCTGGGCAATCTAAGGTTAACCTTAAACTGTAAGACTAAAATGATTAAAGAGAAACTAGTAATTCTAAATATTTCACCTTCACTCACCCCGTGGTCACGGGAGGCTTGTTTGGTTTAGACCAACGAGCGGTAGGTTCGATAGTGATAGGTACAGAATGGTTAGTCCGGGGAGCCAGTGGCTCGTAAGGTTATTGTGACGGACGGATTAGTCCGGGGAGCCGATGGCTCTGGAATTCATGGTTGCATGTGCATAAAGGTGGTGGGTCTTTGGTATTAGATGATCGTTCGGACCGACTTCGATACGTTGACTCAGTAAGTTTGGTTCTCACTTAGCCAAGGAAAAGACTGGTGGATTTGCAAGCATTAGTACGTGGTGACTTTGGTGTATCCTTTAGAGGCGTACGTAAGGTCTAGGCCTTGTAGTGTGGATACCCGGCTAAGAGCTGGGTGGCCCAACCACTGTCTCTGTTGGCCACTACGGAGGCTCCTGGGAGTGAATCTAGCTTCCAAAATTGGGAAACTAAAGGTCTGTGCGCATAGTGTCGTTTGCCTGTGTTGCACTTGTATGAACATAACATTAAACCAGCATAACATAGCATATCATGTGATCAATGCATTTAAACCCCTAACCCTATTGTATAGATTGGTTTGGGACTTTTTATACGATAGGCCTTACAAAACGACCCCTTAATCTATAAGTTTGTATGGGCATTCTTATAAATTAAGGTTACTTTTAATATAGCTTATTCACTTTACTATTCTTACTGCTCTGTACTTTAATTTGTTTACATTAGTGCTTCATTGCTATAGTTCTTTTATACATACTCCTGCTAGGGTAGTTGTCACCTGCTTGTTCCACTCTACTTTGTTATCCTCCGCTTTCCTCCTCCCCGCACGGTGCCTAGGAGTCGCGGGGGTGAGGCGAGGACGATAGTGGCTTTGTCTTTTGACTCACGGTCTGTGGACCACATCATTTTAGGGGACCGAGCAGCAGGAGCATCAACTCCGGCAGGACAAGGATGCAGGATATGAGGAGCAGTTGCTGTGCACTACCGCTACTACACGGTGATAGGTCGAGGATGGATTTCAGTTTTCTTCTGCTTAGATGTTGTGAGTTGTGTGAGATATATCATGTGTATTAGACATGTACCGGGCTTAAGCCCATTTTTCTACTCTCTTACATATTTTGTAATCATTGTAGACTATTGCTCTTTTATATACATTGATAGTGAGCTGTGATCTGTGTACTTGTATTACTTACTTCTCTTTTGTTGATACACTGCAGTGTGATCGTTTTATCCATCAGTATTAAGCCATGCGGTGGCGTCTAACTTGGTAGTTGGAGTCACCGTAAGGCGGCGGTTTTGGGCGTAAGACCCGGTGGAGAAAAAATGGGGTCTTACAATTTGTGTTCCTATTTCTGCGTATATCACTCTGGTTGCTCTCCGGTAGATCTCTGAAGGGGGTGTATTTCTCCAAGGAGAAATTTTCCCAGGAAATCAAGGTTTGTGACCAACCATCACGCGCTGCTAGTTAGTGCCCAGCGGTGGCTTCCAGGAATAGTTCTTCTGGATAAAATATTTCGAAATTTTTAATTAATACGTAAACCTTATTCACCTCCCCTCTAAGGTTGGCCACACGATCCAAAAAGTGGTATCAAAGGCAGGTTACTTCAAAAAGGTTTAAAATCAAGAAGTAAGATGGACAATACGGTTCACGCTTTCCCTGGGGATAAGGTAGGAGTAGACCTTCACTATTTATGGGGAGTGACTACAGTCACTGGAGAAAGAGAATGAAAATCTTCTTTATGACTTAAAACATGGACGTGTGGGCCATTATCAAAACAAAGTACATGACACCCACTATCACTTTTGGTGATCAAGTTCTGGAGAAACCGCATGACAAATGGAATGAATCCGATAAACTAAAATGTACTAACAATGCAAAAGCTATGAACTCTATTTTCTGTGCGTTATGCAAAACTAAATTTAATCGAATTTGCAATTGTGAAACTGCATTTGATATATGGCGATTACTGGAGCTAACGCATGAAGGTACCTCTCAGGTAAAGGAGTCAAAGCAGTTTCATTTCGAGTCTGAATAAGAATAATTCTGGAAGTAGATTGACGAGGAAGTTGATAGCATGTACACACTCTTCACAAAGATCGTCAATGCCTCTAGATCTCTCGGGAAGACATTCTCAAACGGAGACTTGGTGCGAAAAATCTTGCGATCTCTTCCTCCACGATTCAATCCAAAAGTGACTGCCATCGCTGAATTACACAATATCAACACCTTGGAAATTGAAAGCCTCATTGGGAATCTTAAGAGCCTTGGACTAGTGCTGAAGATACAAAGTGAGGAATACTCAATAGAGCCAAAGAAGAAAGCTCTAGCACTGAACATAGAAGAGTCAGATGATGAAGGTTAATAAAGCTTATTTGTTTGGGAATTTAGAAGACTCTTGATGGATCCCAAGAGGGAAGAGAAGTACAAAAGTTTTCTAAAGAAGGGTGCAGTAGAGAAAAGGAGGTGGACCAGATCGGCAAAGGGGTCAGAAAGTGACAAAGACAAGCCTATTCCTTAGTATTGGGTATTGTATCCACAATGTACCTGATTTGAAGAAGCCCCTGAAGAAGCTAAGTTGAATTAACAATGTATTTGATGATCTTCTATCAAGTTGTGCTTGCAGCTATTCCATGCTAAGTACACACCAATGTCAGGGTGCAGTGGGTCAATATATACGGGTCTACACAACGTAATCCCTCATTGAGTAGATCAGTGTGTTGACTCATGTGTGCTCTCTCTATTGGAGTGTACTTATTTTCAAGTACAGGGTCTAGGTAGATCAAGAGTAGAAGGAGCAAAGATGGGTCAAAGACCAAGTCATCAAAAGAAGGAAGAGAAAATTCTTCTAAGTCAAAATCGACGGGAATCACTAAGTTATTCCCGCCGACTTCGACGGGAGTCACTTGTGATTCTCGCCGATTTTGACGAGAATCGTTAGTGATTCCCTCCGACTTCTTCCGGCTGACAGTTTTCCAACAGGAATTCTGCCAAGGCAGAATCGACGGGAATTGTGAGTGATTCCCGCCGACTTCGACGGGAATCACCAACGATTCCTGCCGATTTTTCCTTAGGCAATTTTCCTCCGTTTGCTGGACCGAACCATCGCGCCATGCACTGTTTAGGCCGGGGCTAGGGTTTCTTCTCGTGGGCCCCACAACGGTCTTTAGGGCTGGCCTCTAGTATTTATACTCACATATTTTGAACTTCTATAGACAGATATTCTCGGAAATCGAAAGCAGCCGATGCAGTGCCATAGCCGATCACGGAAACCGCCGATCGCCTGTAGCCGCTCGTAAGTTCGTCACCATCGTTAATCTCAGTGCTTATCTGATCTTCCGACGACAGTACCGAGGCAAGCAGAGCGTCTCACGTATCACTCTTGAGATCTCTTGTCTTCCGATTCGTAGAACGAGACTTGTTCTCAATTCTGAATCGGTTGAGACGATTGATCTGACTAAGATCGTTTGTAGACCTAGCTTGCTTCGTCAAGATGTTTGGATCTACAAAGCATCGCCGCCGCATTTACTTGCCGCCGCCGATCTTGACAAGATTCTTTCCAAGAGAGAAATCCGGTTATTGATTCTTCGTAATATTCAAGCAAGCTTCAACGAACGAAGAAGGACATCGGGATCTCCAAAAGCATTATTTGTATTTTCTTTTACATTCAATTTTGGTTTGTTGTAAATGAATTTTCATTCCTTATTGTAAGGGTTGGGTGAAACCCGTGGTGGTGGAGTTGTGACTCCTTTGTCACTAGAGACTTTCAAGTGGTATCAGAGGGAGGTTGCTCATCAGTAAGGTTAATACCTTGAGTAAGATCATGTGTCTAGTGTCAAGAGGAAAGAAGATCTCGGGAATGGACGGACTCAAGTATTCAGGAAAGATCCCAGTATGCACCAAGCTAAACCTTCCCATCTAGAAGGAAAGGATCAGGTTCTAGATGGAAGCAGTCGACCCCCGACTCTTAATGATAGTGGAGGAGGGCCCTTATATCCCCACTAAGGACTCCACCATTGATCCTACCAAGATGGTGCCCAAGAAGCTCTCCAAAATGGATAAGGATGAGATGGTGCTTGTCGGACTAGACAAGAAAGCTTAAAACATCTTAGTAAGCGCCATCGATGATTCCATGATGCAGAATTTCAGCAACTGCAGGACTGCCAAGGACATATGGCACTGCCTGATCATTCTGATGAAAGGCACGGATGAAGTAAGGGATGATCGAAGATCCCTTCTGAACCATAAGTATGAGGCCTTCAGGCAAGGTCCCAAGGAAGAAATCGGAGTGACATTCGAGAACGTCCTGAAGATCGTCAATGCCCTGAAGGGTTATGGCAGAGTGTTCACCAATGGTGAACTAAATGACAAATTCCTTAGATCCCTTACTAAGGAATGGGACACCAAGATCTGCGCCATCAGAGAATTTGGCAAGCTGGTAGAAACTGATCCCCAGATTCTGTTTGGGAAGCTTATGTCCTATGAGCTTCAGCTGAACACCAGAAAAGTTGAAGAAGAATCAGATAAAGGCGCTGCCAAAGAAAAGACTATAGCCCTGAAAGCCAATCACTCAAGGAAAGGCAAGGGTGCAGCCTCATCCCGCTGCTGGAAAAAGGATGAGGAAGAAGACTCTGAGCCATGCTCTTCTGGCTCAGAGCTATCTGAAGAAGAATTCTACTTCATCACTCGAGAGTTCAAGAAGTTCCTCAAGATGAGGAATCAAAGAAAGAGAGACGGCTCCTCCTCCAGACATCAGAAGAAGAATTACTCTTCTGAGAAGTATGAATCTAAACAGAACAAACATCGCTCTACTGACATTATTTTCTTTGGATACAATAAGCTAGGTCACGTCGTTGCTGACTGCCACCAAAGCAAGAGAGATAAGGGGAAGGGAGAGGAGCACAAGTCCTCTAGAGATAACAAGAAGGAGAGGAGCTACATTGCTAAAAAGCCAAAGACACTGAGTGAATCTGACTCTTCAGACTCCAGTGATGATGAGAAAGCCTACTTCGGGCTAATGGGTCGCTCCGACTCAGATGGAGACTGCCCCCTATTTACTGGGATGGTAAAAGATCACACCCCCCCCCCCTCTCTGACTCTGACTCTGAGTCTCCTGAAGATGACCACGAGGACAGTCCATCTGCCCGTAAGGCTGAACTCCTCGAAAAGTATGAGCTTCTGCTCAATACTTTCGAAGAGTGCCGAAATAGGTTGAGGGCTCAGAAAAAGGAAGTCAAATTCCTTAAGGCTGAGGGTGTGTCCCTAAGAGAAGAGATCACTAGCTTAATTTCTCTCCGACAGGAACACCTGGACTTGACTTATGAGCACTCAGATTATCTAAGGCTCCTTGACCAAAAATAGGAAAAAATCAACAAGCTGGAAGAACAGCTTGCAGTAGAGAGGAAGATGGTCAAAAGCTTCTCTATGCCCAAGACCGTTCTTCCTCTGGTTGATGAATTCTCTGCTCAGGCTAAGGGGGCTGGCTTAGGGCATGTGGCTGTGCCTGGTAAATCATCCAGGAGAAACAAAAATCAGAGGAAAAATAAGGCTACTAAGAAGGCCTCTGCTGCAGAAAAGGGAAAGGCTCCACTCGGTCCTGTTTCATTCAGAAAGCCTGGCTTTCCTTGCAATGAGCAGGACTTTGAGTCAACCTATGGCCACTTCTTCTGGCCCTCGTTTGAAAAGCCCAAGAGCCGGTATGATGGTTGGACCTTCCCCCGCAACTACGGTGATAGTGTCTTCAAGGCACCTTATGAGGAAATCCGAGTGGAGAATTATGGCCACTTCTCTAGCGGCCATAATAGGAAGCAGGCACCAAAGGCCAAGCCTATCATACTGAAGGAACAGGAAGTAAAGAAGTCGTGTGACTGATGTCATCATGATGCCTCCACCTCCAAATCTAAGGCCCCGGCTGAAACCACCGCTCCAAGGGTGAAGCAGGAGCCTAGGAACCGGTACAACATGTTTGATTGTTGGTGTTGTGGCAAAGTTGGTCACTTTGCCGTGGATTGCTTGTTTAATCAAAGATACAATGAGACTCCTTTTGTTAGAAATGCGAAGCCGACCACTCGTAGGGTTAACCAACTGAGGGGGAGTGTGCTAACAAGGAATCTAGGACCTAAGTTCGATTTGGTTCCTAAGGGAAACTAATTCTGTTTTGCAGGTATGTCCAAAGGCCACCAAAATGCCAATCTGGTACTTGGACAATGGATGTTCCCGGCATATGACCGGGATAAGAAGCCTGTTGCATGATTACTCCCCAGTCGAAAATGGACCCAAAGTCATCATAGTAGGATCTGATCGATGAGTCACCAGGGGTTATGGTATGATTTCCAACGATGTATTCTCTATCACAGACATGACCTATGTTGAAGGGTTAAAAGATAACCTGATCAGTGTAAGCCAGTTGTATGATAAGGGATACGACGTTAAGTTCTGCAAGGATAAGTGCTTGATAATATCGTGTGCCTCTTCGGAGACGGTATTAACCGGCATTAGGAGCAGAAATATCTTTTGCTTAGATTTTCTTAGCTTAGACTCTTCTACCCCCGTGTGCCTAGTAGCAAAAGGCAGTGCTTCTCTCTGTGAACAATGGCACAAGAGATTACCACATATTAATTTCAAGACTATTAATATGGTGTTTTCCAAGTATTTCGTAAGGGATGCCCCTACTATTAAGTTCATCAAAGATAGCCCTTGTCCTGCATGCCAGAAGGGCAAACAGACTCGGGCTACCTTTAAGGGAATTGCAGACAAAGACTCCTCCAGATTTCTTTATATTCTGCATATGGACTTGTTCAGTCCAGTGCAATTTCATAGCTTAGGAGGCAAATCGTATACGCTAGTGATTGTTGATGATAACTCTCGGTTTACGTGGGTCTTCTTCTTGAAACGAAAGTCAGATACGTTTGACATCTTCACTAATTTTATCAAGCAGATTCAGAACGAACTTAACTGCTCCATGGTCAAAATCAGAAGTGACCATTAAACAGAATTCAAGTCTAGAGCTATGAAAAAATTCTGTGAAGAACATGGTATCTTTCATGAGTTTTCCTCCCCGTGTACTCCTCAGCAAAACGGAATTGCGGAGAGGAGAAATAGAACGCTCATTGAAGCATGTACGACAATGTTGAGTGACGCTTCTCTTTCAGAGTACTTCTGGGCAGAGGCTGTCAATATGACTTGTCATGTGCAGAACCGAGCATTGATCAACAAGAATCATCATAAGATGCCTTATGATCTATTGAAAGGCAGGAAAACGACCATGTCCTATTTAAGGATTTTTGGTTGCAGATGCTATGTACTCAATAATGGGAAGTACCCACGTACTAAATTCGGAGAAAAATGCTTCGAAGGCATATTCATGGGCTATTGTAGCCATAGTCAGACATATAGGGTTTTCAATAAGAAAACCCTAGCGGTAGAGGAGTCCATTAATGTTGTATTTGATGAAGGAAGCTTGCTTCACAATAATTCTTCCAGTGTCATTCTTGAAGATGCAGGTGCAATGCTTGAACAGCTAAGTCTCGATGAGACTGATAAATATGCAACTCCCAAGTACGTCAAGGTCTCCACCTCAACGCCAACTGGAGAAGATGACGATCAGGATGGAGAAAATCTCCCAGAAGAGGGAGGAGCCCAAGAAGCTGTTAGAGCTCAAGATGCCAGACTCTTAGAGCTCCGACAGGTGAGGGATCATCCTGGAGATCAGATCATAGGAGATCCTTGTGACGGTATCAGAACTCGCAGAGGTATAATTAACGAGATTCTGCACCTTAGTTTTCTATCACAGGTTGAGCCAAAGAAGTTCGACGAAGAGAACAAAGATGTGTCATGGATATGTGCAATGCAAGATGAACTGCATTAATTTGAACGATGCAACGTCTGGACGCTTGTTCCCAGACTAAAGAAACAGAATGTGATCGACACTAAGTGGATCTTCAGAAACAAACTAGATGAACACGTGGTCATCATCAAGAATAAGGCAAGACTTGTGGCTCAAGGTTACAGACAAGAGGAGGGGATTGACTTCGATAAAACCTTTGCACCAGTTGCAAGGCTCGAGGCGATCAGGTTGTTTCTGGCATATGCCTCTCACAAATGATTCACTGTCTATCAGATGGACGTGAAATCTGCGTTCCTAAATAGAAATTTGAAAGAGGAAGTATATGTAGCGCAACCCCCGGGTTTTGTTAATCCAACGTTCCCTAATCATGTTTACTTTCTTAATAAAGTATTATATGGCTTAAAACAAGCTCCTTGAGCTTGGTATGAGACTCTGTCTAGTTTTCTTCTTGAGAACAAGTTCTCGAGAGGAAAAATAGATAAGACATTATTTCTTAGGGAAGTAAAAGGCAAGATTTTGCTGGTGAAAATCTATGTCGATGACATAATATTCGGCTCAACGGACAACAACCTGTGCAAGAAGTTTTCTAAACTTATGCAAGGGAAGTTTGAAATGAGCAGCATGGGTGAGCTGAAGTACTTCTTGGGACTTCAAGTGAAACAGTCTGAGGATGGAATTTTAATTTCTCAGACGAAGTTCACAAATGAACTCCTCAAGAAATTCGGAATGGAGAATGCAACCTCTATGAGGACTCCAATGGGATCCACTGTGTCTCTAGACAAGGATGAGAAAGGGAAACCTTTTGATGAAACCAAATACAGAAGCATAATTGGATTCTTGCTTTACCTTACTGCTAGTAGACCGGATATTATGTTTTCCACATGCGTTTGTGCCAGATATCAAGTGAACACTAAGGAATCTCATTATGTCGCTGCAAAGAGAATTCTTAGATACCTTAAAGGTACACCAAATCTTGGCTTGTGGTACCCAAGGAACAATGATGTCGAGCTGATAGGCTCTTCAGATGCTGATTTTGCAGGAAGCAGGGATGATAGGAAAAGCACTTCTAGGACGTGCCAATTCCTCGGAAGAAGGCTCATTTCATGGAACAGTAAAAAGCAGAACTGTGTCGCAACCTCCACGGCTAAATCTGAGTACATCTCAGCAGGCAGCTGTTGTGTACAACTTCTATGTATCAGAAATCAACTCGAAGATTATGACTTGCAGTTCAGAGAAGTTCCTATGTATTGCGACTCCTCGAGCGCTATAGCAATTGGGAACAATCCTGTGTCGCACAGCAGAATAAAGCATATTGAAGTGCGCTACCACTTCATTCGGGAGCATGTGGAAAACAAAGATATCTCTCTCAACTATGTCCCCACGGATAAGCAGATTGCAGATATCTTTACAAAGCCCCTAGACGAGGCCAAGTTCAGTCTCTTCAAAACTGAACTCGGCATGCTGAACTATGAAGATTGAAGACTGAAGGGCTCAAGGCTCTTGGATCAAGGGGGAGCATCAGTGAGAAACTCAAGATCGGGCACGAATGCAAGAACTGAGGGGGAGCATTATGCTCCAAGTAAAGTCCCAGATTTGTAGAAGCTGAAAAGGGGGAGATTACCCTCTCGGCTAAGGCTAAGGTGGCTGGCAATGTTAAGTATGCTCTCAGGAAAATGGTAATGAACTTCACTCTCAACTGAAATTTCATTTTATTATTTTCATTCCCATCGGTTCTATTCACCTTAGCTTGTAGGGTTTAGGCTTCTTCAAATAGGGGGAGATTGTTGGGTATTGTATCCACAATGTACCTGATTTGAAGAAGCCCCTAAACAAGCTAAGTTGAATTGACAATGAATTTGACGATCTTCTATCAAGTTGTGCTTACAGCTATTCCATTCTAAGTACACACCAATGTCAGGGTGTAATGAGTCAATATACACGGGTCTGTGCAACATAATCCCTCATTGAGTAGATCAGTGTGTTGACTCACGTGTGCTCTCTCTATTGGAGTGCACTTATTTTCAAGTACAGGGTCTAGGTAGATCAAGAGCAGAAGAAGGAGCAAAGATGGGTCAAAGACCAAGTCATCAAAGGAAGGAAGAGAAAATTCTTCTAAGTCAAAATTGACAGGAATCACTAAGTTATTACCGCCGACTTCGACGGGAGTCACTTGTGATTCTTGCCGATTTCGACGAAAATCGTTAGTGATTCCCGTCGACTTCTTCCGGCTGACAGTTCTCCAACAGGAATTCTGCCAAGGCAGAATCAACGGGAATCGTGAGTGATTCCAGCCGACTTTGATGGGAATCACCAACGATTCCCGCCGATTTTGCCTTAGGCAATTTTCCTCCTTTCGTTGGACCGAACCATCTCGCCATGCAAAGTTTAGGTTGGGGCTAGGGTTTCTTCTCGTGGGCCTCACAACGGTCATTAGGGTCGGTCTCTAGTATTTATACTTGCATATTTTGAACTTCTATATACAGACATTCTCGGAAATCGAAAGAAGCCGACGTCGTGCCCTAGCCGATCGCGAAAACTGTCGATCGCCTGTAGTCGCTCGCAAGTTCATCGCCGTCGTTGATCTCAGTGCTTATCTGATCTTCCGACGATAGTACCGAGGCAAGCAGAGCATCTCACATATCTCTCTTGAGATCTATTATCTTCTAATTCGTAGAACGAGACTTGTTCTCAATTCCGAATCAGTTGAGACGATTGATCCGACTGAGATCGTTTGTAGACCTAGCTTGCTTCGTCAATAAGTTTAGATCTACAAAGCATCGCCGCCGAATTTACTTGCCGCCGCCGATCTTGACAAGATTCTTTCCAAGAGAGAAATCCATTTGTGGATTCCTCGTAATCTTCATGCAAGCTTCAACGAACGAAGAAGGACATCGGGATCTCCAAAAGCGTTGTTTGTATTTTCATTTACATTCAATTTTGGTTCGTTGTAAAGGAATTTTCATTCCTTGTTGTAAGGGTTGGGTGAAACCCGTGGTGGTGGAGTTGTGACTCCTTTATTGGAAGGGTTCCTTCCGTAGTGTGAGGATTGGATTTCAATCCGTTTGGAGAAGTGATCGAGTCGTCCCTTGGTGGGAGATAGGTCGAAGGGGGAAAGTGGACGTACCCAAATCGGGGAACCTCTATAATTCTTTATGTGTTTTCTGTGTTGTGTTTGTTAATTTGTGCAGGTAAATTTAATTCCGCAAAAGACTGCACGACACCTATTCCCCCCCCCCCCATAGGTGGTTTTAGTCGATACTAGAGACTTTCACTTAGTGCTTCCACTATCACAAGTCTGGACACATGAAGAAAGATTGACCAAAGCTCCAAAAGGAAGAAAAATGGAGGCATTACAGAGATAAAGGAAAGAGAAAAGTGTTCAAAGCCTCGACATGTGATGATGTGATTTCTAACATGTCAAGCACCTCTAGATCAAGCAGTGGATACGAGGAAAATCTCTGTCTAATTAGGGAACATCACAATGACTCAGATGGTGAATCTAGTGTCCATAACGACACTGAGGTAACTCCTCCCACCTATATAGAATTGCATGAATTATATAAAGTTTCTATGATAAATTAGATGATGTGGGTAATAAGAATAGTGTTTTGAAATCTGAAAATAAACAACTAAGAAAGGAGTTGAAATGTGGGAATAATAAATTAGTGAAATATGGAAAAGAGAAGGTTGAGTGACAAGAGTGCTCTCACTCCTTGGGTATAATAAAATAATTAGAAGAGAACCTCTCCGAGACTTCCTCTAAAATTGACACTCTCACTAAAGAGAGGATGGACTTGGAAAGGAAGCTTCAAACTTCTCGTAGACACATTAAGAATTGGAAGAAGCAATTCACAAACCAGTATGTGATGCTGGTCACAGAAAACATCGCGTTAAAGGCGTAGATCCATGACATGAACCTTGCCATCTAAAAGCTTTGAATAGGCCAAAAATCTCTGGATATGCTATTGGTTATCAGTATCCGGAATCTGGAAAATTCGGGTTAGGATACAAACATGGTGAGCTATCATTCAACAGTATCTCTAAATCCGGCAATAGCTCGTTTCCAGCAAATCTAGTCAAACGGTTTATGAAACATAATGCTAATCATATTAAATCTAAAAATCCACATCCTATTAGGAGCCCTAGTACCACGCAAAAGGCAATATCCACCGTCTATGTGAAGTGTGTCAAATGTAATAAGTTTGGTCAGACCTCTGGCTCTTGCTTGAAGAGAGGAATAAATAAAATAACTTAAGTCTAGATGTCGAAGTAGACTACCTACACCATGGGGGGATCAACTTGGGTAACCAGATCTTTACCCTCATCCTCTTGTTGAGTGTGTTGGCAGGCTAAGGAAAAGGAAAATGTATGGCACTTGAAACAAGTTCCTTAGCCTAGATAAGAAGAAAGGAGACATAATGATCTTTGGAGACAACTGTAGAGGACATATTCTTGATATAGACAACATGGGTAATATACTGTTTTCTATTTCAAATGTTTTATTTGTAGAAGGTTAAAATAAAAATTTAATTTCTATTAGTCAACTTTGCGTTAAAACTAAATGCTTTGTTTTGAAAAATCTACAAATACATGCAATAGTATAACCCTAAATCTAACAACATGTTGCTCACTACATATAGAAATCATTGTTCTATATTTGTATCCTTAGGAACAAATGAATAAGCATGTCCATGACCATTCACTCACTGTGATGTGTCTCATAATAGCAGGGGTGTAGGTTTGTGTGCATTAAGAACACTATCTTGTAATTCATTTCTTATCCTTAACCGGGGAAGGGTTCTAGTAAGTCCTTGTGTGGTGCTAGGGGGAAAGAGTGTTAGGTTGAGCGGGTCCTTGTGTGCATATGGGATTAATACCCCATTCTACGGCACTTATGCAGCTCATCATGCCAATTCGTCACTTAGTACGGAGCAAGGGTGATGACACATTGCCTGGGTCAATTATGTCTTGAGCATTCTCATGGTTGTTGCTTCATGCACTAATGTTATTTAATTTCTCATGGTAATTAGTCTCATGCACAATACTCTATCATAGTGTCCTATTTATTTTTGCAGTTTTCTTCGTTTGATTTGCTTGATTTCTTCAATCATTTTACAGAAAATTTAAAAATAAATATCAAACCCAAAAAAAAAATTTGGATTATTAACTCTTAGGACACATATGACTAGAACCTAGAGCATAACGATTTTGTATAATGTTTGATTTAGGATTGTTAATCCCTGTGAACATTGTCTTCTTATGTCATGATGTGTCAAATCTATAGGTGCTTAGCTACTGAGTGCGACTAGACATGTTAGTATATGTTGAATATGCCTCTAGGTATGTGTGAGGATTTGGATAGTAAAATGACTTTACACTTTTCACATATCCCTAGACGGAGCACTATCGTAAAAAATATATGCTTACATGCTATAACTCGTGATATAATGTCTAGTACGTTAGAAATAACTTGAATAATCAATGTCACGATATATACGTGTTTATATAAAAGTTAGAACTTTGGGCCAAATTTCTAATGATCATGTCTTTTGCATACAAGTTAAAGTGCATCTATCTATGTGGCTTGATTTCGGTTGATTCGGGGTCCTTGAAATGAATGCTATAAAAATGATAGTACAAAATAAAAAAGGAATGAACAAAATGCATGCTATCAACTAATATGTCAATGATACCACCCAAGCACTACTCACTGCTCCTGATAAGTGTTTATGAGCATTGTGAGGGTGAGCACTTTAGTTAAAAGAATCATTTCAATCTTGTGCAAAGACTAAACCTTAAGCTTAGTGCCCATTGTTCTAGTCTTGGTATGAATTAGATAGACACGTGACGTGATTTTTGACTTTACTTCTCCTTTGATAGCATAGTGAATTATTGAGATAAAACATGTAATAAAGGACTTTCTACTTGTTGTTTTCTCTTTTGATGCTACACGTTCACATGTCATTGCTCTATCTAACGCTTCCATGCTTAAGAATTGGACTGAAACTACACTATATGTCTACTGCACATAGGTACTAGTACAAAATTTCTATTCTTGACGTGTACAATGTTCCACTATGTTAATTCTATGAATCTCTTACATTATATTCCAAATTGTTGTGTACTTAGTTTCACCTATGTTGTCCAATTTTTTTACTTTGAAAACTCATTAAAGTTATTTTTGTGTGCTCCGCTCATCATTTTGACCTGTATGCTTTCTATTTTTTAATTTTTGTTTGGCCATCCCTATTGTATTTCGCCTCTCGATTCACTTTTTATAACGTGCACTGCTTGCTATCTTTATCACGCTCATCTTATACTGCATTTTTTCATGTACATGCGTATGCATGATTTCTTCTTGTCTAGCCCGCCCCCTTTTGATAATATCAAAGGGGAGATTGAATGTTCATGAGTCATAAGTTAGGGAATCTTAAAAGTCAGGAGAGCTTGTTACACTGTGTGCACGTAGATAGGGAGAGCACTTAGAACAAACATATAGGGGGAGTGCGTGTGTAGGGGAAAGTAATACATAACCTGAAAACCTGATCTTTAAAGATTATCTCTTATATACATTGTATCATGCATCTTATTTACTATATCTCATGAACGAGATTTCATATTATCAAAAGGGGACGTTTGTTGGAGTCGTCAGTTCATATATCCTCAGTTTAACAATATCAAATCGCAGATTGTATTTGATCACATCTTGTGTTTGGTATAGTGTGCAAGTTAACAGATTCAAGTGAAGCGAGAAACTCTCCTCTGCAACTACCGCTGCGTGTTTGCAGTTACCGCCGGATGATAGCCTGAATTAAATTGACATGGCGCACGAGTTGCTACAGTGCCACGCTAGCTCTACTTCCTATGCTATCTCACTCAATGCTCATCAAGACGGAGTCGTCGAGACAAAGCTACTGCCAAGCCATAACTTGATACCATGTCGCGCTAGCTCACTCAATGCATGTCGATACGGAGGCGTCGAGATATAACTACCACAGACTGATAGCTTGATATCGTGCTGCGTTATCTCACTCAACGATCGCTTAGTTCGTCGAGACGATTGGGCTAACTCCAGGCGTTAGCTTACAACCGCATCGTGCTACCACGAAAGAGAGGAAAATATTCTATTTGAATATTTTTCCAGATTTGCAGGACAACTGTCATCATCAAGTGCGTCAACCTACCGCCGAGCACTAGCTCTACCGCTTGCTATAGTCTTTTTTCAAAAAACATATAAAAGGCTTCGTTTTTGTTCCAGAATTAAGTAGACACCTATTCTCAAGCCTATGGTTTGTGTACCGCCTTTAGAGCACCGAAACACCATCTCCGTCGAAGGGAGAGAAAACCACCTCCCTCCCGTTCGCCCATGAAGATCTCCGGCGAGCCAAGGACTATAACAACTACGAGGAGTTGATTGGTTGCAACCAAATGGAGATTGTTAGCACCGGTCATACATCGCTCAACAGAGGAAACATCTTGAGGGAGATTCAATCATTAGTCTTCTTTAATCTTTTTGTACTTTTCACTTTTATGTGTTCTTGTGGTGAGGAAAATCGACCAGTGAAGTTTGTTTGAATCGGTGGAGCATTTCGTGAGAAATCTTCTCGGGAAAGGGACGTCTAGATCGAGGGATCTAGCGGGGATTTAAGGCACTTCCTTGTGTGAAGGTGAAGAGCCAGCTCGAAGTCCTTTCTTGGAGGGAAAAGGGGAGAGCCAACCGGTTCGGGTAGTGGGTCGGTATAAAAAACCAAAACGGATTTGACTTTCACCGCCTCCGATCTCTGGCGTCATGGAGATCAAGCACTTGTAATTGTAGAACACTTTTTGATCTTGATTGAATAAAGTTATTTATGTTCCTATTTCTGCATATATCATTCTGGTTGCTCTTTGGTAGATCTCTGAAAGGGGTGTATTTCTCCATGGAGAAATTTGCCAAGGAAGACGAGGTCTATGACCTACCTCCACGCGCTAGCTAGTTAGCGCCCCGCGGTAGCTTTCAGGAATAGTTCTTCTGGAAAAAATATTTCAAAAAATTTAATTAACATGTAAAACCTTATTCACCCCCCCCCCTCTAAGGTTGGCCACACGATCCAACATATACTACTCCCAAATTTATTAATCATGCAAAGATGTGATCACAATATCATAAGTTATTTTCCATCCAATCTCCTAGTTAATCAACTCATAAAAATAAGGTAATCATCAATTATTAAGACATCACGACTACACACCACAATTACTACAACAAAATTTCAAGAAGCAACAATCCACCCAAAAATTGCGTACAAACCCAAATCAGAAAGGTATCTTCAAAGGCTATAACTTTTGCGCTGAGCCTGGCGTGTAAATCCAAATCCATCACACCCGAAATCGGATTTCAATCTAGGCATATACGCTTAGACAGATCGTAACTGCACATATGTCATTACAGTTCAACAAATCTGACTGAACATTCCCGGAGCTACAGGGCTCCTATGAGAAAGGGTAACCATCCATTGGAAAGTTCTTTCTGAGGGCTACCTCTTTTGTATTGAGCCCAAGTTCTACGTCAGATCGTATCATACCCAAAAAAAACCTTGAAACCTACTGCGCATAGAAAACAGATTTCTATACAGCACCTTGCACGCATTATAAATATGATCGGGTGGCATCAATTCATCTTCTTCATCCAGTCATCATATAAGGCACAACCAACATTTCTATACCCCTTTCACCCTCGTTTTACCACAATTCTTCACGAGATCAAGTCCACCATCTTCGTAATGAAGAGAGGAGTTGATTGAAGATTATCATATGGCGATCGGCACCCTAGAACAAAGTTATAGCGTGGTCCCTTCCTAGTAAATCTCCATTAAACTACCAAATCAAGCTCTCCTGAGCCGATGTCTCTCCTACATTTTAGATCTAAAGATCTAGAACCAAGGGAGAGGGTAGGAAGCTCACCTCATTTCCGATCATAGATCTCGTTCTCCTCCTTGGCAGCATGTTTGGTTTCCTCATCAGCATTGTACTTCACGAAGAGTGTTCGGCTGGCTGAAGAAAAATATGACAGGTAGGGTTTGCGATCATTCCTTTTTATAAGGAAATATTGAGGTTAGGGTTACTCTGTCACTTGTCACGCTGTCATTGGACCACCCATCATTACATTAAATTATTCCCCTGAAAAGACCAGTCGGAAGGACACCGTTCAGCACAGGACCCGAACCCGATTAAACCTGTAACCACTGTCTAGCCGAAATTCTCTAAGTCAAATTCATCATGTAAACTCGACAAATTGGCACAACACTTCAAGGCAAATTGCACAAATTCGTCGAGTCCAACTCATATCTCCGACGAAATTTGACGAATTTCCTTCCTTTCGACGAGTTTCTCTAATACGGACGAACTAGTTTGGAAAGCACCAAGTCATATTAGACGTATTTGCCGAGTTTCACTCGACGAATTCATTGGATATTCGCGACGATATCCGACTAATTACACTTATTACACAGAATCGTCCAAGTCATTCTCGACGAATTTGTTGAGTATGACTCAACAAATTCGTCGGATATGTTCGGTGAATTCCTACGAATCCGACTTGACTCCACAGAAAAAAAATCTTCAAGTCAATGCGTCGTATGCGTCGGGTATCACTCAATGAATTTTGACGAATCGTACTTGTCTCACTAGAACTGTCTATGTCACTTTCGACAAATTCATTGAGTATTACTCAATGAATTCGTCAGAAATATATGGCAAAATCCTGCGAAATTCCACTGGCAGAAAATCCTAAGTCAATGCGTTGTTTGCGTCGAGTACCACTTGACGAATTCCGACGAATCCTTCCAAATCCCACTGGCTGAAAATACTAAGTCAATGTGTCGTATGCGTCGAGTATTACTCAGCGCTTTTTGAATCCAGTCGACATACTCGACGCTTCCCAAATCTAGTAGACGCACTCGACGCAGACATAATCGGCGCTTATCGAGAGGTGTTTTTGTAACACCCCTATCCGTCACATAGCATATAACAGTAGGTCCGGCCAGGGCCCGACGCCATATACTACGGACAGACCGGTTGGTTACGCGTTGAAACCATACAACTAATCAGAGCGTCCTACACAACACCTAGCGGAAGCAAATTTAATTAAGTTGCAAAAGAATAAGAACCCTGCCAAAAAGCATGAATGTCCACTACAACCCAGGAATGAGTACATACACAAAAGAGAACTGGCCTTAAGGCCTTACAATGTTCACTTAACAAAGTAGTGTCTTCCAAACCTCGGCACGCAGGCTGGCCACACATGAGTACAAGAGGTAAAACACTCAAAACAAGGCCTTCGAGGGCCAGCACAGCAACTTGGGCTTTAGCCCGCTATTTACCTCTCGGCTCCGCAGCACCTGCAAGCAACAACCCACCGCACGGTGGTAGACAAAGGCAACGGTCAGCAATGCTGACCAAATTATAACGATTCCGCCCCCAAACCGGGGCGGCAAAGCTTCTTCCCTGCACTTGTTAGCAAAACACACAACACAGCCAAACAAGCATCTCAACATAGGTGCACGCTCTCACGGCCGTACACCCCGTGCTCTCAGGGCACTTACTCGGCGAAGCCAGTCCGAACCCCGTCCGGTCCTCGACTCCACCACCACCCCCAGGATGGCAATCTTTGTGAGCATTTAGTCTTCTCAGCCGCAGCCTAGACTCGATCTCCAAATCTCAGTAAGTCCCACGTAAACTTTAGGTCGCTTTAACCGAGCAGGTGGAGCGGGTAGAGGGCTACTAGTCCGTTGCTCACTCCGCCACTGCCATTTGGCCCTTTGGCGCGGACTAAGCTTTCCCCAGTCCCAAATAACGATCAAACACGGTACTTAGCCCTGCTAAGTACCCGGTTGGCTCCCAGGCCACCGATATGACAGAACTACATTTCCGTCCAAGATTTCCGGGTGCACCTCGGGTTTCATCCCCAAGGCTCCCTGCCGCAATCAAACATGATACATAGCCCCGCTATGTTCCCGGCTGGCACCCAGGCCACCGAGATGGCAGAACTTCGTTTCCGCCCAGATTTCCGGGTGCACCTCGGGTGAAAGTGAGGGGATAAGTTGTAAACTACTCTAGAGGGGGGTGAATAGAGTATTCAAATTTTATGAATAACTAGTCAGCTCCCTTGGAGTTGATTTGCGGAATAAAAATAATCTGATACTTGAACCCTAAGAGCCTAACACAGTGAAGTGCACAAGTGAGAGAGTTAACTGAAATTTCAGATTAACTATAAACCTATCACAGCAACTAGCAATCCTAGGTAGTTCTATCACAGCCACAGAATAAGCAATTTAAACAAAACAGCCAGAGACACAGGATATATAGTGGTTCCCTCTTAATAGGTACTCCACTCTTCTACCACCCTGGTAGGAATCCACTACAGGTTTTTGCTAAGGTGCCCTGCCACCAATGATCTGATTCAGGTAGATCAAACAGACCCTTTGAGCTTTTGATAAGGATGCTCAACCACAGGTTGTTGATAAGGTGCCCTGTCACCAACGTTCACTTTTGAAGAGATGTGAACAAACTCTTTTTACAAAGGGATTGAGAGGGTTAGGTTATCTTCTCTGTTGTAAATACAGATTAGAGAAGACTTGTGGATTCTCTAAAGAATCAAAGTCTCTCCCTGGCTCAGTGAAAGTCCAGGGAAAGCCTTTGCTTCAGGATGAAGGAGTTTCAGATAAACTGAAACTAAATCCTCAGAGATCTGTAGACTGATTTTTATCAGGTCTTCAGATTCTGGAGCACATGAAGCTGATCAGGAGCTTTTTCTGAAGTCTTGATAAACTCTAAGCAGATGCTCAGGAGACTTGAGAATGAAATGGATTGCTTTGAACTTTTGCTTCAGGAAAGCTTTTCTTCTTCTGATTGTGAGATTGTGAAGAGTTGCTCTGGAGAAGCTTGAAAGAATGCAGCACACTGAAAAACTCTCTGTTACTGTTACTTCTCTTTATTCTGAGAAAAAATCTCTCTTAAATATGTCTTCTCGTTTATCTTTTGGAACGGCTCTATTGATTTGAATTCTCGAGCCCTGCAACAGATTATCTCAAAATAGAATATAGCAATAGAAATAGAATGACCTATATGCTCTCTATCAGTCCCAATAAGGAAATAAATGAATAGGAAAATATCTCAGCATAAAGATTTATCGTTCTTGGAAATAGCATACACCGCCAACGGCTAGAATACAGCCTGGCAGTATATTTTGTATAATAAGACAAAAATGCTTTATCAAAATACGAAATCCCGTAATTTATGCTTGACATATTTGGTAAGTAATTCATTTGAATTTAAGCCATAAATTAGCAAAAAAAAAAAAACATTCTTCAGAAAATCTTTCTAACCATACGTTAAAACACTTGGAAATAAACCAAGGAATAAAATAAATACAAACAGTTAAAGGTAGACAAAAATCGTCGAACAGGGGTTCGATGATCGTCGACCTAGCTAACAGATCGTCGACTGAAAACAGAAATCTGTCGAAACAGAAATCGTCGACCAGAAATCGTCGACCAGCTCAAGATATCGTCGACTGAAGCAGAAAATCTGTTATCACAGAAATCGTCGAACATCTCATGATGTCGAGGACTAAGGCAGAGATCTGTCAAGACAGATATCGTCGACCATCTCATGATGTCGACGATTAAGGCAAAGATCTGTCGAGACAGAAATCGTGAAACAAGACCACGATTGTCGAACTGCTGATAGCAGATCGTCGACCAACCTTCAGAGCATAATACACTTGCTCTGAGATCGTCGACCATCGGTCGACGATAATTGTCTTGACTTCAACGATTCTAAAGCCCTGCTATCGTCGACCACTGATCGATGATCGCGAGGCCTAGTTCGACGATGGTCGAACGGAAAAAGAGCCTTAATTAAATATTCATTCTACAACTTCTATTCTAAGCTCTAGGTCAGATATAAACTGCCCTAGGGAGACTAAACAAAGTCTAAACATGATCATATATAGTTATATGGATCAAGAGGGACAGGAAAAGGGATTACATAAGCCAAATCACATCTAGGGTACCAACAATCTCCCCCTATTTGGGTTATGTTATCCAATTCGATCTAAAAGGTAATGCACACAGTAACAAAAGCAGATATTAACCAAAAATTTAAATCACAGGCAATCCACAGGAAAACATAAAACCATAAATCAGCAGAACTAAAGTATCAAGCAGATTTATCAGAGGTTTTAGCATCAGATGATTTCTTAGGGATTACAGCTGGTTTGAAGATAATTTCTCTGTTTGGATTTGCTGCTTGTCTTTTGGATAGCATTAGATCGTGTTCACCAATAATTTTCTTTTCAGCATAGCTTGGTAGAACTGCAGCAGGGTGCAACCTCATGTATTCTTCAGTATTGAAAATTTCAGAGTTTACTTGAATTTTGCTGAGTTCCTTTTCTCTGAATTCAGACATGGTTGTATACGCTGTAGGGTCTAGTCCTTGAGCTTTGGCTCTCTCCATCATGCTTAGTGCAATGGATTCCTTAAATCTTGCCATAGAGGCAATTCTTTCAAATTCAGTCATATCTGATGGAGAGGGAGGTCTGTCAGAATCAGCTTGAGCTGCAATCTCCATGTTCCTTTGAAGAGCTGTGGCTATTTTGCTTGAGTCAGAAGGGATTTGTGCAGCCTTCTTAGGATTTGTTTCAGCATAAAGAGATCTTGGAGGAGCAAGTTCAATGAACTTCTTGTGGGATTTCTCTGAAAAGACCACTCTTTTTCCTTTTGTTTCAGCTTTCTCAGAATCAGCAGATTTCCTTGAAGAGGAGGATGGACCTCTCCTGGGAGGAGAAGGTTTCCATTCTGGAATTTTCTTTTTAGGAGAGGGAGGAGGAGAGAAGGTAGGTTGCTGAAAAGTCATCTCCTTTATTTGTTCCATGAGAACATTGTCATTTCTTTTTCTTCCTTGTCCTGATACATCTTGGCCTCCCTGGCTTTGATTACTTCTTCTTTGGTAAGACTGATGAATGTTAGAGCTGGCTAATCTTGCAGACGGGGCAGAAGAGAGACTTCTAGAGGCTCCAGCACCAGGAGGTGGAGGAGGACCTCTGGGGGGGAATTTCTGAATAGGGATGTCATATCTTTTTGATCTCTTTTTCTCTCTTGTCTGATTCTTTGAGAGCCTCATCCAAGGTCGAAATTCTTTGCTCTTGGGATCAATTCCCTTCAGAATGAAATATGGAACATCCTTGTCTGGATTGGCAGTAGGAGGAGCAGATGCTTTCCTTTTCTTGGAGACAGCCTTTTTCTTTTTCTGGGAGCTATCAGAGTCCTCAGAGTCATCATCATCAGAGGAGTGAGATGAGGTTCTGCCGGCATAATCATCAAAATCTAGATTTGGGATATCCTTGGCAGCTATAGCATGCTCAGCCTTCTGCTTCTCTCTATCTTCTCTTTCTCTTGCTTCCTCAATGGCATCTTGCTCAAGGAGGGCATCAAGATCAACATTTGGAGTGCTCTTCCAGAGATCTGATTTGGGATACAAGTCAGGAACTATCCTGGGGACCAGTTCTGCAGTAGAAGGAATGGATAGAGAATAGGTAAGGATAGGAGGAGAAAAGATGACAATATCTGCAGGGGCAGATGCTTTTTCAAGAGAGATGGCTAGGGAATCCAAATGATAATTAGCCAACCCTTCAATGTACTCAGAGGCAATATTCTCAGCCACAAAGGCTATAAATTGTTCTAGGTTTAGAGTACCTGAGCTTGATTCCTTTTCAGTCATCTTGGAGGCTTTTTCTGGTAAAGCTAGCATGGCCTCAGCTTCTTCAGCAGCAGCAGCAACAACAGCAGTGTTGATTGTGCCTGCATACAAAGAAGGATAGGTTAACAACCAAGTGGGAATAAAATATTCCCCCCAAGGTGAGCAACAACAGGTAATTGATAGAGTTACCTGAAGATCTACACAGGATACCACTTTGCATCTAGGAAGGAAGTTATAATTCCTTCTAGATGTTTAGCGACATCAGGGATAGACACCTCTGCAAGACACACGAGGAGTGCTATACAGGAAAAGAAGAGAGAGTCCTTGACCAAGGGGTCATCAAGGTACTCAGGTCTATAAGAGACCATTTTCTCTTGAAAAGAAGGAACAAGAGGAGTAGATGTGAGTGAGGACTCACAGTCTAGGTTAAGATAGGATTCCAGATCCTCAATGGAATTTGCAGCAACATCTTGCAATACTGATGCAGGATCATCAGCAGCTGAGATGAGATAGGAAGGAATAAGAAATTAACTCCAAGTTGGAGTGAATTAAATAGAATCTTAAATAACATTATACCATCAGTTTGAGCGGCAACATTCTCAAATTGTTGAACCACTACTTCTGTATCAGTAGTGTTCAATGGAGATTTTTCACCAATGTCCATGGGGACTACTTCATTATCTTTCTCAGGAATTTCTTCATCAGAAGCTTGATTCACTAGGCAGTGAATGTCCTTGTTAGATAAAGATATCAATTTAAAATCCGGATTATAACCTTTAGAGGAAGTGATTTACCTTCTGGATGCTTTGGAAGCTCTTGAGATTCTCCTATAGTTGCTGAAAGGGGAAGAGAAGAGTTGTCCTAAAGGGCCAAGGCATCACCTGAGACCACTTCAACAGACATCTCCCCCTGCATGACTTCAGTGGGAACTGGAGTCATGCATCTTACTGAAGAGGGCTCAGCAGAGGGTGGAAATGATTTGATGGCTTCAGTAAGGGCTTTGATGGATGCAATGAGAGGGGCATTGGCAGCCTCAATCATTTTTTGGATGGATGGAGTGATGAGCTCTACAACATGTGCAAGCAATTCAGGAGTTATCTGAAATGCTGATGATGTAGAGGTGGATGGAATGGAAGCAGTATGATCTACCACATGATCAAAGGAATCACGTGGAGATGGGTGAACATCAACATGAGTGTGGGATTCATGTTGAGAGAGATGCGTGAGGATGGTAGCAGTCGCCATGTCAACACTGGCTGAAGCTGCCAGATGTTGTGGTGTTGGGGACTGGGATGGAGATGCAGGTAGAATGAGAGATGCATGTTGTGGTGGCACTACAGGGTGTGTGGAAGGTAATGCAGGAGATGAGGATGCAGGGGTAAAGAGGGAGGATGAAGGGATTGCTGAGCCTTCCCCAGCAAGCTGGAGAGTGGCTGAATCAGCCCTTGTGTCTGATTGAGGGTTAGGATCAACCCTGGCTGACTTCTTGATAACTCTCTGAGATTTCTTGAAGAGAGAGGGGTCCAACCTCTTGCTGGCGTTGACTGCGGAGGGTGCAGAAACAAGCAGCAGGGGTGCTTTCACATATAGAAATACACCCAACACCCTGGCAAGATTTACTTCTTTCTGATTGTTCTTTCTCCTTATTAGTTCAAACAGAACTTTTCCCCAGGCAATCTGTGCCTTATTCACCAAAGCTGACATCAGGGCAAACTGTTGCCTGTTGATGTTGTCATGAGCAGAATGTTTTCCCAAAACGACCTTGCCCACCAGGTCGGCCAGAAACTTATACTCTGGAGCCAGATTTATCTTTAGCAACTTAGCTGGAATACCCTCAGCATGGCCCATCACAGTTAGCATGCGGCCATATTCTTCTGCAGTTTGCTCATAGTCATCAGTTCCGGTTGGCAGTCCAAACAGTTCAGTCAAAACTTCAGGAGTCAGAATGACCTCCTCTCCATTTATCTTTCCAGACATCGCTTCGTCGCTGGAGGACGAGGTATATACCCATTCTCGAATCTCTGGTATATTAATCTTTGGTGAGAATGACATAAATTTCTTTAGTCCTTGATCTTCACATAGCTTCAGAATGGCTTGGATAGGTTGATCGCATCGGCTGAAAGAATCGAAGTCGACACAGAAGCCAGTGTCGAACTTCATCCCAAAGAGAGCAGCAGAAGGAATCGCCATAGGATTTGAGAGAAAATGGCGAATCGAGAAGCAAAGCAGGGGAGAAGAGAATCGCGCGGGATTAGAGTTCGAGAGCGAATTCTAAGCCAGAAGATGGAATATGAAAAGACGGAGCGGAAGGACGACGATCTCCAGACCTAAATCGACTATTAGAAATAAATCTGCGATCGTCGATCCCAGAATAAAATCGGTCGTCGAATAAAGATCGACGATAGTCAATGTTTGACTAATCGTCAAATATCGACCGACTACAAGCAATCACCACGATCGTCGATCAATATATGATGGTCGACGATTTTCCACACAGCACAAAAAATCTGTCGTCGACCATTGGTCGACGATAGATACCTAAGGAGAGATCGTTGACCGGTTGATCGACGATTTCTGCCTTACTACCGAACGAGCTGTCGTCGACCGTTGGTCGACGATAGTTCTGACCTGGTCGAAGATCGTCGAGCAGTCGTTCGACGATTTTAGACAGAAAACAAAACTAACCAAATTTTCACTACTCTGAACCATTAATCATACCAAGCTGGTTCAGGAAGAACAAATGCCTTTGTTCATCAAGGGGCTTAGTGAAAATATCTCCTCTCTGCAGGTCTGTGGATATAAATTCCATTGCTATCTTGTTCTTTTCCACATTATCTCTCAGAAAATGATGTCTAATCTCAATGTGCTTGGTCCTGGAATGGTGCACAGGATTTTGAGCAATTGATATGCACTGGTACTATCACACAGAATTTTTGTTTTTGAGTGTGTATACCCATAATCCACTAGCTGATTTTGAATCCACAGAATCTGTGAACAACAACTAGCTGCTGCAATATATTCAGCCTCAGCAGTTGAAGTAGACACAGATGCCTGTTTCTTACAAAACCAAGAGACAAGTCTCTCTCCCAGGAACTGACAGGTCCCTGAGGTGCTTTTCCTGTCAACTCTACATCCAGCATAATCAGCATCTGAATATCCAATTAATTCAAATCCTGACTCAGCTGGGTACCACAGTCCTAAGTTAGGGCATCCCTTAAGGTATCTCAAGATCCTCTTGAGGAGAGTTAAGTGAGATTCCTTTGGGTTGACCTGAAACCTAGCACATAGGCATGTAGCAAACATTATGTCAGGCCTACTTGCAGTCAAATACAGCAGGGAACCAACAATGGCTCTATAGTTCTTTTGATCAACAGACTTGCCATTGACATCAGAATCAATAACTGCATTTGAGGCCATAGGTGTGCTCATTGATGAAGCATCAGACATTCCAAATCTTTTAACCAGCTCTCTGGCATATTTTGATTGAGAGATGAAGATACCATCAACACACTGTTTCACTTGGAGACCAAGGAAATAGGATAACTCACCCATGCTGCTCATCTCAAACTTGGAGTGCATTAGTTCAGAGAACCTCTTGCATAGTTTGGGATCAGTAGAGCCAAATATAATGTCATCTACATAGATTTGAACTAACAGTTGTGAGTCCTTATGATGTCTAATGAATAGGGTTCTATCTACTACACCTCTCACAAACTTGTGTTCTAGAAGGAAATTTGCTAAGGTCTCATACCAAGCTCTAGGAGCTTGCTTAAGTCCATATAGAGCCTTTTGGAGTTTGAACACATGAGTGGGTAAGGTTGATGAAACAAACCCTGGTGGTTGTTCAACAAACACTTCTTCCTTTAAATCTCCATTGAGGAAGGCACTCTTCACATCCATTTGGAAGACCTTAAATCTTTTATAGGCAGCATAGGCTAGGAAAATCCTAATGGATTCTAGTCTAGCTACAGGGGCAAAAGTCTGATCATAATCTATTCCTTCCTCCTGTCTATAGCCTTGAGCTACTAGCCTAGCCTTATTTCTAACTACTATGCCTTGGGCATCAAGCTTGTTTCTAAACACCCACTTGGTGCCTATGATCCGTTGGCCTCTTGGTCTTGGAACCAAGGTCCAAACTTTACATCTTTCAAACTGGTTAAGTTCCTCTTGCATGGCTATAATCCAGTGTGGATCAAGCTCAGCATCTTTAATGGTTAGGGGCTCAACCTGAGAAAGGAAACAAGCAAACATCACATCTTTGTTGAGTTGATGTCTTGTCTGGACTCCTACTGAAATGTCTCCAATCACTTGAGATACAGGGTGATCTCTAAGTGTGACAAGATCAGTAGGTTCAGCAATGATCTGATCTTCAACAGTTTCAGGATTTGATTCCTCATGTGGAATTTGATCAACTGTTGGAGCAGGTGCTTTAACCTGAAAAAGTTCTACATCAGATTCAGAATCTGAAGAAGCAACCTGAGGAGTTTGTTGGGGATGATTCTCCTGTGTGAGTCTCAAACCCTCCAAATCCTTACTTACTCCTAGGACTTGCACTGTACTATTAGAGGAAGAGTCCTTCTCCTTATAATACATGACTGTCTCATCAAAAGAGACATGTGCAGACTCTTCTATCTTAAGAGAGGATTTATTGAGGACCCTATAGGCTTTGCTTACTTGAGAGTATCCTAGAAAAACTCCCATTGAAGCTTTTGCCTCAAATTTTCTATGGTATTCTTTGTTATTGTTATGAACAAAAGCAACACAGCCAAATACTCTAAAATAGTCTATTTTAGGTTTCACTTGCTTAAGTAATTCATAGGGAGTCTTACCCTTAAGTTTATGTATCAGACTTCTGTTCAATACATAGTTAGCTGTGCTAACTGCTTCAGCCCAAAAGGACAGAGGCATGTTAGCATCTGCCAACAATGTACTTGCAGCTTCAATTAGGGTTCTGTTTTTCCTTTCAACTACCCCATTTTGTTGAGGAGTTCTAGGAGCAGAGAAGCTATGTTTGATACCTTCCTTCTCACAGAATTCTTGCATAAGAAGAGACTCAAACTCAGTACCATGATCACTTCTGATCAAGGCAATCTGAGTAGAATACTCACTCTGTATACACTTTAGAAAATCTGTAAGAACCTTGAAGTTATCAGCCTTAGTTCTCAAGAAGAATACCCAAGTGAACCTAGAGAAGTCATCTACAATTACTAGAGTGTAAGACTTTCCTCCAAGACTCTGTACAGCAATAGGACCAAATAAATCCAAATGTAGCAAGTACAGAATCCTGGGAGAATCACTTTTATTAACTGATTTAAAGCTATTTCTTGTTTGCTTACCTAATTGACAAGCTTTGCAAAGGCCTTCCTTCTTGTAGGGGCAAGAAGGTAAACCTCTTACAAGATTGTATTTAGCCAACCTAGAAATGTTTTTCAAATTTACATGACTAAGTCTCTTATGCCAAAGGGTATTATTACTGGTTACTTCATTAAATAAGCATATTTCAGATTTGGATGAGTTAAAGTCTACAACATAAACATTTCCAATTCTAATACCTACTAACACAACAGTATTATTTAAAGCAATATTACAAGCAGTGTCAGTAAACCATACCGTGTACCCAGCATCACACATTTGACTTACAGAGATTAGGTTGTGCTTTAGTCCGGAGACATACGCAACCTTCTTGAATGTTACAGCTCCTATGGTGAAGCTGCCATACCCTTCAGTCTGTCCACAGCTGGAATCCCCAAATACAACTTTTGGTCCCAGCTTGGCTTTGAACCCTGACAGATTCTTCTTCTTTCCTGTCATATGCTTTGAGCATCCACTATCCAGATACCATTTGTCATGTATGACTGGATAGGTCTTTACCTGCAAAGATATCAATTATACATTGTGGACCCAGGTTACCTTGGGTCCAGTATTCTTTACAAAAGAAAAAATAGATATAAAAGATTTTGCAGGCTTAGATTTATATCCTAAAGGGTGTGATCTCCTAGGTGGGATAATCCATTCAGTTGAAGGATTAAACATCCTAGGGTAGTGATTGGGATTTGCACATCTGGAAGTTTGAAATTTATTTTCCAGCTTAAGTCCAGATCGTCGATCCACGGTCGACGATCGCAAGCCATATCGTCGACCATTTGTAGTAGTGCTATGTTCTGGATTCCACGATCGTCGATCACTGGTCGACGACTCAAGATGAGATCGTCGATCTCCTGCACCAAAGATATCATACTTGGTGAAGGTGTTCAGCGATCGTCGATAGACGTTCGACGATTGGTTTGACGATCGTCGATTAATGTTCGACGATTTTTGTAAAGCTAGAAATTTTTTCTTCCTATTCTCTTTCTTAATCTTATTCTGAATTTTCTTGCATTTTTCAATTTCCTCAGTATTCTTTATTCCTGATTCAGAAACAGATTTTACTGGAGTGCTAAATCTCTCCTTTGTGAGGAGGATGGGTTCACTAGGTGTAGCACCCAAGCCTAGTTTATCATTACCAACCCTAGTGTTTGCTATACAGGTTATTTCAGATAATTTAAGGCTTCTGCCATTTAATTGTTCTTCTAACCTCTTAGATTTAGCTAGTTCTAATTTTAAGAATGTTACTTCTTCTCTTAATCTTTCTAATTCCTTTTCTAATCTGATTATTTCAGTACCTTCCATGTCTAGTTCCATTATTTTTAATCTAAGTGATTTAATTTCTTTTTCAGATAATAGTAAATCTAAACATAGAGTTTTAAATTTTAGTTTGAACTCAGGAGATGAGAAATCAAATGAGTCGATTACCTGGTACTCCATAAAGGAATCTTCTTCATTGTCTCCTTCTTCTTCAGAATTCTCTGCAGCTGACAGAGAGCTGCAGGCATCAATAGCCATGAGGCAGACCTCTTTGGCTTTCTTCTCTTCTTCTTCTTCTGAATCACTGGAGCTAGAGGAGCAGGTATCCTCTTCTGTTTCACTCCAGGTAGCAGCCACAAATCCCTTGTCCTTCTTCTTGTATTTGTGTGATGAGGACTTGGAGTGGTGCTTCCTGTACTCTTTCTCATGTTTCTTCTCCTTGTGTTTCTTCTCTGGACAATCTGGAGCAATGTGTCCAGGCTTGCTGCAAACATAACAAATGATTTCTTTAGATGGAGTCTTGTCATACCTTGGTTTGTCCTCATGCTTGGAGAACTTCTTTCTGAGGTCTCTTCTTCCCATGTTGAAGAACCTCTTGGCAATGAGTGCCAGTAACTCCTCATTTGATTGACTTCCTTCAGAAGTCTCAGCCGCCTTAAGAGCTAGAGAGTGCTCTTTCTTTGTAGGTGTAGGAGTTTTTACTTCAATTGCAGCAGTTCTGCTCTTTAGAGTTTGCTCATATGACTTGAGCTTTCCCAACAGAGCTTCTGTGGAGAGTTCCACAGTGTTTCTTCCATCCTTGATGGGCCATATCCTTGAGTCCCACGAGATGGGAAGGCACATCAGGATCTTGTCATTTACTTCTGACAAAGTTATCTCCTTGTCCAAAGACCTCAGTTCACTTATTATTGAACTGAGTCTTGTGTACATTGTGTTAATGTCTTCAGCATCATCCTTCTTGAAATTTTCATACTGAGAGGTGAGATTGGATCTCCTGTCCTTCCTCTCATCAGCTGAGCCAGCAACTATGTGGTTGAGGGAATCCCACATAGCTTTGGCTGAGGTACATTCAGCCAGCTTCTGGAATATCTCATCAGACATTGTCTGAGCTAGGATATTCATTGCTTTAGCATCAGCTGCTTTTGCCTTCTTGTAAGTTTCATTGTAGTCAGGTGGTGGCACGGCACTGAGATCAGCAGAAGTGGAAGCAGCAGCAGGCCTAGCAGGTGGTCCTGTCAAAATAGAAGAAAAGATATCTTCATCAATAAAATTCATGTATAGTCTTATCCTGGCCTTCCATATGCCAAACTTGGACAAGTTGCATACAGGAGGTCTGGTGCTTGAATAATCCTTAGACTGGGCCATGTGTGAGAGTGTTTGTGAATGGTATCAGGAAACAACTTATCACAGGATCTTTTAACTCAGGTGTTAGCCTGTATGAACAGCTAACCTCCCTCTGATACCAATTGAAAGTGAGGGGATAAGTTGTAAACTACTCTAGAGGGGGGTGAATAGAGTATTCAAATTTTATGAATAACTAGTCAGCTCCCTTGGAGTTGATTTGCGGAATAAAAATAATCTGATACTTGAACCCTAAGAGCCTAACACAGTGAAGTGCACAAGTGAGAGAGTTAACTGAAATTTCAGATTAACTATAAACCTATCACAGCAACTAGCAATCCTAGGTAGTTCTATCACAGCCACAGAATAAGCAATTTAAACAAAACAGCTAGAGACACAGGATATATAGTGGTTCCCTCTTAATAGGTACTCCACTCTTCTACCACCCTGGTAGGAATCCACTACAGGTTTTTGCTAAGGTGCCCTGCCACCAATGATCTGATTCAGGTAGATCAAACAGACCCTTTGAGCTTTTGATAAGGATGCTCAACCACAGGTTGTTGATAAGGTGCCCTGTCACCAACGTTCACTTTTGAAGAGATGTGAACAAACTCTTTTTACAAAGGGGTTGAGAGGGTTAGGTTATCTTCTCTGTTGTAAATACAGATTAGAGAAGACTTGTGGATTCTCTAAAGAATCAAAGTCTCCCCCTGGCTCAGTGAAAGTCCAGGGAAAGCCTTTGCTTCAGGATGAAGGAGTTTCAGATAAACTGAAACTAAATCCTCAGAGATCTGTAGACTGATTTTTATCAGGTCTTCAGATTCTGGAGCACATGAAGCTGATCAGGAGCTTTTTCTGAAGTCTTGAAAAACTCTAAGCAGATGCTCAGGAGACTTGAGAATGAAATGGATTGCTTTGAACTTTTGCTTCAGGAAAGCTTTTCTTCTTCTGATTGTGAGATTGTGAAGAGTTGCTCTGGAGAAGCTTGAAAGAATGCAGCACACTGAAAAACTCTCTGTTACTGTTACTTCTCTTTATTCTGAGAAAAAATCTCTCTTAAATATGTCTTCTCGTTTATCTTTTGGAACGACTCTATTGATTTGAATTCTCGAGCCCTGCAACAGATTATCTCAAAATAGAATATAGCAATAGGAATAGAATGACCTATATGCTCTCTGTCAGTCCCAATAAGGAAATAAATGAATAGGAAAATATCTCAGCATAAAGATTTATCGTTCTTGGAAATAGCATACACCGCCAACGGCTAGAATACAGCCTGGCAGTATATTTTGTATAATAAGACAAAAATGCTTTATCAAAATACGAAATCCCGTAATTTATGCTTGACATATTTGGTAAGTAATTCATTTGAATTTAAGCCATAAATTAGCAAAAAAAAAAAAATATTCTTCAGAAAATCTTTCTAACCATACGTTAAAACACTTGGAAATAAACCAAGGAATAAAATAAATACAAACAGTTAAAGGCAGACAAAAATCGTCGAACAGGGGTTCGATGATCGTCGACCTAGCTAACAGATCGTCGACTGAAAACAGAAATCTGTCGAAACAGAAATCGTCGACCAGAAATCGTCGACCAGCTCAAGATATCGTCGACTGAAGCAGAAAATCTGTTATCACAGAAATCGTCGAATATCTCATGATGTCGAGGACTAAGGCAGAGATCTGTCAAGACAGATATCGTCGACCATCTCATGATGTCGACGATTAAGGCAAAGATCTGTCGAGACAGAAATCGTGAAACAAGACCACGATCGTCGAACTGCTGATATCAGATCGTCGACCAACCTTCAGAGCATAATACACTTGCTCTGAGATCGTCGACCATCGGTCGACGATAATTGTCTTGACTTCAACGATTCTAAAGCCCTGCTATCGTCGACCACTGATCGACGATTGCGAGGCCTCGTTCGACGATGGTCGAACGGAAAAAGAGCCTTAATTAAAGATTCATTCTACAACTTCTATTCTAAGCTCTAGGTCAGATATAAACTGCCCTAGGGAGACTAAACAAAGTCTAAACATGATCATATATAGTTATATGGATCAAGAGGGACAGGAAAAGGGATTACATAAGCCAAATCACATCTAGGGTACCAACATCGGGGTTAATCCCCAAGATTCCCTGATGCATTCTACCACATAGCAACCCGAAAACAACCACAACGCTCGGAGTCTTCTCCGGCTAAAATATGCATAGCAAAACATCACCGATCCGGAACACACGTCCGGGTAGGCTTCACACAACATGCCTATGTCCGTACTACGATTCCGGACTCTAACAAAGGGGACTTTACTTATCTACCCCAAGGAATACCACGATCTCGCCACACACTCGCGGGAGAGGGGTTTTCCCATGCAAAGGAAGAAGAGCTTCACATGCTCAAGAAGAGAATCGTTACCCTCGCATTTTTCCGCAGCGCCATGAAGATGTAGCCGGATGGAAAGCTTCGCCTCGCCCTTGCCTTCGAGGATCCGGACTCGGATCGCGAATCGGTGCTCCGGTGCTCCGCCGGTGGCCGGAATTTGGGCTCACACCACCAAAGGAGTTCTCCCCTCTCTCTAAGAAGAAGAAAGAGAAACTCAAAGTGAAAATGAGGGTTTCTCCCCCCATTTCCCGACTAATAACCCCCCAGGAGCATCCCCCACCGTCGGATCCAGATCCAAGGGAACGAACGGCCGAGATTAGATCCAAAATCCCAAAAACTGGGCCGAACACGGCTTGACACACGGCCGTGTGTCTGGCCGTGTAGCTCATTCGCCGATCGACACGGGTCTTGACACGCCGTGTTCGAGGCCGTGTGCCCCACACACGGCTTGAGACACGGCTGTGTGTCTCAGGCCGTGTCCTTCTCTGACTCGAGACTGCACAAAAACGCATTCGACCACTGAACACGGGTAGGCACACGGCCGTGTGCCTGGCCGTGTGCCCCTGAGATGACCTCAAATCGAAAAGTGGTCAACATGAAAGTTGTAGATCTCGTCGAGACGAACAAAATTCATGTTGACCAGTTTTCCACCCGACACCGTTTTGACCCTCAAAACGGTGCCCGAACGCGATCATCTCCGAGGTTGGGGTCTTACAACTCCCTCCCCCTTAAGAGAATTTCGTCCCGAAATTAAGAACAGAGACTACACAAAATAAACATAACGAGTACCTGAGGGGAACAACTCGGAGTACTCCTCGTGCATTGCCTTCTCTCGCTCCCAAGAGAGCTCCTCGCGTCCGCAGTTATCCCAACGGACCTTCACCATTCTGATTTCCTTGTTCTGAAGCCGCTTGACTTTGAAATCCTCAATAGATATGGGCTTGACTTTCGTTGTCAACCCTTCCTCAACCGGAACCTGATCAACCGCGATCACTTGCGAAGGCTCTTGCACTGCCTTCCGCAACACAGAAATGTGGAACACATCATGTAAACCACCCAATTCCTCCGATAGCCTCAAACGGTAAGCCGCTTCGCCGACTCGCTCCAGAAGCTCAAAAGGTCCAAGGTATCTTGGGCTCAGCTTCTTCAAGCGTCTCACCCGCGAAACCCCCTTGAACGGCTTCACTTTCAGATATACTCAATCGCCTACCGCGAACTCCACGTTCCGGTGCTTGGCATTGTAATACTTCGCTTGCCGGTCCTGAGCGATCAACAAGCGCTCCCGAATGATCCGCACTAACGAGGTAGCACTCTCCACCTCCTGCTTCTTGTACAACTTTGCCTCACCCGTTTCAAGCCATGATAACGGCGTGCGACACTTCCTACCATACAGGGCCTCGAAGGGCGCCATTTGTATACTCGCTTGGTAGCTGTTGTTGTATGCGAACTCCACCAAATAAAGGTGGTCTTCCCAATGCTTACCGAAATCCAGAACACACATGGGTAGCATGTCCTCCATCGTTCTATTGACCCTCTCGGTCTGCCCATCCGTCTGCGGATGGAAAGCTGTACTGAACTTTAACTTTGTCCCCAGCATCTGCTGCACCAACCTCCAATCATTTGACGTGAACCGCCCATCGCGATCACTCACAATGCTACGAGGCACTCCATGCAGCCTGACAATATTGTCAACGTACAACTTTGCCAATTTCTCCACTAGATCATCCTTCCTATGCGGAATGAAATGCGACACCTTAGTTAGCCGATCTACGATCACCCAGATGGCGTCGTTCCCCTTCTGCGATCTTGGCAACCCGTGCACAAAGTCCATGGATATATCGTCGAATTTCCACTCCGGTGTAGGCAAGGACTTCAGAAATCCTCCCGGCTTTTGGCACTCCGCCTTCACCAAGGCGCACGTTTGGCATTTAGCCACGTACAATGCCACATCTTTCTTAAGCCCCGGCCACCAAAACAACTTTTTGAGATCACGATACATCTTCGTGCTCCCTGGGTGGATTGAGTACTTGGTATGATGAGCCTCGTACATCAACTCCGCCCGGAGGTTACCCCCACTTGGGACGCACAAACGATGATCCTTCCTTAATAACCCATCTTCTACCGAGAACTGGGAATTTGACCCATCCAAAGCGGCCTCCAAAAGCTCTTTCATGGAGTCATCTAACTCCAATGCCTGCCGAACCCGGTCAGCCAGGTCATACTGCACCTCTTTCCAGTTTAACATTGCTTTGGCGCTCGTCTGCTTGTCCACGCAACAGATCTCAAGCTCCTCCAACTCCCGCACTAGCCGCTCATCATGCACCGACAACCAGTTGGCTCGGGCGGGAGCCCTGCGGCTCAGCGCATCCGCAACTGCGTTGCCCTTCCCGGGTACATAATGTATTTTGAAGGTGTAGTCCCCCAGGAACTCCATCCACCTCCTCTGCCTCAAATTGAGATCCTTTTGATCCAACAAGTATTTTAGGCTCTTGTGATCGGTGTATATGTCGACCCTTACTCCGTATAGGTAGTGCCTCCACAACTTGAGTGCAAATATCACGGCCGCCAACTCCAAGTCGTGCACCGGATAATTTCTTTCATGCACCTTTAGCTGACGCGATCCATACGCTATCACGCTACCATGCTGCAACAACACACAGCCCAAACCGCTACCCGAAGCGTCGCTATACACCTCAAAGCCCTCGGTCCCACTCGGCGAACTAAGCACTGGCGCCGTGGTCAACCGACTTTTCAGCTTTTCAAAAGCTTGCGCACACACATGCGCCCACACAAAACTTCGATCTTTCCTTGTCAAAGTCGTGAGAGGTAGTGCCATCTGCGAGAAGTTCTCCACGAAGTGCCTGTAATAGACGGCAAGCCCCAGCAACTCCGGACTTCCTCTACCAAAGACAACACAGGCCACTCTCGTATCGCAACAATCTACGCCGGATCCACCGCAACACCTTCCCCACTAACTACGTGACCAAGGAATGCCACTGAGGATAACCAAAACTCGCCTTTGGAGAACTTTACGTATAGCTCGTTCCTCCTTAGCGTCTCCAAAACCAAACACAGGTGCTTGAGGCGATCTTCTTCGCACTGCGAGCACACCAATAGGTCGTCAATAAAGACGATCCCAACATGGTCTAAGTACTCCCTGAACGTTTTGTTCATCAAATCCATGAACACCGATGGCGCATTAGTCAGCCCGAACGGCATGACCGTAAACTCGAAATGCCCATATCTTGTGCTGAACGCTATCTTTGGGATAACACTTCCCTTGATTCTCATCTGATAGTAACCAGACTTAAGTTCCAACTTTAAGTACACCGATGACCCACCCAAATGATCAAACAGATCGCCAATACTTGGGATCGGGTACTTGATCTCTTTTAACGACTTGCTCAGTTCTTCATAAATGATTCAGAGCCGCAAACTCCCGTCCTTCTTCTACACGAAGAGGGCCGGTGTGCTCCAAGACGACAAACTTGGACGCACAAAACCTTGATCCATACGCTCTTCAAATTGAACTTTCAGTTCTGCCAACTCATTAGGCGTTAGCCTATGAGGAGAGCATGACCCAGATTTGGCACCTGGCGCCAGCTCACTCACGACATCGATTGCTCGCTACGGAGGGACTCCAGGGAAACACATCAGGAATATACCCGAGATACTACCCAATGTAGGCTCAGGCTTCAAAGCCTCCCATGATGGCAGTAACGACGCTTGCACGTCGAATCCCTGACCCCTAAACCGTAACCTTGCAACACAGAATCTCTTTTCGCGCGCATCGAACATCCGTAACGCCACAACGCATCCAATTTGTCCTTTTCCATCGAAGAAGGTACTTCAATACATGATATAAACCCCTTGGACAAAAGGTGCGCGAATCTCCCGTATCGAACAATGCTCTCGCCAGATTGCTAATAATCCAAACAAAGCCTAGAACCTCCAGTCCTAAGCTAACACGCAAAAGGGTGGCAGGTATAAGAAGCTAAATTGCTATCAATTACACCATACCTGTCTTCCCGACGGTTGGCCATACGGCCTCCTGCTGGCCAAGGCTGTCCATTCCCAGTTGGACCGGAGTAAACAGCGGTGTGACGAACGCCACCGCCTTTCCCTTCTCCTCAGATATTGCCCCTGACTTCTCTTTGGACATTGGGCGTCCAAACCAACAATCCCGGGCATAGTGCCCCGGCTTTCCACACACAAAGCATTCATCCAGGGTTTGGACTGTAGTCGCTCCGGATGTGCTAGAGGAAGGGACTAGACCCGACCTCCTAGCCTTCTTGTAACACCTACGGTACCCAGATTTTGAAGTTGTCCGCTTCACCACCGAATCTTTTGCCACAGGATCTCCGACTGTTCCTGCCAAAACTTTCCTTGCCTTCTGAGCACTCTCCCAACACTCTCTAGCGAGGTGCCCTTTCTTGCCACAAGAATAACATTTGACGGTAGTTTGGGTAGTAGATGACCCAGCCTCTTCTCTCGTCATCTTTCGATACGCAGTCCTTATAGGATCTGTAAGGTTTGGTACCCTATTCACCGGTACTCGGTGGGTTTCCCCCAACTCCACTTCCAAAGCTCTGGCCGATTCCACCAAAGCTCGGAATCCCAATAACTTTGGTCCTAGCAGTAGGATACGCAACTCGCTGCGCAGACCATTATAAAATCTATCCACTATAGATTGCTCGCTTTCCCATTCAAAGCCTGGGTAGCGCCTTACCATGAGGAACGTCTGCAAATATGCGTCCACCGAATGCGCTCCCTGCGCCACAGTTAGGCTCCTCTGCTGCTCTACATGACCCTCAAATGCCCTTTGCTCCAACATACCACCCGATGTTGGGGCCACCTCAGGGACAAATGGTTGCACATTACTCCCATGATGTGCATTGGTCACAGCGAACACCGCTTCAACCACCCTTCTTATGGTTTCCAAAGACGTAGGGGTCTCCGGAACGTCGCTGGGTGCAGTACTTTTCCCAGAAAGTGTGCATTCAGACTGCCACGCGCCACACTTGTACACCTACAATCGTACAGAACACCAATAAGGGACCGAACAAAATTGCAAAAAGCAATTATAGGAACACGCAGGTTCCCCAAACATGTGTATTTTCATTCCTAAGTGGACATTCATGGGTTCTTTTCATGTTATAACGATGACGCACATACATGTGCTCACCACCCCTTAAAGTGAATTCGTCCACGAATTCATTTAAGCTTGACCGAAACCAGTAGTCTGATACCAATTTGTAACACCCCTATCCGTCACATAGCATATAACAGTAGGTCCGGCCGGGGCCCGATGCCATATACTACGGACAGACCGGTTGGTTACGCGTTGAAACCATACAACTAATCAGAGCGTCCTACACAACACCTAGCGGAAGCAAATTTAATTAAGTTGCAAAAGAATAAGAACCCTGCCAAAAAGCATGAATGTCCACTACAACCCAGGAATGAGTACATACACAAAAGAGAACTGGCCTTAAGGCCTTACAATGTTCACTTAACAAAGTAGTGTCTTCCAAACCTCGGCATGCAGGCCGGCCACACATGAGTACAAGAGGTAAAACACTCAAAACAAGGCCTTCGAGGGCCAGCACAGCAACTTGGGCTTTAGCCCGCTATTTACCTCTCGGCTCCGCAGCACCTGCAAGCAACAACCCACCGCACGGTGGTAGACAAAGGCAACGGTCAGCAATGCTGACCAAATTATAACGATTCCGCCCCCAAACCGGGGCGGCAAAGCTTCTTCCCTGCACTTGTTAGCAAAACACACAACACAGCCAAACAAGCATCTCAACATAGGTGCACGCTCTCACGGCCGTACACCCCGTGCTCTCAGGGCACTTACTCGGCGAAGCCAGTCCGAACCCCGTCCGGTCCTCGACTCCACCACCACCCCCAGGATGGCAATCTTTGTGAGCATTTAGTCTTCTCAGCCGCAGCCTAGACTCGATCTCCAAATCTCAGTAAGTCCCACGTAAACTTTAGTCGCTTTAACCGAGCAGGTGGAGCGGGTAGAGGGCTACTAGTCCGTTGCTCACTCCGCCACTGCCATTTGGCCCTTTGGCGCGGACTAAGCTTTCCCCAGTCCCAAATAACGATCAAACACGGTACTTAGCCCTGCTAAGTACCCGGTTGGCTCCCAGGCCACCGATATGACAGAACTACATTTCCGTCCAAGATTTCCGGGTGCACCTCGGGTTTCATCCCCAAGGCTCCCTGCCGCAATCAAACATGATACATAGCCCCGCTATGTTCCCGGCTGGCACCCAGGCCACCAAGATGGCAGAACTTCGTTTCCGCCCAGATTTCCGGGTGCACCTCGGGGTTAATCCCCAAGATTCCCTGATGCATTCTACCGCATAGCAACCCGAAAACAACCACAACGCTCGGAGTCTTCTCCGGCTAAAATATGCATAGCAAAACATCACCGATCCGGAACACACGTCCGGGTAGGCTTCACACAACATGCCTATGTCCGTACTATGATTCCGGACTCTAACAAGAGGGACTTTACTTATCTACCCCAAGGAATACCACGATCTCGCCACACACTCGCGGGAGAGGGGTTTTCCCATGCAAAGGAAGAAGAGCTTCACATGCTCAAGAAGAGAATCGTTACCCTCGCATTTTTCCGCGGCGCCATGAAGATGTAGCCGGATGGAAAGCTTCGCCTCGCCCTTGCCTTCGAGGATCCGGACTCGGATCGCGAATCGGTGCTCCGGTGCTCCGCCGGCGGCCGGAATTTGGGCTCACACCACCAAAGGAGTTCTCCCCTCTCTCTAAGATGAAGAAAGAGAAACTCAAAGTGAAAATGAGGGTTTCTCCCCCCATTTCCCGACTAATAACCCCCCAGGAGCATCCCCCACCGTCGGATCCAGATCCAAGGGAACGAACGGCCGAGATTAGATCCAAAATCCCAAAAACTGGGCCGAACACGGCTTGACACACGGCCGTGTGTCTGGCCGTGTAGCTCATTCGCCGATCGACACGGGTCTTGACACGCCGTGTTCGAGGCCGTGTGCCCCCACACACGGCTTGAGACACGGCCGTGTGTCTCAGGCCGTGTCCTTCTCTGACTCGAGACTGCACAAAAACGCATTCGACCACTGAACACGGGTAAGCACACGGCCGTGTGCCTGGCCGTGTGCCCCTGAGATGACCTCAAATCGAAAAGTGGTCAACATGAAAGTTGTAGATCTCGTCGAGACGAACAAAATTCATGTTGACCATTTTTCCACCCGACACCGTTTTGACCCTCAAAACGGTGCCCGAACGCGATCATCTCCGAGGTTGGGGTCTTACAGTTTTGATCACTCAAAGTCCTCCAACCAGTCGATGCTCTTGACGCCTGATTCAACTCTCTTGGCTCAAAAATGCGTGCATGGGGTCTAGCATAAATTAGGCATTACAAATTCTATATACAAAATAAAAGATTTCGTCCCTAAAATCAGGCTAAGTCTGTGGGGGGGGGGGGAACAAAGTATGAAGAATACAAGGTATGCATTTAAGTTTATCTTGGGGAAACAACTTTGGGAAGTACTTCAGCATCAATTCCACTGGTTCCCAAGTATACTCCTCTTTCTCATGATTAGACCATTGGACCTTCACCAAAAGAACACTCTTTCACCACAAGCTTATTGTTTCAGTGTCCACTATCCACAATGGCTTTAGTCGAACAGACTATCAATTACCATTGTTCCATTTGTCGTGGGGACATGCTAATCGGGCCGTGGAAGTTCTTTCCGAAGAAACGACACATGGAAGACATCGTGCAAATTTTTTAGCTCTAGTGCTAGCTCCAACCGATAGGCCAAAGGGTCAATCCTTTCTAATATAATATAAGGCCCCACATATCTTGGGCTATTCTTCTTTCTACCACGCAAACGTAACACTCCATGCATTGGCCTCATCTTCAAGAACACCTTGTCACCCACTTGAAATTCCCCCATCCTGTGCTTCGCATTATAATACTTCACATGCTTACTCTGCGCCTCTAACATGCGGTCTCGAATAAATCTAACCATAGCATCCGTGTCATCAATATACTCCACTCCCAATGACTTAAGATATTCATCCTGAACCCTGGTAAATGTGTCCTACACCTCTTACCATAATATGCTTCATAAGGTGCCACTCTGATGCTTGCTTGGTGGATGTTATTATATGAAAATTCCACAAACAGTAAAAGTCTCTCCCACGGCTCTCCCTTATCAAAAACACATAACCTCAACAAGTCTTCCATAGTTCTAATTGTTCTTTTAGACAGGCCGTTAGTCTGAGGGTGGAAAGCTGTGCTAAAAGTAAGGCGAGAACCCAAGTATGCCTGAAATGCCTTCCATTCATTAGAAGTGAAACGAACTGTTCCACAAAGAAACGTACCAACATATCTACATGCGCCTCCTTCATCGAAATAAACCTGACAACCTTGGTCAAGCGATACACAATCACCCAAACTTAATCATTCCCTTATCGTGATCGGGGAAGACCATGAACAAAATCCATGGAGATATCCTCAAACTTCCACTTTGGAATGGGCAGTGATTGTAATAATCCACCAGGGATCTTTCACTCCAGCTTAACCTTCTGACAAGCCTTACAGTGCGTAATGTAATACATGACATCCCACTTCATCCCTGGCCAAAACACGGTCCTTTGCAAGTCGATGTACATTTTGGCAATACCAGGGTGCACTGAAAACTTGGTGCAATGAGCCTCTCTCAAGATGTCTTCCCGGATTCAACCACCCTTGGGAATACAGAGCCTGCCACGGAAATGAATGAGGCTTTCCTTTTGGGTATACTCTTCAGTAGATCCAATCTTAATTGCTTTAAACACAGGGGCCAGAGCAGCATCCTTCCCTTGCTCTGCCTGAATTCGCTCACGGATGTCGCATACTATACTCAAGGCAGCTAATTATTCCATATAAGTCTCGGAATGATCCTTACGCACCAGCGTAATCTCCATCTCCTTGAGCACTCTATCAAATTCCATAGCCATCAAACAAGATTCAGGGCACTACGTTGGTACCTTTCTACTTAATGCATCTGCTATGGAGTTGACTTTCCCAGGGTGGTATTTCATTGTAAACTCATAATCACATAATAATTTAAACCATCGTCGCTGCCTCATATTCAACTTCTTCTGAGTATGAACATATTTCATGTTTTTATGATTTGAGAAAATCTCACAATGAACTTCATAGAGATAGTGACTCCAAATCTTTAGGGCGAAGACCACTTCCCCCAATTCTAAATCTTGCACTGGGTAATTAATTTCATGCTTCTTTAGCTGTCTTGAAGCGTAAGCGATCACGTGCCCATGCTGTATCAACATTGCTCCCATACCTTGATAGAACACATCAGTGTAAACCTGAAACCCTTCCTTTTCGGATGGGAGGGTTAGGATTGGTGCGGAGGTAAGTTGATCCTTCAGCTCTTGGAACGCTGCCTCATACTGAAGTGTCCACTCATATGGCACATCCTTCTTTGTCAATGCAGTGAGGGGAAGTGCGATCTTCGAAAATTCTTCGACAAACATGCGATAATACCCAGCAAGTCCAAGAAAGCTTCGCACATCGGCTGCTGACCTCAAAGGCAACCACTCCTTCATAGCACACAGCTTGACCAGGTCTACTGCTAATCCATCACTACTAATAACATGGCCCAAAAAAGTAACTTCTCGGAGCCAAAACTCACATTTGCTGAACTTAGCAAACAAATAGTGCTCATTTAGTTTCTTCAAGACCAATGCCAAGTGTTCAGCATGCTCCTCTTCTGTCTTTGAGTAGACAAAAATGTCATCAATAAATATGATGATAAAAATGTCCAGATACAGCTCAAACACCCTATTCATCAAACTTATGAATGCAGAAGGGGCGTTCGTGAGCCCAAACAACATCATAATGAATTCGTTCAAGCAGTATCATGAGCTAAACACTGTTTTCTGAATATCTTCCTCTTGTATTCTCAACTGATAGTACCCCGAGCGCAAATCAAGCTTGGAAAACAAATGTGCTCTCACTAGCTATTCTAATAGCTTGTCGATCCAGGGTAAAGTATAGGTGTTTCGCGCCATCAATCGGTTGAGCTCCCGATAATCTAAGCATAATCGTAATTATCTATCCTTCTTCTTGACAAATAGAACATGAGCTCCCCAGGGTGATAAGCTGGGACGCACAAACCCTGATTCCACCAACTCTTGTAACTACCCACTAAACTCTGCCAGTTCCTTTGGATCCATCTTGTAAAGGGTTCAAGAGATGGGTTTGGCACCCAACACTAGCTTAATCTGGAAGTTTACATCCTTAGGCGGGGGAAATCTAGGAAACCTTTCGGGAAAAACCTCAAGAAAATCTCGTACCACTGGTACATCTTCCATATTCGTCGTCATCTCTCTCAGTTCAAAACATATTATATACACCCCACCCCCTTTCATATGGGAATTAAGGGCCTGAATTGAAGACAACATTATTCGGGGTATAATTTTAATACCTTGAAAGATTATCTCAGAATCCCCGTGCCTCAAGGTGATTCGCTTTGCCACACAATCAATCCTGGCATGGTTCCAATCCAGCCATGATATAACATATTAAGATGACCTCTATTGCACACCATTTAGATCTTTCATAAAGTCCACCGAGACGAACGAGTGAATGAAATTAGTATCAAATAGAGTGTGAGATGGTCTCCCACTAACACTCACGATGCCTAAATACCAAGTTAAGACATTCTCAAGATAAATTTCCAACACAAACTTAGGTAATCTAAGGAAGAATGCTTATAACCAATTAATTGACTGCAAAATACTTGCAATTATGTCTTGATAATTCTGTTCTTGATTCATATCTAGAGCAAACATCTGCTCTCTAGCAGGTCCAGAATTGCTTCCTTGCGGTCCTCGTCCTCGACCATGAACTTGCCCTCGTCCTCACTGAGCTACCCGAGGAATAGTAGAGGGAACATCTCCTCCTAGCTGCGTGCAATGAGGCCGGATGTGGCCCGACAGATGACACTGGAAATAGACTTGCCCGAATGGCCCTCCAGGTTGTCGATGAGGTTGGAACTGTGTGTGTGTGTGGGGGGGGGGGTAATGTTAGCGGTAGGGCCTGACGTTCCATATTAAATTTATGATGGAAATGACCACCACCTATTTAGTTTCCTCTTCCACCTCTAATATTCTGTCTCCTTTTGAAGTTGGGTCATGCTTCCATCACACCCTCATCAGATCTGTTGGGTCCATTGCCCTCAATGTCCTAGATTTGAGGAAATCAATCTTCCTAATGACATACATAGAGTTGTATTTGATGAATGTCGTAGCTCATACATGCAGGTTAGTCCTAGTAACAATGATAGTACAGATATCCTAAGTGGCTAAATCAGGTAAACACTTACTTAAGTTGTGGACAAACAGAAATCTGTCTAAGTCCATAGGCATTGAGTAAAGGTTACTCACTCAACGTCAGATGGCTTATAGCGCTGAGTGGAGTCTATTGATGCGTTGAACAGCAAGTGTACCGGTCGCACAAGTAATATAAAATGAGCGAATTTTCCCAAGTATCGATCTCTCAAGGAACACAGTAAGGTGGAGTTAATTTCGAGGAGGACTTGAGAATGAAGTCCTTAGGTCGAAGTTAATGAAGGGGGGTTTTGATTGTTTGCGAAAAAATAATGTAAAATGCTACAAACCACTCCTATGCAATGCCGCTATGAAATTCTTTGCCAGACAGGATGGAAGATTAGTCGGGCCGCTATGCACCGAATCGCTGGGTGGATGGATGAGTAGGCTTGCGGAATGAGGGTCGAGAGCACATCCTCACTACGCATGATTCTAGAAATTGCTAAAACGGCAGAAATAGATGGTGTCGGATGGAAATAAAGGCGCTTCTCAAGCAACTAAAGAAGTAAAGCAATACATAATCACATAGACATGAATCTAATAAAGCATACAACTAAAGTGCAATAACATCTACAAATGATGTTTTAACACACATATACAACAAGAAAGCAAGTACAAGTAAAGAGATCAACTAAATCTGAAGTCTTGCTGAGGGTTCACGGAAGGAATCGCTTGGTTATGAATCTGCGTACTAGTACAGTCCTCAACTGAATCCGGAGTAGGGAAGGGTTGTCACTACCTTCCAATTGACCCGTCTTCTTCATGTCACGATGCAGAAGAAAGTTGCAAGCTTCCCTCTTCTTGTTGGACACAGCGTCAAAACCTTTCTTAAAGCTCAAGGATGATGGAGGAGGCCGAGAGGAAGCTCTGGCTTAGATATGGCGATGAAAGCTTGCCCGGAGCACCTCCCTACGGTGGAAGATGAAGGGGAACAGTGAAACCCTTCCTCGGAGATGAAAACGGCGGAGAAATTTCGAGCTCTCCGGAATTAGGGCGGAACCTGCGTTTAAATAGACAACAAAAATAATTATGCGCACGATCACGGGCACACTCCCAGTGGTCGTGCGCACTATGTACAGTGATTGTGCGTATTCTCATGGCAGAACTCAAAGGAAAACTGGGATAATCACGCACGAGCAGTAGCGCACGACCGGTGGTCATGCACACTATTTCTAATGGTAGTGTGATTACCCTAGACAGAACTCTAGGAAAAATGGAATTAATAAACACGATCAGTGGCACACGACCGGGTGTCGTGCGCACTATGTCTATTGGTCGTGCGTTTGCCCCAGCAGAACTTGGAAAACTGAAGACTAGTGTGCACGATCAGTGGTGCACGACCAGTGGTCGTGCGCATTAGATCCGATGAGTATGCGCAGTATTCCTGTTTCCAAACACTCCCAGAACACGCACACGACCCTTGTACCAATAGGAAAAACAAATCACTGATATGTGCAGACATTCCAGGCAATCGCAATAAGGAGTACAATCAATAAAAGTACAAAAATACACAACCACGGGCCTAAGTGTGCACTTCCTATGAAATAAAGATAAGATGAAATATATACGATAACGAACTAAAAGTGAAGTGCTTGCGTAAGAAAACTAGCCCATATGAGTCCGAAAATCACTATATAAATAAGACTCATCACACCCCAAGACTTACCTGTTTGCGCGTCCTGATAAAACAAAATCTATGCAGACAGAAAAAATGATTCAGCTAACATAGAAATTGAGATATGGAGTACCATGCGAAGTTGCAAGCTCGTACGCGTAAAAATATAAATAGAGGAAATTTCTAAGTATGCAAAATAGTTTATAGTTTTCACAATGCGTATAAAATTTTTATTACTACTCAAAAATAGAATCACGTTGAATCTTTCGGTCACGCGTAGGAAGAAAGTAGGCAAGCCACTAAGGTGAGCTTTGTTAAAGACCGGGGCTCAGGATCACCTCCAAAGGAATCCACCAATTTCGGGGACCATACGCTTGCCCGTTCACACTCTCTCCACGGCACTAGTTCGACTCAAGTGTGAATCCATAGAACTTTAGGATAATCGTGGGGCTTGGGTTACAGTGAGGTAAACAAAGAAAAATAGGAAGGCTATGCACCTAATCCAAATGAGCTAGCATAGAAAAGAGAATCCATCAGCTAACCAAAATCCACACCCCCAGTCTTAACTTTTAACAAATGGGTGTGTGCACCACCTACTCTAAATATAATCACATCTCCAAAAGGATTTTCAATCAAACTTTTTTCTTTTCACTTTTATTTTTCACAAAAAAATTTTCAATTCATCTTTATTTTAACAATATCAGCAAATATAAACTTTGAGCACATCCACATATACACAATGAATATCACCACATAAACACCCCAAAATAAAAATGTAAAACACTAAAGCTCAACTTAGGTGTGTGACTAGGATTGGCTATGAGGCTTTTGTGAAATCATGGTGGAGCTGAATCAAAGGAATGGGTAGGCACAACGCGTCTTAGCGAGGATAAGACGTTAGGAGCGGTACAAAGCTCAACCGGGCCAAAATGATGGCCTACATCACACTCACGCTTGACTAACCATGCACCAATGCTTCGAGAGTAGCTTGGGGCAAGTTCTTAGCCACCGAGAAAGATGATCCTTCCTCCCGACTCGAGCAATATGATTCTAGTGACGGCTACACGCATCCCTGCACTACCGTTCGATTCACACCAGATTCACCAAATTTTTGAGTATAATAAAGAGTATTTACGCAAATAGAAAAAATATAAAACTATAAGCATACAGAAAAATTAAATCTACTCCAATTTCTACACGAACGAGAGAACTCGACTAGGAGCACTACAAGAGTCAACATTTTACTATGTCTCACAATCCTAGCCAGCACAATAATTTTCCCAAATCATACAAAAGAAACGAGTTTAACTCGCAACACGCTAACAGCTAAGCACACGCTCATGTGGGTGCAGTGGTGTGTGATGCAATGAACTAATCAAAATAAAACAATAATAGCTTCTAGTATGCACATGAATTATGCGCGTGCAAATGGTAACAATACTTCTCTCCCCCAGACTTACACTAATATACACAACATATGATATTGAAATTAAAATAAGATAGAGACATGGGAAGAGGTTACCCAATGCTCAGCCAGTGAGCATACTAGAAGACACTTGAAAAACACAAGCAAGTCCAACATACGAAGAATCACAACCCCGTCAATACGAAGTTATCATGAATACCTACAGGGGTAAGCTCCGCAAAAACAATAGAAAAATATACAAAATACAAAGAAATACTAAAACTAAAATAGACATGAAAAATAAAAATGCAGAAAATATAAGATAACTACTGGGGTTATTGTCATCCCAACACGACTTATTCGATTCTATACAGTTCTAGCTAATGGCCCTATGAAAAGAAAAGTGCACAAGTAACTGTTCCATTATCCATTTCGTTAACGGGTACAGATACAATGATAAAAACAATTACCCCTTTACCTAAATAATAATACCTGACCAACGTAGGTAGAGGAAATAGGAAGTAAGAAAAGGAGGTGCATTGCTCCTCGCTCATCTCACCACAAAATAGATCCTTGCCCAGCAAGGCGTCATCAACAATGGGTTTGTATGAAGCGATGACAACGACATGGGCACCAGGCTCATCATCATCCCAACGTACCCGTGGGGACACAACCTGCACAGGCTCAGATAGAGAAAGGGGATCAAGAAATAAAGGAGAAGAAGAACTAAAATAATCAATAATAGGGGGAGTGGTACCGGTCTCACTCCCAGCAGGATCCAAGCATAGATCATTGTCGGTGTTAAATGAGTCATGGCGAAGGGAATCCGAGAGCTCGAGGTCCTCGGTGGTGGTTTGGACCTCCTCATCCAACAAGGAAGTGGAAACTTCCTCATCAGAAAGGATCTCCTTATCATCCCACCTTGGTGCGTCATTGTGTTCCAAGGTGTCACACTCTCCATTGGAGAGAATAACGTCCTCATCCCACATTGGCGCAACCTCAGGTTCTGAATCACTCTCCAGCATAACATCATCAACCGACTCACTAAAAATAGGGATAGATAATTCTTGCAAAGAAAGCGGAGGAACAACAACATAAGAGAAAATATGTGTTGGTTCCTCTGGGGGTGAATCAACAAGAGGGGAAGAGTGCATGGGGAGAGATGACACCACAATATCGTCACACTGAGCAGCAGAAATTTTGATGGGTATATTCGTAGTAGTCCCCCATAGACAAGGTGGTACTATGAATATATCATCAGAATCAGAAGGACAGCCAATTGAGAGGTGGATGGAACGAGTCGGATATCCGGTTCATCATTCTCCTCCAACTGGCGCTGAAATTCTGCGAAATCTTTAAAAACATGCTCAGTGCTACGACAACACAAACACCGTTTTCCCTTACTCCTCAGTCTAGGTTAGACCGGAGAGGAATAAGAAAAGGTGAAGGCGTAGAAGAGAAGTGACCATATGACTTGGGTATGGTGTATGAAGTACCATAAGAGGATGATGCTTCATACACTGAACCACGAGAATTATGCTCACTATCTTCATTGGGGCACTCATCACTTCCATGCCTATAATCCCTGCACCATCTACAACGGATATTCATATAAGAAAACATGGTGCAACAAGAAAGAATTCACCAACAGAAATATTCTAAGAAAAAATTAACTACACACCAGCAGATAAAATAAAATGAATGCCTACTACTGAAAAATTAAAACAAGAAAAGGAACAAAGAAAAATAAACAACAAAATTTAAAAACTAAAGCAAAGAATAAACATGATATGAACAAATGGAAAAGGGCTTCTATCTCCTATCTCCCTCTCCAAAAACTCACACAATAGTTTTCCTCGGCAACGGCGCAAAAAACTTGATGCGTTGAACGGCAAGTGTACCGGTCGCACATGTAATATAAAATGGGCGAATTTTCCCAAGTATCGATCTCTCAAGGAACACAGTTAGGTGGAGTAAATTTCGAGGAGGACTTGAGATTGAAGTCCTTAGGTCGGATTTAACAAAGGGGGATTTTGATGGTTTGCGGAAAAATAAAGTAAAATGCTACAAACTACTCCTATGCAATGCCGCTATGCAATGCTTTGCCTGGCGGGATGGATGACTAGTCGGACCACTATGCACCGAATCGTTGGGCGGATGGACAAGTAGGCTTGCAGATTGACGGTTGAGAGCACCTCTTCACTACGCACGCTTCTAGCAATTTCTAGAACGGAAAAAATGGATTGTGGCGGATGGAAATAAAGGTGCTTCTCAAGCAACTAAAGAAGTAAAGCAATACAGAATCACATAGACATGAATCTAATAAAGCATACAACTAAAGTGCAACATCTATAAATGAGGTTTTAATAAACATATATAATAAGAAAGCAAGTACAAGTCAAGATATCGACCGAATCTGAAGTCTTGCTAAGGGTTCACGGAAGGAATCGTCGGGTTGTCAATCCGCGTCCTAGCACGGTCCTCAACTGCATCCAGGGTAGAGAAGGGTTATCACTACCTTCTAATTGACCTGTCTTCTTCGTGTAACGATGCGTAAGAAAGCTTGAAGTTCACTTTGCTTGTAGGATACAACGTCAAAACCTTTCTTGAAGCTCAAGGATAAAGGAGGAGGCCGAGAGGAAGCTACGACTTAGATTTGGCGGTGAAAGCTTGCCTGGAGCACCTCCTTATGGTGGAAGATGAAGGGGAACGTCAAAACCATTACTCGAAGATGAAAACGGCGAAGAAATGTCGAGCTTTACGGAATTATGGCGAAACCTGCGTATAAATAGACAGGAGAAATAACAATGCGCACAATCACGGGAGCACGGCCAGTGGTCGTGCGCACTATGTCCAGTTATCACACGTATTGGCATGGCAGAACTCAAAGGAAAACTGGGATAATCGCGCACGAGCGGTAGCGCATGACCGGTGGTCGTGCGCACTATGTCTAATGGTCGTACGATTACCCCAGACAGAACTCCAGGAAAAATAGAATCAATGCACACGATCAGTGGCGCACGACAAGTGGTCATGTGCACTGTGTCCAGTGGTCATGTGTTTGCCCCGAAAGAACATGGAAAACTGAAGACTAGTGCGCATAATAAGTGTCGCACGACCAATGGTCATGCGTAATAGATCCGATGAGCGTGCACAGTATTCCTGTTTCCAAACACTCTCGGAACACCCACACGACCTCTGTACCAATAAGAAAAACAATTCACTGATATGTGCAGATATTCCAGGCAATCGCAATAAGTAGTACAATCAATAAAAGTACAAAAATACACAACAACAGGCCTAAGTGTGCACTTCCTATGGAAATAAATATAAGATGAAATATGTACAATAATGAACTAAAAGTTAAGTGCTTGCGTAAGAAAACTAGCCCAGATGAGTCAAAAAATCACTATATAAATAGGACTCATCACCTATATAGTCAAAGCCAAAGGAGTGGCAAGCTGAGAAAGTGGCTTAGTCCACAAGCATTGAGTGAAGTCTACTCACTTAACATCATACAGCAAAAAGCTGTGAGACAATCTCAGTCAGTCAAAGCCATAGAAAATCTGTGCTAAAATTTGACTAAGTCCACAGGAGTTGAGTGAGGCAAACTCACTCAATGCCATATGATAAAGTGTTGACTATATCTCATTCAATCAGAGCCTGTGTTTTCAGACACAGAAATTTGGCTATGTCCAAATGCATTGAGTGGAGCTTACTCTCTCAACGCCAAGGTGAAGAAAAATCCGGTTAAGGCAGAAAGTGTTGAGTGAGGTATGCTCACTCAATGCTCTCAACGCAATGATTCAGAAAGTTGCTAAAGCAAAAGGTGTTGAGTGAGGCATGCTCACTCAACACTTAAGATACTGAAGAAGCAGGGAATTGGCTAAGGCATAAGGGGTTGAGTAAAGTATGGTCAATCAACGCTCTCAACGCCATGCATGCAGAAAAGGCTAAAGAATAAGCTAAGTCAAAAAGCGTTGAGTGAGGCTTTCTCACTCAATGCTGTAAACGCCTACATAGAGAGAATTCTATCTAAGTGTTTTGGCATCGAGTGAGGCTTACTCACTCAATGCCTATACTAATGTCGCTCGATTTTGGCTAAGTCCACAGGTGCTGACGTCAGCAAAATCGACAAAGTTAACTTACTTCAAATCAAGTACGGAGAAGCTACAGAACACGACAAACTCTGCCGAGAAGCTAGTGTACGTCTTCTTTTGTTAAAGCAAGGTATAGCTAGAAGCTGCAGGTGGGCCCCACTACTTCCTAAGAGCCATTGATCGGCGAACTACAAAATCAAGAGATCGGCCAAGATGCAAAGTTTTGAAGCCAAAAATGACCTCAACGAGAGTTCAAAAAACTGGGGTGCAGCCAACACCTACTCCTTTAAAGCCCCGACCCTCGACTGGTTGCAAAGGACCTAGAACTGACCCTATGCCTCAGCGGGGAGGTCCCACCTCACACCCGGAAGATCTCTAAGAGATTCTCCTCCAAAGCCAAAAGCTGGGCTAGGAGCTCCTCAGAAAATACTAGAGAGTTAGAGAATAATGAAAGCCTGCCATCTAAGGAGCCCTTGTGGGTCTTTTTATAGCCTTTTGCTGACCTAAAATTACTGAAATACCCCTGGCTGGCCTCCAATAGCCAAATCTCGCTGTTTATTAAATACTAAATGCAGCCCCTGGGGGTATGTAGGTAATTCTACCCGAGGACCATTAAGTAATTTTACCATAGGCCATGGGCCCCACTCGTCGAGAACCCTGAGCCGCGACGAGAACCCTTAGCCGAGAACCTTCCCGCCTTACACTCAACGCGGTGCAAACCCTGGGCCGAGAACCTTCCCGCCTCCACTTAACGCGATGTTGAGTGAACTCGACGCCTTCTCGCCCTCCTCTGGTCGTTGGTGGGTCTCGGCTGAGGCTTGGCACGAACGATCTCTCCCGCTCGTATCCGGGAGCTCTACCAAGGCGCAAGCTGTTCTGGTTTGAAGCCTGAAGCTAGCCCGAAGCTAGTCAAATCCTGACTATTGGTGCCTCTGGGTTCCCTCCAGCGAATATGGGGTTGTATACAATCCCCGCTCTTTTTTGAGCTAGCTCTGCACTCGAAAAGACACGCCCAACACATAAATATTCGCTGGGCACGTGTCACCTTAAAAAGAGAATATTTTTGGTGGGCCATCCCATGGCTCTATATATATGTGTTGATAGACGGCCTAAGTCTGCCCCTGAGTCGCCGCTTCCTGTCTGAGCTTTCGCGTGTTTTTGTAATGCATTCCAATCGTTTTGGCAAGCCGCTCCGGCAAGACCTCCAAGACCGCATAATTGCGGCTCAGGCGCGAGCCCTGACGAACAGTGCTTTGGTTGCTCCTTGGCTGGCGAGAAAGTCGCCAGCCGCTAAGCCTTCCCCACTAAAGAAGAAGAAGAAAGAGAGGAAGAAGAGGGAGAAGGTGGTCAGGTGGGACATTTCTCGTGAGAACAGGGACTCACCTACCCCGACTCCAAACCGTGCGGATGATACTTCCAATCCACAGAAGGTATGTCTCTCTGACTTGCTGATCACCAAAATCACGAGCTGATTACGTGAAAGGGTTGGCAATTGACAGAACACTTCTCGCAGGAAGCGGCTCGAGATGACGAAGTCGGGTCCCCGCTAGTTCCCCCAGACTCGTCGTCTCCCCCTCCTGAGGATCTACCACGGGTCATGGAGGCCACTCCTCCAGCTGTCCCTCCAAGAACCGCAGGTATTCATTCCTCCCTGTCACTCCTTTCTAATCATTTCAATCGTAGTCTCCCTTACTGTTTAATTGACTTCCCGCAGCATCAGCTTCCGCCAACCTGGGTCTCGCCACCCGGGAGAACGAAATAATGGCTGCTAACTTGCTTGGCCAAGCGGCTAATCCCGCCCAACTGGCGGGAGGGGTGGCCATCGACCCCTTCGTAGCTCCAAAGGAGGCCAGCTACCTCACGATAGAGGATGACTCCCCCCCCCCTCCCACGCTTCCGGCCAGGCCGGGATCACTGTGCGCGAGACCTTCTGCCTAGGGCGAGGAAAGCCGCTCCACCTCCTCTATAGGACTGAGGGGGGGGGGCTTTCTCGCCTGCCACCGGCCAGTTTCTCTCGCCATGCTGCAGGTATGCGAAGCATTACCATAGCTTTTACTCAGCTCTCGTCGTAACCATGAAACTGTTTTCTCAGAGGATCTAGACTTGCGGACGGGAGCCGATTAAGAGGATGAAGACGACAATGGGGACAAATAAGGGGAGGAAGGTGAGAGCTCCCCCTTTCCTACGTCTAACGAGATGGAGGAGATCTTGAATGACGCCGGGAGCGCAAAAAGGCGAGGGAAGAAGATTGCTACCCTCCTGTCGAAGCTTGTGCGGCGGGAGAGGGCCTGCACCACTGCGGAGAAAGAATTCCGAGAGATGGTGGAGCAGAGGTTGGAGGCCCTTGAGCGTGACTATTTCTTTGGCGAGATAGAGCGCCCTGGTCGGCCTACCGCCGAGTCTTCCCCCGGGAGGTGTATCGCGCGGATTCGAGACCAAGCTCGTCGGATCAACTTAGGGTGCACCACCCTGTCTTCCTACTACAACCCGCTGGTGCCCCCGAGGACTAGACGGCGGGAGCGAGGACGATGGCGCTAGGAGCCGTATTGATTAAAGAAGTCTCGCCACCTCTCACCCCTCGGCCTATCCTTCTCGCAATGTACCCCGTCTCTTTTTATTTCGGACTGCTTATTTGTAATTCTTAACTCTACAATTATTATTTGTTATTTGGCTCTCGCCCAGCGACAGCGATCTCTAATTTTGTTTTCCTTTCTGTTTCACATTGTCGTCTTGAAATGCTTGCGCGAATCTGAACCGCCAGTCAGTCACTATCATCCAATGCCGGAACCCGAGGCGCCGTTGACTTGGGGCATGGCACCTGTACCACCGCCGCTCTTCTTTTTTTTTGGAAAAGCCATCATTATCACGGTTTCCTATAAATAGAGGAGTCCACCAACTGCATTTATTTCCCCCGATCCTGAACCCTTGCTCTCCTCCTTATTTCTCTCGCAACTTGTCGAGAACTCCCCCTGCTTCCGCCTTCTTTTCTCGTTCTCGCCAAATTTCCCTCAATCTCGCCTCCTTCCCAAAGGTCTCGCCTTCAACCCTGTAAACATGATGCCGGGCGAAAACGAGGGATGCTCCAATTGAGCGGAAGCATTTCAAAAGCATCAATTCTCCCTTTGCCACCTAACCATGGACGAGTACCAGCTGATCACTTCCCTCTATGTTCCCGCCGTCTTTGCCGCTAGAAACCCTGGAAACCATAACAGGGTGAACAACGTGGGAGAGGGGGAGCTCGTCATCCCCCTTGAGAACTTCGAGGTGGACTTCCGCCTCCCCCTCTAGCCAGAGATGCGCCAGGCCCTCTGGTACTATAGGGTGGTTCCTGTGTAACTTCATCCTAACTCGTTCACAATCCTGGTGGCATTTATCTGCTACATGCAATCCGAGAGGATCAAGTTCAGCCTCACTATCTTCCGGAAGCTATTCACCTTCAGCTCTAAGGGAGGGGTGGTCTTCTTCTCCGAGCAATTGCTTAAGAACACCGGTCTCGCCAACAAGCACCACCACTGGGGCGAGAAATTCGTCTTCGTTTTCGGCGACTTCGGCAATGGCCCTCTCACGCCCGTTAAATATGAGGATGTCGCTTGCAAGCCGCCCAACCTGGGGTCGCGCGAGAGCGCCCTTCTGGAGTTCTTCAGGATGAAGGAGTTCGACGTCCAATTTCTCAGGCGGGATGTTGATTCTCTCCCCGCCTTCCCTCCTAGCGAAGGTACAGTCTCGCCTTTAACTCGGTATTCCCGTTCTAAACTTTAACGCTGAGCATTGTCGCCTTTGCAGGAGAGCGAGAGATTCCCCTGCGCCAACCCTTTGCCGAGACTCAGGCTGTCGAGGGCCAGGCTGCGAGAGATCTGCTGGCTCTCGCGAAATCCGCGGCTCAAGCTTGTTAGGATAAGCCGGACCCACCTCCTTCGACCGGTGCTAGGAAGCGGAATCCCAGCACCTTTTCGTTCTGGCCGCTGAAAAGACCAAGGCCAAACGCCGCCTATAAAGGGAAATTCGTAGAGACTGCGCTCGTCCGACCTCTTGCACCAGGCCGGTCCTTTGAAGAGGTCCTGCAAGCGGCCAGCGAGTTGACCGCCCCGCCAGGGGTAGCACTGTGGCCCTGGCCAAGAACCCTCTAGCCGCAAGCGAGGCTGGTAGCGAGGGGGCAGCCTCCGAGACCTCCACTCAGTACCCACCCAAGGAGGTGCCAAAGGGGCACCAGATTTTGGTCTCAGCGTGAAGTGCCTTGACGCGAAAGGGAAACACCTACTGTAGTGGGACCCCGAGACCAACCAAGTCTCTGCCTCGACCCTTCTCCCCAACTGGGCGGAGCGCGACCAGGTCACCGGCGAGGCCTTCGCATTGGGCTACAACCTTTACAGTCGGGAGAATGTCGGCCTTTACGATCAAATACCCACACGGCTCCTGGACTTCGACTCCACCGGGGCCCTTATGCGTGGGTTCGAGCTTGCGCACATGTGCGCGTGCCGGAGCATCATCATCGTTCGTAACATTGGCAATATGCTTAAGGCGCGGGACCAGGCGGTGGCCCACGCGGAAGCGCTAAAGGCCGAGCTGGCAGATGCCCAACAACTTTTGTCCTTGTGCCCGGCGGAAGAGGTAAGCGAGACCTTTCCAATACATTCACTCTTGCCCCTATAATCCATAGCTCGTCATCTCTTCTATATTGATCAGTTTCTCCCTTACACAGGATTCAGCCCAGAGCGCGGTGCTTCGCGCGGAGCTGGCCGGGATAAGGTGCGAGAATGTCCTACTGAGGGACCAGATCCGACGCATGGAGGTGGCGGCGGCCGCGTTCACGCCTCCTCCTTCGCTGGATGAGAGGCTGAGGAGCCGACACTTCTCGGAGCACGATATCGACAAGCTTCTGCAGACCAACGCTCAAGCGACGGTCAGGCTGACCATTGAGACTTTGCGAGATGTGGGATGCTTGGACAAGGGTGGCAAGATCATTACCGCTCTCCAGCTCGTCCCCTGGCTTTTCGAGCCCATCCCGAAGCCCCCAGGCGCACCCGACTCCCCGCCCTCGGATGTCCTGAAATCTCCCACTGCTGCTGGCGAGACATTCGGGATGGGATCAGGCGAGAGCTCCTGCGGGAGCTCAAGCGAGAGCTCGAGTCGGTTCAGTGTGTCCCCCTTATGTTCCTTTCCCCACCCCCTTTCTTTTTCCTATAATGAGCAAGTTGCTCTCATTTTGTAATCACATTGGGGAATATATATATTACAAGTGTTTGTATTCAGTTTCCTCTTCTCATTATATACATATATTTTATATATTTTTTTTTCTTTTTTCATTGAAGCTGAATGTTTCTCAAGCACGCTCCCGCTGTGGCCCCCGGTCTCCCTAGGGTAATCTCCCTTAGCGATCAATAGATCCTATCGAGAGCTCAAGGCATAGACGTATCGTTTCCGATCTCTCCCGAGAACCATTTGGCGGGAGTGTTGTTCGCAGGCCCTTTAAGAGATGATCACCCCTCTATACCTTGCGCGAACGGGCGGAACTTTTCGTCTAGATCTTCCCACTGTCTGTCCAAGGATCCCTTGTCAAAAGGCCTTCCCGCCGGGAATTTATTTTGGCGAGACCTTTCCTGGCCGAGACCTCCTAGCCAAGACCTTTCCTGGCTGAGACCTCCCCTGGCCGAGACCTTTCCTTGCCGAGACCTCCCCTGGCCGAGACCTTTCCTGAACGAGACCTCCCCTGGCCTAGACATTTCCTGGATGAGACCTCCCTTGGCCGAGACCTTTCCTGGCCGAGACCTCCCCTGGCCGAGACCTTTCCTAGCCGAGACCTCCTCTGACCAAGTCCTCTCCTGCCTGAGGAGATCCTCAACCGCTTTGTTTTGCCTTCTGGGTGTGTCTCTTGTCTAGCCCATAACATCCAAGTGGAAGTATTTACAAGGACCAAACCTCCCCCCCCACAGGTTATCCTTTCGACCTGCTAGCTAGATGAGAGCCTGCGTAGCTTGTCTACCTTGGGCCAAGCGGAGCTCGGGGTATTGCTGAAGTTTTCACAAACAAGACATCTCCCCCACAGGCAAGCCTTCGGACCTGCTAGCTAGATGAGAGCCTGTGCAGCGGGTCTACCTGGTATCGAGCCGAGCTCGGGGTGTTTCTGAAGTTTCCACAAACATTACCTCTCCCCCACAGGCGAGCCTTCAGACCTGCCAGCTAGATGAGAGCATGTGCATCAGGTCTACCTGGGGCCGAGCCGAGCTCGGGGTATTGCCAAAGTTTCCACAAACAAGACCTCTCCCCCACAGGCGAGCCTTCGAACCTGCCAGCTAGATGAGAGCCTGTGCAGCAGGTCTACCTTAGGCCAAGCCGAGCTCGGGTTGTTGCTGAAGCTTTCACAAACAAGACCTCTCCCCTAAAGGCGAGCCTTCGGACCTTCAAGCTAGATGAGAGCTTACGCAACTGGTCTACCTGGGGTCGATCTGTGCTCGGGGTGTTGCTGATGTTTTCACAAACAAGACCTCTCCCCCACTGGCGAGCCTTCGGACCTGCCAGCTAGATGAGAGCCTGCGCAGCGAATCTACCTATGGCCGAGCCGAGCTTGGGGTATTGTTGAAGTTTCCACAAACAAGACCTCTCCCCCACAGGCGATCCTTTCGACCTGCCAGCTAGACGAGATCTTGCGCAACGGGTCTACCTGGGGCCGAGCTGACCTCGGGGTGTTGCTGAAGTTCTCACAAACAAGACCTCTCCCCCACAGGAGAGCCTTCGAACCTGCCAGCTAGATGAGAGCCTGCGCAGCGGGTCTACTTGGGGCAGAGTCGAGCTCGGGGTGTAGCTAATGTTTTCACAAACAAGACCACTCCCCCACAGGCAAGCCTTCAGACCTGCCATCTAGATGAGAGTCTACGCAGCGGGTCTACCTAGGGCCGAGCCGAGCTTGGGGTGTTGCTGAAGTTTTTACAAACAAGACCTATCCCCCACAGGAAATCCTTCGGACCTGCCAGCTAGATGAGAGCCTGCACAGCGGGTCTACCTGGGGACGAGCCGAGCTCGTGGTGTTACTGAAGGTTCCAAACCCTATTCTAATTTTAAGCTGAAAAAGTAGACAATGGATCAAAGTAAGGGATATATTATGATAGCACTCGAAAATATTAATACAATTACCTTCCCCCTCTTACGGGTAGAAGCGTTTTAGGTCATCGCCGCTCCAGGTGTGGCTCAAGGCCCTCCCCTCCACATCCTGGAGGTGGTAACCTCCTTTTCCAAGGACCCCCTTCACAATATAAGGCCCTTCCCATTTTGGGTTGAGCTTGCCCACAGGTACTGACCTTCCTGCCGCATCGACCTTTTTCAGCACTAGATCTCCTTTAGCGAACTGCTTGATCCTGATATGCTTATCGAAATACTTGTCCATCCGCCATTTGATCTCCTCTTGCCTGATAGTTGCGACATTTCACAGTTCCTCCACCATGTCTAGCGAGAGGCGTAACCCCTCCTAATTCTCCAACCTCAAAGTCTCATCTCCTTCTCCCGCGGTCGTGACCTGCGAGGACCGAACCTCGAACTCCACTGGTAGGAACGCCTCACACCCATGAGAAAGCTTAAAGGGGGTCTCGTCGGTGGCCGTGTTCGGGGTCATTCGCAAGGCCCAAAGGACTGAGGGGAGCTGCTCCACCCAATTCCTCCTCAAGTTCTCCACTTTTTTCTTGAGTAAGTTCACAATGATTTTATTTGCCGCTTCCACCTGGACGTTGCTCCGGGGGTGGTGGATAGAGGCAAATCTGAGGTATATCCCCAGTTGGGCGCAGAAGCTGATAAACTCTACACTGGCAAACAGGGGACCGTTATCTGTCCCTATCGCTTGGGGTAGCCCGTGCCTGCATATGATCTCCCCCCAGACGGAGTTCCTTATAACTTGTGAGGTGACCTTGGTCAATGCCTTGACTTCCAACCACTTCGAGAAGTAATCAACCATGACCAGGAGAATCCACCTCTGCCCACTGGCTGGAGGAAAAGGTCCGACTAGGTCCATTCTCCAGATGGCGAAAGGCCATTGTGTCGTAATGCTCCTAAGTCTTTGAGCGGGCAAGAGATGGATGGGGGCATATAGTTGACATTTTGGGCATCTCTTTGCGAATTCTGCTGGATCCTTCCTCAGGGTCTGCCAGAAGTACCCCTGCCTTACCACCCTTGCTTCCAACCTCCTTCCTCCCGAGTGGTTGCCGCACTCGCCGGAGTGTACCTCCCCAAGGATCCTTGAGATCTCTTATTCGGTTTCACATATCGCTAGGATCCCTGACAACATCTCGCGATGCAACCCTCCTTCCAACATTAGGTAGTGAGCTATCTTGCGCTTGAAGCTTTTTACATCCATAACCTCCTCTGTCAGCTTGCTAGTGGTCAGGAAGGTTACCAATGGGTCCACCCACGAGGGTCGCCGAACTACCTCCATCAACTCCCCTTCCTCGATCGCTAGCCGAAATAGTTCGGAGAGGGTCCCACCTCTCCGAGGTCCAAACTTTGCCAATCGATCGGCGGTTGCGCTCTCCTCCCTGAGGACATGCTGGATTGAGAACGATCGAAACCCTCTGATGATCTCCTTTACCTTGGATAAGTACTTTACGAGGGTAGGCTCCCGAGTTTCAAACTCCCCTCGGATCTGCGATGCTACCACCATCGAGTATGTGATTTCCTCCACATCCTGGATCTCAATCTCCTTTGCCAAACGAAGGCCGTCTATCACAGCCTCGTACTCTGCTTGGTTATTGGTCACTGGAAAGTGGTAGGCCACCTCCTACTCTATAGCGACCCCCTGTGGGCTTATCAACACCACTCCTCCCCCAAGGGAATGTGAAAGTGAGGGTAAGATCTATCTTCACTCTAGAGGGTGGGTGAATAGAGTATTTTAAAATAATTTACAATTAAAACTGTAAAGCAGTGGAAGACTTGATTTACTCATATGTGTAATATGCTAGCAGAAAAGTAAACACTAAAGCAGGAAGAAAACAGAAACACACAGCACACAGCAAAGCAAAAAAGCACAGCAAGCCAGATGATATAAGGAGCTATAGTGGTTCCCCAACAACCTGGGTACATCCACTCTTCTACCACCCTAGGTAGGAATCCACTACAGGAATAGTTGATCAAGTGTCCTGGGCACCAATGAGCTTTTGATAAGGTGCTCAAAAACCAAAACTAGATTTTTTGATAAGGTGTCTTGCCACCACTGAGTTTTGACAAGGTCTCAGAAACCAGCCACAAAACTTTTGAAGGGAGTTTTGAGAAACCCTTTTACAGGAGAGAAAGGAAAAAAGAAAATGAGATGAGTTGTTCTTCTCTGTCAACAATCTGAGATAAGAAAGGTGGAAGATGTTGTCAAAGCTCCCCCTGAGATCTGTAAGGGTTCAGGAAGATGAGCTTTGCTTAGAGTGATAGGTCTTCAGTTGCTTCAGATCTCCAGCAATAGATGATTTCAGCAGATGCTAAAATGTGTGATGTCTGGAGTCCTTGATAATGAAGCTTTTGAACACTTGAATCTTGAAGGAGTAGAAAGGCAGATGATCTCCTTCACAATGATGTTCCTTGTGTTCTTGAAGAATTCTGACTCAGTAATTCTGTAAGCTTTTGTCTACTGAATCTATTCTCAGAAGATGAATTATTGATGAGTGAATTTCTTGTTCTCTCTTCTGTATATCTTTTTCAAATCTTGTATGTGTTCTCTATTGAAAATCATCCTCTAAGGAGTCTATCAGATTCTGACTTTTTGATAGCCGTTATTCAGTCATAAATGACTTACATAATTGACAACTGTCTCTGGGGAAAGCCCTAAGTAACATTCCAATTATTATTCCTTGAAACTTGCTCCAGATTGCTTGAAACGGCTACAGAATCTTTTGTCATAAATGCTGAAAATAAATCTGAATGAATTCCATAACTGTCCTGAATTTGAATCCTGAAAATGTCGACCTCTCAGAAAAATCGTCGACCTGAGCTCAGCTATCGTCGACCTGAGCTCAGAGATTGGATTTATACTAGAGATAGAAAACGTCGACCTGAGCTCTACGATCGTCGACCTGAGCTCAACGACTTGGAAAACAGCTAGAGACAGAGCGTCGATCTGAGCTCGAAGATCGTCGAACGGAGTTCAATGCCTCATTGAACTGAGCTCAGAGATCGTCGACCTGAGTTCGACGTTTCGTCGACCTGAGCTCGACGAGAATTATCTTTGTCTCAGCACTTGAATCCTGATCTTTAGAAGGTCTGGAGGGCAGCTTTCAAACCTAAGTTCTAACCCTAAGACTCATTCTAATTGACCTATCATACTATACAGTAAGGTCAAAACAAAATCCTTATCACATAGTGATCCTTACCCAAATTATTAAAAGGGTGTTCCAACAGAATGCTTCCCCGAGGCCCCATTAACCATCATCTTCCACGATCCCTGTGGCTGTGGCTCCCCTTCCCCGAATTCAATAACATAGTACTCCAGAAAATCTGCCACCATTTGCGCCTTGATGGAGAGTCTTGGAATGAAAGAGATGTCGAACTCACTTAGTTCGATGGACCACTTGGCAAGCCTTACTGAGTGCTCTACCCCTTCAAAGATCCTGCGAAGAGGATGGTCGGTCACCACCTTAATCGAGTGCGCTTGGAAATATGGTTGAAGCTTCCTTGCCGAGATGATTGGAGCATATGATAGATTTTACAGGATGGGGTAACGGAGCTCTGCCTTCTTCAAAATCCGGCTCACGTAATAGATAGGTAGCTGCTTCTTCCCCACTTCCCTGACAAGAATAGAGCTCACGGCCTCCACTCCTACCCATAGATACAAGGCCAGGTCCTCTCCTTCTTTCGGGCTTTGAAGTAAGGAGCCTGGGAGAGCTGTCTCTTTAGCCCTTGGAAGGCCTCTTCACATTAGGAGGTCCACTAAAACCTTTGGTTACCCCTCAACACCTTGAAGAATGATGAACACTTATCCCCTGATCTGGAGAGAACTTGCTTAGCCCGGCAAACTTGCCTGTCAAGCGCTGGACCTCCTTGGCATCGCGAGGTGATTCCAAGTCTAGGATGGCCTTTACCTTATCTGGATTGGCTCTACCCCTGCTGGAGTCAGGAGATGCCCAAGGAACTTCCTGCAGCTGGCCCCAAAGACACACTTCAAAGGGTTAAGCCTCATCTTGAATCTACGCAGGGTGGCGAACGTCTCTTCTAGGTCTCGTAGGTGTGATTCTACACACTTGCTTTTGACCATGAGGTCGTCGACATAGACCTCCAAGTACCTCCCCCTTTTCCCATGGAAGACTCGATCCATCATGCGTTGGTATGTGGCCCCTGTGTTTTTCAACCCAAAGGGCATCATCTTATAACATAAGCACCCCTCCCCAGTGATGAAGGAGACATCCTTGACATCGGGATGGTGCATCCGGATCTGGTGATAACCTGAAAAAGCATCCAAAAAACTCATAATAGAAAAATCGATGGCTGAATCAACCAGCGCGTCGATTCGAGGCAAGGGGTAGCAATCCTAAGGGCATGATTTATTTAATAAAGAGAAATCAGTACACATTCGCCAGTTCCCACCCCCTTTTTTAACCATTACCACATTGGAGATCCAGCTTGGATACTGGATCACTGAGATGAAGCCGGCTTCTAGGAGCTTCCTGACCTCCTCGCGGATAGGCTCCTCCAGCTTGGTGGCGATGGCCCTCATCTTCTGGTGTATGGGGCGAGTCCGGGGGTCCAGGTTCAGGCGATGGCTAGCCACATCCGTGTCAATGCCTGGCATGTCCACTGCGCTCCAAGCAAAGACGTCGACATTGCTTTGGATGCAAGCTCTCACTCGCTCCTGGTCCTCGGGACTTAAGCCCCCGCTAACTCGAACCCTCCGCACCTATCCTGTGTTGGTGAAGACCTCCATCCCTACCACTTCTTCGGCCAGCTCCAGCCGTGACTGCTCCCAGCCGACCCTTGTTCTTCTTCTAGCTCCAACTCCTCCTCCCTTCCTACTTCAACCTCCGCCGCCTCCTTCATCCTCTCCTGCTCAACTCCTGCTACACGCTTCTCCTATACCTCCATTGCCTCCTCCAGGCTCTCCTGCTGTTGCTCGACTTCCACGCCCCTTAGGACCTCCAATTTAACTTCTCTCTACTCCTCTGTGCTCTCCTTCCTCGCCTCCACAAGGCTCACCTCCTCTTCTCCGACATCCTTATCCTGCTCTTCCATCTCCCTTTACAGCTCTTCTTCCTCGACCATCCAAGACACGGTGTTGACTGCCGTCACGTAGCACTGCCTCACCACCTTAAGGTCCCCCCTAATCCTTACCTGCACCCCTATGTTGAAGTTGGTGACCGAGCAGTCTGGCGGTTTGGCTTGGCAGGTTGATGACCGTGTGGTCTGGCGGTTTCCCTTCAGCGGTTTGGTTGCTGTGTGTTACTGTCTGAGGTCCTTGCTTCTGTTCGCGCGAGCTGTCTTCTAGCCGCTAGACTTCTTTCCCTTTTCTTGGTTCTGCGGCTTGGTCGTGGCTTTTCTGGACACTGGTGTTTGACATCGTGACCGCTGCAGCTCTTCTTCTTCCTAACCGCGCGGCTTATTTGCTAACCGCACGGCTTCCCGTTGTTGCTTCTATGGCTCTTTCTGATGCTTCTACTGCCACCACACATGTCGCCAATCCGGCTCCGTCTCTTCCTCCTACTCCTTCCGGGAACCTTGGCACCGTTTCCAAGCTTGTCGGCCCCAACTACCCGGATTGGAGCATCTATTTCATCTTTCTCCTTCGCTCGTAACGCAAACGCCTCCATCTCGTTGATGATCCTCCTCCTACCACTTCACCTCTCTTTGATGACTGGGATGCGAGTGACGCTCTTGTGTGTACTTGGCTCGCTAATAGCCTATCTGATGAGTGCCTTCCCGTCATCCATCATGATGAGACGGTCAAAGCCGCTTGGCTTAATCTTGCCGCTCTGTACACTAAGGGGGCTCAGACGTCCCGCATCTATACGTTGTATGCAGACCTCTTTGCCCATCCTACCTTATCTCCTGCTGCTTCCTACCAACAGGTTAAGGCTCTTGGGTTTGAGATTCTTCAGAATCGCCCCTTTTTTGCGGATTTGGCTCAACAACACAAGCACTTCCAGGAGCTTCTGGTTGTGTGTTATCTGCTCCGGCTTCCTGATACTTATGACATGATCCGCCAGCAAATTCTGGGTGAGGCAGAATATCCTACCTTAGATGCCACCACTGCCCGCATCGCCGCTGTCACCTCTCTCCTACAGCGCCCGCTTCTGCCCGCTCCTCCACCACCGGACAACTATGCTTATCAAACTTAGCGGAGTGGCTCTGGTATCCGCAGTCACCAGTCTGGCAGACGTGCTCCTTCCCGCTACCTCTGCTCTCACTGTGGACGCACCAGACATACTATAGAACGCTGCTGGACGAAGCTTCCCCATCTTCGCCCCTCCGGTGACTCTTCCGCCTCCTCTTCCAAGACGTCTACCTCCGTGGTCACATCATCAGGTAGTGCCCATGTGGTGACAGAAGGTAAATGGCTTATCGACTCTGGTGCGACTAATCACATGACGGGCAATCCTCAGTGCTTCTCTCTCCTCGAACAGCATGATCGGTTGCCCCTGGTCCTTGTTGCAGACGGTTCTCCCTCCCTGGTTCATGGGTCGGGAGCGGTTCATGTTACTCTATCCCTTCTCCTAGCGTACACTCTCTATGTGCCCAAGTTTCCGTGCAATTTATTGTCGGTTACCTCTTTATGCAAGCAGCTTCAGTGTTCTGTGACGTTTACTCCGACTTCTTGTTCTTTTCAGGATCCGAGCTCCCAACGGACGATTGCTACTAGGACTGAGAGAGACGACCTCTACTTCTTCGACAACATTTCCGCCTTGTCTGCCTTCTCATCTTCTTGTACGGATCTTCTCAAGTGGTATCTCCGCCTCGGTCATCCTCCACCGTGGCTTCTACATCAGCTTCTGCCCCACCTCCCTCCCTCCAGTACTCTTCTCAACTGTGATGCTTGTTAACTGGGTAAGCATCATTGTTCCTCCTTCCCACCGAAGCACAGTCGATGCTCTACTCGTCTGTTTGATCTTGTCCACTCCAATGTCTTAGGACCTGCTCCTACCCTCACCATTGGTCGGGGTAGTTCTTATTTTGTAACCTTTATTGATGATTTTTCTAGATGTACTTGGGGGTATCTCTTACGAGATCGCTCTGAACTTTTCGATGCATGGCTCTCTTTTTATCAGTTAATTAAAACTTAGTTTGGTTTTTGTATTAAAACCTTTCGCTCCGACAATGCTAGAGAATATTTGAGTCATGCTTTTACCTCTTTTTGTGTGCAACATGGCATTATTCATCAGACTAGCTGTGTTTATACCTCCCAGCAAAATGGGGTGGCGGAACGCAAAAACCATCACCTCCTCGATGTCGCTCGCACATTGATGACCCAGATGCATGTTCCTCGCTCATATTAGGGTTATGCTGTTCTACTTGCCTGCTACCTCATCAATTGCATTCCCTCCATAGTTCTCCACGGGAAAACCCCATTTTCAATTCCTTATCCGGGCAAGGAGCCTTTTCCTCTCCCTCTCTGAATCTTTGGGTGCACGGCATTTGTGCATGCCCCATCTGCCACCCGTGATAAGATATCTCCTCGCTCCACTAAATGTGTCTTTCTAGGGTACTCCACCACTCAGAAAGGCTATTGTTGCTTTGACCCCATTCTTCATAAGCAGTTCGTCTCCACTGACGTTACTTTCTTCGAGAATGTCTCCTACTTCTCGGATGACTCCTCTCCTCTTCCCACAGCTTCTGATTCTCCTTCTATTCCCTTCGTTCCCTTGTCTCCTACTATGATATCAACCCCTACACCATCTCCGTCCACCCCTCTCCCTCCGCCTATCTCTCCCACTTCTCCGCCACTGTCTCCCTAATATCCACCGTCGTCGCTCTCTCCTCCCGGGCCAGCTATCTCTACCACGGATGCTCCGGATGCCGACGGACCCGCTGATCTGGATCTTCCTGTATCTCTTCGTAAAGGGGTGCGGACGTGTACCCTACACCCCCTTGCCGCTGTTGTTTCATATGATCGTCTTACCTCTTCTCGCAGGGCCTTTGCGCTGGCTATCTCTGCCACTACCACACCTCATTCCTACCAGGAGGCCCAAGCTATTCCTCACTGGAAGATGGCCATGGATGAGGAAATGGCGACCCTAACGGAGCGGGGTACGTGGACTCTTGTTCCTCCTCCCTTTGGTACTGATGTTGTTGGCTGTCGCTGGGTCTTTGTGGTCAAATTTGGCCCGGACGGCACTGTGGATCGTTATAAGGCTCGCCTTGTTGCTAAGGGCTTTACTAAGACATATGAGGTTGATTACTTTGACACCTTCTCTCCCGTGGCTCGTCTCAGCACTATACGGGTCCTTCTCTCTATGGCGGTCAATAGAGATTGGCCGATTTCCCAGATGGATGTCAAGAATGTATTTCTTTATGGTGATCTTCAGGAGGCTGTCTACATGGAGAAACCTCCTGGGTATGTTTCTCAGGGGGAGACACGAGTATGCCGGCTGCATAAGGCAATCTATGGCCTCAAGCAGAGCCCTCGAGCTTGGTTTGACAAGTTCAGTGGCATCGTGGCAGCCGTTGGTTTTGCGCGAAGCTCTGCTGATCACTCATTATTTATTCGCAAGACCTCCTCGGGACTGGTGGTTCTTGCTGTGTACGTCGATGATATTATTCTCACTGGCGATGACCAGGAAGGGGTAGCCTTGACAAAGCGGCATCTTCATCAACATCTGGTCACGAAAGATATGGGCTCTCCAAAGTACTTTCTGGGGATCGAAATCTCTCGGAAGCCCAACTCCTTAGTCCTATCCCAGCATAAGTATGCCCTTGATCTGTTAAAATATGCAGGATTGACTGGAGCCAAACCTGCCTGATGCCCCATGGCAATTGGAGAAGACAAAACCTGGACAGATGATTCGCCTCTTCTTTCAGATACTATGCGGTACAGGCATCTAGTTGGAAAGCTCATATATCTCACAGTGACCAGGCCCGACATTTCCTATGTTGTGGGCAAGGTGAGTCAATTCATGCAAGCACCGAGGGAGTGCCATCTACCGTCCGCCTTGCGGATCTTGGAGTTTGTCAAAGCAGCGCCTGGGAAAGGATTACTCTTTCAGAAGAATGGTCATCTGAGGGTTGAAGCATACTCAGATGCGAGTTACGCTGATGACAAAGGGGATTGCAAGTCTACCTCCGGTTTCTGCACCTTTGTTGGGGGAAATCTGGTAAGCTGGAAAAGCAAGAAGCAGTCTGTCGTTTCCAGGTCCAGTACCGAAGCAGAGTATCAGAGTATGGCATCGACCACTTGTGAGTTAAAATGGCTACGGGCTCTCATGCTGGATTTAGGAGAGGTCTACAACCATCCTCTACCTATGTTCTGTGACAACAAGGCGGCTATATACATCTCCAAAAATCTAGTCTTCCATGAAAGAACCAAGCACATTGAGGTCGACTGTCATTTCATTCGTGAAGAGATTTTGAAGGAACAAATTTACACTCCCTTCGTCACTTCTGATAAAGAGCTGGCTGACATCTTCACCAAGCCAGTATCCTCCTCGTTTCTTCATATTTGTGACAAGTTGGGCCTGATCAATATATATGCTCCAGCTTGAGGGGGATGTTGAAGTTGGTGACCGGGCGGTCTAGCAGTCTGGCTTGGCGGGTTGATGACCGTGCGGTCTGGCGGTTTTCCTTCAGCGGTTTGGTTGATGTGTGTTGCTATTTGAGGTCCAAGCGGTTTAGCGATTTGTCTCTGGCGACTTAGAGACCGGGCGGTCTGGCAGTCTCCCATGGCGATCTCTCTCTCTCTCTGGTAGTAGCCGAGCAGTTAGTCCTTCTATCTAACCGCGCGGCTTGTGCGGTTTGTGTCTGTATAGTCCGCTTTTATCCTGTAATTTTTTAGTCCCACATCTCTTATTTGTTTTCACTCATCTCTCCTCCATTCTATATAAGGGAGGTCATACCTTTGTAATAGACATATTTTTGGGATAATAAAGTTTCAGTTATACCACTTCCGGTTTGTTTTTGTTTGTTTCTAACACCCTCCATTGTTGAACTTAAGACATTGAGGAAATGAGGAGGGGACGCAGTGAAAGGCACTGATGTGGGGATGCCCAAATATGGCATTGTAGCTGCTCGGGGCATCCACGATCACGAACCTACAGTTCTGTGACACGCCTCCCAACTTCACGTGCAGCCCTACTACCCCTTCTACTTCCTTCCTCTCTCCTGAAAACCCAAACAACGGTCCATCTAAAGCCAGGACACTCTTCCCCTCAACCTTCATCTCGTCAAAAGCCTTCTTAAAGATCACATGCACAGAGCTCCCGTTATACACCAGTATCCTGGAGACCGTGAAGTTCTCCACTGTCGTCTGAATCACGAGGGCATCGCAGAATGGATCCTCGAAGCCCGACATGTCTGTTGATGAAAAGGTGATTTTTTTCATCTAGGGGGGAGCCCGGGAGGTCGAGGCGACCCCCCTTCGGAACATGGTCTAGAGGCTACCCTTGCGAGTTGCCTCAATTCCCACTCCTCCGTTGATCACCCTGATCCCTCCTCGGGTTCCCACATCTGCTCTATCCTCACACCTATCTTCTCCCTCTCCCTCCTGGACTTCCATAATCCTTACCGGCGGATCCTGCCTCCCCATTCCTCTGGCTTCTCTCATCTCTAAGAACTCTGGGCAGGTGGCCATTGCGTGACCTTCCTCCTGGTGGAAGTCATAGAAGGGAAACGCCACGCTTCCCCCTCTTCCTTCTCTAGCTCCCCTTCTTCCGTCTCCTCAGACTCTTCTTCCTCCTCTTCATCTACCAACCTCCATTGTTCCTTGCAGCGGCGGGAAGTGACCCCTCGGTCCCTGCCTCCATGTCGGCTGATCGAACCTTCTCGGCTCCTGGAGGTTGTCTCTTCCGTGGAAGCCTCCTCCTTGGCCCTGAGAACGACCCTCCTGAGGCCTCCAACCTAACTGGTTGTTCGGCTCCCGGGCCCCCCATCCCTTATGCTGCCCCTGCCCTCGGGTTTATTTCATTCTCCTCTCTTCTCTCAGCTCCCTTGGCTCCCTCTGCTCCCTCTGCTCCATCTGTTTTCCTGCTGCAAGTTCCTTCACATCGTCCTCCGCCAATCGGGCCAACTTCCTGGCGAAAGCTAAATGGGCTCTTTCAAAATCTATCTCCTTCGCCACCCTCTCCATGAGCTCCTCAAAAGAGAGGGGAGGCACTCTCTTCAACTCCATGCTAAAGAAGCCTAGTCTCAGCCCCAGGGTAAAGGCAAGAATCAGTGCGTATACTGGGACCTCCTGGACTAGGAGGATCTCTTCCTGAAACCTGTCAACGTAATGACCCAGCGTCTCATCGTTCTTCTGTCTTACTGCAAATAGGCACTCTGCCTCCTTCTTCCGCCTCTTTGACGTCGAAAACCTCAACAGGAACCCTCAACGTAGGTCCTCAAAGCTATAGATCGAGCTCGCCGACAACTGATGAAACCAGTCCCGAGCCTTTTCCTTCAACGTGATGGAAAACAACCGACACTTGAAGGCATCCGTCATCTGTCTTATTGAAACCACGTCTTCAAACCAATGTACGTGTTATATAGGGTCGTCTTTTCCCGAGTAGTAGGACATGTCGGGCTCTCGGAACCCCTCCGACACCGGAGCCGAGATGATGAGCTAGCTGAAAGGGCTCTCGCTGCTTGTCTAGTGAGAGGGCCCGTCTCACTGCCTAGGCTGGCTTGCCCGATCCGCGGGACCGTGTCCAGGGAAGAGCTTTCGCACTACCGCCTCCCTCTCGTCCATCTCTACCGGGACCTCCTTCCAAGGGTGCTGTCCTGGGAAGAGCTCTCGCGCGGCCACATCCCTCTCGCCGACCTCTACCGGGACAGTTTTCCAGGGGCGCTTCCCAAGGGCATTCTCGCCCAAAAGCAGGACCACCTCCACCGGAACCTGAGGTGTCGCCCACTCCCTCCTCGCCGAGGAGGCCAAGCTGATTGTCTGTAAGACATCTCGCCTGAAATCATCCAGCATCTTCCTCGTTGCTTCCTCTCCCCGGGTGGGGGAACCTCCTGAGCCAGACCCTTCACCATCACCTCCAGTCATGGGACCAAACTCAAGGCTTTCTTGTATCGGCTGCCTTCCATGCTCACCGCACCAGAACTGTTGAAGCCAAAAATGACCTCAACGAGAGTTCAAAAAACCGGGGTGCAACCAACACCTACTCCTCTCAAGCCTCGACCCTCGACTGGTTACAAAGGACCTAGAACTGACCCTAAAGCCTCACCGGGGAGGTCCTACCTCACACCCGGAAGATCTCTGAGAGCTTCCCCTCCAAAGCCAAAAGCTGGGTTAGGAGCTCCTAAGAAAGCACTAGAGAGTTAGAGAATAATGAAAGCCTGCCTTTTAAGGAGCCCTTGTGGGTCTTTTTATAGCCTTTTGCTGACCTGAAATTACTGAAATACCCATGGTTGGCCTGCCAATAGCCAAATCCTGTTGTTTATAAAATACTAAATGCAACCCCTTGGGTATGTTGGTAATTCTACCCGAGGAAAATTAAGTAATTTTACCCTAGGCCCTGGGCCCCACTCGACGAGAACCTTGAGCCGAGAACCTTCCTGCCTTACACAAACCGCGGCGCAAACCCTGGGCCGAGAACCTTCCACCTCCACTCAACGCGGCCCTGAGTGGACTCGATGCCTTCTCTCCTGCCTCTGGTCATTGGTGGCTCTTGGCTGAGGCTTGGCGCGAACGATCTCGCCCGCTCGTAAGCGGGAGCTCTACCAAAGCGCAAGCGATTCCAGTCTGAAGCCCGCAGCTAGCCTGAAGCTACCCAATCCTGACTGTTGGTGCCTCTGGGTTCCCTCCAACGAATATGGGGTTATACACAAAGAAATATTTAGGGTTTTTACTGATTCAAAAAGTTACAGTTGGACTTCATCTTCCTCACCATTGCTGTAGAGAAATAGCTTGAAGTCTTCCATATAGAACCAAAAGTTTAGTTATCTGGTGCTATCTTCACCTGCACCAGCATGTTCAGAAGGTCTTCCTTCTGAGGGAGAAGTAGAAACTGAGAATAAGTTTCTACAAATCAAGTTGCTTCTCAGTTCAACAAACTCAAATCTGATTATCTACTTCTGAAGCTGAGGAGAAGAAAGAACAAGTAGTTGATTTCGTCCAGGGAAGGAAAAAGAAGCAGAGCAGTTCACTTCTAGTTACTTCCAGCTCAAGATTCTTGTTGCTGTAAAGAAATTTAGAGCTAAGTTAACTCAGTTCAAGGAGTTATAATAAAAAATTTCTCTATGATAAACATAAATTTATTTCACTCCAGTAGGATCCTTTGGATCTGAGTTGTAGGGCTCACTAAGCCTGAGGTAGGGCAAATTTGCCTGAGTTATAGCTGTAGGATCCGGTTTAGATTTGAGGTAGGTGGTCAATTGATCACTGAGCTGTAGGAGAGGATTACTCTCTGAGAGTAGGTCCTTTGGTTCATAGGTAGGATCCCTAGTGGATCTAAGATAGGGTTGTCCTCCCAGCCTGAGTGTAGGGCCTTTGGCTTGGGGTAGGTGATCAGCTGATCACTAAGTTGTAGGCCCTTGTGACTGAGTTGTAAGTCTCTGAGGAGACTGAGAGATCCTGAGGGATCTGAGGTGTAAGCTCTTTGGAGCAGTGACTTGGAGAAGTGCATTGACTAACAGGAAGTTGGCAAGGTGGGAGGAGAGTGGATGTACCCAAATGTTGGGGAACCACTATAAATCTTTGTGTGCTTTTTTGTGGTGTTTTATTTGTGCAGGTACTTGAAAGCTTAGCATAACCAACTCACTAAGTACTAAGGAAGATAAGATTAAAATCTAATAATATAAAAGAGTTAAACCATTCACCCCTAGGTTGTAAGCTATCTTGAAAATAAAGACTTTCTTGTGGTATCAGAGGGAGGTTACTCAAAAATGATCTAACCATCTAAGTGATTCTCCAAGGTAGCTATAGACACCCCTTATGGGTTCAGGAGTGAACTACATGGAGCTAGGTGTCATGAAGCTTCCTATCTGTAGGAAAGAAGGTTTTGGCATCTGGAAGGAAATGGTTAGACTCTTCATGGAAGCAACTGACCCTAGAATCTTTATAACAGTAAAGGAAGGACCTTTCATCCCTATGAAAGTGTCTGTTCTGGATGCAAATGTCCAAACACCCAAGACTTATGCTGAGATGACAAAGGATGATTTCATTCTTGCCACCATGGACAAGAGGGCTCAGAATATCATTGTCAGTGCAATTGAGGATTCTACCTGTCAGAATCTGATTCACTGCACAAATACAAAGGAAATGTAGGACACTCTGGTGATCTACATGGAAGGCACAAAGGAAGTCAGGGATGATAGAAAGTCCATGGTTAACAAGGTGTATGAAGCTTTCAAACAGTCCAAGGGAGAAGACATAGCCACCAGCTATGAAAAATTCTTTAGGATTGTAAATGAACTAAGGACCTATGGAAGGATCTTCAGTCATTATGAGCTAAATGATAAGTTCCTTAGGTCTCTCACTAGAGACTGGGACACAAAAATATGTGCCATCAGAGAAGTGGCCAAGCTGGGTGAAACTCCACCCCACAGCCTATTTGGAAAAATGCTCTCATATGAGATGCAGTTAACTGTCAGGAAAGAGGAAGAGACCAACTGCAAGTCTTTGTCCAATGAGAAGTATGTGGCCTTCAAATCTGAAGCCACAAGGAAAAGTAGGAGGAAGACCCCTTCTCCTCCAAGAAGACCAATAGATTCAGACTGCTCTGAATTAGAAGCATCAGACAACAAGATGTCTGATGAGGACTTTGTTGTCTTCTCTAGGCAGCTCCATAGGTTGATGAAGAAGAAGCACTGGCAGAGCAGGCCCTCCTCCTCAGCACATCACTGGAACAAATCCTCCAAGGAGGACAGGTATGGATCTAAACCCAGTAAACAGAATTTCACTAATATTATTTGTTACTACTGCAGCAAGCCAGGGCATGTCACTGCTGATTTCCTGGTGAAGTGAAGGGAGGATAGTGAGAAGAAATCAGAAAAGTCCTTTGTGGCTATGAAAGAGAAAAGTTGGACAGACTCATCATCATCTGAGTCTGAAGAAGAGGAAGCCTACATTGGGCTAGTTGTTGCTGCTTTTAAAGATAAAGTTGTTATAGTAGGAGAAATCTATCCTCTAGTGAGGATAGGAATCAGGGCCCCTCTAACACTATCAAATAGTGACTCAGAGGTGAATGAAGATGCCCACGGATGTAGAGGACTGATGGCAATGACTGATGAAGAGGGCAGCCAGGATTAGCCTGGTCAAAATAAGGTACATTCCCTATCCAGTTCTGTGTCTGGGTATGAGACTAGTCCTTGTACAGAAGTCTCTTCATATAATGGTGAAGATGATTCTTGCTTAGAAGGTGATTTCAATCAACTGATTTACAGATATGCTAAACTTATTGATGTCTTTAAAAAGTGCATTAAGTTGACTAATAAATAGGCTAAGGATATTTTATCTCTTCAGCCAGATGCTTCCCAGCTTGCTGAAATAGCCTCTGTGCTGAATCAGACCACGAGGGAACTCAGTCAGCTAAAAACCATTTCAGGCATCCATATGGAGTCTATATAGAGCAAGAATAGTCTCATTAAAGATCTTTAGGAAAATATCCAGAGGGAGAAAGGTATTGTGGCCAGTTTCTCTCAGCCCAATACAGTATTGCCCTTGATAGACTCCTTCTCCTCACAAAAGGATAAGAAGGGGTTGGGCTTGAAGGGTAACACAAGACCAGCCCATCTCAAAGGGAAAGGGAAAGTTTCAGTTATGCCCATGGCTTCTAGGCCACCTATCCCATTCAAGAGGGTGGTATTCCCTTCAAATTGGTATGACCAGGAAAGTATTTATGATCATTTTATTAATGGTGCTTCCACAAGTGGAACAAAAGATGTTCTCATCCATTGTGGAAGGGATTGAAGGGTAAGTGCCTTTAAGACTGCCCATGAAGAAATTCAAATGGCCCATCATGGACCATTTGTTTTTGGTGCTACAACCCCCCCTCTAAAAAATGTAGCTGCAACCAATTTTCAGAACCTATTAGCACATAATCTGACTAATGGTAAGTTTGTTAACTTACCTAATATGGTTGTTTCTAATGACCTCAAGAGCATGTAGTCTGAAAAGAAATATGTTGCTGATGGGATTCAAAATAGGCCACACAAGCTTGCAAGCAGACTAGCCTTCAGTCAAATCCTTGCTAAAAGGAATCAGAAAATTACTGTTGCACCTCCCCCTTCTGTAAAGACAACATTCAAACCAACTGTAAGGCCTACATAGAATAGAAGATACACCATTCATGATTGTTGGTACTGTGGAGGTAGGCCATTATGACATTGACTGCTGGCACAATCCTAATGTGGCCAAAGCTAGAGTTAGTCCACCAGTCAAAAAACCTACTGGTGGACATGTTCAGTTATAAACTAATATGCACCTAGGACCCAATAGATATTGGGGCCCTAAGGTAAAGTAAACTGTATATTACAGGTTAGTCCAAGTGGCCATACCCGTATATAGTACTTGGACAGTGGTTGTTCCAGGCACATGACTGGGACAAGGAGCAACTTGAAGGAGTACACCCCAGTGAAAAATGGACCCAAGGTTATCTTTGGTGGTTCTGATAGAGGGGTAACAAGAGGCTATGGTAAGATCACCAATGACATAGTATCCATCACTATAGCGGCTTATGTTGAAGGGTTGCAACACATCCTTATAAGCATAAGCCAGCTCTCTGATCTTAGCTATATTATTGTCTTCCACAAGGATGATTGTTTGATTAGGAGATCAAGTGACCAAGAGGTCATATTAACAGGCACTATGAGTGGAAATGTTTACTGTTTAAACTTTCTATTTCTGGACTCAGACTCTCCTATTTGTCTTCTAGCAAATGAAAAAGTCTCATACTGTGTCCAGTGGCACAAGAGACTAGCTCACTTGAATTACAAGACTATTGGCAAGCTCTCTAGTCAAGAGCTAGTTTGGAATGGTCCAAATGTAAAATGCACCAAGGACAGCATTTGCTCTGCTTGCCAAAAGGGTAAGCAGACCAAAGATTCCTTCAAGGGCATTAGTTTCAAAGACTCTGTGAGGTGCTTATACCTCTTGCATATGGACCTATTTCGTCCTATTCTTGTTCATAGTCTAGGTAGGAAAGACTACACCCTTGTGGTGGTTGATGACAATTCCAAGTTTACTTGGGTGTTCTTTCTAAAGAAAAAGAATGAGACTCTTGACATCTTCATCAAGTTTGTCAAGCAAGTTCAAAATGAGTTTAATAGTTTTGTGGTCAAGATCAGGAGTGACCATGGAATTGAAATCAAGTCTGAAGGCATGACAGAGTTCTGTGAAGAGAAAGAGATTCATCAAGAATTTTCTTCTCCTAGAACTCCCCGGCAAAATGGGATTGTTGAGAGGAAAAACAGAACTCTCAGAGAAGCTGGAAGAACCTTATTGAGTGACACCTCTCTCCCAGAATATTTCTGGACTGAGGTAGTAAATACTACATGTCATGTCCTTAATAGGGCCTCTATCACTCTATCACTAAAAGCCACACGAAGACTCCCTATAAGATCTTGAAGGGCAAGAAACCAAATCTGGGCTATCTCATAATCTTTGGTAGTAAATGTTATGTGCTTCATAATGGAAAGTCCTATGTGACTAAGTTTGTTTCCAAGTCCTTTGATGAGATTTTTGTTGGGTACAACAATCATAGTAAAGCCTATAGGGCATACAACTTGAAAAGCCAAGTTGTAGAAGAGTCTGTGCATGTAGTCTTTGATGAGTCTAGCATGATTAACAGGGAGCTGTAGGGCCCCACTACCAGTACTGTAGGTTGTAACACCCCTATCCGCAAGCATCACACAGCCATTCGGCAATAGCACCCTTGTACTATCCACCGTCACATGACTTGGTACCCCAATGCGAGATACGAAATCCTCAGACAGAAAAGAATGTGAAGCACCCGTATCAAACAGGGCTCTCGCCAAATTATTCCGAATCAGGACAAAGCCTGCAGCACACACATCATGCACAAGCTATACACAACCAAAAACAATAGCACATAAGCAAGTAAGCTAAATCAACTCGTACCTGTGACGACGTCACTTTGCTTAATCGCTTCCTGTTGGCCAAGCTGATAGATTCGGGGCTGTGCTTGGGACGCAGAGGAATCAACCACCGCTTTGCCCTTCTCAGCATAAGACGTACCCGTCTTCTTTTCTCCTTTGGGCTGAACAACCCGACAGTCACGAGCGATATGCCCCACCCGGCCACAGTTATAGCATGTACGAGAATCCGGCCTTGATGTCGCCCCCGACACAACGGTCGTAGTCACTTGCCCAGACGGCTTGGACCTCTTGCCCCCTTTCTTCTGGTAAAACGATTTGCTCGAGCGAGGTGCTTGTGTAAGACCCCAACCTCAGAGATGATCGCGGGGCGATCAAACAGCACTTTTGGAGGCCTGAACAGGGGCACACGGCCAGGCACACGGCCGTGTGCCTACCCGTGTTCAGTGGTCTATTATGGTTTTGTGCAGTCTCGAGTCAGAGAAGGAAACGGCCTGAGACACACGGCCGTGTCTCAAGCCGTGTGTTGGGCACACGGCCTCGAACACGGCCGTGTTCGAAGCCGTGTTCATGAAGCCCGACGATCGTTCCTGAAGCTCTAGGTAACACGGCCCGTGGCACACGGCCGTGTCAGGACCCGTGTCGATCGGCGAATGAGCTACACGGCCAGGCACACGGCCGTGTGCCAACCCGTGTTCGGCCCAGGTTTTATTATTTTGGATCTAATCTCGGTCGTTCATTCCCTTGGATCTGGATCTGACGGTGGGGGCTGCTCCTGGGGGGTTATTAGCCGAGAAATGGGGGGAGAAACCCTCATTTCAACTTGAGTTTCTCTTTCTACATTCTAGAGAGAGGGGAGAGCTCCCTTGGTGGTGTGAGGCCAAAATCCGAGCGCCGGAGGAGGTTCGAAGCTCCAAATCACGATCCGAGCCCAGATCCGCGGAGGCGACGACGTTGCGAAGCTTTCTAGCCGCGTAGTTTGCGATGGCGCCGCGGAATAACGCAAGGGTAACGATTCTTTATCTTGGGCATGTGAAGCCCTCTTTTCCTTGCATAGGAAGCCCGCTCTCGCGAGTGAGCGAAGAGTTGGAGCGCTCCTTGGGGTAGATATGTGAAGTCCCCCTTGTGTAGAGTCCGTATGCGTAAACGGACATAGGCATTGTGTGTGAAGCCTATTCGGACGTGTTGGTCCGAATCGGTGATGTTGCATTGCATTTGAACCGGGCAAGACTCCGGATGTTTGGGTGTTTTCGGGTTTTTTTTTTCTACGTGGTAGATTGCATCAGGGAATCTTAGAGATTAACTCTAAGGTGCACCCGGAAAACTGGGCAAAAGAGGGTTTTGCCAACACGGAGGCCAGGGAGCCAACGTGAACATAACTGGGTTATGTGATTTTGTAGCGGAAACGAGACTCGGCGAGTCTTGACCTGCGCATATGGCTTAAATTGTCGTTGCGGTATGAGCACGGGTCAAGCGGAACCGTACCCGGTCTATGTCGTTCGGTAGGACCGTTGGCATGGACGAGGGTCTTCGGCGGTCTATGGCTTAAATTGTCGTGACCAAGGCTAAGGAGACAAATTGCTCATATGGATGACCGTCCTAGAGGCGGTGGTGGATCGGGAACGTCTATGGCTTGAATTGACGTGACGTTGGCCGGTTCGCCGAGAATGTGCCATGAGTGCACGGGGTGTGTGGCCGTGCGAGCCTACGCCTGTGGTGATGTGCAATTACCTTTTATAAATGCCTATACTAATAAAGTGCAGGGAAAGAGCATCCCCGCCCCGATTGTGGGGGCGGGATCGTTACAATTTGGTCAGCTTTGCTGACCGTTGCTATTGTTTGCCACCGGGCGGTGGTTTGTTGCTTGCAGGTGCTGCGGAGCCGAGCGGGAAATAGCGGGCTAAAGCCCTTGTTGCTGTGCCGGCCCTCGAAGGCCTAATTTGTTATGTTTTTCCCGTTCATTCATGTATGGCCGGCCTGCGAGCCGATGTATGAAAGACGCTATCTTGTTAAGCGAACACTTTTGTAAGGCCTTAAGGCCGTGAACTCTTTTGTGTATTTTCATGTTCGTCATTCCTTTGTGGTATTTATTACTAGTGGACATTCATGCCTATATGGGTTCTTTGTTTAACTTAAAAATGCTTCCGTTAGAATGCGTTGTGTAGGACGTTGTTGTTAAATTGGTTGGAATGGTTTTCCATATTCGTAACCTTCCGGTCTGTCCATAGTATATGGCGTCAGGCCCCGGCCGGACCTACTGCTATATGCTATGCGACGGATAGGGGTGTTACAAATTGGTATCAGACTACTGGTTTCGGTCTAACTTATTGGAATTCGCGGATGAATTCTTTTAAGGGGTGGTGAGCACGGTCACGTGCGTCATCGTTATAACATGAAAAAGAACCCATGAATGTCCACTTAGGAATGAAAATACACTTGTTGAGGAACCTGCGTGTTCCTTTAATTGCTGTTTGCAGTAGTGTTTGGTCGCTTATCGGTGTTTTTGCACGAATATAGGTGACCAGAAGTGGCGCTGGGTCGTCTGAACGGCCAGGTTCTGAGGCAAGCAGTGCGCCAAGCGATACGCCTGCAACACCTTTGTCTGCCGAGACCATTAGGTTGGTGGCGGAAGCGGTCATGGCAATGATTAATGCGCAGCCTGCAAGGCAGGTGCAGCAGCCTGCTCCTGCTGTGGAGCAAGTACCGCTTCAGACGGCAGAGCAAAGGAGGGTTGAGCAAGTTGTGTTGGAGCCAGAGTTGCCGCGGAGAGCAACTGAAAGACAACTGAAGCATGTCATGGGCTTTCATCCACCGGTGTTCACGGGGGCAGAAACCCCGACCCAAGCAGAGGATTGGCTCTCAAGGGTCAACAGGATGATGACTGCGACGGAAACTGAAGAGTGGCAGAAGACCACTATAGCGACGTTCCTTTTGGATGGGGACGCAAGACTGTGGTGGGAGGGCCTAGAGCTGCATCAGTTGAGGGGAAGGCCATTGGCCGAAGTCCCGATGGAGGATTTTGCGAGACTATTTATGGCTCGATACCTCCCCTCGGCGCAGAGGATCGCGCTAGAGAGCGAATTCCAGAAGTTGGTGCAGGGTGATAGCACCGTTGATGAATACCTCCACGAGTTTACTCGGTTGGGGAGATATGCCGGCGCTACCTTCGCAGACGAGGAGCGCAAGACGAGCCGCTTTTATGAAGGGCTAAGGGATGATTTGAGGTTGCTACTGTCGGGGCCCAAGGCGCAGGGTTTCATGACCCTGGTCAGTTCGGCCCGGTCCTTGGAGAAGGATATGAGAAACGTGCAAGCGAAGAAGGAGAGGGAATCTGGTGGCAAGAGATCAGAGTTCAAGGCGCCGACTACATCGAAGTCGGGCTACCGCAGATTCTCCAAGAAGTCTAGGACGTCGGGTCCAGCTCCTTCTGCAGGTGCCTCGGGGGCAACTACCAATCGAACCCCGGGCGCTTGTTTCACGTGTGGGAAGCCGGGGCACTTTGCCCGTGACTGCTGGAGTGGACGCTCAAAGTCCGAAAGGAAACAAGGAGCTACTTACGAGGAAAAGGGCAAAGCGGTGGAGTCGACCGCGTCCCACTATGCTCCGACTCAGCCTAGAGTCTACAACTTGGGCCAGCAGGAGGCCATCAAGCAAGCGGATGTGGTGACAGGTATGAGTTAATTTATGCAAGTTGACTTGAGAATACTATTACCTATTGCTTGTTAAGCTAATGTCTTTTGCTTAGGCTTTGTGGTAATTAGCGATAGTCCGGCACGGGCACTGTTCGACACTGGTGCTTCGCATTCTTTCTTGTCCGAACAGTTTATATCGCGTATCGGAGTCCCTTCTTCGATGGCGAAGGACAAGTTAGATGTGTTGCTACCGAATGGGTGCTCGATGCGTGCGGACAGAGTGTGCACCGTGAAGGTTCACATAGGGAGCCAAGAGTTCGACTTGCTAGCGTCATTATTGCCGTTAGTAGAGTTCGATGTTATCTTTGGAATGGATTGGCTGTCAGAGCAGAAGGCTTGGATCGATTGCGACCGTAAGGAGGTCAAGCTGGGTGTAGGGCGGGAGACTACTTTCGAGGGGCTTAAGGGGTCGAGCAAGACACTGATGTCTGCTCTTCAGGTGGTGAAGGCGGTTCGTGCTGGTGCAGAGCTGTTCTTCGCATTAGTGGAGGCCGCAAAGCCGAAGTCCACTTTGGATGAGATCCCCGTGGTATGCGAGTACCCAGATGTGTTCCCAGATAGCCTTCCTGGAGCCCCACCGCAGCGAGAGATTGATCTTACGATCGAGCTCATGCCGGGTGCCAAACCCGTGTCACGTGCTCCTTATAGGTTGGCGCCAAAGCAGATGGCGGAGTTGAAGGTTCAGCTGGAGGAGCTGATGGAGCAAGGTTATGTGCGTCCAAGTTCGTCGCCTTGGAGCGCACCGGTCCTCTTCGTTAAAAAGAAGGACGGTAGTATGCGGCTGTGCATTGACTACAGAGAATTGAATAAGGTGACGGAGAAGAACAAGTACCCGATCCCGAGGATTGATGATCTCTTTGATCAGTTAGTCGGATCGTCTGTATACTCCAAGTTGGACTTGAAGTCGGGGTACTATCAGCTGAGGATCAGGGAATGTGATATCCCAAAGACGGCGTTCAGTACGAGGTACGGGCATTTCGAGTTCACGGTCATGCCGTTTGGACTGACGAATGCGCCATCGGTATTTATGGATCTGATGAACCGGACGTTCAGAGATTTCCTGGATCGCTTTGTGATCGTCTTTATTGACGATATTTTGGTATACTCGCAGTGCGAAGAAGACCACTTCAAGCATTTGCATTTGGTGTTGGAGACTTTGAGGAGGAATGAGCTTTACGCAAAGTTCTCCAAGTGTGAGTTCTGGCTACCCTCGGTAGCGTTCCTTGGTCATATAGTGAGTGGGGAAGGTATAGCGGTGGATCCGGCGAAGATTGTTGCGATACGGGAGTGGCCTGCGTTATCTTCTATCGCGGAAGTCCGTAGTTTTCTCGGGCTTGCCGGATATTACAGGCGCTTCGTAGAGAACTTCTCGCGGGTAGCGTTACCTCTCACGAAGTCGACAAGGAAGGATCAGAAATTCTTGTGGACGCAAGAGTGCGTGCAAGCTTTTGAGGAGCTGAAGAGACGGTTGACCACGGCGCCAGTGCTCAGTTCGCCGAGTGGAACCGAGGGCTTTGAGGTGTATAGCGACGCTTCGAGTAGTGGTTTGGGCTGCGTGTTGTTGCAGCATGGTAGCGTGATAGCGTATGGATCGCGTCAGCTAAAGGTGCATGAAAGAAATTATCCGGTGCACGACTTAGAGTTGGCGGCCGTGATATTTGCACTGAAGTTGTGGAGGCACTACCTATACGGAGTAAGGGTCGACATATACACCAATCACAAGAGCCTAAAATACTTGTTGGATCAAAAGGATCTCAATATGAGGCAGAGGAGGTGGATGGAGTTCCTGGGGGACTACACTTTCAAGATACATTATGTACCCGGGAAGGGCAACGCAGTTGCGGATGCGCTGAGCCGCAGGGCTCCCGCCCAAGCCAACTGGTTGTCGGTGCATGATGAGCGGCTAGTACGGGAGTTGGAGAAGCTTGAGATCTGTTGCGTTGACAAGCAGTCGAGCGCCAAGGCAATGTTAAACTGGACAGAGGTGCAGTATGACCTGGCTGACCGGGTTCGGCAGGCATTGGAGTTGGATGACTCCATGAAGGAGCTTTTGGAGGCCGCTCTGGATGAGTCAAATTCCCAGTTCTCGGTAGAAGATGGGTTATTAAGGAAGGATCATCGTTTGTGCGTCCCAAGTGGGGGCAACCTCCGGGCGGAGTTGATGTACGAGGCTCATCATACCAAGTACTCAATCCACCCAGGGAGCACGAAGATGTATCGTGATCTTAAAAAGTTGTTTTGGTGGCCGGGACTTAAGAAAGATGTGGCGTTGTATGTGGCCAAATGTCAAGCGTGCGCCTTGGTGAAGGCGGAGTGCCAAATGCCGGGCGGATTTCTGAAGTCCTTGCCTATACCGGAGTGGAAATTCGACGACATATCCATGGATTTTGTGCATGGATTGCCAAGATCGCAGAAGGGAAATGACGCCATTTGGGTGATCGTTGACAGATTGACGAAAGTGTCGCATTTCTTACCAATGAGGAAGGATGATCCAGTAGAGAAGTTGGCAAAGCTCTATGTGGATAGCATTGTGCGCTTGCACGGGGTGCCCCGCAGTATTGTGAGTGATCGTGATGGGCGTTTCACGTCCAATGACTGGAGGCTAGTGCATCAAATGTTGGGCTCCAAACTGAAGTTTAGCACGGCGTTTCATCCGCAGACGGATGGCCAGACCGAGAGAGTCAACAGAACCTTGGAAGACATGCTCCGCATGTGTACGTTGGACTTCGGGAAGAGGTGGGAGGACCACCTATACTTGGTCGAATTTGCTTATAACAATAGTTATCAAGCGAGCATTCAGATGGCGCCGTTCGAAGCTCTTTACGGAAGAAAATGTCGCACGCCATTGTCATGGTTAGAAACGGGTGAGTCCAAGCTTTATCGGCGTCAAGACATTGAAGATGCCACTTCTTTAGTGCATACTATACGGGAGCGGTTGCGGATTGCCCAGGATAGGCAAGCCAAGTATTATAATGCCAAGCATAGGAACGTGGAATTCAGTGTTGGCGATTGGGTGTACTTGAAGATCAAGCCGTTCAAGGGTGTCTCACGGATTCGACGCTTGAAAAAGTTGAGTCCGAGATACCTTGGGCCATTTGAGATTCTGGAGCGGATCGGAGAAGCAGCTTATAGGTTGAGGTTATCAGTAGAGTTAAGTGCTTTGCACGATGTATTCCACATCTAGGTTTTGCGGAAGGCAGTGCAAGAGCCTTCGCAGGTGTTAGCGGCCGACCAAGTACCGGTGGAGGAAGGATTGACAACGAAAGTCAAGCCCATATCTATTGAGGATTTCGAAGTCAAGCGGCTTCAGAACAAGGAAATCAGAATGGTGAAGGTCCATTGGGATAACTGCGGACGTGAGGAGCTCTCTTGGGAGCGAGAGCAGACAATGCGCGAGGAGTACCCCGAGTTGTTCCCCTCAGGTACTCGTTATGTTTATTTTTTTTGTGTAGTCTCTGTTCTTAATTTCGGGACGAAATTCTCTTAAGGGTAAGGGAGTTGTAAGACCCCAACCTCGGAGATGATCGTGGGGCGATCAAACAGCACTTTTGGAGGCCTGAACAGGGGCACACGGCCAGGCACACGGCCGTGTGCCTACCCGTGTTCAGTGGTCTATTGTGGTTTTGTGCAGTCTCGAGTCAGAGAAGGACACGGCCTGAGACACACGGCCGTGTCTCAAGCCGTGTGTTGGGCACACGGCCTCGAACACGGCCGTGTTCGAAGCCGTGTTCATGAAGCCCGACGATCGTTCCTGAAGCTCCAGGTAACACGGCCCGTGGCACACGGCCGTGTCAGGACCCGTGTCGATCGGCGAATGAGCTACACGGCCAGGCACACAGCCGTGTGCCAACCCGTGTTCGGCCCAGGTTTTATTATTTTGGATCTAATCTCGGTCGTTCATTCCCTTGGATCTGGATCTGACAGTGGGGGCTGCTCCTGGGGGGTTATTAGTCGGGAAATGGGGGGAGAAACCCTCATTTCAACTTGAGTTTCTCTTTCTATATTCTAGAGAGAGGGGAGAGCTCCCTTGGTGGTGTGAGGCCAAAATCCGACCGCCGGAGGAGGTTCGAAGCTCCAAATCACGATCCGAGCCCAGATCCGCGGAGGCGACGACGTTGCGAAGCTTTCTAGCCGCGTAGTTTGCGATGGCGCCGCGGAAGAACGCAAGGGTAACGATTCTTTATCTTGGGCATGTGAAGCCCTCTTTTCCTTGCATAGGAAGCCCGCTCTCGCGAGTGAGCGAAGAGTTGGAGCGCTCCTTGGGGTAGATATGTGAAGTCCCCCTTGTGTAGAGTCCGTATGCGTAAACGGACATAGGCATTGTGTGTGAAGCCTATTCGGACGTGTTGGTCCGAATCGGTGATGTTGCATTGCATTTGAACCGGGCAAGACTCCGGATGTTTGGGTGTTTTCGGGTTTTTTTTTTCTACGTGGTAGATTGCATCAGGGAATCTTAGAGATTAACTCTAAGGTGCACCCGGAAAACTGGGCAAAAGCGGGTTTTGCCAACACGGAGGCCGGGGAGCCAACGTGAACATAACTGGGTTATGTGATTTTGTAGCGGAAATGGGACTCGGCGAGTCTTGACCTGCGCATATGGCTTAAATTGTCGTTGCGGTATGAGCACGGGTCAAGCGGAACCGTACCCGGTCTATGTCGTTCGGTAGGACCGTTGGCATGGACGAGGGTCTTCGGCGGTCTATGGCTTAAATTGTCGTGACCAAGGCTAAGGAGACAAATTGCTCATATGGATGACCGTCCTAGAGGCGGTGGTGGATCGGGAACGTCTATGGCTTGAATTGACGTGACGTTGGCCGGTTCGCCAAGAATGTGCCCAGAGTGCACGGGGTGTGTGGCCGTGCGAGCCTACGCCTGTGGTGATGTGCAATTACCTTTTATAAATGCCTATACTAATAAAGTGCAGGGAAAGAGCATCCCCGCCCCGATTATGGGGGCGGGATCGTTACAATTTGGTCAGTTTGCTGACCGTTGCTATTGTTTGCCACCGGGCGGTGGTTTGTTGCTTGCAGGTGCTGCGGAGCCGAGCGGGAAATAGCGGGCTAAAGCCCTTGTTGTTGTGCCGGCCCTCGAAGGCCTAATTTGTTATGTTTTTCTCGTTCATTCATGTATGGCCGGCCTGCGAGCCGATGTATGAAAGACGCTATCTTGTTAAGCGAACACTTTTGTAAGGCCTTAAGGCCGTGAACTCTTTTGTGTATTTTCATGTTCATCATTCCTTTGTGGTATTTATTACTAGTGGACATTCATGCCTATATGGGTTCTTTGTTTAACTTAAAAATGCTTCCGTTAGAATGCGTTGTGTAAGACGTTGTTGTTAAATTGGTTGGAATGGTTGTCCATATTCGTAACCTTCCGGTCTGTCCATAGTATATGGCGTCGGGCCCCGGCCGGACCTACTGCTATATGCTATGCGACAGATAGGGGTGTTACAGCTTGAACCTCTGGCTTTGACACAACCAAGCCCTTGTTCCCTTGCACCCGCCGCATGTCCTTCTCCAACGCACACGCAGTATCAACCAACGCCTGAAACCCTTGGTTCACTGAACTCGAAAGCAGGAATCTCAACTCATCCCGCAATCCTTCACAGAACCGATTCGTTTTCCTTTGGTCATCCGCGAAGATTGTTCCCGCATACCGTCCCAACCTGGTAAACTCATGCAAGTAGCTATCCACGCTATCTTCCCCTTGCTTTAACCGTTGGAACTCATTTTCCATAGCAATGCGTTGCGCCGCTGGGACATGTTTCGCCAGAAATATCCGAGAGAACTCCTCAATCGACACTTGCGTTAATTGTCTGCCCGCCAAATGGTGTACCTCAACCTCGTCCCACCACAATCGCGCCTCTCCTTCAAGCATGAAGGTGGCCAAGGTGACCTTTAGAGTTTCCTCTGCCCTAATCGCTATCATTATCCTCTTGACACGCGATAACCAATCTTCTGCCTGCGTTGGGGATCCCATTCCCGTAAACGTAGAAGGACTGAAGCTCATGAATTGCTTCAACTGTCGATCAGCTGCTCGTGGATCTATAGCCTCAACCGGCTCGGGTCTTACATCAACACGAACTGGCACTACTGCCGGCTGCGCTTGCCCGGTCGGCTGAATCATGGCAAATAGCGCCTCAGCAACTAAACGAACAGTTTCTGTAGATGGAGGAGGTGTTGGCACCTCAGCTGGTGCCGCACTCTCATCAGAGCGCTGGGGCTCAGACTGCCCAGCACCACTACGCGTCACCTATAGGTGGACAAGACACACATTAGCGAACGTATGCAAGCAAAACAACACAAAAAGGAACGCGCAGATTCCTCAAACAAGATTTTGTACATTCCTTAGTGGACATTCCAGAGTTCATTAGCGTTACAGCAGGGCGCATAAACACGCGCTCGCCACCCCATAAAAGAATTCGTCCATGAATTCGATAGAGGAAGACCGAACGAATCTGATACCAAAATGTAACGACCCCATCCGTTAAATGACGTATAGTAGAAGGTCCGGCCGGGGCCCCACACTATATGCCACAAACAGACGGTGAGGTCACAGGATAATACCAAACCAAACACGAATCCTAACTCAGAGCATTCTAGCGGAAGCTTTAAGTTGTAATTTGAACTCTAACCAGGAATGTCCAATATATAAACCACCTTTATATATAACCACAGAATGTACACAAATACATAGAGTTTGGCCTTAAGGCCTTACAGTTCCTCTTTTCACATCGTATGGTTTTCAAACCTCGGCGCGCAGGCCGGCCATACATGAGTAAAAGAAAACAAGCAAAAACATTCGCTTAGCCTTCAAGGGCTAGCCGCCGCAGCAGCAGCAACAGCAGTAGGGCTTCAGCCCTTCACTTACCACTTGGCTCTCCAGCACCTGCATGGGAACAATCCACCCAACCGGTGGCAAATAATGCAACGGTCAGCATTCAGCTGACCCAATTATAACAATCCTAGCCCTTTCTCGGGGCATTAGCATTCTTTCCCTGCAAAGCATGGCATCATCATATAGCAGCTATGTGCGCGCAGGCACATTCAAGCCATCACAACTATCGGCCACACGGCCCGACAGTCCGTGCACTCAGGGCACATTCATGGTGTACCGGAATACCAGGATCAACACCACCGTCTACACGGTATTTGAGCATTCTAGTCTTTCCACCGCGCGGGCCTAAGACTCTCATTAGGCGCTCCAACAAAACCTATAACCAAGCTTCCAAGTCGGACGGACCTAACGCAGGTACGGATCAGCCACCCCCCGTTGCTCAAGTCGCCGTGCCACCTCGAATACGGAAGTATCCATGGCTATTTATAGGCGCGGGTCGGTTTCACCTTTCCTGTTCGGCAATCTTCCTTTTCATCGAGTTGCAGCCCAACGGCTCAAACGCTCATAAAGTGGCAACGCACGGCCACAAGAGTTGCATCCAACCCTCTTCATTTCCTGGACATCATCCAGTACTTCCTGTTGCACCAAGCAACAGGTAGGCACAAGGCAACACAAGCCATAATCACAGAGCCTTCTCCGATATGCAAACAAGCATCACCAATCCAGACCATGTCCAGATGGGCTTCACACAACATGCATAGAGCCGTACTCCAATTCCGGCCTCTAACAAGGGGGACTTCACATATCTACCCCAAGGGACACCACAACCCACCGTACACTCGCGGGGAAGGGTTTTCCCTATGCAATGCAGAAAAGAAGGACTTCACATGTCCAAGAAGGGAGATCGTTACCCTTGTCGATCTCTTGGGAGCCATCGCAAACTAGCCGGTGAGAAAGAACCGCAGCAGCTTTGCCTTCACAACGCCGGCTTCGGATCACGAATCGGACCACGGGAACTCCGTCGGTGGCTTGATCTCCTCCTCCTTCTTCTTCCTCCTCTCTCTTTCTCTCTTCCTTAAGCAAATGAAGAATGAAGTCTTCATCAGCCTTCACGAATTAAATCCAGCCAGGAAATCACATGAGCCCTTGGATCAAAAGAGAGAAATCTGAACGGCCACGATTTGCCCAAAAACTCAATTTTTGGCTGACACGGCCTGTGACACGCCCGTGTCACAGGCCGTGTACCCTTAAGCGGCACACGCGGTATTCGTACCGACTCAGATTTACCAGAACACGGGCATCGACACGCCCGTGTCGAACCTGACACGCCCGTGTCATTCCTGAGACACACCCGTGTCACCCCTGCCTCATCGAGCTGCAAGCAGTACACGGGTAGGCACACGGCACATGACACGCCCGTGTCCAACCTGACACGCCCGTGTTCAAGGCTTGGTTCAAGGCCGTGTAACTTTCTGACTCAAATCGCATTTTATTTGCGTGACACGCCCTGGGACACGCCCGTGTCCCAGGCCGTGTACCCCCGACACGCCCTGGGACACGCCCGTGTCCCAGGCCATGTAAACTGACCTGCACCTCAAAACCATTTTGTGTCTTTTTGGGGTCTTTTTGGGGTGTTACAAAAGGTTACTCATTAAAACAATTCTTCCAATCGTAACGTCCTACACAGAGCATCTAGCGGAAGCAATTTATTAAGTTGCAAAATAATAACCCATCCACAAGCATGAATGTCCACTATTGAACCCAAACAGGAATGAATAACAAAGTACACAAAGTACCGGCCTTATGGCCTTACAATTGTTCACTAAATTTAAAACTGTGTCTTCATACTTCGGCTCACAGGCCGGTCACACATGAATTAAACAAGTAAACAAAACGTGGCCTTCAAGGGCCGGTTCAGCAACAAGGGCTTTGGCCCGCTATTTGCCACTCGGCTTCGCAGCACCTGCAACCACAATTCAACGCAACGGTGGCAAACAAAAGTAACGGTCAGCTAAAGCTGACCAAATTATTATGATCCCGCCCCCAAACTCGGGGAAGAGATGCTCCTTCCCTGCACTTATTAGCATAATAAGCATTATAGTGAATAATCACAACATCACAGGTGCAGGCACACACGGCCGCACACCCCGTGCTCTCAGGGCACTTACAAGGTGAACCCAGTCAAAACCGCGGTCTTACCACCGCCCCTTGTACGGCAATACTCATGAGCATTTTAGTCTTTCTGGCCTAAGCCTAAGACCCTCCATCTATGCCAACAGTAAGTACCACATACCATAGGTCACTTTAACCGAACGAAACAGAGCGGGTACGGTTCCTCCTTACCCATTGCTCACACCGCAATGTCAATTTAAGCCATATGCACGAGTCAAGCTTCCCCGAGTCCCAAAACGATCAAACTTGCACATAACCCAGTTATGTTCAAGGCTGGCTCCCAGGCAACCAAGTTGGCAGAAATGCGTTTCCGCCTAGTTTTTCGAGTGCACCTTGGAGTTAATCCCCAAGACCCCCTATTGCAATCTACAGCGTAGAAAACCCGACAACAACCAAAGGCACGGAGTCTTCTCTGGCTAATCATGCATGATGAAACATCATCGATCCAGACCAACTTGTCTGGGTAGGCTTCACACACAATTCCTATGTTTGTATCTCTATTTCAGACTCTATATGCAAACAAGGGGGACTATTCACATCTACCCCAAGGAACACCGCACACTCACTGCACACTCGCGGGAGTGGGTTTCCTTATGCAAAAGAAGGAGAGCTTCACATGCTCAAGAAGAGAATCGTTACACTAGCATTCCTCTTTGGCGCCATGGAAATCTATATGATTGGAAAGCACCGCGATGATCTCGCCTCCGTAGATCTGTACTTGGCTTGCGATAAGGTGCTCCGAATCTCCTTTGGCGACCGGATCTCTCTTCCTTCTTCCTCCTTTTTCTCCCCACCCTCTAGAACTTAGAAAGAGAATGAATGCAAAAGAAATGAGGGTTTTCAACCCTATTCCCGACCTTAACCCTAGGATGGGTAAGCCTGACCCATTGGATCCCAAAATAAGGAAACAGATGGCCACGATTCGCCCTAAAAATGAACTTCCTGGGCCGAACACAGCTTGCGACACACTCGTGTCCAAGCTCATGTTCCTCATTTGCCGTCAATCAGGAAAATCCCGACCATGACACGCCTTGTGACACGGCTTGGAACACGCCCGTGTCCCAAGTGACATGCCCGTGTCATAGGCCGTGTGACTCAAACGATACGGGACCAAATATGTCTCGAGCACGACACGGCCATGTGACACGCACGTGTAATATGTCGTGTGCTAGACACGCCCATGTCCCAGGCCGTGTAACTCCCTCAGCGCAAACTTGCAAACTACCCGAGCAGGACACGACCTCTGACACGCCCGTGTTTCAGGCCGTGTTCCCTGTTTCGACACTCGATGCCTGCATTTTCGTCAACCACTCAGTGATTCGTCGATCCCAATAATGATACGGCCCTGGGACACGCCCGTGTCCTAGGTCGTGTGACCCTTACCAAGTTCCAAACTCGCTTCAAAGCACTGCCCGTTGCTCTTTTGAGTTTCGGGGCGTTACAACTCTCTCCCTCTTAAAAGAATTTCGTCCACGAAATTACCGAAAGGAAAATATACACAAAACCAAAAGCAGTACCTGAGTGGAATAACTCTGGGTACTCCTTAAGCATGGTCTGATCGCGCTCCCAAGAGAGCTCCTCCTGACCGCAATTGTCCCAACAGACCTTGACCATCCTGATCTCCTTGTTACGAAGGCGCTTGACTTCGGAGTCCTCAATATGAATGGGCTTGACCCTTGTCGCTAACCCTTCGTCCACCGGTACTTGATCAACCGCGATCACCTGCGAAGGCTATTGCACCTCCTTCCGCAATGCTGATATGTGGAATACATCGTGTAAACCACTCAACTCCGCCGATAGCTCTAGACAATAAGCCGCTTCAAAAATCTGCTCCAGGATCTCAAATGGTCCAAGGTATCTCGGGTTCAGCTTCTTCAAGCATCGTACCCATGAAATATCCTTGAACGGCTTTATATTCAAATACACCCAGTCGCCAATAGCGAACTATACATTCCGATGCTTGGCATTATAGTAGTTAGCTTGCCTATCCTGTGCGATCAGCAAGCGCTCTCGAATGGTTCGTACCAATGATGTGGCGCTTTCCACCTCTTGCTTTTTGTACAACCTCGCCTCACCCGTTTCTAACCACGACAACGACGCACAACATTTTCTACCATATACAGCCTCGAAGGGCATCATTTGTATGCTCGCTTGGTAGCTGTTGTTGTACGCAAACTCAACAAAATACAGATGATCTTCCCACTGCTTGCCGAAGTCCAGGACACAAATACGAAGCATGTCTTCCATCGTCCTGTTAACTCTCTCAGTCTGACCATCCGTCTGCGGATGAAAGGTTGTGCTGGACTTCAGCTTAGTACCTAGCATTTGTTGCACCAACCTCCAGTCATTGGACATAAACCGCCCATCTCTATCACTCACGATGTTGCGGGGAATACCGTGCAATCTAACAATGTTATCCACATAAATCTTTTCTAGTTTCTCCGCTGAATCATCCTTCCTATTCGAAATGAAGTGCGACACTTTTGTCAACCGATCTACGATACCCCAGATGGAGTCGTTTCCCTTCTGCGACCTTGGCAATCCATGCACAAAGTCCATTGAGATATCGTCGAACTTTCACTCCGGAATAGGCAAAGACTTCAAGAAACACCCTGGCTTTTGGCACTCTGCCTTCACTAAAGCACAAGTCTGACACTTCTCCACATATAGTGCAACATCCTTCTTCAGTCCTGGCCACCAGAAAAACTTCTTCAGATCTCGGTACATCTTTGTGCTACCTGGGTGAATCGAGTACTTGGTATGATGAGCCTCATACATCAACTCCACCCATAAATTACCCACGTTTGGGATGCACAAACAACTGCCCTTCCTTAGAAGTCCATCTTCAACCATAAATTGAGAATTTGACCCATCCGAAACCGCCTCCATGATTTGCTTCATGTTGCTATCCAAATCCATAGCCTGCTGAATCCGATTAGCCAGGTCATACTGCACTTCCGTCCAGTTCAAAAGCGCTTCGGCGCTAGTCTGCTTGTCAACACAAGAGATATCTAATGCCTCCAACTCCCAAATCAACCGCTTGTCATGAACCAACAACCAGTTGGCTTGTGCGGGAGCCCTGCGACTCAACGCATCCGCAACTGCATTGCCTTTCCCGGGCACATAATGAATTTTGAATGTATAGTCCCCCTAGGAACTCCATCCATCTCCGTTGCCTCATATTCAGATCCTTCTGATCCAACAGGTATTTCAGGCTCTTGTGGTCCGTATATATATCGACCTTCACGCCGTACAAATAATGCCTCCACAGCTTCAGAGCAAAAATCACTGCCGCTAACTCCAAGTCATGGATCGGATAATTTCTCTCATGCACTTTCAGCTGACGTGAGCCATAGGCTATAACACTTCCTTGCTGCAGCAGCACGCAGCCCAAACCACTGCTCGAAGCATCGCTGTAGATCTCAAAGCCTTCGGTCCCACTCAGCGAACTTAGCACTGGCGTCGTGGTCAACTGACCCATCAACTCTTCAAAATCTTGCGTGCACTCTGGCTTCCAAACAAACTTCTGATCTTTCCTTGTCAAAGTCATGAGAGGTAACGCTAACCGCGAGAAGTTCTCTACAAAGCGCCTGTAATAGCTGGCAAGCCCTAGAAAACTCCGGACTTCCGCTACCGTAGACAATACAGGCCACTCCCGTATTGCAACTATCTTCGCCGGATCCACCGCAATCCCTTCTCCACTGACTATGTGACCAAGGAACGCTACTGAGGGCAACCAAAACTCGCATTTGGAAAAATTTGCGTATAGTTCATTCCTCCTCAGCGTCTCTAAAACCAAATGCAGATGCTTTAAGTGATCCTATTCGCACTGCGAGTACACCAATATGTCGTCGATAAAGACAATCACAAAGTGGTCTAAGTACTCCCTGAACACTCTGTTCATCAGATCCATGAACACTGATGGCACATTAGTCAGCCCAAACGACATGACCGTAAACTCGAAATGCCCATATCTCGTGCTGAATGCTGTTTTTTGGATATCACTTTCCCTTATTCTCAGCTGATAGTAACTGGACTTGAGATACAATTTTGAGTACACCGATGACCCGACTAACTGATCAAACAAGTCATCAATCTTTGGGATCGGGTACTTGTTCTTTTCTGTTAACTTATTCAGTTCTTTATAGTCGATACAGAGCCGCAAACTTCCGTCCTTCTTCTTGACAAAGAAGACCGGTGCGCTCCAAAGCGACGAACTTGGACGCACATAACCCTGCTCTAACAACTCTTCAAGTTGAACCTTTAGCTCCGTCATTTCCTTAGGCGCCAACCTATAAGGAGAGCATGACACAGGTTTGGCACTTGGCACTAGCTCACTCGTGAAGTCGATCTCCCGCTAGGGTGGGGCTTAGGGAAGATTGTTCAGGAACACATCAGGGTACTCGCACACCACCGGGATGCTACCCAAATTGGGCTTAGGCTTTACAACCTCCACTAGCACGAAGAACAGCTCTGCGCTAGCTCGAAATACCTTGACCACCTAAAGTGCAGACATTAAAGTCTTGCTCGACCCCTTCAAACTCGCAAATGTTGTCTCCCGGTCAGCTCCCAACTTGACTTCCTTACAATTGCAATCAATGTATTCCTTCTTCTCTGAAAGACAGTCCTTACCAAAAATGACGTTGAACTCTACTAGCGGCAGTAACGATGCTAGCAAGTTAAACACCTGACTCCCAATATGAATCTTTACGGCACAAACTCTGTCTGCGCGCATAGAACACCCATTCATCAATAACACATCAAATTTGTCCTTCGCCAATGAAGAAGGGACTCCGATGCGCGATATTAAACCTTTGGACAAAAAGGAGTGTGAAGCTCCCATATCGAAGTGTGCTCTCGTCGGATTAACACAAATCAAAACAAAGCCTATACAAACAGTAATAAGCTAACAAGCACAAGATAATAGTATTTAAAGCTAAATTGCTATAAATTTAAACCGTACCCGTCACCACATCCGCTTGCTTGATGGCCTCCTGCTGGCCAAGATTGTAGACTCTTGGTTGAGTCCGAGCATAATGGAATGCGGTTGACTCCACCGCCTTGCCCCTTTTGCTCGTAAGTTGATCCCTGCTTCCTCTCGGACTTTGGACGTCTTCTCCAACAGTCACGTGCAAAATGCCTCGGCTTCCCACAAGTAAAGCAAGCGCTCGGTGAACGACCTGTAGTCGCCCACGAAGCACCAGAAGAAGGGGCTGGACCCGAAGCCCTAGCCTTCTTATTCCACCTTCGGAAACCGGACTTTGAAGTCGGCATCTTGAACACTGACTTCTTAGCACCAGAGTCTCAAACTGCTCCTGACATAGCTTTCTTTGTTGTCTGAGCACCCTCCCGACAATCTTGGGCAAAGTGCCCTTTCTTGCCACGAGTATGACAAGTGCAAATAGCTTTGTGAGTAGATGTTTTAGCCTTCTTTCTCAGCGTTCTGCGGTAGGAAGCCCTTAAAGGATCTATAGGGTTCAGTACCCTACTCACTGGTATCTGGTGAGTTCTCCCAAACTCTACTTCCAAAGATCTGGCCGACTCCACCAAGGCTCGGAATCCCAATAACTTTGGTCCTAGCAGTAGGATTCGCAACCCGCTACGCAAACCATTATAAAATCTATTGACTATAGACTGCTCGCTTTCCAGCTCAAAGCCTGGGTAGCACCTTATCATAAAGAATGCCTGCAAATATTCGCTGACTGAGTGTGCTCCCTGCACTAAAATCATGATCACCTACTGCCCCAATGGTCCTCTAAATGTCATATGCTCTATCACACCACCCGGTGTCGAGGCCACCTCAAGGATAGAGGGTTGCAGATTCCTTCCTGTTGTGCGTTGGTCACCGCGAACACCGCATCAACTACCCTTCTTATGGTTTCCATAGAATGAGGGGTCTCAGGCACTTTGCTGGGTGCAATACTTTTCTCAGAAAGCATGCGTTCAAACTGCCACGCGTCACTCCCGGACACCTATAATTGTACAAAACACCAATAAGTTACTGAAAAAAATTGCAAAAAGCAATTATAGGAACACCCAGGTTCCTCAAACATGTGTATTTTCATTCCTAAATGTACATTCATGGGTTCTTTTCATGTTATAACGATGAAGCACACACATGTGCTCACCACCCCTTAAAGTGAATTCGTCCACGAATTCATTTAAGCCTGACCGAAACCGGTAGTCTGAAACCAAATTGTAACAACCCTATCCGTCACATAGTATATAGCAGTAGGTCCGGCCAGGGCCCGATGCCATATACCACGGACAGACCGAAAGGTTACTCATTGAAACCATTCTTCCAATCATAATGTCCTACACAGAGCATCTAGCGTAAGCAATTTATTAAGTTGCAAAATAAGAACCCAGCCACAAGCATGAATGTCCATTATCGAACCCAAACAGGAATGAATTAAAAAGTACACAAAGTACCGGCCTTATGGCCTTACAAGAGTTCACTAAATTTAAAATAGTTTCTTCCATACTACAGCTCACAGGCCGGTCACACATGAATTAAACAAGTAAACAAAACAAGGCCTTCAAGGGCCATCTCAGCAATAAGGGCTTTGGCCTGCTATTTGCCACTCGGCTCCGCAGCACTTGTAAGCACAATTCACCGCAACGGTGGCAAACAAAAGTAACAGTCAGCTAAAGCTGAGCAAATTATAATGATCTCGCCCCCAAACTCGGTGTGGCGATGTTCCTTCCCTGCACTTATTAGCATAATAAGCATTATAGTGAATAATCACAACATCACAGGTGCAGGCACACATGGCCGTACACCCTGTGCTCTCAGGGCACTTACAAGGTGAACCCGGTCAAAACTGCGGTCTCACCACCGCCCCTTGGACAGAAATACTCGTGAGCATTTTAGTCTTTCTTGCCTAAGCCTAAGACCCTCCATCTATGCCAACGGTAAGTACCACGTAACTTAGGTCGCTTTAACAGAATGACATAAAGTGGGTACGGTTCTGCCTAACCCGTTGCTCACATCGCAACGTCAATTTAAGCCATATGTGCGGGTCAAGCTTCCCCGAGTCCCAAAACGATCAAACATGCACATAACCCAATTATTTTCAAGGCTGACTCCCAGGCCACAAAGTTTGTAGAAATGTGTTTCCGCCCAGTTTTCCGGGTGCACCTTGGAGTTAATCCCCAAGACTCCCTGTTGCAATCTACCACGTAGAAAACCCAAAAACAACCAAAGGCACGGAGTCTTCTCCGGCTAATCATGCATAATGAAACATCTCCGATCCAGACCAACTTGTCCGGGTAAGCTTCACACACCATTCCTATGTCTATATCTCGATTTCGGATTCTACATGCAAATAAGGGAGACTATTCACATCTACCCCAAGGAACACCGCACACTCACCGCACACTCATGGGAGTGGGTTTCCTTATGCAAAAGAAGGGGAGCTTCACATGCTCAAGAAGAGAATCGTTACACTAGCATTCCTCTTTGGCGCCATGAAAATCTATACGGTTGGAAAGCACCGCGATGATCTCGCCTCCGTAGATCTGGACTCGGCTTGTGATTTGGCGCTCCGAATCTCCTCCGGCGACCGGATCTCTCTTCCTTCCTCCTCCTTACTCTCCCCTCCCTCTAGAACTTAAAAAGAGAATGAATCCAAAATAAATGAGGGTTTTCAACCCTATTCCCGTCCTTAACCCTAGGAATTGTAAGCCTAAGCCATTGGATCCCAAAATAAGGAAACAGACGGCCACAATTTGCCTTGAAAAAGAACTTCCTGGGCCGAACACGGCTTGAGACACGCCTATATCCAAGGCCATGTTCCTCATTTGCTGTAAATCAGGAAAATCTCAACCATGACACGGTCTGTGACATGGCTTGGAACACGCCCGTGTCCCAAGTGACACGCCCGTGTCACGGGCCGTATGCCTCAAAAGACATGGGACCAAACACGTCCTGAGCACGACACGGCCATGTGACACGCCCGTGTCACATGCCGTGTGCTATACACACCCTCGGACATGCTGAAAGTGAGGGGATAAGTTGTAAACTACTCTAGAGGGGGGGTGAATAGAGTATTCAAATTTTATGAACAACTAGTCAGCTCCCTTCGATTTTATTTGCGGAATAAGTAATCTGATACTTGAACCCTAAGAGCCTAATACAGTGAAGTGCATAAGTGAAAGAGTTAACTGAAATTTCAGTTTAACTATAAGCCTATCACAGCAACTAACAATCCTAGGTAGTTCTATCACAGCCACAGAATAAGATGAATAAACAAGATAACCAGATGGACACAGGATATATAGTGGTTCCCTTTAAATAGGTACATCCACTCTTCTACCACCCTGGTAGGAATCCACTACAGGTTTTTGCTAAGGTGCCCTGCCACCAATGATCTGATTCAGGTAGATCAAACAGACCCTTTGAGCTTTTGATAAGGATGCTCAACCACAGGTTGTTGATAAGGTGCCCTGTCACCAAAGTTCACTTTTGAAGAGGTGTGAAAACTCTTTTACAATGGGGTTGAGAGGGTTAGAATATCTTCTCTGTTGTAAGTACAGATTAGAGAAGATTTGTGGATTCTCTAAAGAATCAAAGTCTCCCCCTGGCTCAGTGAAAGTCCAGGGGAAGCCTTTGCTTCAGGATGAAGGAGTTTCAGATATACTGAAACTAAATCCTCAGAGATCTGAAGACTGATTTTTATCAGGTCTTAAGATTCTGGAGCACTTGAAGCAGAACTGGAGCTCTTTCTGAAGTCTTGAAAACTCTAAGCAGATGCTCAGGAGACTTTGAGAGTGAAAGATGATTGCTCTAGGCTTTTGCTTCAGGAAAAACTTTTCTTCTTCTTGTCGAGAGATGGTGAAGAGCTACTCTGATGATGCTTGAGCGAATGAGTAATATCTCTCTGTGACTGTTACTTGTATATTTTTGAGAGAAGAATTTCTCTTAAATATGTCTTCTCATTTTCCCTTTGGAACGGCTCTATTGATTTGAATTCTCGAGCCCTGCATCAGATTGTCTCAAAAAAAAGAATATAGCAATAGGAATAGAATGGCCTATTAACTTTCTGTCAGTCCCAATAAGGAATAAAATAAGCGGGAAAAAATATCTCAGCATAAAGACGTACCATTCTTGGAAATAGTACATAGTACCAACGGCTAGAAAACAGGCTGGAAAGATAAAGTCAACGCAATTTGTATAATAGGACAAAATGCTTTATCAAGAATACTGAATCCCGTGATTTATGCTTGACAGAATTTGTAATCAATTTATTTGAATTTAAACCATAAATTTAGCAACAATAATATCAGAGAATCAATCTAACCACCAACTAAAACACTTGGAAATAAACCAAGGAATAGAATAAATACAAAAAGATAAAGGCAGACAGAAATCGTCGAACAGGAGTTCGATGATCGTCGACCTTGCTAACAGATCGTCGACTAAAAGCAGAAAACTGTCGGAACAGAAATCGTCGACCAGAAATCGTCGACCAGCTAATAGATCGTCGACCAGCTAACAGATAGTTGACCAGCTAGGCAAATATCTGTCGAGACAGAAATCGTGAAGCAACAACACGATCGTCGATCTGCTGATGACAGATCGTCGACCAACGTTCAGAGCGTAGTAAGCTTGCTCTGAGATCGTCGACCAACGGTCGACGATAATTGTCTTGACTTCAACGATTCAATAGCCCTGCTATCGTCGACCAATGATCGACGATCGCGAGGCCTCGTTCGACGATGGTCGAACGGAAAAGCCTTAACCACAAAACATCTAGAACTTCTAACCTAAGCTCTAGGTCAGTTTATAAACTGCCCTAGGGAGACTAAACAGAGACTAAACATGATCATATATCTTTATATGGATCAAGAGGGGCTGGAAAGAGATTACATAAGCCAAATCACATCTAGGGTACCAACAATCTCCCCCTATTTGGGTTATGTTATCCAATCCAATCTAAAAACTAATGCACACACTATCAAAGGCAGAGATATTTAAATCATAGGCAATCCACAGAAAAACATAAAAACATAATTCAGCAGAACTATAAGGTATCAAGCAGATTTATCAGAGGTTTTAGCATCAGATGAGTTTTTAGGGGTTACAGCTGGTTTGAAAATAATCTCTCTGTTAGGATTTGCTGCTTGTCTTTTAGATAGCATTAGGTCATGTTCACCAATGATTTTCTTTTCAGCATAGCTTGGTAGAACTGCAGCAGGATGTAGCTTCATGTATTCTTCAGTATTAAAAGCTTCTGGATTGACTTGAAATTTGCTGAGTTCCTTTTCTCTGAATTCAGACATAGTGGTATATGCTGTAGGGTCTAGTCCTTGAGCTTTGGCTCTCTCCATCATGCTTAGAGCAATAGATTCCTTAAATCTTGCCATAGAGGCAATCCTTTCAGTTTCAGTTATATCTGATGGAGAGGGTGGTCTGTCAATATCAGCTTGAGCTGCAATCTCCATGTTTCTTTGAAGAGCTGTGGCTATTTTGCTTGAATCAAGAGAAATCTGTGCAGCCTTCTTAGGATCTGTTTCAGCATATAGAGATTTTGGAGGAGCAAGTTCAATGAACTTCTTATGGGATTTCTCTGAAAAGACCACTCTTTTTCCTTTTGATTCAATTGTCTCAGCAGCAGCAGGTTTTCTTGAAGAAGAGGATGGACCTTTCCTGGGAGGAGAAGGTTTCCATTCTGGAATTTTCTTTTTAGGAGAGGGAGGAGGAGAGAAGGTATGTTGCTGAAAAGTCATCTCCTTTATTTGTTCCATGAGAACATTGTCATTTCTTTTTCTTCCTTGTCCTGATACATCTTGGCCTCCCTGGCTTTGGTTACTCCTTCTTTGGTAGGTCTGAGAAGTGTTAGAACTGGCTGATCTTGCAGAGGGGGCAGAAGAGAGACTTCCAGAGGCTCCAGCACCAGGAGGTGGAGGAGGACCTCTGGGGGGGAATTTCTGAACAGGAATGTCATATCTTTTTCTTCTCTTATTCTCTCTTGTCTGATTCTTTGAAAGTCTCATCCAAGGCTGAAATTCTTTGCTCTTGGGATCAATTCCCTTCAGAATAAAATAGGGAACATCCTTGTCTGGATTAGCAGCAGGAGGAGCAGATGCCTTTCTTTTCTGAACTACAGCCTTTTTCTTCTTTTGGGAGCTATCAGAATCCTCAGGATCATCATCATCAGAGGAGTGGGATGAGGTTCTGCCAGCATAATCATCAAAATCTTGTTCAGAAAGATCCTTGGCAGCAGGTTCAGCTTTGTCTTTCTTTTCTCTTTCTTCTTTCTCTTTAGCTTCCTCAATGGCATCTTGCCTAAGGAGGGCATCAAGATCCACATTTGGAGACCTCTTCCAGAGTTCTGATTCTGGATACAACTCAGGAACTGTCTTGGGGACCAGTTCTGCAATAGAAGAAATGGATAGAGGATAGGTAAGGATAGGTGGAGAAAAGATGACAATATCTGCAGGGGCAGATGCTTTCTCTAGAGAGATGGCTAGGGAATCCAGATGATAATTGGCCATCTCTTCAATGTACTCAGAGGCAATATTTTCAGCCACAAAGGCTATATATTGGTCAATGTTTAGAGTACCTGAGCTTGAGTCCATTTCAGTCATCTTTGGAGCATTGTCTGCATTATCTTGCACATCTTCAACTTCTTTAGCAGCAGCATCAGCAGGGATGTTGATGTCTTCAGCAGCAGCAGCATTTATGGTTGTGCCTGCATGTGAATAAAGATAGGTTAACAACCAAGTGGGAATAAAATATTCCCCCCAAGGTGAACAAACAACAGGTAATAGATAGGATTACCTGAAGATCTACACAGGATACCACTTTGCATCTAGGAAGGAGGTTATAATTCCTTCTAGATGTTCAGTGACATCAGGGATAGACACCTCTGCAAGGCACAAGAGGAGTGCCATACAGGAAAAGAAAAGAGTGTCCTTGACCAAGGGGTCATCAAGGTACTCAGGTCTATAAGGGACCATTTTCTCTTGAAAAGAGGGAACAAGAGGAGTAGATGTGAGTGAGGACTCACAGTCTAGGTTAAGATAGGATTCTAAATCTTTATCAGAATCAATGGATTTAGCAGCATCAACTTGCAATACTGATGTGAGATCATCAGCAGCTGTGATGGAAAGGAAGGAATAAGAAATTAACTCAAAGTTGGAGTTTGAATTAATTAGAAACTTAAATAAAACTATACCATCAGGTTGAGCAGCATCATTCTCACAAACGTCCATGGGGACTTCCTCATTTTCTTTTTCAGGAACTTCTTCCTCAGAAGCTAGATTCACTAGGGAGTGAATGTCTTTGTTAGATACAAATATCAAATTTAAGTCCTGATTATATCCTTTGGAGGAAGAGTTTTAAGGTTTACCTTCTGGTTCTTTCTCTGGAATCTCTTGAGGTTCTTCTACAGTTTCTTGAAGGGGAAGAGAGGAATTGTCCTGAAGGGTCAGGGCATCACCTGAGACCACTTCAACAGACATCTCCCCCTGCATGACTTCAGTGGGGACTGGAGTCATGCATCTTACTGAAGAGGGCTCAACAGAGGGATGAGATGATTTGATGGCTTGAGTAAGGGTATTGATGGATGCAATGAGAGGGGCATTGGCAGCCTCAATCATTTTTTGGATGGAGGGAGTAATGAGCTCAACAATATGTGCAAGCAATTCAGGAGTTATCTGAAATGCTGATGATGTGGAGGTGGATGGAATGGAAGCAGTATGATCTACCACATGATCAAAGGAATCATATGGAGATGGGTGAACATCAACATGAGTGTGGGATTCATGTTGAGAGAGGTGCGTGAGGATGGTAGCAGTCACCATGTCAACACTGGCTGAAGCTGCCAGATGTTGTGGTGTTGGTGACTGGGATGGAGATGCAGGTGGGATGAAGGATGCATGTTGTGATGGCACTGCAGGTGTTGTAGAGGAAAGTAATGCAGGAGAAGAGGATGCAGGGATAGAGAGAGAGGATGGAGGGATTACTGAGCCTTCCCCAGTAAGCGGGAGAGCGGCCGAATCAGCCCTTGTGTCTGAAGGAGGGTTAGGATCAACCCTGGCTGACTTCTTGATAATCCTCTGGGATTTCTTGAATAGAGAAGGGTCCAACCTCTTGCTAGCGTTGACTGCGGAGGGTGCAGAAACAAGCAGCAGGGGTGCTTTCACATATAGAAACACACCCAACACCCAGGCAAGGTTTACTTCTTTCTGATTGTTCTTTTTCCTTATTAGTTCAAACAGAACTTTTCCCCAGGCAATCTGTGCCTTATTCACCAAAGCTGACATTAAGGCAAACTGTTGCCTGTTAATGTTGTCGTGAGCAGAGTGTTTTCCCAAAACAACCTTGCCCACCAGGTCTGCCAGAAACTTGTACTCTGGAGACAGATTTATCTTTAGCAGCTTAGCTGGAACACCCTCAGCATGGCCCATCACAGATAGCATGCTGCCATATTCTTCTGCAGTTTGCTCATGATCCTCAGTACCTGTTGGTAGACCAAACAGCTCAGTCAATACTTCAGGAGTCAGAATGACCTCCTCGCCATTTATCTTTCCTGACATGGCGTCGTCGCTGGAGGACGAAGTATATACCCATTCACGAATTTCTGGTATATGAATCTTTGGTGAGAATGACATAAATTTCTTTAGTCCTTGATCTTCACATAGCTTCAGAATGGCTCGGATAGGTTGATCGCATCGGCTGAAAGAATCGAAGTCGACACAGAAGCCAGTGTCGAACTTCATCCCAAAGAGAACAGCAGAAGGAATCGCCATAGGATTTGAGAGAAAATGGCGAATCGAGAAGCAAAGCAGGGGAGAAGAGAATCGCGCGGGATTAGAGTTCGAGAGCGAATTCTAAACCAGAAGATGGAATATGAAGAGACGGAGCGGAAGGACGACGATCTCCAGACCTAAATCGACTATTAGAAACAAATCTGCGATCGTCGAACCCGGAATAAAATCGGTCATCGAATAAAGATCGACGATAGTCAATGTTTGACTAATCGTTAAATATCGACCGACTACAAGCAATCACCACGATCGTCGATCAATAAATGTTGGTCGACGATTCTCCACCCAGCACAGAAAATCTGTCGTCGACCATTGGTCGACGATAGATACCTAAGGAGAGATCGTTGACCAGTTGGTCGACGATTTCTGCCTTACTACAGAGCGAGCTGTCGTCGACGGTTGGTCGACGATAGTTCTGACCTGGTCGAAGATCGTCGAGCAGTCGTTCGACGATTTTAGACAGAAAACAAAATTAACCAAATTTTCACTACTCTGAACCATTAATCATGCCAAGCTGGTTCAGGAAGAACAAATGCTTTTGTTCATCAAGGGGCTTAGTGAAAATATCTCCTCTCTGCAGGTCTGTGGATATAAATTCCATTGCTATCTTGTTCTTTTCCACATTATCTCTCAGAAAGTGATGTCTAATCTCAATGTGCTTGGTCCTGGAATGGTGCACAGGATTTTGAGCAATTGATATTGCACTGGTACTGTCACACAGAATTTTTGTTTTTGAGTGTGTATACCCATAATCCACTAGCTGATTTTAAATCCACAGAATCTGTGAACAACAACTAGCTGCTGCAATATATTCAGCCTCAGCAGTTGAAGTAGACACAGATGCCTGTTTCTTACAAAACCAAGAGACAAGTCTCTCTCCCAGGAACTGACAAGTCCCTGAGGTGCTTTTCCTGTCAACTCTACAACCAGCATAATCAGCATCTGAATATCCAATTAATTCAAATCCTGACTCAGCTGGGTACCACAGTCCTAAGTTAGGGCATCCCTTAAGGTATCTCAAGATCCTCTTGAGGAGAGTTAAGTGAGATTCCTTTGGGTTGACCTGAAACCTAGCACATAGGCATGTAGCAAACATTATGTCAGGCCTACTTGCAGTCAAATACAGCAGGGAACCAACAATGGCTCTAAAGTTCTTTTGATAAACAGGCTTTCCATTAACATCAGAATCAATAACTGCATTTGAGGCCATAGGTGTGCTCATTGATGAAGCATCAGACATTCCAAATCTTTTAACCAGCTCCCTGGCATATTTTGATTGAGAAATGAAAATGCCATCAACACTCTGTTTCACTTGGAGACCAAGGAAATAGGATAACTCACCCATGCTGCTCATCTCAAACTTAGAGTGCATTAGTTCAGAGAACCTCTTGCATAGTTTGGGATCAGTAGAGCCAAATATAATGTCATCTACATAGATTTGAACTAACAGTTGTGAGTCCTTATGATGTCTAATGAACAGGGTTCTATCTACTACACCTCTCACAAACTTGTGTTCTAGAAGGAAATTTGCTAAGGTCTCATACCAAGCTCTAGGAGCTTGCTTAAGTCCATATAGAGCCTTTTGGAGTTTGAACACATGACTGGGTAAGGTTGATGAAACAAACCCTGGTGGTTGTTCAACAAACACTTCTTCCTTTAAATCTCCATTGAGGAAGGCACTCTTCACATCCATTTGGAAGACTTTAAATCTCTTATAGGCAGCATAGGCTAGGAAAATCCTAATGGCTTCTAGTCTAGCTACAGGGGCAAAAGTCTGATCATAATCTATGCCTTCCTCCTGACTATAGCCTTGAGCTACTAGCCTAGCCTTATTTCTAACTACTATGCCTTGGGCATCAAGCTTGTTTCTAAACACCCACTTGGTGCCTATGATCCGTTGGCCTCTTGGTCTTGGAACCAAGGTCCAAACTTTACATCTTTCAAACTGGTTAAGTTCCTCTTGCATGGCTATAATCCAGTGTGGATCAAGCTCAGCATCTTTAATGGTTAGGGGCTCAACCTGAGAAAGGAAACAAGCAAACATCACATCTTTGTTGAGTTGATGTCTTGTCTGGACTCCTGCTGAAATGTCTCCAATCACTTGAGATACAGGGTGATCTCTAAGTGTGACAAGATCAGTAGGTTCAACAATGATCTGATCTTCAACAGTTTCAAGATTTAATTCCTCATGTGGAATTTGATCAACTGTTGGAGCAGGTGCTTTAACTTCAAGAAGTTCTACATCAGATTCAGAATCTGAGGGAGCAACCTGAGGAGTTTGTTGGGGATGATTCTCCTGTGTGAGTCTCAAACCTTCCAAATCCTTACTTACTCCTAGGACTTGCACTGTACTATTAGAGGAAGAGTCCTTCTCCTTATAATACATGACTGTCTCATCAAAAGAGACATGTGCAGACTCTTCTATCTTAAGAGAGGATTTATTAAGGACCCTATAGGCTTTGCTTACTTGAGAGTATCCTAGAAAAACTCCCATTGAAGCTTTTGCCTCAAATTTTCTAAGGTATTCTTTGTTATTGTTATGAACAAAAGCAACACAACCAAATACTCTAAAGTAGTGTATTTTAGGTTTCACTTGCTTAAGTAACTCATAGGGAGTCTTACCCTTAAGTTTATGTATCAGACTTCTGTTCAATACATAGTTAGCTGTGCTGACTGCTTCAGCCCAAAAGGACAGAGGCATGTTAGCATCGGCCAACAATGTACTTGCAGCTTCAATTAGGGTTCTGTTTTTCCTTTCAACTACCCCATTTTGTTGAGGAGTTCTAGGAGCAGAGAAGCTATGTTTGATACCTTCCTTCTCACAGAATTCTTGCATAAGAAGAGACTCAAACTCAGTACCATGATCACTTCTGATCAAGGCAATCTGAGTAGAATACTCACTCTGTATACATTTTAGAAAATCTGTAAGAACCTTGAAGTTATCAGCCTTAGTTCTCAGGAAGAATACCCAAGTGAACCTAGAGAAGTCATCTATAATTACTAGAGTGTAAGACTTTCCTCCAAGACTCTGTACAGCAATAGGACCAAATAAATCCAAATGTAGCAAGTACAGAATCCTGGGAGAATCACTTTTATTAACTGATTTAAAACTATTTCTTGTTTGCTTACCTAATTGACAAGCTTTGCAAAGGCCTTCCTTCTTGTAGGGGCAAGAAGGTAAACCTCGTACAAGATTGTATTTAGCCAGCCTAGAAATGTTTTTCAAATTTACATGACTAAGTCTCTTATGCCAAAGGGTATTATTACTGGTTACTTCATTAAATAAGCATATTTCAGATTTGGATGAGTTAAAGTCTACAACATAAACATTTCCAATTCTAATACCTACTAACACAACAGTATTATTCAAAGAAATATTGCAGGCAGTGTCAGTAAACCAAACCTTGTACCCAGCATCACACAATTGGCTAACAGAGATTAGGTTGTGCTTTAGTCCTGAGACATAGGCTACCTTCTTGAAGGTTACAGCTCCTATGGTGAAGCTGTCATACCCTTCAGTCTGTCCACAGCTGGAATCCCCAAATACAACTTTTGGTCCCAGCTTAGCTTTGAAACCTGACAGGTTCTTCTTCTTTCCTGTCATATGCTTTGAGCATCCACTATCCAGATACCATTTGTCATGTATGACTGGATAGGTCTTCACCTGCAGAAAGAACAGTTATACATTGTGGACCCAGATTACCTTGGGTCCAGTGTTCTTCACAAAAGAAAAACTAGATATAAAAGATTTTGCAGGCTTAGATTTATATCCTAAAGGGTGTGATCTCCTAGGTGGGATAATCCATTCAGTTGAAGGATTAAACAACCTGGGGTAGTGATTTGAATTTGCAATTCTGGAAGTTTGAAATTTATTTTCCAGCTGAAGTCCAGATCGTCGATCCACGGTCGACGATCGCAAGCCATATCGTCGATCATTTGTAGTAGAGCTATATTCTGGATTCAACGATCGTCGATCACTGGTCGACGACTCAAGATGAGATCGTCGATCTCCTGCACCAAAGATATCATACTTGGTGAAGGTGTTCAGCGATCGTCGATAGACGTTCGACGATTGGTTTGACGATCGTCGATTAATGTTCGACGATTTTTGTAAAGCTAGAAATTTTTTCTTCCTATTCTCTTTCTTAATCTTATTCTGAATTTTCTTGCATTTTTCAATTTCCTCAGTATTCTTTATTCCTGATTCAGAAACAAATTTTACTGGAGTGCTAAATCTCTCCTTTGTGAGGAGGATGGGTTCACTAGGTGTAGCACCTAAGCCTAGTTTATCATTACCAACCCTAGTGTTTGCTATACAGGTTATTTCAGATAATTTAAGGCTTCTGCCATTTAATTGTTCTTCTAACCTCTTAGATTTAGCTAGTTCTAATTTTAGGAATGTTACTTCTTCTTTTGAGCTTTCTAATTCCTTTTCTAATCTGATTATTTCAGTACCTTCCATGTCTAGTTCCATTATTTTTAATCTAAGTGACTTAATTTCTTTTTCAGATAATAGTAAGTCTAAACATAGAGTTTTAAATTTTAGTTTGAACTCAGGAGATGAGAAATCAAATGAGTCGATTACCTGGTCCTCCATAAAGGAATCTTCTTCATTGTCTCCTTCTTCTTCAGAATTCTCTGCAGCTGACAGAGAGCTGCAGGCATCAATAGCCATGAGGCAGACCTCTTTGGCTTTCTTCTCTTCTTCTTCTTCTGAGTCACTGGAGCTAGAGGAGCAGGTATCCTCTTCTGTTTCACTCCAGGTAGCAGCCACAAATCCCTTGTCCTTCTTCTTGTATTTGTGTGATGAAGACTTGGAGTGGTGCTTCCTGTACTCTTTCTCATGTTTCTTCTCCTTATGTTTCTTCTCTGGACAATCTGGAGCAATGTGTCCAGGCTTGCTGCAAACATAACAAATGATTTCTTTAGATGGAGTCTTGTCATACCTTGGTTTGTCCTCATGCTTGGAGAACTTCTTTCTGAGGTCTCTTCTTCCCATGTTGAAGAACCTCTTTGCAATGAGTGCCAGTAACTCCTCATTTGATTGACTTCCTTCAGAAGTCTCAGCAGCCTTAAGAGCTAGAGAATGCTCTTTCTTTGTTGGTGTTGGAGTTTTTACTTCAGTTGCAGCAGCTCTGCTCTTTAAAGTTTGCTCATATGACTTGAGCTTTCCCAACAGAGCTTCTGTGGAGAGTTCCACAGTGTTTCTTCCATCCTTGATGGGCCATATCCTTGAGTCCCAAGAGATGGGAAGGCACATCAGGATCTTGTCATTGACTTCTGTCAGAGTTATCTCCTTGTCCAAAGACCTCAGTTCACTTATTATTGAACTGAGTCTTGTGTACATTGTGTCAATGTCTTCAGCATCATCTTTCTTGAAGTTTTCATACTGAGAGGTGAGGTTGGATCTCCTGTCCTTCCTCTCATCAGCTGAGCCAGCAACTATGTGGTTGAGGGAATCCCACATAGCTTTAGCTGAGGTGCATTCAGCCAGCTTCTGGAATATCTCATCAGACATTGTCTGAGCTAGGATATTCATTGCTTTAGCATCAGCTGCTTTTGCCTTCTTGTAAGTTTCATTGTAGTCAGGTGGTGGCACAGCACTGAGATCAGCAGAAGTGGAAGCAGCAGCAGGCCTAGCAGGTGGTCCTGTCAAAATAGAAGAAAAGATATCTTCATCAATAGAATTCATGTATAGTCTTATCCTGGCCTTCCATATGCCAAACTTGGACAAGTTGCATACAGGAGGTCTGGTGCTTGAATAATCCTTAGACTGGGCCATGTGTGAAAGTGTTTGTGAATGGTATCAGGAAACAACTTATCACTGGATCTTTTAACTCAGGTGTTAGCCTGTATGAACAGCTAACCTCCCTCTGATACCAATTGAAAGTGAGGGGATAAGTTGTAAACTACTCTAGAGGGGGGGTGAATAGAGTATTCAAATTTTATGAACAACTAGTCAGCTCCCTTCGATTTTATTTGCGGAATAAGTAATCTGATACTTGAACCCTAAGAGCCTAACACAGTGAAGTGCATAAGTGAAAGAGTTAACTGAAATTTCAGTTTAACTATAAGCCTATCACAGCAACTAACAATCCTAGGTAGTTCTATCACAGCCACAGAATAAGATGAATAAACAAGATAACCAGATGGACACAGGATATATAGTGGTTCCCTTTAAATAGGTACATCCACTCTTCTACCACCCTGGTAGGAATCCACTACAGGTTTTTGCTAAGGTGCCCTGCCACCAATGATCTGATTCAGGTAGATCAAACAGACCTTTTGAGCTTTTGATAAGGATGCTCAACCACAGGTTGTTGATAAGGTGCCCTGTCACCAAAGTTCACTTTTGAAGAGGTGTGAAAACTCTTTTACAATGGGGTTGAGAGGGTTAGAATATCTTCTCTGTTGTAAGTACAGATTAGAGAAGATTTGTGGATTCTCTAAAGAATCAAAGTCTCCCCCTGGCTCAGTGAAAGTCCAGGGGAAGCCTTTGCTTCAGGATGAAGGAGTTTCAGATATACTGAAACTAAATCCTCAGAGATCTGAAGACTGATTTTTATCAGGTCTTAAGATTCTGGAGCACTTGAAGCAGAACTGGAGCTCTTTCTGAAGTCTTGAAAACTCTAAGAAGATGCTCAGGAGACTTTGAGAGTGAAAGATGATTGCTCTAGGCTTTTGCTTCAGGAAAAACTTTTCTTCTTCTTGTCGAGAGATGGTGAAGAGCTACTCTGATGATGCTTGAGCGAATGAGTAATATCTCTCTGTGACTGTTACTTGTATATTTTTGAGAGAAGAATTTCTCTTAAATATGTCTTCTCATTTTCCCTTTGGAACGGCTCTATTGATTTGAATTCTCGAGCCCTGCATCAGATTGTCTCAAAAAAAAGAATATAGCAATAGGAATAGAATGGCCTATTAACTTTCTGTCAGTCCCAATAAGGAATAAAATAAGCGGGAAAAAATATCTCAGCATAAAGACGTACCATTCTTGGAAATAGTACATAGTACCAACGGCTAGAAAACAGGCTGGAAAGATAAAGTCAACGCAATTTGTATAATAGGACAAAATGCTTTATCAAGAATACTGAATCCCGTGATTTATGCTTGACAGAATTTGTAATCAATTTATTTGAATTTAAACCATAAATTTAGCAACAATAATATCAGAGAATCAATCTAACCACCAACTAAAACACTTGGAAATAAACCAAGGAATAGAATAAATACAAAAAGATAAAGGCAGACAGAAATCGTCGAACAGGAGTTCGATGATCGTCGACCTTGCTAACAGATCGTCGACTAAAAGCAGAAAACTGTCGGAACAGAAATCGTCGACCAGAAATCGTCGACCAGCTAATAGATCGTCGACCAGCTAACAGATAGTCGACCAGCTAGGCAAATATCTGTCGAGACAGAAATCGTGAAGCAACAACACGATCGTCGATCTGCTGATGACAGATCGTCGACCAACGTTCAGAGCGTAGTAAGCTTGCTCTGAGATCGTCGACCAACGGTCGACGATAATTGTCTTGACTTCAACGATTCAATAGCCCTGCTATCGTCGACCAATGATCGACGATCGCGAGGCCTCGTTCGACGATGGTCGAACGGAAAAGCCTTAACCACAAAACATCTAGAACTTCTAACCTAAGCTCTAGGTCAGTTTATAAACTGCCCTAGGGAGACTAAACAGAGACTAAACATGATCATATATCTTTATATGGATCAAGAGGGGCTGGAAAGAGATTACATAAGCCAAATCACATCTAGGGTACCAACACATGCCCGTGTCCCAGGCCGTGTAACTCCCTCAACACAAACCAGCAAACTGCCCGAGCAGGACACGACCTCTGACACGCCCGTGTCTCAGGCCATGTTCCCTATCTCGACACTCGACGCCTTCATTTTCGTTGACCTCTCAGTGAGTCGTCAATCCCGAGCACAACACGGCCCTGGGATACGGTGTGTCCCAGGCCGTGTGACCCTTACCAAGGTCCAAACTTGCCTCAAAGCGCTGCTCATTGCTATTTTGAGTTTCGGGGCATTACACCATCAAATATCCAATGTCACCAACCGAGTCCCTTCTCATCATACCAAACCCATGCTCAAAAGCACGCAAGGTCTCCACACTGAGTCCCTTCACTTGCTATACGACCCTCATCGCTACCCGTAGGGAGTTAACATAACTCTAGGCGGTGGACTTATTCCAATCCTACATTCAATATTGAGATCAAGGTTCAAATCGTCTTATGGCCATAGGGTATACCTCGTCCAACTCTTTCTCTAGAATTAAACTTGTGCACATTAATAATACCATTTCAGTCATCTCCAACAAGGCTAATTTCTTGAACCTGCAATCCATAACGACATATACTACTCCCAAATTTATCAATCATGCAAAGACGTGATCACAATATAATCAGTTATTTATCGTCCAATCTCCCGGTTAATCAACTCATAAAAATAAGATAATCATCAATTATTAAGACATCACGACTACGTGCCACAATTACTAAAATTGGATTTCAAGAAGTTACAGTCCACCCCAAAATTACGAGCAACCCCAAATCAGAAAGGTATCTTCAAGGGCTATAACTTCTGCATTGAGCCTGGGGTCTAAATTCAAATCCATCACACCCAAAATCGGATTTCAATCTAGCCGTATATGCTTAGATAGATCGCAACCTGCACATATGTCATTATAGTGCAACAACATTGACTGAACATTCCTGGTGCTACTGATCTCCTATGAGAACGGGTAACCATCTATTGGAAGGGTATTTCAGAGGGCTGCCACTTTCGTGTTGAGCCCAATACCTACATAAGATCGGATCATACCCAAAAAATGACCTTGAAGCCTACTGCGCACAGAAAACAAATTTCTGTACAACACCTTGCACGCATCGTAAAGATGATCGGGCGGCATCAGTTTATCTTCTTCCTCCAGCCATCAAACAAGGCACAACCAACATTTCTCTACCCCTTTCTCGCTCATTTGACCACGATTCTTCACGAGATCAAGTTCACCATCTTCGTAATGAAGAGAGGAGTTGATTGAAGATTATCATACGGCAATCAGTGCCCTAGAATGAAGTTCTAGCGTGGTCCCTTCCTAGGAAATCACCATTAAACTCCCAAATCAAGCTCTCTTGAGCTGATATCTCTCCAACAGTTTAGATCTAAAGATCTAGCACCAAGGGAGAGGGTAAGAAGCTAACCTCATTTCCGACCATAGATCTCATTCTCCTCCTCGGCGACATGTTTGGTTTCCTCATCGATTTTGTACTTCACGGAGAGTGTTCAGCCTGTTGAAGAATAATATGATGGCTAGGGTTTCCGATTATTCCTTTTTATAAGGAAATATTAGGGTTAGGGTTACTCTGCCATATGTCACGCTGTCATTAGACCGCCCAACATTACAACAAATAAGTTCCCTTTAAAAAGACCGGTCATAAGGACACCGTTCAACATAGGATTCGAACCCGGTTCAACCCATACCACAGTCTGGCCGAAATTCTCTAAGTCAAATTCGTCATGTAAAATCGACGAAACGGCTAAACACTTCAAAGCAATTTGACGAATTCATCGCGTACAACTCGACGAATTCGTCGAGTATCTCTGATGAGATTCGACGAATTACCTTCCTTTCGATGAGTTTCTCTTATACGATTGAACCAGTTTTAAAAGCACCAAGTCCCATTAGATGCATTCGTCGAGTATCACTCGAAGAATTCGTCAGATATCCACGACAATATCCGACGAATTACACTTGTTCCACAAAATCATCTAAGTCATTCTCGACGAATTTGTTGAGTATGACTCAACGATTTCGTCAGATATATTCGGCAAATTCCTACGAATTAGACTTGAATCCATGGAAAAACACCTCAAGTCAATGTGTCGTATGCATCGAGTATCACTCGACGAATTCTGATGAATCATACTTGTCTCACCAGAACTATCCAAGTCATTCTCAACGAATTCGTCAAGTATGACTCAGCAAATTCGTTGGATATATCCGGCAAAATCCTGCAAAATTCCACTGGCCAAAAATCCTAAGTCAATGTGTTGTAGGCATCGAGTACCATTCGACAAATTCCTACAAATCCTTCCAAATCAACCTGGCCAAAAATCCTAAGCCAATGTGTTGTATGCATCGAGTATTACTCAATGCTTTTTGAATCCAGTCGATGCACTCGACGCTTATCGAGAGGTGTCATGATCACTCAACGCCCGCCCACCATTCAACGCTCTTGACGCCTGAGTCAACTTTCTTGAATCAAAAACATAAGTGAGGGGTCTATCACGAATCAGGACGTTACATGTTGTGCTCAGGTGTTATGGATCCAATATCAGCTTCAGGACTACAATCTCAAGCTAAGTAGAACTCCTATGTTTAGTGATTCTACCAGTGCAATCTATATTGCTAGGAATCCTATATCTTGTAGCTGGACTAAGCACATAGAGGTTAGGTATCATTTAATAAGAGAGCATGTGGAAAGTGAGGACATCGGTCTTGAGTTTGTCCATATAGAAAAGCAGGTGGTTGATATCTTTACAAAGCCACTATATGAGGCAAAGTTCAATACCTTCAAATTTTAATTGGGTATGATGAACTTAGTATAGCTTCAGTATCCCCCTTGCATTTTAGTTACATGTAGTATTAATCCCTGCAGGATAACAAAGATGAAATGGCCTAAGTGTCCATGCGTAGAGTGCGTTTAGACAACTTCAGGCATCGAGTGCGCTGAGTCTAAGTGTTTAGGTGTCGAGAGCATTGAGTGCACTGAAACAACTTCAAGTGTCGAAAGCATCGAGTGCGTCGAGTCTACTCAACGCATATTGCCAGGGACAGCTATTTGCGTCTATCTAGCAGGATTACTCTCAATCGATGATTTCTTCATGATTATCACATCAGGTATGCGCCTCTCCATAGTCTCAAATAAGAGGTTGTTATAAATAGAAGTGTGTGTGCTTAGAATAAAAAACACTATTCCTAGCCATAGACTCTGGTGATCCATCACATGAGGAGAATGGACTCCAATACATTTGATAGGTGGGATAGAGTTATGCTGCCACATCAATAGAGTGCTGAGAAGAAGAAAAAGAAGGATGTACTCATCACAGAGGAAAGTACAAGATGCGGCTCTACTGAGAGTAGTAAGGAATAGGCACATGATCCTCAGCTGTCTGATCCTTCTAAGGAAAAAAAAGAGATAAGAGTGCTCAGGTTTCAATATCTTATGAACCTGCTACAAAGAATGTCCAATTTAGTGGCTCCCAATCAGAGAACATTATAGCAGATGTAGCTGAAATGGTAACTGAATTTATTGTAGACAGGATCTGTGTAAATATTGAGGGGGAGACTGACAAGCTAGATGCTCCTATTTAGGGGGAGCAAGTTTAGTCTGGTATGCTAGACAAGCTTGACTCTTACCAAGAGAATCTATAACATAGAATATATTAGAATAATACTGCTAAAGACCAGAATGTCCCTATGGACAATGCTGTGGTTGAGGGGGAGACTACCAAGATGGTTGCACCTGCTATGGGAGAGCCAATGCAATCAGTCAAGAATAGCTGGATTGCTTCATTGAAAATTTGCAGAACAGGATTGCACAAATGTCCTGAAGTGACTCCTTTTTATCCTTAAGTTAAGGGGTAGCAAGTCCCTGATAAAATGAAAGAAGATGCTCCAGCTATAGTTGATACAAGTCAGCAAATTCCTATGGGGAATGTAGAGATTGAGGGGGAGATTCCAATATAACTCCTTGCTCAAGAAAATGAGAGTGTCATTGAAATTTCAGAGGATAGTGAACTATCTGGATGGAAACATAGATCAGGCCAAAAACTCTCTGACTGCAGCTGTATTTGAATAGACTCCCTTACTATACAATTCATAAAGGGGGAAAGGCAATGGTCAAGGGGGAGAAGACAATGATCAAGGGGGAGAATGCTGTTTGGGTTACCAATGTTGTAACGCCCTTGATTTTTTGATATTTATTTTAAATTTCTGTAGTGATGTAATAATGATGTTAGGGTGTTATGTTGACGCATAGTTAACGGGCGTCGTTGTTGGAGCGTGATTTTACTCATCGGAATCTAAGATTTTGACTCGGTGGATTTTATTAGGTTGATGTTGGTTGTAACTTCGGGGAATTTTAACCCGAGTTTGGTTTGTCGAATTTTAATTTTGACTTCTCCATTGGTTTTGAAGCATCGGTATTTAGCCTTGGTCTGAATTTCGTGGAAGTCCTAGGTTATTTTGGTTTTCTTGTCGTTTTGACGTTTAGCTACTATTAATAATAATATATTATATATATAAGATTGTACGTTATAATGAAACCCTATTCATCGTCTCTCCAAAGCCAACGGACATCGCGAAGAGCGAAAAAAGAGTGACGGCACGGTATCACGAGGTATTCGGTCGCCGCCTGCAGGGGTTCCGGTGCGCGAAATCGTTGTCGGAGGATAGATTTGGAAAGCTCTCACAGAGATCTATGCATGCATGGTAAATTTTCCCCATTTCATGGATTTTTGGCATTAGGGTTTTTGACCTTGACTTTGTTTTCCCTGAAAAGTTTCAAAACTCATTGTCTAAGAGTTCTAGCGGTTCATCATTAGAGCAGAGCGCTCGTGAGGCCGGATTTCTGAAGATCTTGAGGCAAGTGGTGAATTCTTTCCCCTTACTAAGTTAGGATTGCATGTTAGATATTTTCAAAGTATAAAAGTATCATTATGCCTATCTCATTCATGACATCGTTTTAAATCCAAAGTCATTATATTTTAATGAACGTAAAAGCCCTTTTCCTACTTATATTAAATCTAAAAGTATGCATATCATGAATTATCCTTTTGGATATTTCTGCTCATGTAGGATAATAATTGAATTAAGTAAAGTATTTTCCTCAACGTATATTAATATTTTTATCCGTGAACTAGTTGATCCACTGAGCCGAGGGATACGGCCGTCAAACTTAACGAAAAATATGTTTTCTTCAAGATAAACTTGAGAATTTCATGATCAGTGTCAGGAGTAGGTTCTTGCCTAAGCATTTGCAGTTATCCCCTGCATGACATGACATCACGACGCGTGTTTTCTCTTACTCAAATATGTCATTTAAATGTGGAGAAAATGTGGGTTGTGATAGTTGGTATTAGAGGGTAGGTTTAATGGTCTTATTCCATTTCATACACACACCGATGGTCATCAGTATGTCTTGGGCGAAGCATGAACACTACAATCATAAGCATAATAAGAAGTATACGGGACATATTTTGTAGTATGGGATGCATACTATGTGTTTGTATATGGATCCTCATAGGAAGCAACATGTGATTGTTATGTAGTATGGGATGCATAACAATCATCACATGAATGCCCATTAGATTTTACCTTTTCATTATATGCAATATTATGTATTATGGGATGCATAATATTTCATGTGTATGTCGTTCATAACATACATTAAGACCTTTATTAGAATGCATAACACAACATGCATAACATAACATAACATTAACACACATGCCATGTTAAGACTTACATGATGACATACGTACACACATGGATTTAAACCAAAAAGAATAAGAATTCATGCATTCATAGTTTATGAACATTAGTGAATAGGATGACAGTATATCATCTGAAGTTAAGCATATCATCATTTATGAAAATCCCAGAGCAAGTTAGCAACATGAGCAAGTATCTATACATGTATAGTCTGAACTAAGTTGAGTAGTTCTAGCAGTTAAGCCAGGTTTTGATTTAACGTTCGTTTTATTATTAAGAGATCGTCTAAGCGTGTTGCGATGATGTTGACTCCCCAGTCTGAGGGTGAGTCGTTAGGTGCGCAAAGTGAGGCTGTGATTGAAGGGCTATGGCTGAGCAATGAGGCTCTGTCAAGGCAGATGGTTGAGATGCAATCGCAAATTCAGGCATTGTTGATTGACATTTTAGGACAGCAGCCTAGAGTGCAGGACCCTGCTGTGGGTCAATCCATTCTTATTCCTCCTGCACCTTTGGTACCTCCAGTCCTACTACGATTAGAGATGAATTTCATTTCGCATTTTCAGCAATTAGGACCTTTTATCTATGATGGTAGAGCCGAATTCATGGCTATGGATGATTGGATTATTACTTTCGAGGAAATGTTCTCGTATTCATGAATATCTGCTGACCAAAGAGTGATGGTCGTCACGAACCAGCTGAAGGGTCTTGCAAAGAACTGGTGGTTATGGTAAAAAGAGAACATTATAGATGGATGTTCGTGGGAATCTTTGAAGGAGTTATTACTGAGGAAATTTCTGTTGTCGGTCGAGCAAGACCGTTTGATGAACAATTTTCTGCTTTTGAAGAAGAGACAAGTCACCATCAATGAGTATGAGATAGAATTTAGCAACATGAGAAGGTTTGCTCCGGATTTGGTAGCCTCTGAAGCGAGCAGAGTAAAGCGCTTTCTGGGTGGTCTGAGGAGCGACATCTAACAATTGGCTAGTGCGTATGGGTCTGAGAATTATGCTGAGGCAGTAGAAGCTGCCCTAAAAGTCAAAGCGATCGATAATGACAAGAATAGAGGCATGCAAATGTGGAAGGATAAGAGAAAGTCTGACGATAGTAAAAGCTCTCGGGATTCTGGCCCTACTTCGAGGAAAGGAATCAAGGAGGCGTGTAATTTCTATGGTCGGCAAGGCCATCCATTCAAAAAGTGTTTCAAAAGGTTGAGAGTTCAGAAGTAGTAGTATGTGCTTGCAATTCAGAGGGCACCCAAAGGATATCTATTCTGTACTTCATGTAAGAAGAAGGGACATGATGTTGCCCGTTGTCAGAGTAAATGTAAGGTATGCTTCCAGTGTGGACAGAAAGGGCACTTGAAGTCTAGATGCCTGTGGTCTCAGTCCCCGCTTAAGCCAGTTCCACTTCAAGCCTTGTCGCCGCCGCAACATTTTGATAAAGGGAAGAGCAAGCTGAACATGATGAATTTGGAAGAAGCGCAAACGTCCACCCAAGTGATCTCAGGTTAGATTATAATCTATTTCTTAACTTATAGCTTTAGTTTTGATGATGGTTGATTAGTTATGAATGTTATTTTATAGGGAAGGTTAAGGTAAAGAATCATTGGGCGTGCATTCTTTTTGATTCCGGTGTTACCCACTCGTTCGTGGCTAGGAATTTGGTAGAACATCATCGTCTTAATCTTGATAAATTTGGCGATCAGTTTCATGTTAAGTTTCCCTCTAGTGACTCGGTGGTGTTGGACCAGGGTATCCAGAGTTATCCTATTCTTTTAGGCAATTTTCTAGCTTTTGCCAATCTGAAGGTGTTAGACCTGGAGGACTATAATGTGATTCTAGGCATGGACTAGTTGTCCATATATGATGCAGTTATACAATGCAAGATTAAGCGTTTGGACTTCAAGATAGACAATGGCCACCCTAGGAGTGTGTATGGATTTCCGCGCCAAGATTTCTCAATTATTTTTGCGGTATGTGCTCAGAAGCTTTTAGATTCTGGTTGTTGTGCTTATTTGGTTTCTATTTTGGAAGTTGTTGGTAGTTTGCCGCATGTCGAGAATATTCCTGTGATGCGAGAGTTTCCTGATGTTTTCCCAGATAGTCTTCCCAGTCTTTCGCCTGAGAGAGATGTAGAGTTTATTATAGATCTAGAGCCGGGTACTCTCCCTCTTACTAAGGCACCCTACCGTATGGCCCCACGTGAGATGGAAGAGTTGCGTACCAAGCTATATAAGTTATTGCGGTGTGGATTCATTAGGCCAAGTTCTTCGCCCTGGGGTGCTCCCGTCTTGTTTGTAAGGAAGATGGATGGCTTTATGAGGCTTTGCATTGATTATAGGGAATTGAATGAGGTAACTATCAATATCAGTTATCCCTTGTCGCGAATAGATGATTTGTTTGATCAGTTGCATGGTAGTACGGTATTTTCAAAGAGTGAACTTCGTTCATGCTACCATTAGTTGAGGATCCGTGAGACGGATGTTCCACGGACCGCCTTTCGTTCTCGACATGGACATTTTGAGTTTTTGGTGATGTCCTTTGAATTGACGAATGCATCATCTGCCTTCATTGACTTGATGAACAGAGTGTTTAAAGATTTCATGGATCAGTTTGTTTTTATTTTTATTGAGGATGTTCTGGTGTATTCTCAGAGTGCTGAGGAGCATGCTCAGCATTTGCGCCAAGTTTTGTCTATCTTAAGAGAGCATAAGCTATATGAGAAATTGAGAAAGTGCGAGTTTTGGCTTCCCAGGTATCTTTTTTGGGTCATGTTGTGAATAAGGATGGAATTTCAGTTGACCCAGAGAAGATAGCCGCAGTTATGGATTGAAAAAGACCAACCACACCTATAGAGATAAGGAGTTTCCTAGGGTTGGCAGACAATTATAGAAGGTTTGTAAAAGGATTCTCTGCATTGTCTACACCTTTGACTAAGCTTACGCAGAAGAATGTTGTGTTTGTGTAGAGCGATGAGTGTGAAGGAGCCTTTCAGGAATTGAAGAGGAAATTGTGCACTACTCTAGTATTGACCTTGCCTACCGAGGGAGTAGAGTATGCAGTTTATGTAGATGCATCGCACATCGGGCTTGGATGTGTCTTGATTTAAGAGGGAAAAGTGGTTGCATATGGGTCAAGGCAATTGAAGTTTCATGAAAAGAATTACCCTACTCATGATTTGGAGTTTACAGCAGTGATCTATGCCTTGAAGCAGTTGAGATAATTATTGTATGATGCGTTGTGCAAGATTTACACGGACCATCAGAGCTTGAAGTATGTCTTCACTCAAAAAGAGTTGAATTTGCGCCAACGTACATGGTTGGAGTATGTCGCAGATTATGATGTAGATATCCTATATCATCCGGGTAAGGCTAATGTGGTGGTCGAAGCCTTGAGTAGGAAGACCGCGCAGATCTTTAACCTTTTTATGGAATCCTTGTTGGAAGAGTTTTTAATAATGGGCATTTCTGTTGGGAGAAGCGATTCGTCAAGCATCTTGGAAGTGGCAGAGCCTTCTTGGATTACACTTACAAGCCGACATCAAAAGGACAACCTTAAATTGCAGCATATTCGTAGTAGAACTGAAAAAGGGGAATTACCGGACTTTTAAATCGATGATGCGGGTACCTTGAAGTACCGCAGTAGGTACTATATTCCTGCTATTGTGGATATTCGAGCAAAGTTGTGTAGTGAGGCACATGGTTCTAGTGTTGTCTACCACCCTCATTCTACAAAGATGTATAGAGATCTAAAGCAGATCGTTTGGTGGTATGGGATGAAGAACGATATAGCCAAGTTTGTGTTTAAGTGTTTTACTTGCAAGTGAGTTAAGGAAGATTATGGACGGCCTGGTGGCAAGCTGATGCCTTTGGATATTCAAAGTTGGAAGTGGGAGGGTATTTCTATGGACTTTTACTAGTTTACCAAGATCTCCTAGAGGACATGATTCTGTGTGGGTCATAGTTGATAGGAAGTGTGCTCACTTCGTGTCGTTCAAGGTTTATTACTCCATAAAGAAGATATTAGAGTTGTATTTGGAAGAGGTCATTAGATTGCATGGAGTACCTGTAAGTATCATGTCAGATCGAGATTCCAGGTTTATGTCTTGTTTTTGGAAAAGTTTGCAGGAAGGGTTGGGTACCGATATTATGTATTCCACTGCTTAACATCCGCAGACCAATGGACAGATGGAGAGAGTTAATAATATTTTGGAATACATGATCAGATGTTATATCTTGGACCACGGAGGATCTTGGGACGAGTAGCTTAGATTGATGGAATTTTCCTATTATAATAGTTATCAGGAGAGTTTGCAGATGGGCCCCTTTGAAGGTTTGTATGGGAGGGGTTGTCGAACCCCCTTGTTTTGGATTAAGGTCGGTGAATTACCATTTTTGGGTCCGGAAGCCTTGGAAGTGATGAATACTTCTATGACACATATTCGAGAGAAGGTTTGTATAGCTCAGGAGCATTAAGAGAAAACGTTAATCGATAAAGGATTGATCTGGAATTCATAGTTGGGGACATGGTTTTCTCAAGGCATCTCCTATGTCAGGCATTAAGAGATTTGGAAGGAACCACAAGTTGGATCCCAGGTATGTGTGACCTTTCCAAGTTGTTTAATACATCTGAGTGTCAGCTTATAGGTTGGATTTGCCCGCTTATTTTCCTGGTGGGCATGATACGTTTCATGTGAGCCAGTTGCGAAAATGTGTGCTCAGTGACCGGCTTGTCCTTGACTTAGTACCCCAGTTGCACCCTAATTTTTCTTATGTTGAAGTGCTTGTTTGTATCCTAGATACTCAGGATCGGGTGTTGTGAAGGAAGACAATACCCATGGTCAAGATTCTTTAGCGAAACTAAGATATTGAGAGCGCAACTTGGGAGTTGGAGTAAGCCATGAGAGAGGCTCATCCTCATTTTTTCTCCTAGTTTCTTTTGGTAAGTGTTTCATTTCGATGACCATTGGTTTTTTTTTCATTTTAGTAGTAGTTTCGATTTTGTATCAAGTTTCGGGCCGAAACTTTCTTTTAGGGGAAGTGGCTATAACGCCCCTTATTTTTCGATATTTATTTTAAATTTCTGTAGTGACATAATAATGATGTTAGGGCATCACATTGATGCATCGTTAACAGGCGCCGTTGTTGGAGCGTGATTTTGCTCATCAGAATCCGAGATTTTGACTCGCTGGATTTTAGTAAGATGATGTTGGTTATAACTTTGGGCAATTTTAACCCGAGTTTGGTTTGTCAAATCTTAATTTTGACTTTGTCGTTAGTTTTGTAGCATCGGTATTTAGTCTTGGTGCGAATTTCGTGGAAATCCGATGTGATTTGTGTTTTCTTGTAGTTTGGACGTTGAGATACTATTAATAATAATATTATATATATATATATATATAAACTTGTACGTTATAGAGAAACCCTATTCATCGTTTCTTCCAAGCCGATGGACTCCTCGAAGAGCAAAAGAAGAGTGACGGTGTGATATCATGAGGTCTTCGGCTGCTTCCTATAGGGGTTTCAGTGCCTGAAATCGTCATCGGAGGGTAGATTCGGAAAGCTTTCGCCGAGATCTACGCGTGCACGAAAAATTTTCCCCGTTTTGTGGATTTTTGGCATTAGGGTATTTGAACTTGACTCTCGTTTGCCCCGAAAAGTTTCAATAATCGTTGCTTAGGAGTTCTTGCGGCCGATCCTTGGAGCTGAGCGCTCGTGAGGCCGGATTTCTGAAGATCTTGAGGCAAGTGGTGAATTCTTTCCCCTTGCAAAGTTTCTTGTTCGTATTACCTTTCTTTCCTCTTTATTTTCCTCCTTAGAAGAAAGGAGTAGTGTAGGGTTCGGCAAGGTCAAAGTCTACTGGGTAGCGTAGGGTTTCTGGCTTGGAAGTTAATTCATCGAATGATTAGCCTTTGGCGTTGAGTCCATCGAGTGATAAGCCTTTGGCGTCGAGTGATTTTACCTTGGCGTCAAGTTCGTTGAGTGAAACTGGCTTGGAGTCAAATTCATCGAGTGATTAGTCTTTGGCATCGAGTGCGTCGAGTGATAATACCGTTAGCGTCGATAGCGTCGAGTGATTAGCCTTTGGCATCGAGAGCGTCGAGTGATTAGCCTTTGTCATCGAGTGTGTTGAGTGATTATACCTTTGGTGTCGAGAGCTTCGATTGATTACCCTTTGGAGTCGAGTGCGTCGAGTGATTTTACCTTTGGCGTCGAGAGCGTCGAGTGATTAGCCTTTGGCATCGAGTGCGTTGAGTGATTTTACCTTGGCGTTGAGTGAAGTTAATTTCATCGAGTCAGACTTAAATTCGACGAGTATCTCCTGTATTCATCGAGTATATTCGACAAATCAGGGTGGACATAGGATCCTTTCTCGCTGAATAATGTCAATTCGTCGAATATTGGCCTTAGGCTAATTTTTCGGGTTTTCATTCCTCCTTATTATTGAGGAAATTTGAGGTTAGGCTTGGGTTTTATCGGTGTTCTGGATGTAGGGTTGTAGTTAGGTTGGCAGTGGATAAAGGGACACCAACTTGATGCTGGTTCGTGAATCATTACACATGGTGGTTGTTGATTTTTGTTTGGACTATTGGGTTGTGTTGGACATTGTGGCCACCACCACAGTGCCTTTTTGAGATGTTTGGATTGTTGGGTTTTGTTGGACAATGTGACCACCACCACAGTGCCTTTTTGAGATGTTTGGTCTGATGGTTCGTGTTGGATAATGTGCCACCGACTAAGTATCATTTTTACCAAGTGTTAATGATTCACGTGTTTAGAGCTGCTCGGTCTCTTTCTTATTATTATATAAATATGTGTTATTAAGCTTACTCATGCAGATCTTATCGAGGCATGACTTCATTTCACACTAGGTGCAACTTATCATACTTATACTTTTGAGAACTCTTCATTACTTATTATGTTATGACTTAATTGCCGAGAATTGACAGCTATTCTTGTATTTGGGTTTGTAACCCTTTTGTCTCTTCTGATTATTGTTGCTAATGATCTTTGATTGTCACTTGTATATTCTTGTTGAGGTATTCTTTTCTTTTGAATTCCTCAGGCTCGGAGCAGTAGCCGATCGAGCGGCTAGGGTTGGTGGTTGCTTGTGTTCTGCAGACATTGCAGTTGTTATTTCCTCACCGATGTGAGGTAGTTTTGTTGTTTTGTTTATAGTTCAGACGTACATGCCTTTTGGTGGGTTCGTGTCAAGTTGTTGACGCCCACTGGAGATTTTAGAGCATGTTAACTTACTTGTTAGGTAATAAGTCACTTTTTAGATGATTTGTTGGTTTTACTTGCTCTTTGGGAAGGATTTATATTATGATTGGATGTTAGATATTTTCAAAGTATAAAAATATCATTATACCTATCTCAATCATGACATCGTTTTAAATCCAAAGTCATTATATTTTAACGAACGTAAAAGCTCTTTTCATACTTATATTAAATCTAGAAGTATGCATATCATGAGTTATCCTTTTGGACGTTTCTGCTCATGTAGAATAACAATTGAATTAAGTAAAGTATTTTTCGCATCGTATATTTATATTTTTATCCGTGAACTAGTTGATCCACTGAGCCAAGGGATAGGACTGTCAAACATAACTAAAAATATGTTTTCTTCAAGATAAACTTGAGAATTTCATGATAAGTGTCAGGAGTAGGTTCTTGCTTGAGCATTTGCAGTTATCCCCTGCACAGCATGGCATCACGACACATGTTTTCTCTTACTCTGATATATTGTTTAAATGCGGAGAAAATGCGGGTTGTGATAAATATAATCAGAGATTCATTGGGGGCGTGAATAGTACACATATATGACAAAATTCCTCCTATTCAAGGAGGACTGTATGATGAACTATATGGTGATCAGAGGGCAGATCAATGTGATGATCAAGATAGTGCTCAGTGGGCTGAGCCCTCTTCTATTTTCTGATCAGATTGTTAGGGCCAAAGGAAAGTCTGTTGCTGAAGAAGAGGAAGAGATCTGGCTCAACAAGAAGAGAAAGTACAGAAGAGACAAAAAGTTAGGTGATGTGCAACCAGATGCTATTGAGCCAAGCAAGTAAAAAGCTACAAAGAAACCCAACAGAGGGATAATGCTCAAGGAGCCTGAAACATGACATGTTTCTTGTTTTCCTTAAGGGCTTTAGGTGTAACGTCCCGTTCCACCTTTCTTGTTCTCTAATTTCCATTAGGCCTTACGTGGACTGTTATCGGGCTTCATCCCAAGCACCCCAACCCATCTCCAGCCCACAAGCGGGTTATTGGTGGCCACAACCTTCCTTTGATAAGCGAAACTCTCAGCACGGGGACTTCCCGGGAGGTCACCCATCCCAGTACTACTCCAACCCGAACATGTTTAACTATGGAGTTTTCCAATGCCTAATTTGTGATGAGAAGTTAGAAAACTCCATAGTTAAGCGTGCTCGGGCTGGAGTAGTATCAGGATGGGTGACCTCATTGGAAGTCCCTGTGCTTCCCTCTTAACCAGAGAGTTTCTCTCATCAAAGGGAGACTATGGCCACCAACAACCCGATTGTGGTCTGGAGAGGGGTTGGGGGTGCTTGGGTTGCAGCCCGGTAATGGTCTGTGTAAGGCCTAGTGGAAATTAGAGTACACAAAAGGTTGAATAGGATGTTACATTAGGAGTGTGAACATTTTGTTATATGCACACTATCTATTTTGATAATCATATTTGTGTGTGAATCAATTTTTGCTCCTTCATGTTGTGAATGTTTATCTTTTGTATATGCTAGTGTACACCATTGATTAGGGTTCTGACTTCTTCAAATAGGATGAGATTGTTGGGTCTATTGATCACAATGTCCTAGATTTGAAGAAGGCTCACAAGTCAATGGTATACACAAGAATGTATTTAATATATGTTCAAGTTCATTATATGCGGGTTGTACTCTGTTACATTGATTTGATAGATAGTCAGAGTCACAATGACAGTTGGACTCAAGACAGGATGCTTACACAGTAGAAAACTGGCTAAGTATAAAAGCGTTGAGTGAAGACAGTTCACTCAACGTCAAGAGGATAAAAGCATTGACAGAACCTAAAGTATTCAAAGCCTTAGAGTTGCTAAACAGAAAACTGGCAAAATCCTGAAGCGTTGAGTGAACACACTTCACTTAATTACAGCAGCCTAAAATGCATTGACAGAGCTACATGCAGTCAAAGCCGCAATGTTGCTGATAAGAAATCTGTCTAAGGAAAGAAGCATTGAGTGAAGACAGTTCACTCAACACCTACTCAACAGAAGTAGTTCAAGTATAGAAGCATTGAGTGAAGACAGGGCACTCGATGCCTCAGCAAGAAATCTGTCAAAGGAAAAAACCATTGAGTGAAGACAGTGCACTCAACGCCTACTCAACAGAATTTTTGTCCATGTACAGAAGCGTTGAGTGAAGACGGGCCACTAAATGCCTCATCAAGAAATTTGTCTAAGGACCGAAGCGTTGAGTGAACAAACTGCACTCAACGGCTTCATGTAGAGAAATTTTAACCAAGTCAAGAAGCATTGAGTGACGAAGGCTCACTCAATGCCAGATGATGCAAAATTATGGTAAGTACTTTTGCGTTGAGTGACAAGGCTTCACTCAACGCCTATATAGATTGTCTGAAATTTGCAAAGTCCAGAAGTGATGAGTCATGCTGACATCATCAAGAATTCAAATATCGTGGGCTTTGCATGCTAGATGACAAAAGGCCCTGCTTACCTTTAGTACAACAAATAATTCAAAAGAAGTGTTACAGTTAACAACTCCAGTGGTCCATGCTACAAAAAAATATGTTGGACGGCGGAATTCAAAAGCAGAATCCCGAGAAAGAAGAAAATGAGCTTTTGGAGACAGAGCTTTTTGGTCATCTTTCAAACAACTTGCTCTATAGTTAGTCTGTGATTCACAGACAAAGTTAGCTGTTGAAGAAATAAATCACTGAAGAATCATTTTATCTTCAACAGCAAGATCAGAGAGTTATCTTTTGAGTTCGAAGGAGAAGCACAACAAAAACTAGCTTGTTGAAGAAATAGAGAACTGAAGAATCAGTTTGTCTCCAACAACAAGATCATAGAGTTTTCTTTTTGATTTCGAAGGAGAAGTAGAACAAAAGCTAGTTGGTTGAAGAAACAGGGAACTAAAGAATAAGTTTATCATCAACAACAAGGTCAGAGAGTTTTCTTTCTGAGTAAGAAGGAGAAGTAGAGCCAGCTTAAAGCTGTTGTTCATCTTTAAAGCCTTTGCTCAAAACATTACTAACATCAAGGCTTGAAGAAGCAGTGCTCTGCAAGTATCTTTATAGCACAAGCAGAACCATCCTGTAGATCTACTTTTTTGTTGTTGTGAAGAAGTTAGGGATGTGTTTTCTCTATTCAGAAAGAAGGCCTAAAGAATCATTTCTCTGGAGTCAGTGCTTTGCAATTGTTTTCTCAACATAAGAAGAACAAATTTGAAGATCAACCATCTTGTTACTATGAAGAAGATAGGAATAAGCTTTCTCCGTTCAAGAAGAAGAAGACTCAGAGAATTTCTCTGGAGTTAAAGTTAGGTTGAGTTCTCTCAGTCCAGAAAGGCAAACTCACAGAATCTTTTCTCTGGAGTCATATAACAACAAACCCTTACTCATTCTGTAGGATCAATCTTGATCTGAGTTGTAAGCCTAAAATATAAAGGATAAGAGTTAGGATTCAGTTGTGAATCTGAGGTAGGGCATATTTTCCTGAGGTAGGAGATATATTCTCTGAGTTGTAGAGCCTTTGTGCCTGAGGTAGGATTTTGTTGAGAATCTGAGGTAAGGCCTTTGGCCTGAGGTAGGTTCTGAATCTGATATGAGCAGTAGGAGAGTTATACTCTCTGAGTGTAGGGCTATCCTCCTAGCCTGAGTTGTAGGACTTTTGATTAATTCTGAGGCAGGTGATCAAAAGGATCACTGAGCTGTAGGAGATATTATCTCTGAGTTGTTGGGCCTTTGTCCTGAGGTAGGACTTGGAGGAAGTCTGAGAGATCTTGCCGGATCTGTGTTGTAAGCTCTTTGAGCCGAGTTTTGGAGAAGATTTCCTTGTCTAAGACATTGTTATAAAGGTGATAGGGAAAGTGGATGTACCCATACCGTAGGGAACCACTATAAATACTGGTGTTCTCATCAGTGTTTTTGAAAGGAAACTAAATAACTTAACACTCATGCAATACCCCAAATTTTTCTAGAGCGTTATCCTTAGGAAGCTATCGCGCGACGATAGGTAGTTATCGCCCAACGGTAGCCTTATTTCATTGAATCCAGGCATTGAGTGGAAAGCGTTAAGAGCATTGAGTGCTAGCACGTGGTGTTAGCTAGCTATCTCTCGGCAGTAGCTTGGCGTTGAGTGCGTTGAGTGGTAGGCTTTGAGTGAGCTACCGCGCAATGTTAGTACTAAATCCAGCATTAGTGTGACATTATTTGTTTGGCTGAGTGCTCGGAAGCTACCGCCTGACGGTAGGTAGTTAACGCCCGGCAATAGCGCGCGGGAGACTTTCCGTCGTTTGGCATTTTAGCCGTCCGTTTTCTCTTAGGATTTGATCCTATGGCCCAGGATTCTCCGCCCAAATGGAATATATCAGGCTGAAATGCTCGAAACCCTCATTCTTCTCATTTGGAGTGGAAGTTAGGATTTCAGTCTTAGAGTTTGGAGGAGGAAGAAGAAGGCCGTTCTCCGCCATTGCGAAGCTTCGTGACTCCGATCGTTGATCCGAGGCCAGATCCGCTGAGAGGACTTGAAGGCGCGCATTTTCATCGGTGAAAGTCGAGGTTTCCATGGAAAGGAAGATGAGTTGTAAGGTAATGACACTTCTCCTCTTGGTCTTTAGGATGTGTGCATGGCATCCATTATTTTCTTGCTTTCTTTCAAGCATTTAGGCACCGGATCTCTCAAATGAGAGGGGTTTGGCTTGCCATGGTTCAAGAGGAACCACCAGGTTGATTGTGTCCGTCCCCGACATGATATTACACTAGAAATTCACTCTATTAGTGGATTAGGCATTGTGGGTGAAGCCGTAGTCGCGACCGTTAGTCCAAATCGGTGATGTTGCATAGCGAGCCTTAAGGATTTTGTTAGAAAACCATTAGCGGAAAGATGTCATTTGTGATGATTGTCCTCCCTTATTTTCGTGTGAGTACGAATGGTGGATTAGGGCAGGAAAGAATTTTGATTGTAATGTGCTAAGGTGCAAATTTTTCTCTGTGGTCGGCTGGCTAGCCCGTGACGTTGCAATGTCACCTGTGGAGAGTGTCCCGACGAGATAAGTTCCCTTCTGTGAAACTGACAAGAATGCCAAGCTTTGGACAAGCCCGGATGATACCAGCTGGTTCCCGCTGGGTCTCCTTCAGTGGACTTGGTCCCGATATTGGAGCGAGTCCTGGGTTGTCACGAATGGGTGGGGTCCAGCAATGGTTCTTAGCATCAGTTTGTTTGTGTGGCGGAATCCTAACGTAAGAAGTAAGAGCTTGCAGGCAAGCCTGAGTTTTGAGACCCATAAGCGGGTAGGGCCTAGGAAAGAGTTCGATATGGTTGTGGCTTGAATGTCATTAGGTGAAATTGGAAGTACCCATGTGGTTGCGGCTTGAATGTCGAAGGGGAAATTTGAAGTACTTGATTATTGATGTGTGATGATGTTTTAGATTCATACACTATAGGGTTCCTTGGTTGAAGCCTAGGTTTGCATACATGATGCATTGTAGGCCCCTTTTATTGTATGTTCAACATAAAATATGTTTGTTGTATGAGACATCCAAACCTATTTTACTATTTTCAATGTTCATGTATATTTACATACAAAGTGCTGACCTGTAGGGTGATGGAGTGCTACGAGGTCCGCTAGGGACGGCCGAGAGGAGATGTGTTGGTTACACAGTTGAGGTCAGCCTTTACTGACCCACGTTACAACAAAGTTTTACAGGGCAAGGATCGCAAGTGGGAGCAAGCTCGCTGAACAAAAAGGCCTATGCCTCATGAAGTGAACTCTCCTATTTTTACTTATGATTTGCTTAATGTTGTGCTCCATGAAATGTAATCCGGCTTGCATGCCGAGGTTGCCTAGGAGTGCTTATGCACGTTGACATGTTGTTGTTTCAGTTTTGAACTTACGAACATTGTAAGGCCTTAAGGGAGTTTGTATACTCGTGTAGTAGTGGATAACTTCTAGTGTGGCTGTTTGTTTCCGCTGTGTTTAGTCTGAGTTTTGAGTTGGGTAGTTTATATCATCTTGTAATGCTCAAGTTGTGGAGTCTGTATGTTATGGGGCCCCGACCGGACCCATATTATAGATCATTAGAGTGGAGGTTGAAAGTTATTAATTCAAGGTTATCTAATCACCTAGAGGTGGTACGGTGAATAGGTCTTAGAAATTTCTGTAGTCTTTTTGTTGTTTTCTTTCTAAGTGATCTAGAGCTTTTCCTTAGAACCTATAATATAAATAAGTACAAATAACACAGCACAACACACAGATATTTATAGTGGTTCCCCAATTGGGTGCATCCACTTTCCCTGTCACCTTTCTAACTTATGTTAGACAAGGCACAAACTCCTCCAAATGTTACTCAGAGCTTACACCTAAGGCCCTAAGCCTTATGCTCAGGTTCTCTTTAGAACCCTACCTCAGAACCACAAAGGTTTCTAACTCAGAGCCCTTTAGTGTTCCTACAGCTCAGTGGTCCTCAAACCATCTACCTCAGCCTTATCTCTAAGGCCTACAGCTCAGGCTTTTCAGCCCTATAACTTTAGGCACAAGACCCTACTCTCAGAGTACTGCATCACCCCTACAGCTCAGTAACCTTCCAGGTACCTACCTCAGTGCCATTCTAAGAACCTATAGATCAGCCTCCTCTAAGGCCTACAACTCAGTGACATACTTGTCACCTACATCTCACTGACTTAACAGTCACCTACCTCAGGCACTAAGCCTTACTACTCAGGCTGGGAGGACAACCCTACACTCAGATCGACACTTGGATCCTACCTCAGTACCACAGTAGGGCACCTACCTCAGTGATTAATTAGTCACCTACAACTCAGGCATAAAGTGCCCTACAACTCAGGCATAAAGTGCCCTACAGCTTAGATTCAGGCAAGCTGAATCCTATAAGAAATTAATCAAGAAGTTGAAATAAAAAAAACCTTGACTCTATGATAAATCTCAGAGTCTATCTTGCTGGACTGAGCAGATATCGGTCTAGCCCTCTTGCTGTAGAAGGAATTAGACTTCTTCTACAGCTAGCTCCTTTTCTACTGCACTAAAGAACAACTATCTATTGTTGAAGGCTGACGGGCCTTCACACAACCATCTCTCCTTGCTGATTAGATGAATCAGCTACCTTATTCTGGAAAGAACAAACTTGTTGAACTAGAAAAAGCTTCAGCTATCTTTCTCAGCCTTTATGGCTAGCTCTGCTGGACTTGACTTTCAAGCTCATCAGAGAAGATGAAGTCCAGCTGCCTCTCTTTTCGTTTTATTTTTCGTTCCTGTTTTTTTAACCCTAATCCCCTTTTCTACTTTTCCTTTTATATCTATTGATTTGAATCAACAACACAATTTTAATGTGGGCCCAGCCAAGGATGGTGAGCGCCACCTCCCTTAAAAGATGGCAAACAATACTTTTAGGAAGTGTAGTAGCTTTCCCGAACTGGCATGAAATACTCTCACTATGCTCGATAAATGTTGAGCTGAATTCGACGAATTTTGAAATTAGTTCGATGAATTCTGAACTGAGCTCGACGAACTAATAATCTTTAAACTTTAAATTGAGCTCGACGGACGGTGAGCTGGGTTCGAAGAATTCTGAAATCAGTTCGACAAATTCTGAATTGAGCTCAACGAACTCAGAATCATCAAACTTTAACTTTAGCTTGACAAAAGGTGAGCTCAGCTCGACGAACTCAGAATTCAATTTGACAAATTCTAAACTGGGCTATTCTTTACAAGCGTTGAGTGAGCCTGCCTCACTCAATGCTTCTTGACTTAGAGAAATTACGTTGGCTTTGTCTCAGCGGTTCCTTCTCAACTATCTCAGCGGTTTCTTCTTCACAGATATGACTATCTTCGGTCTCAGCGGTTTCTTCTCAACTTCTCAGTGGTTTCTTCTTCAGAGCTTAGACAATCTCCTATCTTAGTGGTTCTGTTGAGACTAACACTTCTGTCAACGCTTTGCATTGAGCTTCTCAGCTGTCTCAGCGGTTATGCTTAGACAATCTTCTCAGCTATCTCAGCATTTTTTCCTTAGTCAAATTATCTGACTTCCAGCTTACTCTTCTTATTCACCTGTCCAATCATGGAAAACCTGCATGCATGAACTTGAGCACACATCAAATACATCTATGTGTGTATGTCAATGACCAGTTTGACTTCTTACAAATCTGGAACATTGGGGTCAATGGACCCAACAATCTCCCCCTATTTGAAGAAGTCAAAACCATGCTTGATCAATAAAACAGGTCATTGACATACACAGTATATTTAGCATAAAGACTAAAACTTGTGTAACATCATTAGAGTTTGGAAATGTTACCACATTTCTCCAGCCTGTGTATAATTTTACTTACTCCCCCTATCATGCTGCTCTCCTGGTTGAGCTATCCTTACTATTCTTGTGCTGAAGCAACTTTAGCACTACCTGGCTTTAAGCTTCCTGCATCTTGGCATGGTCAGGTCTTGATCAAGTCTATTCATCTGTTAGGTATTGTATCCGAAATGGACTTGATTTGAAGAAGCCCCTGAACAAGCTAAGTTGAATTGACAATGTATTTGACGATCTTCTATCAAGTTGTGATTGCAGCTATTCCATGCTAAGTACACACCAATGTCAGGGTGCAGTGGGTCAATATACACGGGTCTGCGCAACGTAATCCCTCGTTGAGTAGATCAATGTGTTGACTCACATGTTCTCTCTCTATTGGAGTGTACTTATTTTCAAGTACAGGGTTAAGGTAGATCAAGAGCAGAAGAAGGAGCAAAGATGGGTCAAATACCAAGTCTTCAAAGGAAGGAAGAGAAAAATCTTCTAAGTCAAAATCGACGGGAATTACTAAGTCATTCCCGCCGACTTCGACGGGAGTCACTTGTGATTCCCGCCGACTTCGACGGTAATCGTTAGTGATTCCCGCCGATTCGTCGAGTATCACTTAGCCTCTCCCGCCGACTTCTTCCAGGCTGACAGTTTTCAAACGGGGATACTACTAAGGTAGAATCGACGGGAATCGTGAGTGATTCCCGCCGACATCAACGGGAATCACCAACGATTCCCGCAAATTTTGCCTTTGGCGAATTTCCTCATTCGCTGGACCGAACTAAGATTCCTTGCGCTGTTTCGGCCGGGGCTAGGGTTTCTCCTTGTGGGCCCCACAACTGTCTTTAGGGTTTGCTCCTAGTATATATATATATGCATATTTTGAACCTCGATATACAGTGATTAATGCGAAATCAAAAAGTAGCCGACGTCGTGCCCTAGCCGATTGCGGAAACCGCCGATCGCCTGTAGCCGCTCGCAAGCACGCCGTTGCCGCTGAACTTTGATCTTCTTTGATCTTCCGACGACAGTACCGAGGCAAGCCGAGCGTCTCACGCATCTCTCTTGAGATCTCTTGTTTCTGATTCGTTGAACGAGATTTGTTCTCCATTCCGAATTGGTTGAGACGACTTATCCAACTGAGATCGTTCGTAGACCTTGCTTGCTTCGTCAAGAAGTTTGGATCTACAAAGCATCGCTGCCGCATTCACTTGCCGTCGCCGATCTTGACAAGATTCTTTCTAAGAGAGAAATCCGGTTGTGGATTCTTCGTAATCTTCAAGCAAGCTTCAATGAACGAAGAAGGACATCGAGATCTCTAAAAGCATTGTTTGTATTTTCTTTTACATTCAATTTTGGTTTGTTGTAAAGGAATATTCATTACTTGTTGTAAGGGTTGGGTGCAACCCGTGGTGGTGGAGTGGTGACTCCTTTATTGGAAGGGTTCCTTCCGTAGTATGAGGATTGGATTTCAATCCATTTGGAGAAGTGAACGAGTCGTCCCTTGGTGGGAGATAGGTCGAAGGGGGGAAAGTGGACGTACCCAAATCGGGGAACCACTATAATTCTTTGTGTGTTTTCTATGTTGTGTTTGTTAATTTGTGCAGGTAAATTTAACTCCGCAAAAGACTGCACAACACCTATTCCACCCCCCCATAGGTGGATTTAGTCGACACTAGAGACTTTCAAGTGGTATCAGAGCGAGGTTTCTCATCAATAAGGTTAACACCTTGAGTAAGATCTTGTGTCTAGTGTCAAGAGGAAAGAAGATCTCGAGAATGGATGGACTCAAGTATTCAGGAAAGATCCTAGTATGCACCAAGCTGAACTTTCCCATCTGGAAGGAAAGGATCAGGTTCTATATGGAAGCAGTCGACCCTCCACTCTTCATGATAGTTGAGGAGGGCCATTATATCCCCACTAAGGACTCCACCATTGATCCTACTAAGATGGTGCACAAGAAGCTCTCTGAAATGGATAAGGATGAGATGGTGCTTGTCAGACTAGACAAGAAAGCTCAAAACATCTTAGTAAGCACCGTCGATGATTCCATGATGCAGAATTTCAGCAACTACAGGACTACGAAGAACATATGGCACTGCCTGATCATTCTGATGGAAGGCACAGATGAAGTAAGGGATGATCGAAGATCCCTACTGAACCAGAAGTATGAGGCCTTCAGGAAAGGTCCCAAGAAAGAAATCGGAGTGACATTTGAGAACTTCCTGAAGATCGTCAATTCCCTGAAGGGTTATAGCAGAGTGTTCACCGATGGTGAACTAAATGACAAATTCCTTAGATCCCTAGTAAGGAATGGGACACCAAGATCTGTGCCATCAGAGAGTTTGGCAAGCTGGCAGAAATTGATCCCCAAATTCTGTTTGGGAAGCTTATGTCCTATGAGCTTCAACTGAACACCAGAAAAGCTGAAGAAGAAGCCGATAAAGCCGCTACCAAAGAAAAGACTGTAGCCCTGAAAGCCAATCACTCAAGGAAAGGTAAGGGTGCAGCCTCGTCCCGCTCTTGGAAAAAGGATGAGGAAGAAGACTCGAGCCATGCTCTTCCGGCTCAGAGCTATCTGAAGAAGAATTCTCCTTCATCACTCGAGAGTTCAAGAAGTTCATCAAGATAAGGAATCAAAGAAAAAGAGACGGCTCCTCCTCTAATCATCAGAGGAAGAATTACTATTCTGATAGGTATGAATCTAAATAGAACAAACATCGCTCTGCTGACATTATTTGCTTTGGATGCAATAAGCCAGGCCACGTCATTGCTAACTGCCACCAAAGCAAGAGAGATAAGGGGAAGGGAGAGGAGCACAAGTCCTCTAGAGATAAGAAGAAGGATAGGAGCTACATCGCTAAAAAGCTAAAGACACTGAGTGAATCTTATTCTTCAGACTCCAGTGATGATGAAGAAGCCTATTTCAGGCTAATGGGTCGCTCCGACTCAGATGGAGACTGTCCCCCATTTACTGGGAAGGTAAAAGATCGCACCCCCCTCTCTGTCTCTGACTCTGACTTTGAGTCTCCATAAGATGACCACGAGGCAGTCCATCTGCCCGTGAGGATGAACTCCTCGAAAAGTATGAGCTTTTGCTCAATATTTTCGAAGAGTGCCGTAAGAGGTTGAGGGCTCAGAAAAAGGAAGTCAAATTTCTTAAGGCTGAGGGTGTGTCCCTAAGAGAAGAGATCACTAGCTTAATTTATCTCCGATAGAAACACCTGGACCTGACTTCTTAGCACTCAGATTCTCTAAGGCTCCTTGACCAAAAATAGGAAGAAATCAACAAGCTGGAAGAACAGCTTGCGGCAGAGAGGAAGATTGTCAAAAGCTTCTCTATGACCAAGACCGTTCTTCCTCTGGATGATGAATTCTCTGCTCAGGCTAAGGGGGCTGGCTTAAGGCATGTGACTGTGCCTGGTAAATTATCAAGGAGAAATAGAAATCGTAGGAAAAATAAGGCTACTAAGAAGGCCTCTGCTGCAGAAAAGGGAAATGCTCCACTCGGTCCTATTTCATTTAGAAAGCCTGGCTTTCCTTGCAATGAGAAGGACTTTGAGTCAACCTATGGCCACTTCTTCTAGCCCTCAGTTGAAAAGCCCAAGAGATGGTATGATGGTTGGACCTTCCCCCGCAACTACGGTGAGAGTGTATTCAAGGCACCTTATGAGGAAATCCAAGTGGAGAATTATGGCCACTTCTCTAGCGACCATAATAGGAAGCAGGCACAAAAGGCCGAGCCTGTCATACTGAAGGAACAGGAAGTGAAGAAGTCGTGTGACTGCTGTCATCATGATGCCTCCACCTCCAGATCCAAGGCCCCGGCTGGATCCACCGTTCCAAGGGTGAAGCAGGAACCTAGGAAACGGTACAAAAGGTTTGAATGTTGGTGTTGTGGCAAAGTTTGTCACTTTGTCGTGGATTGCTGGTTTAATCCAAGATACAATGAGACTCCTTTTGTTAGCAATGCTAGGCCGACCACTCGTAGGGTTAACCAACCGAGGTGGAGTGTGCTAACAAGGAATCTAGGACCCAAGTTCGATTGGGTTCCTAAGGGAAACTAATTCTGTTTTGCAGGTATGTCCAAAGGCCACCAAAACGCCAATCTGGTACTTGGACAGTGGATGTTCCCGGCATATGACCGGGACAAGAAGCCTGTTGCGTGATTATTCCCCAGTCGAAAATGGACCCAAAGTCATCTTTGGAGGATCTGATCGAGGAGTCACCAGGGGTTATGGTATGATTTCCAACGGTGTATTCTCTATCACAGACGTGGCCTATGTTGAAGGGTTAAACCATAACCTGATCAGTGTAAGCCAGTTATGTGATAAAGGATACGACGTTAAGTTCTGCAAGGATAAGTGCTTGGTAATATCGTGTGCCTCTTCGGAGACGGTATTAACTGGCATTAGGAGCAGAAATATCTTTTGCTTTGATTTTCTTAGCTTAGACTCTTCTACCCCCGTGTGCCTAGAAGCAAAAGGCAGTGCATCTCTCTATGAACAATGGCACAAGAGATTAGCACATATTAATTTCAAGACTATTAATATATTGTTTTCCAAGAATTTAGTAAGGGATGCCCCTACTATTAAGTGCATCAAAGATAGCCCTTGTCCTGCATGCCAGAAGGGCAAACAGACTCGGGCTACCTTTAAGGGCTTTGCAGACAAAGACTCCTCCAGATTTCTTTATATTCTGCATATGGACTTGTTCGGTCCAGTGCAATTTCATAGCTTAGGAGGCAAATCGTATACGCTAGTGATTGTTGATGATAACTCTCGGTTTACGTGGGTCTTCTTCTTGAAACGAAAGTCAGATACGTTTGACATCTTCACTAATTTTATCAAGCAGATTCAGAACGAACTTAACTGCTCCATGGTCAAAATCAGAAGTGACCATTAAACAGAATTCGAGTCTAGAGCTATGAAAAAATTCTGTGAAGAACATGGTATCTTTCATGAGTTTTCCTCCCCGTGTACTCCTCAGCAAAACGGAATTGCGGAGAGGAGAAACAGAACGCTCATTGAAGCATGTACGACAATGTTGAATGACGCTTCGCTTCCAGAGTACTTCTGGGCAGAGGCTGTCAATACGGCTTGTCATGTGCATAACCGAGCATTGATCAACAAGAATTATCGTAAGACGCCTTATGAGCTATTGAAAGGCAGGAAACCGACCATGTCCTATCTACGGATTTTTGGCTACAGATGCTATGTACTCAATAACGGGAAGTACCCACGTACTAAATTTGGTGAAAAATTCTTCGAAGGCATCTTCATGGGCTATAGTAGCCATTGTCGGGCATATAGGGTTTTCAATAAGAAAACCCTAGTGGTAGAGGAGTCCATTAATGTTGTATTTGATTAAGGAAGCTTGCTTCACAGCAATTCTTCCAGTGGCATTCTTGAAGATGCAGGTGCAAGGCTTGAACAGCTAAGTCTCGATGAGACTGCTAAAGATGAAACTCCCAAGTACTTCAAGGTCTTCACCTCAACGCCAACTGGAAAAGATGACGATCAGGATGGAGAAAATATCCCGGAAGAGAGAGGAGCCCGAGAAGCTGTTAGAGCTCCAGATGCCAGACTCTTAGATCTCCGACACGTGAGGGATCATCCCAAAGATCATATCATAGGATATCCTCGTGACAGTGTCAGAACTCGCAGAGGTACAATTAACGAGATTATGCACCTTAGTTTTCTGTCACAGGTTGAGCCAAAGAAGTTCGATGAAGCGAACAAAGATGCATCATGGATATTGGCCATACAAGATGAACTGCATCAATTCGAACGATGCAATGTCTGGACGCTTGTTCCCAGACTAAAGAAACAGAATGTGATCGGCACTAAGTGGATCTTCAGAAACAAACTGGATGAACACGGTGTCATCATCAAGAATAAGGCCATACTAGTGGCTCAAGGTTACAGACAGGAGGAGGGGATTGACTTCGACCAAACCTTTGCACTAGTTGCAAGGCTGGAGGCGATCAGATTGTTCCTGGCGTATGCCTCTCACAATGGATTCACTGTCTATCAAGGGAAGTTTCTTAGGGAAAATAGATAAGACATTGTTTCTTAGGGAAGTCAAAGGCAAGATTTTGCTGGTGCAAATCTATGTCGATGACATAATATTCGGCTCAACGGACAACAGCCTGTGCAAGAAGTTTTCTAAACTTATGCAAGGGAAGTTTGAAATGAGCAGCATGGGTGAGCTGAAGTACTTCTTGGGACTTCAAGTGAAACAGTCTGAGGATGGAATTTTCATTTCTCAGATGAAGTTCATAAATGAACTCCTCAAGAAATTCGGAATGGAGAATGCAACCTCTATGAGGACTCCAATGGGATCCACTGTGTCTCTGGACAAGGTTGAGAAAGGGAAACCTTTTGATGAAACCAAATACAGAAGCATAATTGGATCCCTGCTCTACCTTACTGCTAGTAGACCGGATATTATGTTTTCCACATGCATTTGTGCCAGATATCAGGTGAACACTAAGGAATCTCATTATGTCGCTGCAAAGCGAATTCTTAGATACCTTAAAGGTACACCAAATCTTGGCTTGTGGTACCCAAGAAACAATGATGTCGAGCTGATAGGCTTTTCAGATGCTGATTTTGTAGGAAGTAGGGATGATAGGAAAAGCACTTCCGGGACGTGCCAATTCCTCGGAAGAAGGCTTATTTCATGGAACAGTAAAAAGCAAAACTGTGTCGCAACCTCTACGGCTGAATCAGAGTACATCTCAGCAGGCAGCTGTTGCGCACAACTTCTATGGATCAGAAATCAACTCGAAGATTATGACTTGCAGTTCAGAGAAGTTCCTATATATTGCGACTCCTCGAGCGCAATAGCAATTGCGAACAATCCTGTGTCGCACAACAGAGGAAAGCATATTGAAGTGTGCTACCACTTCATTCGAGAGCATGTGGAAAAAAAAATATCTCTCTGCTATGTCCCCACGGATAAGCAGATTGCAGATATCTTCACAAAGCCCCTAAACGAGGCCAAGTTCAGTCTCTTCAAAACTGAACTCGGCATGCTGAACTATGAAGATTGAAGACTAAAGGGCTTCAGGCTCTTGGATCAAGGGGGAGCATCAGCGAGGACCTCCAGATCGGGCACGAATGCAAGAACTGAGGGGGATCTTTGTGCTCCAAGTGAAGTCCCAGATTTGCAGAAGCCGAAAAGGGGGAGATTACCCTCTCGGCTAAGTCTAAGGTGACTGCCAATCCTAAGTATGCTCTCAGGAGAATGGTAATGGATTTCACTCTTAACTGCATTTTCATTTTATGATTTTAATTCCCATCTGTTCTATTCACCTTAGCTTGTAGGGTTTAGGCTTCTTCAAATAGGGGGAGATTGTTGGGTATTGTATCCGCAATGGACCTGATTTGAAGAAGCCCCTGAACAAGCTAAGTTGAATTGACAATGTATTTGACGATCTTCTATCAAGTTGTGCTTGCAGCTATTCCATGCTAAGTACACACCAAAGTAAGGGTGCAGTGGGTCAATATACACGGGTCTGCGCAACGTAATCCCTCGTTGAGTTGATTAGTGTGTTGACTCACGTGTGCTCTCTCTATTGGAGTGTACTTATTTTCAAGTACAGGGTTAAGGTAGATCAAGAGCAGAAGAAGGAGCAAAGAAGGGTCAAAGACCAAGTCTTCAAAGGAAGGAAGAGAAAAATCTTCTAAGTCAAAATCGACGGGAATCACTAAGTCATTCCCGCCGACTTCGACAGGAGTCACTTGTGATTCCCGCCGACTTCGACGGGAATCGTTAGTGATTCCCGCCGATTCGTCGAGTATCACTTAGCCTCTCCCGCCGACTTCTTCCGGCTGACAGTTTTCAAACGGGGATTCTGTTAAGGCAGAATCGACGGGAATCGTGAGTGATTCCCGCTAACATCGACAGGAATCACCAACGATTCCCGCCGATTTTACCTTAGGCGAATTTCCTCGTTTGCTGGACCGAACCAAGATGCCTTGCGCTGTTTCGGACGGGTCTAGGTTTTCTCCTTGTAGGCCCCACAACGGTCTTTAGGGTTTGCTCCTGGTATATTACGCATATTTTGAACCTCGATATACAGTGATTAACGCGAAATCAAAAAGTAGCCGACGTCGTGCCCTAGCCGATCGCGGAAACCGCCGATCTCTTGTAGTCGCTCGCAAGCTCGTCGTCGCCGCTGAACTTCGATCTTCTTTGATCTTCCGACGACAGTACCGAGGCAAGCTGAGCGTCTCATGCATCTCTCTTGAGATCTCTTATCTTCCGATTCGTTGAACGAGATTTGTTCTCCATTCCAAATTGGTTGAGACGACTTATCCAACTTAGATCGTTCGTAGACCTTTCTTGCTTCGTCAAGAAGTTTGGATCTACAAAGCATCGCCACCGCATTCACTTGCCGCCGCCGATCTTGACAAGATTCTTTCCAAGAGAGAAATTTGGTTGTGGATTCTTCATAATCTTCAAGCAAGCTTCAACGAACGAAGAAAAACATCGGGATCTCCAAAAGCGTTGTTTTTATTTTCTTTTACATTCAATTTTGGTTTGTTATAAAGGAATATTCATTCCTTGTTGTAAGGGTTTGGTGCAACCCGTAGTGGTGGAGTGGTGACTCCTTTGTTGGAAGGGTTCCTTCCGTAGTGTGAGGATTGGATTTCAATCCGTTTGTAGAAGTGACTGAGTCGTCCCATGGTGGGATATAGGTCGAAGGGGGGAAAGTGGACGTACCCAAATCGGGGAACCACTATAATTCTTTGTGTGTTTTCTGTGTTGTGTTTGTTAATTTGTGCAGGTAAATTTAATTTCGCAAAACACTGCACGACACCTATTCCCCCCCCCCCCCCATAGGTGGATTTAGTCGACACTAGTGACTTTCATCTTCTTTCCCCCTAACTCCTCTCCCCCTTTTTTACTTCTATAATAGGGAGATTTTGTGGAGTTTATCTCCCCCTATCTGTCTGGGGTTCATCCCCCACTTTGACTCAATCCTATTGCAGATGTTGGACTTGCTCCCCCTCAACAGTTGCACACTAGCTTCATTATCTTGAGGAAGGACGTGCACTACCTGCAAGATAGACAGTACTGCATATGGTAAAGGAGAGAATTGAAGCTACACAAGATTCAACATACCCAATTCAAATTTGAAGGTTTTGAACATGGCTTCATCAAGTGGCTTAGTGAAGATATCAGCCACTTACTTGTTTGTGGAGACAAACTCAAGGCTGATGTCTTCCCTTTCCACATGTTCTCTAATGAAATGATACCTAATTTTTATATGCTTAGTCATGCTATGGGAGACAGGATTCCTAACTATAGAAATTGCACTAGTAGAATCACAAGAGAGTGGAGTTCTACTTATCTGAATATTGTATTCCTAGAGTTGATGTTGGATCCACAGCAACTAAGCACAACATATCCTAGCTGAAATATACTTTGACTCAGTAGTTGAGATCGCAACACTTGTTTGCTTCTTGCTGCTTCAAGAGACAAGCCTTCTACCTAGAAATTGACAGGAGCTAGATGTGCTCTTCCTGTCTTCCTTGCAGCTTGCAAAATCTACATCTGAGTAGCATGTTAGTTCAAACTCCCCATTCCTAGGGTATCATAGACCCAGATCTGGTGTGCCCTTAAGATATCTCAAGATTCTTTTCACAACAGTGTAGTGAGACACTTTAGGGCAGGCCTGATACCTAGCGCAGACACATGTTGCATACATAATGTCAGGCCTACTTGCAGTGAGGTAGAGAAGGGAGCCAACTATACCCCTATACAAAGTTGGATCAATAGGTTTCCCTTGATCATCCTTGCCTATGGGCATACTTGAGCTCATGGGAGTCCTTATGGTGGAAGCATTCTCCATACCATATTTCTTGACTAACTCCCTGGTGAACTTTGACTGAGATATGGATAAACCATCATCAGTCTGTCTTACTTGGAGTCCCAAGAAGAACTTCAGTTCACTCATACTGCTCATTTAAACTTCCCCTGCATAAGTTTTACAAACTTCCTGCAGAGCTTGTCATCAGTAGAGCCAAATATTATGTCATCAACATAAATCTTGACTAAGATGATCTTGCCCTTAGATTCCCTTAGGAATAGGGTCTTATATATCTTCCCCCTTGAGAATTTGTTCTCAATGAGGAAGGTAGACAATATCTCATACCATGCTCTAGGGGCTTGCTTGAGCCCATATAGAGTTTTCCTAAGTCTATACACAGTAGTAGGAGAGTTAGAATCTACAAAACCTGGAGGCTGCTCTGCATAGACCTCTTCTTTCAAGTCTCCATTCAGGAAAGCTGACTTCACATCCATCTGGAATACTTTGAATCCCTAGAAGGCTACATATGCAAGGAACAGTCTGATGGCTTCCAACCTAGCAACTGGGGCAAAAGTCTGATCATAATTAATCCCCTCTTCCTGTTTGTACCCCTTAGCCCCCAGTCTACTTTATTATTTATTATAATATCATTTTCATCAAGTTTATTTTTGAAAATCCACTTGACTCCAATGACATTATGTCCATCTGGTCTGGGAACCATCTTCCAGACCTTGCATCTTTTGAACTTGTTCTGTTATTCTTGCATTGCACCAATCCAGATTGGTCTTGATTTTCCTCTTCAAATTTCTTGAGCTCTTTTTGTGACAGGAAGATGGAGTAAAGAGCTATGTTAAAACTCCTGCTTCTAGTCTGTACACCCTGGCTAGCCTCACCTATAATATGATCTAGAGGATGATCTCTCAAATATCTAACTATTGGTGGAAGCCTGACTGCTTCTTGCTGACCACCATTTTCTTCAGCTGGTTGGTCTCCATCTCCAGCTAGACTGTCTTGTGCTTCCTCTGGACAACATCCCTCTCCATATTCTTCTTGCACAGCTGGGTATGTATTTTTGATGGATAGCTTTTCCATCATAACTTTTGTACCTACAGAACTATACAAAGAGCTTGACAACTCACTGACAATCATGCTTGACTCATCAAACACTACATGGATAGATTCTTTTACAACTTGATTTGTCAAGTTATAGACTCTATACGCCTTACTACTATTGTTATACCCAACAAAGATCCCTTCATGATATTTGGCAGCAAACTTAGTCACTTTTTATTTACCATTGTTCAAGATGAAACACTTGCAACCAAAGATCCTGAAATAGGATATGTTTGGTTTTCTACCCTTCAAGATCTCATAGGGGGTCTTCTTGTGGCCTTTAGTGATAGAAGCCCTATTGAGAATATGATATGCAGTGTTAACGGCCTCAGCCCAGAAATATTCAAGGACAGAAGTGCCACTCAACAATGTTCTCCCAGCTTATATGAGAGTCCTGTTTTTCCTCTCAGCTAACCAATTTTGCTAGGGTGTTCTTAGAGAGGAGAATTCTTGATGAATCCCTTTCTCTTCACATAAAGTAGTCATGGCAGCAGACTGAAATTAAGTCCTATGGTCACATATTATTTTGACCACTGAGCTTGCAAGTTCATTCTGAATCTGCCTGAAAAAATTCATGAAGACATCAAGGGTTTCGTCCTTTCTTCTAAGGAAGAACACCCAAGCAAACCTAGAATAGTCATCAACCACCACAAGGGTGTAGAACTGCCTACCTAGACTATGAACAGGCATATGACCAAACAAGTCCATATGCAAGAGATACAAGCATCGCATTGAGTCCTTGGTCCCGATGCTCTTGAAAGAGATCTTATTCTGCTTACCCTTTTGGCAAGCAGCACAGATACCCTCCTTGGAGCATTTTATTTTGGGTCTAATTCTAACTAGCTCATCACTGAAGAGCTGACCAATGGTCTTATAATTCAAATGAACCAGTCTCTTGTGCCATTGGACACAATATGAGACTGTGTCATTTGCAACTACGCATATAAGGGAACTACTATCGAAGCAAGAAAAGTTTAAACAATAAACATTCCCACTCCTAGTGCCTATTAAGATGACACTTTGGTCACTTAACCTCTTGATGTGGCACTTATCCTTGCGGAAGGAAATGCCATAACCAAGGTCAAATGGTTGTCTTATGCTTATGAGGTTGTGTTGCAACCCCTCCACATAAGCTAATTTTGTGATGGTGATTATGCCGTTTGAGATCTTACCATAAACTCTGGTTATTCCCTTGTTAGAGCCTCCAAAGATGACCTTAGGTTCATCTTTACTAGAGTGAACTCCTTCAACAGCTCCCTTGTTCCAGTAATCTGTCTGGAACATCCACTGTCCAAGTACCATTTAGAGGAATTGGTACTTGAACTCACCTAAAAAACACAATTTACCTCACCTTAGGACCAAAATTTCTATTGAATCCTAGGTTCACATTAGCCTGAAAATAAGCTTGTCTTCCTGCTGTATTCCTGACAGGTTGGCTACCTCTGAACACTGAAGGATTGTGCCAGCAATTTGCATCATAGTGGCCCACTTTGCCACAACACCAGCACTCATGGACATTATATCTCCTTTTCTGCTTGGTACTAGAATTTTCCTGGACTGCTCCCTGAATAGTGGGAAGATGTACTGCTGTATATCTCTGATTTCTTCCAGCAGCCATTTAACCTACAGTAAGTCTTCCAGCTGACTGTTTTGCTCTTTTCTGAGAGCCACCAGCTGCATGTCTCTTTTCAGCTAACATGCATCTGATTGCATCATAAACTGCCATTCCATCCTTGCCAAAAGACTCACCTTTAGTCATTACTTTTGTTGGAGGACTTAGATTTCCTACAGCAGCAATATCCTTGAGTTTTGGGGCTGGGTAACCAAAAACAAATGGTCTATGATGGGCCATTTGAATTTCCTCATTGGCAGCCTTAAAGGCACTCACATGGTTGTATCTTCCACCTTGGCTATTGTAACGCCCCGTCTTTTCAGCGATTATTTTTATTCTCGTTTGGCGTTACGATGACGCGTTTCCGTGGCTTGTGCCATGTGTGGAGTACGGTTTAGCTCCTTAGAACTGAGTGCCCTGTTTGGTAGCCTGTTGGCAAGATCTCCCTAGCAAATCGAGTCGTTTTGGTGACCGGTGAGGCCTCTCGGGGGGATGTTTGTGTTTGGCTTCGGTTGGGTGTAACCCGAGTTCTGTTCGTCGAAAGTTAATTTCGACTTCGCCGTTGTGTTCGTAGCGTGGGTATTTAGCTACGGTGCGAATTTCGTCGAATTCCGAGGTGAATCGGTTTTCGAGTCAATTTGGTACTTTATGTAATTTTGTAATTAATAATATAATTATATAATTATATATATATATATATAGAATGAATAGGGCCGATCTTTATCTTCCTCACGTAAGAAACCGCCGGTCCTGTACGAGAGAAACGAGTAACCGCCGAGCCTTCCCTTCGGACGCCGATTCCCGGAGCGTTTGTGGACGGAATTCGATTCCGAGAGTGGATACGGATTGCTCTCGTCGAGACCTTCATTCCTGCGGTAAGAAATTCGATTTTCGTGGAGTTTTGGAAGGATTGGAATTTTCAGTTTTGGAAGTTTTCCGCCATTAATGGCCGAGTCTTTGTTCTAGGTGTTGCGGCCGTCTTGATCCGTGCGAAGAGGAGGAAAGCAGTCCAAAGCTTCGCTGAGATTTGAGGCAAGTGGTATTCTTGCCCTTGCCAAGTGTTTTCTTTTATTTTATTTGATGAAATTGAAATCCCGGTTAGCCCAGGTTAGAGGCCTTGTTGTTCTCGTTTTCTTGCTAACTATAGGGCTTAGTTCTTCCTACTGAAACCCCCTCTAGGTTGTGATGTTTGGAATCCAAATTGTCGGCGCGAAGCCGTTGTTTTCCTTTAATTTTGATTGATGCTCTGGTTCGGGCGTAGCCGAGAGGGAGAGTTAGGAGGGGGGTGTGGTTGCCAATTTCCTTCGTTATGGTATTATACGAATGGTTAGGCATAGTTTATACGGTAGTAGCGTGCGACGTTGATAGTTGTCTACTGCTACTGCAGTGGCGTGAGTCGTGTGCGCGTTCCGGTGTCGTTCGGAAAATTCCAAACGGTACAGGTTTGCCGCGCACGGTCATTAACCTTTAGGGCGCACGACCACTGGTCGTGTGCCTTTGTTCGTGCGCGTATAAATTTCAGTTTCCAAAGTTCTGTCTCGGGCAATCGCACGAGCGCTGGCAACAGTGCGCACGACCACTGATCGTGCGATACTGATCGTGCGCAGTTGCTAGGTTTTCTGTCAGGTTTCCAGGTTCGTTTCGCACGATCATCAGCCGAAGAGTGCGCACGACCACTGATCGTGCGTCACTGATCGTGCGCTTTGTATAATTCCTTTTGCTAGGCGAATTTAGATGGTTTCGAGTGCGGGAGTTTAGATACTCAAGTGGCAGGCAATTACTTGAGTTCTGGATCTTCTGCCTTGGTCGTTCGACTGTCGTCGAGCTCCGTTTTCTTTAGTGGGCTTGTGGGTAGTGGTATAATTTTGGCGGCGAGTGAGGCTAGCTCACTCAACGCCAAAGTTTAGGTAGGCACTGAGTGGGTTTCACTCAACGCCTAGTCGTGTTGGTTTATTTCAACACTCTTCCTTTACCTTGTATTTCGTTTCCGAGTGGTTTTCCAGTTGTATTTCTGGGTTTTCCTTGTCGGCCATTTTCTTTATTTTCCTAAAGGCCGAATCGTGGGTCGTGGATAGTAGTGGTGGTTGTAGCTCTTTATGGGGGTGGAGTTGTGTGATATAGCCAAGGCCACCCATGGATTTCTTGCTCCAGGTACGGGCTGGGCATGTCGGGTGGAAGGTCCCTTGTGTTTTCACGTGTTGACCCTCGAGCTTTTGACTTGGACATGGTGGATTGGGGGACTGCGTTTGCCTTCGATCCGGTTCCTCGTTGTTGTTTTGCTACTATCACTTCCCGCAGATTAGGGTGTTAGAAGTTTCTTCTTTGGTAGTGTTGCAGCATTCTGGCTCTTGGTAGTCTAGTAGGCCCTGCAGGATGTTGTTCCTGGGCTGGGTCGTTGCTGTTTCTTTGCACGTTGTGCATTTCTTGTTGTCCTGTTTTGGACAGTTGTGACTCTTTCTACTGCATGTTTTCTGTTATTTTGTCCTTTTGGTTGACTCTTTCATGCAGTTTTACCTTGACTTTTGCTTGCTGAGGTATTCTGTTTTCTTTTGGAATACCCCAGGTTCTGAGCTGTAGCCAGTCTGGTGGCTAGTTGGAGGTGGTGTTGTTGGTGGACTCCCGGACTTTGGAGTTTTGTTTACCTTGTTTGTGAGGTTGTTTTCAGTACTTTCTTACAGACATATATGTGTGCTGGTGGGTTCGTGTCAGGTTGTTGGCGCCCACTAGTAGTTTTTTTACCTTGTACTAGATATATACTATTGCTGCTACCATTTATTTTTCTGGAGATAGTCTACTTGCTTTGAGAAGGTTTTATGCTAGGTTGCTAGTTATTTTTAAACTATAAATACTATTATAAATGAAGCTCATGATCAGCATGTTTTTATAAACTTAAACACTACTTTCCAAATCACGTATGAAAAATCGTTTTCTCATATATATTATATAAAGTAAGTGTAGTGTCTTGCATAGTATGAGTGGTTCTCTTGGGACCCTTATGCGCTCTTTAGGGTGTAAAACCTAATTAAAGTATTTTTCCGCAGCGTTTAAATATAGTTTTTTTTTGTGGACTAGATGATCCACTGAGCCGAGGGATACGGACTCTAAACATAATTGATTTTCTATTCATTAAGTACATGATTTTCTTGCATAAAGATTGTAGTTGGATTTGCCTGAGCGTCAGCAGTTATCCCCTACTTGACGTGGCATCATGACGCGTGTTTTCTCTTACTCTGATAATTCTTAATTCGGAGAAAATGCGGGTTGTGATAGTTGGTATCAGAGGGAGGTTGCTTGACAAGTTAGTTGGGCAACCTTCCTTAGATGCTGTTAGTAGTTCAGCATCATGTCATTCACACACCGATATGTCATCAGCACGTCTTGGCAAAGGCACGAACACTACACTCATAGCATAACATGAAGTATACGGGGCATATTATGTAGTATGGGATGCATAATATGTGTTCGTATATGGATCCACCATAGGGGCTACATGTGAGGGTTATGTAGTATGGGATGCATAACCTCACCACATGACTGCGACTAGCACGTTTCTTTTTCGTTGCATGGAAATGTTATGTAGTATGGGATGCATAACATTTTCATGTGTACGCCGCTCATATCATGCATTAGGGCCTTTTTAGAATGCATAGCACAATCATGCATATCATATCATTGCATAAGCACAACGCGCCGAGCTAAAGATTTGCAGGATGACATATGTACACACATAAGTTTTCAAACTAACATAAGTTCATGCATCCGATCTAGGCACAAGAGTTAGTGAGGTGGTGGTTAACCATCCTAGGATAGGGCATATCATCTAATTATTGTGAAGAAGATAAACTCTCAGAGCAAGTTTAGCAGCTTTAAGTCTATATCTACATATGTATTGTCTGTACTGGTAGTCGGTTCTAGTCGTGGTATTTGGTTCTGATTTGCGTTGTATTGATTTTTTTTTAGGATGGCTAGGCGTCCTGCGACCCGATCGACTCCCCTGTCTGAGGGTGAATCTTCTGGAGCTCAGAACGATGCGGTGATCGAGGGTCTGCGCCAGAGTAGCGTAGCTATGGGGAGGCAGTTGGAGGAAGTGCAAGCCCAGATTCATACTTTGGTGGCAGTTGTGGCAGGGCAGGCTCAGGGTGCGCAAGTTCCTGCAGGGGGGTTAGCTGTTCCTCCTCCTCCTGCACCCTTGAGGCCTCCAGTGGTGGTGCCAGCAGAGATGGCCTTCATCTCGCAGTTTCAGAGGCTGAGCCCTCCCACTTATGATGGGAAGGCAGATTTCATGGTGATAGACGACTGGCTGATCTCCATGGAGGAGATGTTCTCGTACTCAGGGATTGTAGATGATCAGAGGGTGATGATAGCCGCCTATCAGCTTAAAGGATTGGCTAAGAGTTGGTGGCTGAGAGAGAAGGAGAGCTTAGTGGCTGGATGCTCGTGGGAGTTGTTCAAGGAGATGCTGTTGAGGAAGTTCTTACCCTCGGTCGAGCGTGACCGCCTCATGAATGATTTCCTCTATCTGAAGCAAAGGCAGCTCTCGGTGGGTGAGTATGAGATAGAGTTTAGTAAGTTGAGCCGTTTTTCCCCTGGATTGGTCAGCGTGGAGGCTGATCGAGTTAAGCGATTCCTCGGTGGTTTGAGGAGTGAGGTGCAGCAGTTGGCCAGTGCTTATGGGTCAGTGACTTATGTTGGAGTGGTAGAGGCTGCTCTTAAGGTTGAGGCTATTGAGACGGCGAAGAGCAGAGGCCAGCAGTTGAGGAAGGATAAGAGGAAGTTGGTAGAGGAGAAGAAACCCCTGGTACCCGATGCTGTTCCGGGAAAGAGGAGCAGGGTGGTGTGCAGTTTTTGTGGCCGGTCAGGCCATCCTGTTGAGAGGTGTTTCAAGAAGGCGGCAGCTCAGAAGAAGGAGCAGGTTCATGCTATTCAGGGTGCTCCTGGGAGAGATGTCTCCTGTTCAGTTTGCAAGCGATCCGGGCATGATGCAGCCCAGTGTTGGTCCAGGGTTAGAGTCTGCTATCAGTGTGGGCAGAAGGGTCACGTTAAGTCGAGGTGTCCTCAGGTCCAGTCAGCTCTTCCTGCAGTTCCATTGCAGGCATTACCTCCACCTCAGCATGTGGACAAGGGAAAAGGGAAGCTGAACGTGATTTCTTCCGAGGAGGCTCAGACATCGACCCAGGTGATCTCAGGTTAGTAGTTGGTTGTTTTTCTTTCTAGCCTGGAAGTTTAGTTGCTAGATTGTGTGCGGTACTGTTGTGCTAGTTCCTTAGCTTTGTGCGTTCCTATAGGGAAATTTAAGGTGAAGAACCGCTGGGCGCGTGTTCTGTTTGACTCCGGCGCTACCCACTCGTTCGTGGCTAGAGCCTTTGTGGAGCGTCATCGGTTGTCTCTAGATCGTGTTCGGGATTCCTTCCGTGTCAAGTTTCCCTCTGGTGAATCTGTGTTGTCAGATTTGGGTATTTTGGATTGCCCGGTTTTGTTGGGGGATTTTCTTGCGAAGGCGGATCTGAAGATGATTGATCTAGAGGACTTCGATGTCATTTTGGGCATGGACTGGCTCTCTCGGTATGATGCGGTCATTCAGTGCAAAGGAAAGCGCTTGGACTTCATCAGGGACGACGATCAGCCCGGCAGCGTGTATGCTGATCCATGTCAGGATTCTCCTGTTCTCTCTGCGGTATGTGTTCGGAGATTGTTTCTTTCTGATTGTTGTGTTTGTTTAGTCTCGGTGGTTGGAACCGTTGATAGCGTGCCACGCTTGGAGGAGATTCCTATTGTTCGTGGTTTCGCCGATGTTTTTCCTGATGATCTTCCTGGTATCCCTCCTGAGCGGGATGTGGAGTTTGTTATTGATTTGGAGCCGGGTACGCGTCCTATTGCTAAGGCGCCGTACCGGATGGCCCCTCGTGAGTTAGAGGAGTTGCGAATTCAGTTAGATGAGTTGTTGGCTAAAGGTTTTATCAGGCAGAGTTCGTCGCCTTGGGGTGCTCCTGTTTTGTTCGTAAAGAAGAAAGATGGGTCGATGCGGCTTTGCATCGACTATAGAGAGTTGAACAAGGTCACTATCAAGAACAGGTACCCTCTGCCGAGGATCGATGATTTATTTGACCAGTTGCGTGGTAGCACGGTGTTTTCCAAGATCGATCTTCGTTCGGGCTATCATCAGCTCAGGATCCGTGAGGCAGATATTCCACGGACTGCGTTTAGGTCGAGGCATGGGCACTTTGAGTTTTTGGTGATGTCGTTTGGTTTGACCAACGCACCATCAGCCTTCATGGATATGATGAACCGGGTGTTCAAGGATTTCCTAGACAAGTTCGTTGTGGTCTTCATTGATGACGTGTTGGTTTATTCTCGCAGTGCTGAGGAGCACGAGCAGCATTTGCATTTGGTCCTATCAGAGTTGAGGAGCCACAAGTTATTCGCCAAGTTGAGCAAGTGCGAATTTTGGTTGCCTCAGGTTTCTTTTCTAGGCCACGTGGTGAACAAGGATGGGATCTCGGTTGACCCAGAAAAGATTGCAGTAGTGACGGATTGGAGTAGGCCGAATACTCCTAAGGAGATCAGAAGTTTCTTAGGGTTGGCTGGCTATTACAGGAGATTCGTGGAGGGTTTCTCTTCTCTAGCCGCACCATTGACCAAGCTGACTCAGAAGAATGTGGCTTTTGTTTGGAGCGAGAAGTGCGAAGAAGCTTTTCAGGAGTTAAAGAGGAGATTGTGTACTGCTCCCGTTCTGACCCTTCCTACTGAGGGCATGGATTATGCTGTGTATGTGGATGCTTCGCATATAGGTCTGGGATGCGTATTAATGCAGGATGGAAAAGTAATTGCTTATGGGTCAAGGCAGCTGAAAACTCATGAGCGGAATTATCCTACGCATGACCTTGAGTTTGCAGCGGTTATCTATGCGTTGAAGTTGTGGAGGCACTTACTTTATGGGGCTCAGTGCAAGATTTTTACTGACCATAAGAGCCTGAAGTACGTGTTCACGCAGAAGGAGTTGAATCTGCGTCAGCGGCGGTGGCTTGAGTATGTGGCGGATTATGATGTGGAAATCCAGTATCATCCGGGCAAGGCCAATGTGGTGGCCGACGCCCTGAGCCGAAAGACGGGAAAGATCTTTAACCTCTCCGCCGATCGATTAGTTGAGGAGTTCCTCCTTATGGATATTTCAGTGGGATGTTGTAGTTTACAGAGTAGCTTATCAGTGGAAGAGCCGTCCTGGATTTCTTTGACTAGATTGCATCAGAAGGACGATCCGGATCTGTTGCACCTTTTTACCAGGACAGAGAAGGGAGAGTTGCCAGATTTTTCTATTGATGATGCGGGTACTTTGAAGTACCGCGGCAGGTTTTGCGTTCCCGCTGTTGGGGACATTAAGAGTATGATTTGCAGTGAGGCTCATGGTTCCAGCGTTGCCTACCATCCAGGATCTACGAAGATGTACCGTGACTTAAAGCAAATTGCTTGGTGGTATGGTATGAAAGGAGATATAGCCCGATATGTTGCTGAGTGTCACACTTGCAAGCGTGTGAAGGCCGATCATGGAAGGCCTGGTGGTAAGTTGACTCCGCTAGATATCCCGACTTGGAAGTGGGAGAGTATATCTATGGACTTCATTTCGGGTTTGCCAAAATCCCCGAGAGGATTTGATTCTGTTTGGGTTATAGTGGATAGATTGACGAAGTGTGCTCACTTCGTGCCTTATAAGATTGATTACCCGATGAAGAAGATAGCGGAGTTGTACTTGTCTGAAGTCATCCGACTCCACGGTGTGCCGGTTAGCATCATTTCTGATCGAGACTCCCGGTTTACTTCTCGTTTTTGGCAGAGTCTGCAGGAGGGTTTGGGTACGGATCTGAGGTATTCTACTGCGTACCACCCTCAGACCAATGGGCAGACGGAGCGGGTCAATCAGATTGTTGAGGATATGATCCGGTGCTATATTTTAGACCACGGTGGAGCGTGGGATGAGCGTTTGCGACTCATGGAATTTGCTTACAATAACAGTTATCAGGAAAGCTTGCAGATGGCTCCGTTCGAAGCCTTGTATGGGAGGCGCTGTAGGACTCCGTTGTTTTGGGCTGAGGCTGGTGAGAAGCCTTTGTTGGGTCCTGATGCTCTAGAAGAGATGGAAGTCGCCGTGAAGCTTATTCGGGAGAAGCTTCGTTTAGCCCAGGAGAGGTATGAAAAGAACGCCAATCGGCGTAGGTCTGCTTTGGAATTTTCAGTAGGGGATCTTGTATACCTCAAGGTTTCTCCAATGGTTGGTGTGAAGAGATTTGGTAAAAATCGGAAATTGGACCCAAGGTATGTGGGCCCGTTTGAGGTCTTGGAGCGGATTGGTGTGTCTGCATATAGATTGGATTTGCCAGCAAACTTCCCTGGTGTTCATAATGTTTTTCATGTTAGCCAATTGCGGAAGTGTGTGCGCAGCAGTGGGCAACTCTTGGATGTTATGCCCCAGTTAGAGCCCAACCTCTCTTTTGTTGAGGTGCCAGTTCGTATTTTGGATACTCAGGAGCGTGTGCTGCGAAAGAAGTCCATACCGATGGTGAAAATTCTATGGAAAAATCAGGATTTGGAGAGCGCGACTTGGGAGCTAGAGTCGGCCATGAGGAGGGCGTACCCTCACCTGTTTCTCTGATTTGATCGGTATGTTTCCCTTTGTAACTTCTGTTTGTTACTTTTCCTTCTTTTGTAGGAGGGTTGTGCGTAAAGTTTCGGGACGAAACTTTCTTTTAGGGGGAGTGACTGTAACGCCCCGTCTTTTCAGCGATTATTTTTATTCTCGTTTGGCGTTACGATTACGCGTTTCCGTGGCTTGTGCCATGTGTAGAGTACGGTTTAGCTCCTTAGAACTGAGTGCCCTGTTTGGTAGCCTGTTGGCAAGATCTCCCTAGCAAACCGAGTCGTTTTGGTGACCGGTGAGGCCTCTCGGGGGGATGTTTGTGTTTGGCTTCGGTTGGGTGTAACCCGAGTTCTGTTCGTCGAAAGTTAATTTCGACTTCGCCGTTGTGTTCGTAGCGTGGGTATTTAGCTACGGTGCGAATTTCGTCGAATTCCGAGGTGAATCGGTTTTCGAGTCAATTTGGTACTTTATGTAATTTTGTAATTAATAATATAATTATATAATTATATATATATATATATATATATATATAATGAATAGGGCCGATCTTCATCTTCCTCACGTAAGAAACCGCCGGTCCTGTACGAGAGAAACGAGTAACCGCCGAGCCTTCCCTTCGGACGCCGATTCCCGGAGCGTTTGTGGACGGAATTCGATTTTGAGAGTGGATACGGATTGCTCTCGTCGAGACCTTCATTCCTGCGGTAAGAAATTCGATTTTCGTGGAGTTTTGGAAGGATTGGAATTTTCAGTTTTGGAAGTTTTCCGCCATTAATGGCCGAGTCTTTGTTCTAGGTGTTGCGGCCGTCTTGATCCGTGCGAAGAGGAGGAAAGCAGTCCAAAGCTTCGCTGAGATTTGAGGCAAGTGGTATTCTTGCCCTTGCCAAGTGTTTTCTTTTATTTTATTTGATGAAATTGAAATCCCGGTTAGCCCAGGTTAGAGGCCTTGTTGTTCTCGTTTTCTTGCTAACTATAGGGCTTAGTTCTTCCTACTGAAACCCCCCCTAGGTTGTGATGTTTGGAATCCAAATTGTCGGCGCGAAGCCGTTGTTTTCCTTTAATTTTGATTGATGCTCTGGTTCGGGCGTAGCCGAGAGGGAGAGTTAGGAGGGGGGTGTGGTTGCCAATTTCCTTCGTTATGGTATTATTCGAATGGTTAGGCATAGTTTATACGGTAGTAGCGTGCGACGTTGATAGTTGTCTACTGCTACTGCAGTGGCGTGAGTCGTGTGCGCGTTCCGGTGTCGTTCGGAAAATTCCAAACGGTACAGGTTTGCCGCGCACGGTCATTAACCTTTAGGGCGCACGACCACTGGTCGTGTGCCTCTGTTCGTGCGCGTATAAATTTCAGTTTCCAAAGTTCTGTCTCGGGCAATCGCACGAGCGCTGGCAACAGTGCGCACGACCACTGATCGTGCGATACTGATCGTGCGCAGTTGCTAGGTTTTCTGTCAGGTTTCCAGGTTCGTTTCGCACGATCATCAGCCGAAGAGTGCGCACGACCACTGATCGTGCGTCACTGATCGTGCGCTTTGTATAATTCCTTTTGCTAGGCGAATTTAGATGGTTTCAAGTGCGGGAGTTTAGATACTCAAGTGGCAGGCAATTACTTGAGTTCTGGATCTTCTGCCTTGGTCGTTCGACTGTCGTCGAGCTCCGTTTTCTTTAGTGGGCTTGTGGGTAGTGGTATAATTTTGGCGGCGAGTGAGGCTAGCTCACTCAACGCCAAAGTTTAGGTAGGCACTGAGTGGGTTTCACTCAACGCCTAGTCGTGTTGGTTTATTTCAACACTCTTCCTTTACCTTGTATTTCGTTTCCGAGTGGTTTTCCAGTTGTATTTCTGGGTTTTCCTTGTCGGCCGTTTTCTTTATTTTCCTAAAGGCCGAATCGTGGGTCGTGGATAGTAGTGGTGGTTGTAGCTCTTTATGGGGGTGGAGTTGTGTGATATAGCCAAGGCCACCCATGGATTTCTTGCTCCAGGTACGGGCTGGGCATGTCGGGTGGAAGGTCCCTTGTTTTTTCACGTGTTGACCCTCGAGCTTTTGACTTGGACATGGTGGATTGGGGGACTGCGTTTGCCTTCGATCCGGTTCCTCGTTGTTGTTTTGCTACTATCACTTCCCGCAGATTAGGGTGTTAGAAGTTTCTTCTTTGGTAGTGTTGCAGCATTCTGGCTCTTGGTAGTCTAGTAGGCCCTGCAGGATGTTGTTCCTGGGCTGGGTCGTTGCTGTTTCTTTGCACGTTGTGCATTTCTTGTTGTCCTGTTTTGGACAGTTGTGACTCTTTCTACTGCATGTTTTCTGTTATTTTGTCCTTTTGGTTGACTCTTTCATGCAGTTTTACCTTGACTTTTGCTTGCTGAGGTATTCTGTTTTCTTTTGGAATACCCCAGGTTCTGAGCTGTAGCCAGTCTGGTGGCTAGTTGGAGGTGGTGTTGTTGGTGGACTCCCGGACTTTGGAGTTTTGTTTACCTTGTTTGTGAGGTTGTTTTCAGTACTTTCTTACAGACATATATGTGTGCTGGTGGGTTCGTGTCAGGTTGTTGGCGCCCACTAGTAGTTTTTTTACCTTGTACTAGATATATACTATTGCTGCTACCATTTATTTTTCTAGAGATAGTCTACTTGCTTTGAGAAGGTTTTATGCTAGGTTGCTAGTTATTTTTAAACTATAAATACTATTATAAATGAAGCTCATGATCAGCATGTTTTTATAAACTTAAACACTACTTTCCAAATCACGTATGAAAAATCGTTTTCTCATATATATTATATAAAGTAAGTGTAGTGTCTTGCATAGTATGAGTGGTTCTCTTGGGACCCTTATGCGCTCTTTAGGGTGTAAAACCTAATTAAAGTATTTTTCCGCAGCGTTTAAATATAGTTTTTTTTTGTGGACTAGATGATCCACTGAGCCGAGGGATACGGACTCTAAACATAATTGATTTTCTATTCATTAAGTACATGATTTTCTTGCATAAAGATTGTAGTTGGATTTGCCTGAGCGTCAGCAGTTATCCCCTGCTTGACGTGGCATCATGACGCGTGTTTTCTCTTACTCTGATAATTCTTAATTCGGAGAAAATGCGGGTTGTGACAGCTATGGGCACATTTATCCATACCAGTGGATCTGACATTCTCCCAATGACCATAACAGCTTTCGTAGTCATACATGTTAGAAGGCAACAAGACTTTCTGAAAAGAAACTGGAGGCAATGAGGCTAGAGGCACAACCGGTGGCTTCCCCTTTCCTTTTGTATTGGAAGGTCTAGTAGGTACCCTAAATCCTAACCCTTTTTTTCCCTCTTGGGTAGAGAGGGTGTCAATTAAGGGAAGCACAGTGCTTGGCTTAGAAAACTTGGCCACCAGTAATTTCTCATTTAGGAGATCATCTTTAAGTTTCTGGATAAGTTTCTCATTTGAGACTCTTACCACAGACTGAATTTCAATGATCCCATTGAGCTTGGCTGATTGTGCATCCATATCATTAAAATCCTTTTTTTGGCCCTCACACTTGCTCCTAAGACTGAGAAGCTCTTTTGCCCGTCTATTGGCAAGGAGCTTGCACTTCTTGAAAGCTTCAAGAAGTTCTCCATACTTCTCAATTATATAATTGACATCATCCTCAGAATCTGAATCTCCTTAATCTCTTGATGATGGAGCTTCAGAATCTGAGCTATCCTCATGACTTGAATTAGAAGGCAGAGATTTAGAATTTACCTGAGCCTGTCCAGTCTGATCCTGACTGCTCTCTTCATCTATCATTATCATTAATCCATGGCATTGAACATCTTCTTCTTCATCTTCATCCACCTCTAAGTCACATTCTGAATGCGACAGAGGGGCCTTGATCCCTATCCTAGTAGCAGGATATTCTTCAGGTTCTTCTTCAACAACAGCCATTAGCCCTATGTAGGCTTCTTCTTCTTCACTATCTAACCCAGAGGAGGAGTTAGACCATGTATTTTCCTTTTTGTCCACAAGGTACTTCTCTTTCTTCTTCCCCTTGTTGTGCTTCTTCTCTTCTTCATCTTTCCTCTTCAATGGGCAGTCAGCAACTATGTGCCCAAGTTTTCTGCAGTAGAAAAAAATAACTTTAGAAAAAGTTTGTTTGCTAGAGTTAGAAGCATAGATGTATTCCTTAGAGGATTTCCTTCTGTGCTGTGAGGAAGAGGAACGCCTGTAGTTCTTCCTATGCTCCTTCTTTAAGATTTTCTGAAACTGCCTGGAGAAGGTAACAAAATCCTCATCAGACATATGACTGTCTGAGGTGTTTGCCCTTGAGCTCTCAGAATCTGACTCAGCAATCCTCCTGAGTGAAGAGTTCTTCCTTCTTCTTCTCGATGGGGCATCACCTTTGAAAGCCACAGACATCTTAGCCTGTGACTTACTGCTCTTCTCTTCTTCCTTTCTTGAAGCAAGCTGCATCTCATATGACACCAGCTTCCAAACAGGGTCGGAGGAGGAGTGTTAGCTAACTTGTCCATTTCCTAACTGTCAAAAATCTTTGTGTCTCAATCCTTTGTAAGGGACCTGAGAAATTTGCCATTTAGCTCATAGGTGCTGAAGACCCTTCCATATGTTCTCAATTCATTCACTATTCTGAAAAACCTCTCAAATCACTCAGTAATGACATCAAAATTTCAATGTTTGAAGGCCTCATACTCCTGGTTGAGCATGGATCTTCTGCCATCCCTCACCTCCTCTGAACCCTCCATAAACAGAACTAGGGTGTCCCACATCTCCTTGGAGGTATTGCACTGCACCAGATTTTGGAATGTTGAATCATCTATTGCACTGGCAATATTGTTTTGAGCTCTCTTGTCCATGGAGGCAAGTAGGATCTCATCTTTGTTCATTTCATCATAAGATTTAGGTGTCTGGATGTTGGCATCTAGAACTGAGGTCTTCATAGGGATGAAGGGTCCTTCTTTGACTGTGACGTATATCCTAGGGTCAGCAGCTTCCATGAATAACCTAACCCTTTCCTTCCAAAGGCCAAAGCCTTCCTTTCTACAGATTGGAAGCTTAATGACCCCCAGCTCCTTGTAGTTTACACCAGACCCCATACTTATGTCTTATAGCAAACCTTGGAGGTATACTCAGATTGTTAAATCCCTTTTGAGTAACCTCCCTCTGATACAACTTGAAAGGTATTTCTTTAAGGTTATCTAGTCACCTAGAGGGGGAGGGTTAATAGGTCTTTGAAATTTCTTTAGTCTTTTTGTTGTTTTCTTTCTAAGTGATCAAGAGCTTGTCCTTAGAACCTGTAATATAAATAAGAACAAGCAACACCGCACAACACACAAATATTTATAGTGGTTCCCCAATTTGGTACATCCACTTTCCCTCCTGTTGGGTACATTGGAAAATGTGTACCTGATTTGAAGAAGCCCAACCTAGCTCAATGATATACATCATGTTGTATTTGATGTTGTTTTGAGTTGACATGTGCAGGTAAAGAATTGTTAAAGTTTACAGAAAAAATTCTAAGTCCAAGTGTCGACACAAAGGAACATGTGTCGTCACATAGAAGAAAGTTGTCGACACAACACTGGGAAAGTGTGTCGACACAGAAGGTGTAAGTCGACACTACTCTGGGAAAAAGTGTCGACACATAACATAGTCTACAACAACACTGGGAAAAAGTGTCGACACAGAAGAAGTAAGTCGACACAACACTGGGAAATTGTGTCGACACAGAAGAAAAACGTCGACCTCAACATTGGGAGAATGCGTCGACACTGAAGAAAATAGTCGACCACAAGTTTGTCGACATCATCTGAATATGTCGACACAGAAGAAAATAGTCGACCACAAGTTTGTCGTCACCAGCAGAATGTGTCGACACATAGTGAGTAAGTCGACACATTATAGCAAAGCTAAAAAATGAATGTGTCGACACCTGAAGGCTAAGTCAACACTTACTAAAGTTATGATTCTACAACAACTGTGTCGACACACAGGACTTGTGTCGACACACTGCAGAGTCAAAGACCAAGTTATTTTCAGAAGAAGATGTGTCGACACAAAGGCAATTTAGTCGACATCACTGAAGGCAGTGTCGACACCAAAGTCAATTGTGTCGACACAAATAGACAGATGGTCTCGACACTTTCTGACAGACTGTTTCAACACTAAGGCACAGGACTTGTTTGAAGACTTGACAGCTGTGGGTTATCACCAGTTAACTGAAGTTGTCAGACTTGTCAGAAAACGGTTAGAAACCGGATCAGCCGGTTACCATGAAGAATGTCTATAAATAGACAGATTCAGAAGGAGAAAAAAACAATTAAGAACATATAGAACTGACCCTTTGAAATACATTGGATCAGAAAGTGGAGAAGGATTACATTCTACTCATTTCAAGAAAGTGCTAGGCACTTAAGAAGATCTTCTCCGGGAGATCTAAGAAGACTATCTAAGGGTAGATCTAAGAAGAGTTCTAATCAGAATTCAGAAGAATCATTCAAAGTTCTGGATAGAGAGAGATCAAGTCAGAATTTGAAGAAGAAGAAAGAATCCACCAGTGGATTCTCAAGAAGCTGTTTGGAATCAACTCAGCTAAGTACATTTTCAAGAAGCTTTGAAGAAGGCTAAGAAATAGTTGATTGCATCAGCTGATTAAGAATTGTCATTGCCTTTTCTCTCTCAACTTGGCAAGACAATTTAAACAATCTTTTCTATATTTCTGTAGGATCTGTTTATACAGATCTGAGTTGTAAGCCTATGTTATAAAGGCTGAGTGTAGGAGTGTTGAACTCTGAGTGGTAGGGCTGATTGCCTGAGTGTAGGAGAAGGATATTCTCTGAGTTGTAGGCCTTGGGGCAAGGCTGAGGTAGGGCAGTTGTGCCTGAGTTGTAGGAACCAGTTGGGTTCTGAGTTGTAAGATCTATTGATCTGAGATAAGTGGAAGTTTGGCCGAATCTAGCATACAGCTAGATAGGTGAAGGGGGAAAGTGGATGTACCCAGACCTTGGGGAACCACTATAAAACATAGTGCAATCTGTGATGTTTTGTTTTCTGTGATTGCTGTGTTTTTATATTAGTTAATAAATTGAATTCTGTCTAGAAGTTTTAGAAAGAGAAGCAGAACCTATTCACCCCCCCCCCCCTCTAGGTGTTTAGGCTGCCTTGAAAGTTAAACTATCAAGTGGTATCAGAGGGAGGTTCCTCAAAAAGGACTTAACAGTCTGAGGTAGATCTGATAGGCAGATTCAAGAATCAAGAAGATGGGTTCTGGAGAGAATCATAAGGAGCTAGGGTCAATGAAATTACCCATATGCAAGAAGGAAATCTTTGGGATCTGGAAAGAAAGAGTCAGATTGTTTATGGAAGCATCTGACCCAAGGATTTACATCACAGTACAGGAAGGCCCCTTCATACCAATGAAGATATCTGTTCTTGATACAAATATCCAAACACCAAAGACTTATTCTGAAATGACCAAGGATGAAATCATCTTGGCAACCATGGACAAAAGGGCACAGAACATCATTGTCAGTGCCATAGATGATTCAACATTTCAGAATCTGATTCACTGCAAGACCTCCAAGGAGATGTGGGACACATTGATTATCTACATGGAGGGATCAGAAGAAGTAAGGCTGGACAGAAAATCTATGCTAAATCAGGAGTATGAAAGTTTTAGACAAGGAAAATCTGATAGCATAACTGAGTGCTATAAGAAATTCTATAGAATTGTGAATGAGCTAATTTCCTATGGAAGAGTCTTCAGTACCTATGAACTGAATGACAAATTCTTAAGATCCTTATCAAAGGATTGGGATACAAAGATCTGTGCCATAAGAGAAGTTGCAAAATTGGCAGAGATATCTCCTCCAACTCTGTTTGGAAAGTTGCTATCCTATGAAATGCAACTTATGGTAAGGAAGGAGGAGGAAAGATACTCAAGAGGAGAGCATAGAGAAAAGACTGTGGCATTTAATGCTGAAGCCACCAGAAAGAATAGGAGGAAATCACCATCTCCTCCTAAGGAAGTTGAAGAAGGTAGTTCTGAAAATTCAGATAAGGGTTCAGTCAGCAGTGATTCAGATGCAGACTTTGCTGCATTCACTAGGCAATTTCAAAGGTTCTTGAAAAAGAAGCAATGGAAGTCTAGGCCTTCCTCATCACAGCAAGTAGATGACTATTATCAGAAAAGAAGGTCATCTAGGAAAGAGAAAAGCAGGTCAAAGCCCAGCAAAGCCACTACTTCAAAGATTGTCTGCTATTGTTGCAATAGGCCTGGACATGTAGTGGCTGATTGTCCTGACAAAAGGAAGGAATCTTCAGAAAAGAAGAAGACTTATCAGAAAGGCAAGAAGGAGAAATCCTTTGTAGCAAAGAAAGATAAAAGTCTGTCAGACCAGTCAACTTCAGAATCAGGATCTGAAGCTGAAGCATATATTGGATTATATGCTGCATCTGAGGAAGAGGAGTTTATGCAGTTGCTAGACTCCATCAATGAACATCAATGCATGGGTTTGATGACTAGATCAGAAGAGGACCTATGCCAGAATCAGTCTGGTCCTAATGAGGTAAACTGTCCTTCCAGTACATATGTTTGTAGTACAAGTGAAGAATCAGCTACATCTGCATCAAGTGATGAAGATGCATCTGGATCTGAAGGAGATGTCTATCAATTGATAGACAAGTATGGGGACTTGTTGCAGGCCCTTAAGAAAAGCAAGAACCTGGTTAAATCACAGGCTCAGGAAATTGCTGATCTAAGGGTTGCAACAACTGAGTTAGAAAAAGTCCTTGATCAAAAGTTAGCTGAAATTGCCAAGCTGAAGAATATAACTATTATTCAGATGGGCACAATTAATTATACTAATGATCAAGTAAAGAGTCTGGAGGACAGACTGAGAATTGAAAGGGATTTAGTGGCTAGTTACTCTAAGCCAAAATCTATCTTACCCTTGATAGATGAATTTGTCACTCAGAAGGGTAAGGCTGGATTAGGATTTAAGGGTAACTCCAGGGCTGGCAGATTCAAGAGGAAAGGCAAAGCCCCTATTCAGCCACTAAACCTTTCAGTCCCCATAAGGTTTGGTAAGGAGAAAGTGCCTTCTAACATATATGATCATGAAGACATTCAGGATCATATCAAGACAAATGTTCTGAAGAACAAGGGTGTTAAGACAAGCAGGCCTACCTATGGTCATAAGCCCTATGGTTTTAAGAAACCAGTAGGAGAAGTTGCAACAGCACCAGCAATGAACAGAAATGCTTCTGACAAGGATGTATCTAGATCTAGATACAATAAGTTTGAATGTTGGTGCTGTGGCAAGAGGGGTCATTTTGCATTGGACTGCTGGTATAACACAAGTGTTATAAAGAATAAGAGTCTACCTGTTAGAAGAGGTTATGATAACTTTATTAAGGCTAACCTGATCCAAGGACCCAAGACTTACTTGGGTTCTAAGGGTAAGTAATTCTGTATTGCAGGTGAATCCAAGTTACCATGCCCCTATATGGTACTTGGATAGTGGTTGTTCCAGGCACATGACTGGAACAAAAGGGTTGCTGAAGGAGTATTCATCTGTCAAAGATGGACATAAAGTGATCTTTGGTGGATCTGAAAAAGGAGTCATCAAAGGATTTGGTAACATCTCTTCAAACCTAATTACTATCACCCAAGTGGCCTATGTAAAAGGTTTGAAACATAATCTAATAAGCATAAGCCAGCTGAGTGATCTAGGATATGACATTTCATTTGGTAAGGATGGATGTCATATCAAAAGGTCAAGTGATCAAGAGATCATATTGACTGGGTATAGGAAGAGAAATGTGTATTGCCTTAATTTTGAATGTGAGAATAAGGCATCCCCCATTTGTCTTGTAGCTGATGACATTGCTTCTCATTGTGTTAAGTGGCACAAGAGATTGGCTCATCTAAACTACAAGACAATTGGCCAACTCTTTAGTAAAGAACTAGTGAGGAATGGGCCTCAAGTTAAGTGTATAAAGGAAGGGGTATGCTCAGCTTGTCAAAAGGGCAAGCAGACAAAAACCTCATTTCAAAGCCTTGAAAACAAGGATTCTGTGAGGTGCTTATACCTCTTGCATATGGATCTTTTTGGTCCTATGCCAGTTCACAGTCTAGGTAGGAAGGTCTACACACTAGTGGTTGTAGATGACTATTCTAGATTTACATGGGTGTTCTTTCTGAGACAAAAATCTGAAACCCCAAGTGTATTATTTAAGTTTGTAAAGCAAATTCAGAATGAACTGAACAGTACAGTGGTCAAAATCAGAAGTGACCATGGTACTGAGTTTCAATCTGAAAGCATAACAAACTTGTGTATAGACTTTGGGATTTTCCAAGAGTTCTCCTCACCTAGAACACCTCAGCAAAATGGAATTGCTGAAAGAAAGAATAGATCATTAATTGAAGCTGGTAGAACTCTATTGAGTGACACCTCTCTCCCAGAATATTTTTGGGCTGAGGCAGTTAACACTACTTGTCATGTCATCAATAGGGCTTCTATCACCAAAAGCCACAGGAAGACTCCCTATGAGATTGTGAAAGGCAGAAAACCAAATCTATCCTATTTTAGGATCTTTGGCTGCAAGTGCTATATACTTAACAATGGTAAGTCTTATTTGACTAAGTTTGCTGCCAAATCCCAGGATGGGATATTTGTTGGGTACAGCACAAATAGTAAGGCCTATAGAGTCTTCAACTTAACTACTCAAGTTGTTGAAGAATCTGTGCATATTGTATTTGATGAAACAAGATTAATCAATTGTGAATTGTCTTGTAGATCAAATGACTCAACAGGTATAAGCAAGAAGATGGACAAGCTCTCCATTGCTGAAGCTTCAAAGGAAGAGGGAGCATTGGAAAATGAAGGCTGCTGTCCAGGGGGAGTACAAGAGATAATGGAAGCTGATGAAAACCAAGAGGAACAGCAGAATGAAGAAGCTGGAGATGCTCAACCTGAAGGGAATCTACCTCCAGCTATAAGATATCTAAGAGATCATCCTACTGATCAGATAATTGGTGATCCAAGACAAGGAGTGCAAACTAGAAGCAGAAATCAAAGCACAGTTTTGCATTCTAGTTTCTTGTCTCAAATGGAACCTAAGAAGTTTGAAGAAGCTATCCAAGACCAGCACTGGATTGATGCTATGCAAGAGGAGCTGAATCAGTTCAGAAGGTGCAAGGTCTGGGAGCTTGTTCCTAAACCAAGAGGCCACAACATAATTGGGACTAAGTGGATCTATAGGAACAAGCTAGATGAAAGTGGAATAATAATAAAGAATAAAGCAAGATTGGTTGCAAAAGGATACAGGCAGGAAGAAGGGATTGACTTTGATCAAACCTTTGCTCCAGTAGCAAGGCTGGAGGCAATCAGAATGTTCCTTGCCTATGCAGCCTACCAAGACTTCAAAGTATACCAGATGGATGTAAAGTCAGCATTTCTGAATGGTGATCTTAAAGAAGAAGTATATGTAGAGCAGCCATCAGGTTTTGTAGATCCTCTTAAACCTGATTCTGTGTATAAGCTTAGGAAAGCTTTGTATGGGTTAAAACAAGCTCCAAGGGCTTGGTATGAAACCCTGTCTACCTTCCTCATTGAGAATAAATTCTCAAGAGGAAAGATAGACAAAACTCTATTCCTTAGGGAATCCAAAGGAAAGATCATCTTAGTCCAGATCTATGTTGATGACATAATCTTTGGATCTACTGAAAACAACCTTTGTAAAAAGTTTGCCAAACTTATGCAAGGGAAGTTTGAGATGAGCAGTATGGGAGAACTTAAGTTCTTCTTGGGACTCCAAGTAAGACAGACTGATGATGGATTGTCCATATCCCAGTCTAAGTTCACCAAGGAATTAATTAAAAAATATGGTATGGAGTCATCCTCCTCCATGAGAACTCCTATGGGCACAAGTATGCCAATATGCAAAGATGAGGCAGGTAAACCTATTGATGAATCATTGTATAGAGGAATAGTTGGGTCACTACTATATCTCACTGCTAGTAGACCTGAAATTATGTATGCAACATGTGTCTGTGCTAGGTACCAAGCCTGCCCTAAAGAATCTCATTATACTGCAGTAAAAAGGATTCTGAGATATCTAAAGGGCACTCCTACTCTAGGTCTTTGGTACCCTAGGAATAGAGATTTTCAACTAACAGGCTATTCAGATGCAGATTTTGCAGGATGTAGAGAGGATAGAAAGAGTACTACAGGTACTTGTCAATTCCTGGGAGGAAGACTAATATCTTGGAGTAGTAAAAAACAGACTAGTGTGGCAATTTCCACAGCTGAGTCAGAGTATATTGCTGCAGGAAGCTGCTGTGCACAGCTATTATGGATGCAGCATCAGCTTAAAGATTATGGTATTCAGGTAAGTAGAACACCCCTTTTATGTGATTCTAAGAGTGCTATTTCTATTGCTAATAATCCAGTTTCTCATAGTAGAACTAAGCATATAGAAATCAAATATCATTTTCTTAGAGAACATGTAGAAAAAGGTGACATCTCATTAGAATTTGTAAAAACAGATTATCAAATAGCAGATGTATTTACTAAGCCTTTAGATGAAACCAAATTCAATAAATTCAAAATTGAATTAGGTATGTTAACCATTGATTAATGTATTAAACAAAATCATTAACAATGCTATTGAAATGGTTTATAAGTAAGTAAAAGTAGTAACAACATAATCAAGTGTTAAAAAGGACACATTGAAGTTACAGAAATTGGCTAAGTAAGAATGTGTCGACACATTCAGTAATAATGTGTCGACTCAGAGAAATTATGTCGACAAGTCAGAAATATTGTGTCGACACAGAGAATATGTGTCGACACTTAAGAGTTTTATTGTCGACTTAACCAGAAATGTAATGTCGACTCAACCAGAATTATGGTGTCGACACTTACAAAATATGTGTCGACACTTGTCCTTAGTGTCGACACAGAATTTCTGTCTTTCTACTATGTATCCAAGGTGTCGACATAACCACAAATTGGTGTCGACACATAGTAGGCTGAAGAAATGTCGAGTTAATAGAAGCTTGTGTCGACACATTCCGTCTGTGTCGACACATTTAGACTGTTTTTGGCGCCTTTTGAACTTCTTTCAACAGAAGCTATAAATAGGTCAAAAGCTCTTTGTGTCGACACGCTTTCAAGGTTTTCGAGACTCAAACCCTGTGTCGACAGTCTTTCTTTCTCTCTTCTCTCAAGCTTTCTCGACACAACGATGGCGCCAAGGATTGAAGATAACATCAATGAAGGATATGAGTTAGTGCGCCAGGCCTTTGCAGAGGCGCCGCCTGATGTTCAAGGAGTTATCACCCTTCTCTCTGCATCAGGGTTAGAATTTCTCATTTCAGAACCAACTAAGATCTGGAAGAAGGAGGTGCACGAGTTCTTTACCTCTGCATCAGTCCATTCTACTGGCCTCAAGATTAAGTCCACTATTCAAGGGACGAAGGTAAAGATTACTCAAAGAAGTTTACGAAAGATCTTCCAACTGCAAGTGGTTGAGAATGAAGAGGCAGTTCCTATATCTAAGACAAGGGAAGCACTTCAATGGTGTGGCCTGGATTCAGGATTGAAGATAGGAGCTGCATTCAACAGAAAGGGAATGAATCAGCAAGGGAAGTTCTTGTCGGAAGTTGTTGGAAAGGTAATCCTCTGCAAGACAGGTGGACATGATAGGATTTCTGCCTATATGTTCAGCCTGATGACCAGGATAGTTTTTACTATTCCTACTGATTGGTCAAGAGTACTCTTTGACAAGATCAAAGAGGGAATTAAGAAGCCTAACATGGCTAGGATCATGAGTCTGTACTTCACTGGGGTGATTCCAGATGTGATGCAGCAGCTGCAAGGGAGTAAGATTAACCATATGAGAAGAATGGATATGAGACTATTCACCAGGTGGGATAGGGTGCTGTCAAAGGATGTGCCTGAAGAGAGCAGGCCAGACACCCCTGTGCAATCCTCTACACCAAATCAAGAATTTGAACAAGTACAAGAAGGGACACAGCTTGCCTCAACTGTGGTCCAGGAAGTATCAACACCTGCCCAGATGCAGGGGGAGCCAGTTTCCACTTCTGCTCCAAAGGTATCTACTCCTGCTTAGGTTTAGGGGGAGCTAATGTATTTTACTATAAAAGACATTGCTCAAATTATTATTACTGCACAGGTTCAGGGGGAGCTAGTGTCCACACCTACTCCTGCCACTACAAATATTGAGGTGCAAGTCCAAGAGGAAGCACAGTTAAACATATCTCAAGATTTAACTGCTGCAGATGTGACCACTCAACTGGAATTTACTATGGAGGAGTTATTCCCAGATGTTGATACTGCTGCTGATAAAGAAGGAGGTGGACCAGATATTGAGAAGTTCATAGGAATGGACATTGATCAGGAAGCTGCTGTGGAAACACAGGTTGAGGATGAGCCAGTGGATGTTGAAGCTGAGCAACAACTCCCTGGCACAGAAAGAATTCATGTAGATACTTCCTCTGACACAGAAACTGAAGAAGCCAGGGTGGCTAAGAAAAGAAAACTTGTTGTCTTTAAGAGAAGAAGCAAGAACTACAAGCAGGCATTGCAGACAACAACTCCACAAGTTTCTCCAGCCTTTGATTACAATAAATTTATGGTAGATCTTCAAGTAAAATTGGATGACCAAAGGATGGCTCTGGAGAAGTATGTTGTTGAAAATAGCAAGTCAGTTCAGTTTGACTTAGCTCAGGACATCAAGTCCATCCAATTTCAAGTCAACTTGCATAAAACTGAAATGACAGATTGCTTCCACAAGGGTGGCAATGCTGTAGTTTATCTGGCTAAACAACAGCAGGCTATCTCTACAAAGGTGGATGATATTGCTTTGAAGCAAGGTTATGTTCTGGAAAATCAAATAAGAATGAATGACAATTTAACTGAATCTCATAATGCGATCATTCAAGAGGTGAAGAAGATTGTTCCAGGGATGCCTGCAGATAGAGCCAAAGAAATGGAAGAATTTGATAAGAATTTTCAGGCTGCTATTGCATCTGTTAAGACTGCCATCACAACCTCTCAACAGGAAATATCTGAAAAGCTTCAAAAGTTAAGACCATTTTTCAAGGAGGGAGTGAATTATTTGGATGGCCAAATTCGATTTCAGAAAGAAGATCTTAGAGATCATGTATCAAGAGAAGCCATAAAGGGGGAGAGGATGCTAATTCATGCAGGCTTTGAGCATGCCAAATGGGTGACCAATAGTATAAGAGCCACATTGGGATATCCACCATTGTGTGATGATAACATGGTGGCTGAGTCAGGTCTACAAACAGGACTACTTGAAGGTGACCAACCTGAGGTTGCCCAAGTCATATACCCCCTCCAGATTTTGATATATTGGATCAGCAAGTGCAATATATGTATAGTCCTTCAAAGGAGGTTGTAAATGTTATCTTTGGAAAGGTTGATAAGCCTGAGGTAAATTTGCAAGAACAGCAAGATGCTCTACTGTCAAAGAAAAGATTTAGAGAGCAGGCTGAGCTGAAGCCAGATTTTGAGCAGTGGAGTCCTACTTCCAGAAATATAATACTCACTGCATGGAAAGCTGTCAAAGATCAAGTTCATGAAAGGGGCAAGTGGTACAATGAGCAGGAATGGCAGAAGTATGAGGCAAGACAAGAAGCCATTGTACAATTCAGAAGGAAAGCTAAGCTGGGAAGACTTCCACCTGATGCTATGGAGCCAAGCAAATACTTCCCAAAGCCTTTTCACTATTTTGAAAGGCAAAGGCTCAAGGAAGAAGCTAAGAAGAAAGCTGATCTTAAAGGAAAAAAGATGGCTGAAGAATCAGAAGCTCCTGTGACAGCTAAAATTAAATCTGGCCAAGGGATTGTTATTAGAGAGCCTGATCAATCCTGATAATGTTTTAGTTCTTTCATAATGTTTTGTAATGATGTAATGTGATCAGTCAAAGAAAAACCATGTAATCAAACATTACCCAGTAATAAACAAAATATTGTTAAATCTGTGATAGATTGTTTTATCCATGATATTCTTATTATTTTGTTTATAATTAAGTATCCCTGTGTATTGTCATATATCATCATTTTATACTATTTATAAATGGTGTATATCATTGGCTATAAGGGTTATGACTTCTCCAAATAGGGGGAGATTGTTGGGTACATTGGAAAATGTGTACCTGATTTGAAGAAGCCCAACCTAGCTCAATGATATACATCATGTTGTATTTGATGTTGTTTTGAGTTGACATGTGCAGGTAAAGAATTGTTAAAGTTTACAGAAAAAATTCTAAGTCCAAGTGTCGACACAAAGGAACATGTGTCGTCACATAGAAGAAAGTTGTCGACACAACACTGGGAAAGTGTGTCGACACAGAAGGTGTAAGTCGACACTACTCTGGGAAAAAGTGTCGACACATAACATAGTCTACAACAACACTGGGAAAAAGTGTCGACACAGAAGAAGTAAGTCGACACAACACTGGGAAATTGTGTCGACACAGAAGAAAAACGTCGACCTCAACATTGGGAGAATGCGTCGACACTGAAGAAAATAGTCGACCACAAGTTTGTCGACATCATCTGAATATGTCGACACAGAAGAAAATAGTCGACCACAAGTTTGTCGTCACCAGCAGAATGTGTCGACACATAGTGAGTAAGTCGACACATTATAGCAAAGCTAAAAAATGAATGTGTCGACACCTGAAGGCTAAGTCAACACTTACTAAAGTTATGATTCTACAACAACTGTGTCGACACACAGGACTTGTGTCGACACACTGCAGAGTCAAAGACCAAGTTATTTTCAGAAGAAGATGTGTCGACACAAAGGCAATTTAGTCGACATCACTGAAGGCAGTGTCGACACCAAAGTCAATTGTGTCGACACAAATAGACAGATGGTCTCGACACTTTCTGACAGACTGTTTCAACACTAAGGCACAGGACTTGTTTGAAGACTTGACAGCTGTGGGTTATCACTAGTTAACTGAAGTTGTCAGACTTGTCAGAAAACGGTTAGAAACCGGATCAGCCGGTTACCATGAAGAATGTCTATAAATAGACAGATTCAGAAGGAGAAAAAAACAATTAAGAACATATAGAACTGACCCTTTGAAATACATTGGATCAGAAAGTGGAGAAGGATTACATTCTACTCATTTCAAGAAAGTGCTAGGCACTTAAGAAGATCTTCTCCGGGAGATCTAAGAAGACTATCTAAGGGTAGATCTAAGAAGAGTTCTAATCAGAATTCAGAAGAATCATTCAAAGTTCTGGATAGAGAGAGATCAAGTCAGAATTTGAAGAAGAAGAAAGAATCCACCAGTGGATTCTCAAGAAGCTGTTTGGAATCAACTCAGCTAAGTACATTTTCAAGAAGCTTTGAAGAAGGCTAAGAAATAGTTGATTGCATCAGCTGATTAAGAATTGTCATTGCCTTTTCTCTCTCAACTTGGCAAGACAATTTAAACAATCTTTTCTATATTTCTGTAGGATCTGTTTATACAGATCTGAGTTGTAAGCCTATGTTATAAAGGCTGAGTGTAGGAGTGTTGAACTCTGAGTGGTAGGGCTGATTGCCTGAGTGTAGGAGAAGGATATTCTCTGAGTTGTAGGCCTTGGGGCAAGGCTGAGGTAGGGCAGTTGTGCCTGAGTTGTAGGAACCAGTTGGGTTCTGAGTTGTAAGATCTATTGATCTGAGATAAGTGGAAGTTTGGCCGAATCTAGCATACAGCTAGATAGGTGAAGGGGGAAAGTGGATGTACCCAGACCTTGGGGAACCACTATAAAACATAGTGCAATCTGTGATGTTTTGTTTTCTGTGATTGCTGTGTTTTTATATTAGTTAATAAATTGAATTCTGTCTAGAAGTTTTAGAAAGAGAAGCAGAACCTATTCACCCCCCCCCCCCTCTAGGTGTTTAGGCTGCCTTGAAAGTTAAACTATCACCTCCCATCTTTCTAACTTATGTTAGACAAGACACAAACTCCTCTAAATGCTCCTCAGATCTTACAACTCAGGCCCTCATCCTTACACTCAGGTTCTCTTTAGAACCCAACCTCATAACCATAAAGGTTCCTACCTCAGATCCGTGCAGTGCTCCTACAGCTCAGTGGTCCTCAATCCACCTACCTCAGCCTTATCTCTAAGGCCTATAGCTTAGGCTTTTCATCCCTACAACTTCAGTCACAAGACCCTACTCTCAGAGTGCTGCAACACCCCTACAGCTCAGTAACCTTCCAGGTACCTACCTGAGTGCCATTCCAAGCACCTTTAGATCAGCCTCCTCCAAGGCCTACAACCCAGTGACATACTTATCACCTACAGCTCACTGACTCAATAGTCACCTACCTCAGGCACTTAGCCCTACTACTCAGGCTGGGAGGATAACCCTACTCTCAGATCCATACTTGGATCCTACCTCAATACCCCAGCAGGGCTCCTACCTCAGTGACTAATTAGTCACCTACAACTCAGGCACAAAGTGCCTTACAGCTCAGATTCAGGCAAGCTGAATCCTACAGGAAATTAATCAAGAAGTTGAAATAAAATAAAACCTTGACTCTGAGATAAATCTCAGAGTCTGCCTTGCTAGACTCAGCAGATATAAGTCTAGACCTCTTGCTGTAGAAGGATTTAGACTTCTTCTACAGCTATCTCCTTTTTTACTGCACTAAAGAATAGCTATATGTTGTTAAAGGCTGATTGCCCTTCACACAGTTATCTCTCCTTACTGATTAGATGAATCAGCAACCTTGTTCTAGAAAGAACAAACTTGCTGAACTAAAAAAAGCTTCAGCTATCTTTCTCTACCTTTCTGGCTAGCTCTGCTGGACTTGGATTTCAATCTCGTCGGAGAAGATAAGTCCAGCCACCTCTCTTTTCATTTTCTATTTCATTCCTGTGTTGTTAACCCTAATCCCCTTTTCTTCTTTTCCTTTTATATCTGTTGATTTGAATCAACAACACAATTTGAATTCGGCCCTGCCAAGGATGGTGAGTGCCACCTCCCTCAGAAGAGGGGAAACCGTACTTTTCAGTTCTGCTGTAGCTTTCCCTCAATGGCATGAAATACCTTGACTGCGCTCGACGGATGGTGAGCTGGGTTCGACGAATTTTGAAATCAGTTCGACGAATTCTGAAATGATCTTTACGAACACATAATCTTCAAACTTTAACTTGAGCTCGACAAAAGATGAGCTGGGTTCGACGAATTTTGAAATCAGTTTGACGAATTCTTAACTGAGCTCGACGAACTCAGAATCTTGAAACATTAACTTGAGCTCAACGAAAGATGAGCTCAGCTCGATGAACTCAAAATTCAGTTTGACGAATTCTGAACTGAGCTTTTCTTTAGAAGCGTTGAGTGAGACTGCCTCACTCAACGCTTCTGAACTTAGAGAAATTCTACTGCCTTTGCTTCGCGATTCCTTCTTAACTCTCTCAGCGGTTTCTTCTTCACAGCTGTGACTATCTTCTGTCTCATCGGATTCTTCTCAACTATCTCAGAAGTTTTTTCTTGACAGCTTAGACTATCTCTTGTCTCAACAGTTCTGCTGAGATCAACACTTCTATAAACATTTTGCATTGAGCTTCTAAGCTATCTCAGTGATTATGCTGAGAAAATCATCTCAGCTGTCGTTACATTTTTGCCTTAGTCAAATTATCTAACTTCCGACTTACTCTTCTTGTTCACCTGTCCAATTAAGGATAACCTGCATGCATGAACTTGAGCACACATCAAATACATCTATATATATATGTCATTGACCAGTTTGACTTCTTTCAAATCTGGAACATTGGGGTCAATGGACCCAATAGAGGTGTTACAATTTGGTATTAGAGGGAGGTTAGTGTCCAAGGTAAGGATTCATGGTAGGATGTCATAATCGGATCAAGTTAAGAAGTTATCCACATAGGAGTATCGCGAGACCGTGAGTGTCCTTGTGTCTAAGTTTTTGCGCGATAAGCTGATTCTTGTTTTACTCTTCTTTTGCTAAGGGTGCATACGATGAGGAGGGGATGTCGAAGCCTAAAGAGGAGCCTTCGGCGAGCAGTGCTACTGCTCCAGGTCTGATGGGCATAGGTGTAACCCCAGCCGACTTCTGTCGTATGCTAGCAGAGGAAATGGTAGCAGCTCAATCCGCAATAGTGCAATTTGTGACCCCTGTGGCACAGGTAGTGACTCCTGTTTCCCCGGATGCGCCACTTGTCGTACTGGGCGGAAGAGCCTGGCCAATAGGGCCGTTGGTTGAGAGAGTGGTCGTCGGGCAGGGTGACTGTGAGATGATGTATTTTCTGAGTTTCCGTCCTCCAACATTCAAGGGATTAGGTACACCGACCGATGCGGAGGAATGCTGAGCGGGGATTTAATAACTGTTAAGGGCGGCATAGATGCCAGAGGAGAAGCAATCTGAGTTTGCGACCTTCATGTTAGAAGGTGGCTAAGTTATGGTGGGTGAACCATAGCGGCCACCAGTTTCCTGGATGCACCCCGTCCATAGAAGAGTTTAGGAATGCCTTCTTGAAAAAGTATATCCCTTCGTCGACAAGGTTAGCCCTTCAGAGATAGTTTTTACACTTGGTGCAACGAGACAAGACTGTTGATGAGTATGCTCAGGAAATTACTCGATTGGGTAAGTATACTGGAACGACCATGGTCGACGATGAAGAGAGAGACAATCTCTTCTACCATGAGTTGAGAGAGAATCTAAGACAACCCCTCATAACTATGAAGAATGCGGGCTTCAACGAGTTGATTAAGGCGGCCAGGATGTTGGAAAGTGATATATAGCAAACCCAACGTCATATGGGATTTACAGTAAAATAAGGAAAAGGAAAGCCTTCTCAATCGCAAGGGAAGTCGGAAGGGAGTAAGTGGAAAAAGAAACCCCATCCCTACAAGTCATGGGAAAAGAGCAGTACGACGTCTGGCGGATCTTGCTTCAAGGGACCCCCATTATTCTACAAGTGTGGCAAGCTGGGCTAGCTCATTTTTGTACTGAAGGTTGCGCTGAGCAGGAGCCAAGGCAGGAGCAATCAGTGCGTTCCGGTCCCAGCGATGCGGAGAAAGGAAAAATGGCGAAGTCGAGTGCTTCACGTTTCAAACACGTGCAGCCAAGGGCATATAACCTTTGGCAGCAGGAAGCGATTCGACAACCCGATGTGGTGACAGGTTTGGGAAAGTTTAAGTTTACTTAATTGCTTTAGACTTTCGAGACTTTTATTTGTGTCGCTTGTGTTTTAGGCTTCGTACTAGTTTTCGGATACCCCGCTAGGGTATTGTTTGATATGGGAGCGTCACACTCCTTTCTTGCGGAAAGCTTTATCCGAAGAATTGGAGTCGAGTCCTTTTCAACCGACGTAGAGCTTAGGGTGTGAATGACTAATGGGTCTTTTATGACCACCAGGATGAAAGGGCGCATTGGTTGTATTCTGGACTGAGTTGACTTCGTGTTGGTAGAAGCGGTTCTACCGTTAGCTGAGATTTATGTGATCTTGGGGATGGGTTGTCTTACAGTGCAGCATGCCAGTATTGACTGCCTATCTAAGGTGGTGACCCTGAGAAGCGAAGGAAAGTAAGAAGTCAAATTTGAGGTCCTTAGTGGTGTGGCATGTTCCCTGATTTCATCCATGCAGTTGATGCGGGCAGTTAACCAGAGAGGAGTAGCTTTAGTAGTGTTGTTGGAAGTTTAACTTTCCAAGCTATCAATTGGAGAAGTGCAGGTAGTGGAAGAATTCGAGGATGTGTTTCCTGAGGAGCTTCCTAGGGCGCCTCCTCGGCGGGAGATCGATTTCTCGATTGAGTTAGTGCCAGAAGCTAGGCCAGTGTCACGTCCTCCTTTTATGATGGCACTGAAGGAGTTGGTTGAGCTCAAGGTATAGTTGCAGGAACTATTGGAGAGGTGATACATTAGACCCAGCTCTTCACCATGGAGCGCGCCAGTGCTGTTTGTGAAAAAGAAAGACGGTAGTATGCAGCTGTCCATAGACTACCGAGAGTTGAATAAATTGACCGTCATGAATAAGTATCTGATTCCATAGATAGATGGCATGTTCGACCAGTTGGTAGGATCAGTGGTGTACTATAAGTTGGACTTGAAGTCCGGGTACTACCAATTGCGGATTCGAGACGAGGACATACCCAAGTCAACATTTGGAACGAGGTACGGTCACTTTAAGTTCTCGGTGATGTCGTTCGGGTTGACGAACGCGCCATCTATATTCATGGATTTGATGAACCGAGTTTTTCGGGAGTACTTAGACTCATTTGTAGTAGTCTTCATTGATGATATCTTGGTGTACTCCAAATCGGAGGCGGAGCATGAGAATCATTTGAGAATAGTCTTGCAGACTTTGAGGGATAACCAGTTGTATGCAAAGTTCTCAAAATGTGAGTTCTGGTTAGAGAAAGTGGTATTTTCGGGCCATATGATTACGGTGATGGGGTGGCGGTGGATCCAGTGAAAGTTGAGGCCACTAAAGATTGGCCAGTTCTGAGCATCGTGGCGGAAGTCGGGAGTTTCCTTGGACTAGTCGGGTACTATAGAAGGTTTGTGGAAAACTTTTCGCGGGTAGCTCTACCCCTCACCACTTTTACTCGTAAGGATAAGAGGTTTGTGTGGACTCAGGAGTGCAATCAAGCATTCGATACCTTGAAGGAAAGGCTGATGACAACTCTAATCCTAAGTCTTCCTAAAGGGACTGAAGGATTTCAGATTTTCAGTGACGCATCAGGTTGCGGTTAGGGTTGCGTGTTAGTGCAACATGGCAAGGTGATATCCTTTGGGTCTAGGCAGTTGAAACCTTATGAGAGGGATTATCCCGTCCATGACTCAGAGTTGATGGCAGTAATTTTTGCGTTGAAGTTCTTGTGGCACTATGTATATGTTGTTAAGGTAGAGATCTTCACGGACCACAAAAGCCCGAAGTATCTTCTAGACCAAAAAGATTTGAACGTGCGACAATGTAGGTGGGTCGAGTTCCTTGGAGACTATGACGTGGTGATTCAGTATACGCAAGGCAAGGCCAACGTGGTGGCGGATGCCTTGAATAGGAAATATTCTGGACAAGGAAATTGGATTGAAGTTCATGATGAGTGGTTGGTGCGGGACTGTGAGTCCCTTGGCATTGAGTGTGTAGCAAGAGGTGAGTCTAGCACAGCTCGGTTGAAGTGGATAGAGTTGCAGAATGACTTATCTAATCGTATCCGGAAAGCAACCAATGTGGATGTGGAGTTCCAGCCATTTGTGGTGGAAGCTAAAAAATGCAAGGGTAGTTCCTGGGAGATGATTGATGGGATATTAAGGAAGGACAAAAGAAATTGTGTACCGTAGTTCGGCAAGCTCCGTGAGAAGTTGATGTTTGAGTCTTATTTCACGAAGTACTACATTCACCCGGGCAGTACAAAGATGTACTAGGATATGAAGAAATCCTTTTGGTGACCTGGTCTGAAGCGGGATGTAGCTTTGTATGTGAGTCGGTGTCAAACTTATGCCTTAGTGAAGGCTGAATGTCAGAATCCAGGTGGGTTCCTGAAGCCTGTTCCTCTCCCTGAGTTGTAATTTGATGACATCTCCATGGATTTTATGCATTGTTTACCTCGTTCGCAACAGGGTAATGATGGGATTTAGGTTATCGTGGATCTCTTGACCAAAGTGGCTCACTTCATCACTAATCGAAAGGTGGACAGCGTGGAGAAGTTGGTAGAATTGTATGCTTGTAATATCGTGCGACTGCATGGAATCCCTAAGAGTATTATTAGTGATCACGATAGACAGTTCACGTCTAAAGACTGGAGATTAGTACAGAAGAGTTTGGACACAAAGCTCAAGTTTAGTATGACGTTCCATCCGCAAACCGATGGACAAACAAAAAGGACGATTCGTACAATAGAGGATATGTTGAGGATGTGTACCCCTAACTTTGGTATGAAATGGGAAAATCACCTCTTCATGGTGGAGTTCGCCTATAACAATAGTTTCCAGGTGAGTATAAAGATGGCGCCTTACGAGGCTTTGTATGGAAGGCGGTGTCGAACACCGATGTCATGGATAGAGGCGGGAGATACCAAACTTTTGGGAAAAGAGGTGGTGGCTGATTCTTGCGTATTAGTGAGGACAATTCAGGAGTTCATGCAGGTTGCTCAGGATCGGCAAGCAAAGTATTTCAACGCTCTCTACAGGAACATGGAGTTAGCGGTAGGCGACTGGGTATAGCTAAAGATTAAGCCATTCAAAGGCATTTCACGGACTCGCCCACTCAAGAAGTTTAGTCCGATGTTTTTGGGACCGTTCGAGGTCATGGAACGTATTGGAGGAGCAGGCTACCGATTGGTGTTGTCTGCAGAGCTCAGTGGATTGCACGATGTCTACCATGTCTCAGTTTTGAGGAAAGCCTTGTTGGAGATGAACGTTGTGGTCGAGTCGGCAGTGGAGCCGGTAGAAGAGGACTTGAGGACGAAAGTATATCCTATCAGCATAGAGGATTCAGAAGTTCAGCAGTTGCGGAACAAAGAAGTTAAGCTCGTGAAAGTGCACTGGGATAACTGCGGGCGAGACGAATTCTCATGGGAGCGTGAGCAAGCAATGCAGGAGGAATTCCAAGAAGTTTTTGCTTCAGGGATGTTTGTTGGTTTGAGTGCATGCTAAATTTGGGGATGAAATTCTTATAAGGGGGGAGGAGTTGTAACACCCCAAATTTTTCTGGAGCATTAGCCTTAGGAAGCTATCGCGTGGCGATAGGTAGATATTGCCCGGCGATAGCCTTGGTTTGTCAAATCTAGGCATTGAGTGGAAAGCGTTGAGAGCATTGAGTGTTACCGCACGACATTAGATAGCTACCGCTCGGTGATAGCTTGGCGTTGAGTGCGCTGAGTAGCTGGTATTGAATGGAGGCATTGAGTGGTAGGCGTTAAGTGAGCTACCGTCGGCGTTAGCGTGACATTATTTTTTGGCCAAATGCTCAGAAATCTACCGACCGACAGTAGGTAGTTACTGCCTGGCGATAGCACGTGGGAGCAGTTCCGTCGTTTGGCATTTTAGCCGTCCGTTTTCTCTTAGGATTTGATCCTATGGATCAGAATGCTCTGCCCAAAGGGCATATATATGGCTGAAACGTTCTAAACCCTCATTCTTCTCATTTGGAGTGGAAGTTAGGGTTTGAGTCTTAGAGTTTTGAGGAGGAAGAAGAAAGACGTTCTCCGCCATTGACAAAGCTTCGGGGCTCCGATCGTTGATCCGAGACCAGATCCGCGAAGAGGACTTGAAGGCGAACATTTTCATCCATTCAAGTAGAGGTTTCCATGGCAAGGAAGAGTAGTTGTAAGGTAACGACACTTCTCCTCTCGATCTATAGAATGCGTGAATGGCATCCATTATTTTCTTGATTTCTTTCAAGCATTTTGGAACCGGATCTCTCAAATGAGAGGGGTTCGGCTTGCTATGGTTTAATAGGAACCACCGGGTCGATTATGTCCATCCCCGACATGATATTGCACTAGAAATCCACTATGCTAGTGGATTAGGCATTGTGGGTGAAGCCGTAGTCGCGACCGTTAGTCCGACTCGGAGATGTTGCATAGTGAGGCTTAAGGATTTTGTTAGAAATTCGTTAGCGGCAAAATGTGGTTTGTCATGATTGTCCCCCTATTTTCGTGTGAGTACGAATGGTTGATTATGGCGGGAAAGGCTTTTGATTGGGATTGCTAAGGCACCACTTTGTCTCTATGGTCGGCTGGCTAGCCCATGACTTTGCAAAGTCACATGTGGAGAGTTTCCCGACGAGATAAGTCCCCTTTTCTGAAACTGATGAGAACACCAAGCTTTGGACAAGTCCGGATGATACCAACTGGGTCCCGCTGGGTCTCCTTCGGTGGACTTGGTCCCGATATTGGAGCCGGGACTGGGTTGTCACGAGCAGGTGGGGTATAGCAAGGGTTCTTAGCATCAGTTTGTTTGTGTGGCGGAATCCTTACGTGAGAAGTCAGAGCTTGCAGGCAAGCCCTGTTTTGAGACTCACGAGTGGGTGGGGCCTAGGCAAGAGTTCCATGTGGTTGCGACTTGAATGCCGTTAGGGGAAATTGTAAGTACCCATGTGGTTGTGGCTTGAATGCCGAAGAGGAAATTGAAAGTACCCGATTGTTGATGTGTGATGATGTGTTAGATTTATACACAATAGGGTGCCTTGGGTGAAGCCCAGATTTGCATTCATGCTGCATTGTAGGCCCATTTTATTATATGCTCAACATAGAAACATGTTTGTTGTATGAGACATCCAAACCTATTTTACTATTTTCAATGTTCATGTATATTTGCATACAAAGTGCTAACTTGCAGGGTGATGGAGTTCCCCGGGGTCCGCTAGTGATGGCCGGGAGGGGATGTGTTGGTTACACAGTTGAGTTCAGTCTTTGCTGACCCATGTTACAACAAAATTTTACAGGGCAAAGATCGTAAGTTGGAGCAAGCTCGCCGGCCAAAAATCCATATGCCTCATGAAGCGAACTCTCCTGTTTTTACTTATGATTTGTTGAATACTGTGCTACATGAAATGTAATCTGGCTTGCATGCCAACGTAGTCTAGGAGTGCTTATGCACGTTGACATGTTGTTGTTTCAGTTTTGGACTTACGAATGTTGAAAGTCCTTAAGGTTGTTTGGATACTCTTGTAGTATTGGATAACTTCTAGTGTGGTTGATTGTTTCCGCTGTGTTTAGTCTGAGTTTAGAATTGGGTAGTTTATATATTACTAGAAAAGTAAGTATTGGCTACACTTTTTTTGGCCAGGGACAAAAAATCTTGGCTAATACACGGATATTAGCCAAAATTGCAAAAACCATGGTTAATAGTTTTTTTATAGCCAGGGTTATAAATATTGTGGCTAATACTGGTGTATTAGCCATGAAAAATAATATTCTTGCCTTTATTTAATGTTTACTACACTGTTCCCCACCTAAAAAATCATGATATCTGCGATTTGTTCTTATGCGCAGGTAGGGCATGGCGTGCTTCTTCTCCCGCTACTCGCGTGCTTCTTCTCCCGTTGTTCGCATGCGAACGAGAGGGAGAAAGGCGAGTGAGTGATATTGTGAGAGGGCGAGATACGATGAAGGCGGCGGCAGTGGCAGGGAGGCAGGTCAGTAATCGGGTCATCGTCACTAGCGCCAGTACTCCTCGGAGCAGTTCAACTGGAAAATTTCTGCGATTTTTTGCTAATTTGTTGATTTTTCCCCATATTTCAGGATTTTTTCTAGGTCGACTATTCGAGGATGCTGCGGAGCGCGGAGAGGGGTTTGGCCGGAGATTTCCCGCTGTCCTCAGAGCCCTTAATGTCGACGGTGAGCTCGAGGCCGTCAATCCAAAGGATGAGCCGCTGCGATTTCTCGCCCGAGGTGAGCCCGGGATCTTGGATCTTCATTCCTATGATATGGAGATGCTCTCAGATGTAAGCATTTTCTTCCCCTTTGTGATTCATTACAACACAAAGTACTCTAGATGTAAGCATTTTCTTCTATGATGAGGGTATTTATCTATTCCACATTGTTCTTGTTTGTTAAAGTGCATTTGGCCATACTTATAGTTTACTGATTGTATGATACATGCTGACTGTGTTTTTTTATTTTGTTAGTATTGCTCTCTTTTGCCAAGAGTTGAATATATACGTTTTAAGTCTTTAGATTTGTGATTATCAAGCTGTTCCATAGAACTTAAGTACAAAAATATGTAACTATATATATATACCTATTATTGTACATTGAGCAATGGTTATGAAAAAAAGGTTGTGCTTTCATTATTGCATATGGCAAGACATGCAAATATAATGTAGATTTAAGTAGCTTATTTTTTGTGCTAAAATTATTATTTCTCTTCACTTTTTGTATGGAAGGATTGTAGCACACGCTTATTGCCTGTTTTTAGGAAATGGAGTATTTTGAGTAGGATTTATGTAGAGGCTCATCACTGATAAAGCTCTCGGGCTGTTGTTCCTACTTGGATGTTAGTTTAAAATAATCCACTTTTCAGTATTTGCTTAAGTGATGTCTAAGTTCGTTGAGTTCACCTTTATTCTAGTTCCCGTTGAGGCAATTCAAAAGGTTTCATTGAGTTGGCTCATGATCTACTGTGTGTTGGAGGGTGGTGGTTGGGAAAAATGGCAAATAAAAAGGAGAAATCATTGGTTGATCTTGTTTTGAAAGCAAATTGTTGTGTTCTATTCTATTTAACATCGAACAATATAAACTTCTCCTGCGCGCCAAAATTTTAGGCTGCATTTTGAGTGGCTTTGATCTCGATGCTGCAATTTTTGATATTTTGGGGAGTCTTTGAATTACATGATATATTTATGATCTTTACAACCCTGTACTCCCTATTTTGATTAGTGTAGTATTGAACATCTTTGCCAGTGAATGTTGGTTTAAATATTTTTGTATTGTTAATTTTCTTTATGCCTTGTAGTATTATTTTATTGTATGGTGTGTGTGTGTTATTTACCTTTAAGATTGGGATTAGGCCCAATGTTCCATCAGTTATTGATCTTAGTGTAATAGGATGAGTAGTAATCCATTGACAAGTGCCCTTATAGGCGACAATAGGGATCTGCAAGAAGGATCATCTGGAGAGACTAACTCATTCCACTATGATTAGTAGGAAAAGTAGATTTAATTGATCCTGTGAGTGGTGCTATGACGAAATGATTGGGGGAGGGGCTGCCCAAAATGGGAAAATGTTGATGATAATGGACGCCATTAAAAAGTTCAACCTCCCGTGTCAGAGAGAAAGTAATGACCTATGTGGGCATCAAGGATGAAAAATGAAAATCTCCTGCATGTTAGGCGATAATATAAAACAAAGAGGAAAAATAGAGGGATAAGAAGAATAAAAAAGTAAAATAAAATGTTTGTGTATCAACCAACAATTTATCATCTTCTCCATTTATTTTGATGGTCATGTTCGAGTGCATCAACAAACCATTTAAGTTCATAATAACTATCATAAGTTCTATATATTCTGATCTTCATCCTATTTCAATTTATATGAAATCACCTTATGTTTCCTGCAAAATCCATTCCATCATATTTATCAACGATGTTGCTTAACCTGTCATGATAGATCCATTTCAGAATTGGAAGATGAGTTGAAGATATTCATGATGAGGTTCATAAATTTTTGAAGGTATGCCCTCTAATGTTCATTTTCTTTCGCCTAATTTGTTTAACTATAGATAATATTTGAATATATAAAGTTGGTAGCTGGATAGGAATATTATTTTTTAGCTTAGCGTAGGTTTGGGCTCTGTTTGGGAGGACTTATTTTCACCGGTCAAGCGGTTATGACTGCATGTACCGAACCTTAATTAAGCTCCGGAGGCGGGCGAATCCCGTCAGGGGGGCGACGTCGGGGGTAGTGTCGTCAGGGGGGGGGGGGCGAAGCCCGCCGTCGCCGGCCGGATACTGTGGCGCGTGGCCATCGGGCCAGAGGCCCGTGCCTGTCACTCGTATATATACACTTTTTTATTCGATGTTAAATACAATGAAGTGTTCTTTTTTGCTTTCTCATGCTACTAGTACCATGACCTCTTTTGAGTAGGGACACTCGATGGATTTTTGTTTGATTCGGATGAGGGGGAGAAAGTATCTAAGATTTTTGCCCAACAAAGTGATCTGAACAATGAGAATGAAGGCCTAGCAAATAAAAGAAAGGTGATCAAGGAGATGAAAGTACAATATTTGAACTTTGTTGCTTGTGAGGCTAAAGAATCAGCTTAAATTTTCTACATGTTCTTTGGTAAACAACCCAAATTGCAATTTTTTATAATTGGGATATATCTTCTTGATGATGTCTTCAGTGTTGTAGATGCTCACACTGGCTCAGAGATCTTCAAGGTAAAATTTCAAGTGGTTAATATTTAATTAGCATATTTATGCTAGATTCTGACCTAAAAACATAGTTATAGTAAGAAAATGCATAATGAAATAGTCATCAGTGTTTTATGCTACAGGGATGCTATAAATTTCATCTTAAGAGTGAATTTGACATTTATTCTGAAGTTTATTAGTTAATTCTGTTTATAGAATGACATTTTGACCTATGCAAGTCCTATATAGTTTGTTATGTGATTGATCCAGTTTTGTCATTCTTGTGGTTTAGGATGCTTACAAACTTGCAGAAATAAGATAGTTATGCTACCGTTTTTCAGTGGGATCTGATGATAAAACTAATAGATTTTCTATGCAGGAATGCGTAAGAGGTGCTCTCAAGGGCAAGACAGTTATACTTGTTACCCACCAAGTTGATTTTCTTCACAATGCAGATCTCATTTTGGTATGTGATATAGTTCCACTCTGATAACATTTTAATGACATGGCGGTCATTAGTATTAGGGCTAATATCAAATCAAAATCGAGATGAGATAGGCTCAGTTTGAAATTTTAATTCTTGAGTTTTGCTTGAAATATGTTACAGTTTAGCATTTCACATTTTATTTATTTCCTGACTCCCTTTGTTACATAGTTGTCCGCTTATGGTTGAACCGGCTCAAAATTGAGTTCTAGTTGATTTAGATTTGAAGTCAAAACTGTGCCGACTCAAATCATATTTTGAGTGAGCCGACTCAAGCTCAAAACGGACTTGAAAATTGATTTTAGCCGGTTTGAATGACTCGAATAATTTCAGTTCGTGTAAAATATCGAGCGATTTCATAGTTTCGATTATTTTGCTTAACCATTTTCAAAGTTCATTTTTATTGAATTTCTTATTGAGCTTTGCATTAAATGTACTTGTTGAGGACAATAGCATAGAAATCGCCATCAATGTTCTTTTGTTTTATTTGTGAAATTACTAGCATGTTTTTTTCCTATAGATGTAACTATAAACCATTAATCTGTGAATTACTTGCTATTGTTAAGTGTTTTCGAGTTTACATGCATATGATGCCATAGTTTAATGTCTATAAAATTGTCAGGTTATGCGAGATGGGATGGTTGTTCAATCTGGAAAGTATAATGAAATAGTAAATGCTGGTGTAGATTTTGCAGCACTTGTTACTGCACATGAAAGTTCTATGGAGCTAGTAGAACATAGCACACCTGCACAAGAAAGAATTGATCATCCTTCTAAACCAACAGACAAGGACATTACAAATCTTGAGAAGTCAAATGAGGAGCCTTCTGTAATTTTATCTAAAACTGAGAATGGTTCAGCTAAGCTTATTATGTCGTAATATTGTCACTTGTCAACATATTTAACTTATTTTGTGATGAGTGCCATTACTGATGATAGTAATGTCATTAGAAATGTCTTATTGTAAAATCATAACTTTTTTTGTACACGCAGATTATGCATATGTTATATAAAGTGGGTTTCTCTATTGAGTTAGACATAGCATCTCCTTTCTTTTCCCAATACAGGCTTACAATTAGGAATCACCTAGATGCCAAATTCCATGTTTAATCATCCAGGGCACTGTAGTTTGATTGTTACGATCTAATTTTATTAATTGAAGATAATAATATATAGACAAACAATCATGCATGGGGTTCTCGTGTGCCCCAACAGCATCGTCACATAGCATCGCAACGCCAATTAAAATCTCCAACAAATCATTACAGTATATTGAATATGTTTTTTAAAAAAAACATAAATTAGTATTTGCCACGGCTTGTAACTGTGGCAAATAGTTTTTAAAAAATGATGAGTTCACTTTTAGCCAGGGATTAAAATCGTGGCTAAAAGTCAAGATATTAGCCACGGCAGTTTTTCCCATGGCTAATACAATTTGCTACGGCCAATCCGTGGCATAAAATTTTTAGCCACGCCGACTTTAGCCACAGAGTTTTCCCGTGGATAGACCGTGGCTAAAGCTTTTTAGCCACGGTTTTTGACTTTTTGCCAGGGCAATTTGCCCTAGCCAAAAGACTGTTTTTTAGTAGATCATCTTATAATGCTTAAGCTGTGGAGTGTGTATGTTGTGGGGGCCCTTGACGGACCTATATTATACCTTCATTACAGGGGAGGTGTTATAATTTGGTATCAGAGGAAGGTTAGTGTCTAAGATAAGTATTCGTGGTCGAATGTCATAATCGGATCACGTTAAGAAGTTATCCACATAAGAGTATCGCGAGACCGTGAGTGTCCTTGTGTCTAAATTTTTGCGAGATAAGCTGATTCTTGTTTTACCTTGCTTTTGCTAAGAGTGCAAGCGATGAGGAGGGGACGTCGAGGCCACAAGTGGACTTTTTGCCAGGGCAATTTGCCCTAGCCAAAAGACTGTTTTTTAGTAGATCATCTTATAATGCTTAAGCTGTGGAGTGTGTATGTTGTGCGGGCCCTTGACGGACCTATATTATACCTTCATTACAGGGGAGGTGTTATAATTTGGTATCAGAGGAAGGTTAGTGTCTAAGATAAGTATTCGTGGTCGAATGTCATAATCGGATCACGTTAAGAAGTTATCCACATAAGAGTATCGCGAGACCGTGAGTGTCCTTGTGTCTAAATTTTTGCGAGATAAGCTGATTCTTGTTTCATGTAAAGTCTAATCCTTGCCTTCCATAGTGCAAACTTAGAGAGATTGCACATAGGAGGTCTGGTGCTAGCAAAGTCCTTGTTTTGTGCCATGAGTTTCAAAGATAAGTAAAACTAAAGAAACTAACCCTTTGAGGGAAATGATCTTATCAGGGATCTTTTGATCCAGGTGTTAGCCTGTATGAATGATCAACCTCGCTCTGATACCAATTGAAAGTGCAGGATAAGATCACTCCTAACTCTAGAGGGGGGTAAATAGAGTTATTTAAAATAATTTTCCAAATAAAAACTTGTGTGTAGAGAAAATTTGTATTTACTTAGTGTATAGTGCTATAGCAAATAATCAGAGTAAAAAGGAAATTCACAGCACAAAGCAAAACACAAAAAGACAAGCAATCCAGACGACACAAGGAGCTATAGTGGTTCCCCAAATCTGGGTACATCCACTCTTCTATCACCCTTGATAGGAATCCACTTCAAGATGAGTTGATCAGGTGTCTTGAGCACCAGAGAGTTTTTGATCAGGTTCTCACAAACCAACAGAGCTGATTTTGACCAGGTTTCAGCAAAACCAAAAGTAACTTTTGAAGGGAGTTAAAACCCTGTACAGAAAGAAAAAGAAAAAGAGATGATATTGTCTTCTCTATTCAACAAGCAAAGAGAAGCAGAAGTGGATCTGAAGTTGTTGTCAAAGCTCCCCCTGAGATCAAAAAGAGGTTCAGGAAGGAGAGCTCTGCACAAGGGTGACAGGTCTTCAAAGATCTGATTTGCTCCAGCAAAGGATGATCCAAGAGAGTTGGATGGAGGTGTCTGAAGCAATCAGATTTTCTGTGAGTTAGCTTTTCAACACAATGTCACAGAGAGAAAAGAGATCTGAAGTCTTGTATTGTTATTCTCCTTTCTGTTCTGTATATTCTCTGTGTCTGCTTGTAGAATTAAAAGAAAATGAATTATATACTTGAGTCTTCTTCTTCCTTTACTTTGATAGCCGTTGGAAGACAGCATTAATTGCTTTCCTTAACTGTCCATGCCTGAAAGGAAATGACAGGCAGACATTCCTTAGAAAATTCCTTGAGCCATGCACCAGATATGCTGTAACGGCCAATAAATCTTCAGCATTAATTGTCTGTCAGAAGAAGTTTTGAATTCCTATCCAAAACTGACGGCGGTTTGAAAAGCATCGAGCTCACAATAAAACGTCGATCTGAGCACGACACACATCGGCCAGAGAGTGTTTTCTGTAAGCAGAACTGGGTTCGACGGAACGTCGAGCTGAGGTCGACTCCACGTCGAGCTGAGGTCGACTCTGCGTCGAGCTGAGGTCGACTCTGCGTCGAGCAGAGGTCGACTCTGCGTCGAGCTGAGATCGACTCTGCGTCGAGCTGAAGTCGACTATGCGTCGAGCTGAAGACTACTCTAACTAGCCTATGTGACCTTTATAACAACATGGAGGTCACAGTACACAATCCCTATAGAAATATAGTCATCCTGGTCCAAATAGTAATAGGGTGTTCCAACAATCTCCCCCTATTTGGATTAGGATTACTATTTACATGAATTTTAGGGATTCAAAGAAAGAAATAAAGCATATACAACACAATATAATACAGCAAGACATGACAGAATAATAAGCAGCATATATAAAACACTATATAGCAGCAGAATTGTTCAAATGTCCTGAGTCCAGTATATAGAAAGTGTTAGAATACCTTACTTTACTTGTCCTTTGATGCTTTGTCTTGATCACTCTTTTTGAAGATGATTTCTCTGTTTGGATTGGAAGCTTCCTTTTTGGATCTGTAGTCATCAGCTGCACCTAAAGACTTTTGATCTCTAGCACTGGGTGGTACAGCTGTAGGGTGGAGTTCCATGTATCTGTCTGAATCAAAAAATTTCTTTGAGCTATACTTTTCCAATTCCTCTCTTCTTTGTTCTGACATAGTACTGATATGAGAGGTGTTCAGTCCTCTTTCTCTGGCTTTGCTAATTTCATTTAGAGCAGCCATTTCTGTCATCCTAGCTTTCCAGTAAGCAGGAGTTTTGGTAGGATCTTCAAAGGGTACTGCAGGTTCAAATTTGTTAGAGGATGTTTATTGAGAAGATCTTGGGGTGAGGTCAACTCTAGGCCTATAAGGATAGGGCCCAGAGGTTGGATCAATGGCTCCTCCCCTTTGATAAGGTTGAGAGCCTGATCTTCCTCTGGACTGCCTGCCTCTATAATTTCCTCTTTGTTGACCTCCCCTTTGCTGGCTGCCTCCTTGATGTCTTCTGGCTTGATAAGTCTTTCCATGTAGAGCTGAAGGTGCTGAAGAGGAAGATAGACCAGTACCTGCACCTGCATCAGGAGGAGGTGGAGGTGGAGGCTGATGAACTGGTTTAGATGGTCCTTCATTAAATTTCCTTTTCTTCTTCATAGCTTTTCTCTGGTTCTGAGAGTACTGCATCCATGGTTCTGTGATTTCACAATTATATTTGATGTAATAGGGAATGTCATGATCTGTAGCTCTGGCAGGAGGTACTCTTTTCATGGCTTTTGATCTGGCTTTCCTCTTCCTTGCAATAGTTGCAGAGGAGTCATCAGAATCTGTAGCAAACTCATCTTCAGAACTTTGTGATTCTTCATATGGATCTATATACTTTCTTTTGGAGATGGGAAAGCTGATGGAGGCAGGAGCTGCTGAGGAGGAAGCAACCACTGCAGGAGAGGGCACAGCCTCAGGAGCCATAGAGGCTGAAGAGGCTGGTTCCTGAAGGGCTTGGGAGATATGGGCCTCTGCAGCATCAGGTGTCTCAATCACTTCACCTGAAGTCACAATAGGAGCTAACAAATAAATTTCAACACTAGCAGGAGCCACTGCTACCACTGCTATATCAGAAGTCAAGGCCTTCTGAAAAGGGACAATAGCCCTGGACAGATCTTCTTGAAGCTGGGCTGGAGGGGAGGAGCTCTGAACAGAAGCTGGAGGAGGTGCCTCAGATACTATTTTATCTTCTGCAACAGACACTGTCTCTGAACAAGCAACTGATACTGTCTCTGAATAAGTCTGAGCAATCTGAACTGAAGAAGGAGGCAGCTCTTCTTCTGCTGACATCTCCCCCTGCCTAGAATCAGTGGTAGCTGACTCTAGGCCCCCAGAAGAAGGGCATGCCAACAGAGAGGAAAGGGAGGAGACAGAGGCAGAAAGATTTCTCAAGGAAAGAATGAGAGGAGCCAACTTGGCATCCAGGAGGTGTTGTGGAGATCCATCAAAAGAATCGAAATCAATGTCGAAACCAGAGTCGAACTTCATTGCCGCCAGAGCTCCTGCTGTGATTGCCATTGTCCTGCAAAAGAAAGAATACCTTCCAAGATCAAAAGTATAGTATTTGGAGGGAGAAAGCTTGAGCAGAGAAATATGAATGCGCAACTGCGAACGACGGAGAAAAAATGATTTTATACTTAGGGTTCGACGCAGAAAAGGAAAGAACGTCGAGCTCAGTTCGACGCTCAAGGGCTCTAGGAGAACTGAAACGACTCAACAGCGTCCAGCTTAGGTCGACGTTCGACGCTTTGGCTGAAGCTATACGTCGAGCTCAGGTCGACGTTGAACGAAGACGTCGACCGGGGAGAGAGAAACTCAAGAAGCCAGGGAGCTGTGAACTCTGTTCGACGCTAGAAGCTGAGTTCGACGTTCGACGCTTTTGAGGGCGACGGACCGTCGATCTCCGTTCGACGCAGCGTCAAGCTTAGTTCAGAGCTCAGAACAACCACTCAGACAGGAAATTTTAAAATGAAATTTTTCCTATTCCTGTTAATTATGGGTTTCAAAATCTTGGAGTTTTATTTTAAGCTGTCTCCATCTAGCATTCCCAACTGATTGAGGAAAAAGAAGTGCTTCTTTTCATCCAAGGGTTTGGTGAAAATATCTCCTCTCTGTAATTCAGTGGAAATGTATTCTAGTGCAATTTTCTTCTTTTCTACATTATCCCTTAAGAAGTGATGTCTGATTTCTATGTGCTTAGTCCTACTATGGAGAACTGGATTTTGTGCAATTGATATTGCACTGGTATTATCACAAAAGATTTTAGACATCTCTAAGTTGTAGCCATAGTCTAGGAGCTGGTTTTGAATCCACAAAATCTGTGAGCAACAACTGCCTGCAGCCATATATTCAGCTTCAGCAGTTGATGTGGACACAGAGGTTTGTTTCTTACAGAACCAGGAGACAAGTCTATCACCAAGGAATTGACAAGTTCCACTGGTGCTTTTCCTGTCTACTCTACATCCAGCATAATCAGAATCTGAAAATCCAATTAGATCAAATCCTGAGTCATGTGAATACCAGAGACCTAGATTAGGACAACTTTTTACATACCTAAGAATCCTCTTAACTAATGAGAGGTGGGACTCTCTAGGGCTTACTTGGAATCTAGCACAAATGCATGTAGCAAACATTATATCTGGTCTAGTAGCTGTTAGATAAAGTAATGAGCCAATGATTGCTCTATAGTTTGTCTGATCAACTGGTTTTCCAGATTCATCAGCATCTAAAACAGCATTTGTAGGCATAGGTGTTTTCATGGAGGATGCTTCAGACATTCCAAATTTCTTAACCAGTTCTCTTGCATACTTGGTCTGAGAAATGAAAATGCCATCCACATGTTGTTTAACTTGCAATCCAAGAAAGAAAGCAAGCTCACCCATGCTACTCATTTCAAACTTTGAGTGCATAAGTTGTGAGAACTTTTTGCATAAGTTTGAATCAGTAGACCCAAATATGATGTCGTCTACATAAACTTGTACTAGTAGGGTGTGGGACCTATGGGTTCTAACAAAAAGAGTTTGGTCTACACTACCCCTTTTAAAATCGTTTTCCAACAAAAAACAAGCTAAGGTCTCATACCATGCTCTAGGAGCTTGCTTGAGACCATATAAAGCTTTATGCAGTTTGAATACATGATCAGGAAAAGTTGGAGAGATAAAACCTGGAGGTTGCTTTACATAGACTTCTTCTTTGATGTCTCCATTGAGGAATGCACTCTTGACATCCATCTGATATACTTTGAATCTCTTGTGAGCTGCATATGCAAGGAAGATTCTTATGGCCTCCAACCTTGCAACTGGTGCAAAGGTTTGGTCATAATCAATTCCTTCTTCTTGGCAATATCCTTGTGCAACAAGTCTTGCCTTGTTTCTCACAATTATTCCTTGATCATCCAATTTGTTCCTGAATACCCATTTTGTTCCAACAATTTGCTGGTTCCTTGGTCTTGGTACTAATTCCCAAACTTTATTCCTCTCAAATTGATTCAACTCTTCTTGCATTGCAATGATCCAGTTTGGATCTTGCTCTGCATCTTGTATGGTTTGAGGCTCAATTTGAGAAAGAAAGCAGGTGTGCATGATATTTTGATTGACTTGATTCCTTGTTTGCACACCCACTGAGATATCTCCAATTACTTGTGAGATTGGGTGATCTCTTGTTGTTGCTAGATCAACAAGGGGTGTTGATGATGCACCAACCTGTGTTGTTGTTTCCTCTTGTGGAACAACAACTGGTTCTTCACTCTGTTGGCCCTTTGAACTTTCCAGAACTTGAAATTCCTCTTCATTGTCACTAAGTTCAGTGACTTGTTGAATTGGTGAAGGTGATGACCCTTTGTCTGTGATGGTAAGCTACCTCAGATTCTCTGAAATTGAGTGTTCCTGCAAATTGCTTATGGTAGAAGTCTCCTTCTCCTTATAAAACATGTTAGTTTCATCAAATGTAACATGCATGGATTCTTCAATTTTATTTGTGCACTTGTTAAAAACCCTATAAGCCTTGCTAGTCAAGGAGTACCCCAGAAACACTCCTTCATCAGCTTTGGCTTCAAATTTAGCTAGGTATTTCTTGTCATTATTGTGAATGAAACAAATGCAACCAAAAATTTTGAAGTAGTTTACTTTAGGTTTCTTCCCTTTGAGTAACTCATAGGGAGTCTTACCCTTTAGCTTATGTATCATGCTTCTATTCAGAACATAGTTGGAGGTGTTCACAGCCTCTGCCCAAAAGGTTAGAGGAAGGTGAGCATCTGTCAACAATGTTGTGGCAGATTCAATAAGGGTTCTGTTTTTCCTTTCAACTACCCCATTTTGTTGAGGAGTTCTGGGAGCTGAGAAAGTATGCCTGATACCTTCATTCTGGCAGAACTCTAGCATAAGAAGAGAATCAAACTCTGTCCCATGATCACTTCTGATCAGGGCAATGTGAGTATTGAACTCAATCTGTATGCCTTTGAGAAAATCTGTCAAAATCTTGAAGTTATCAGACTTCTTCCTCAGAAAGAACACCCAAGTGAATCTTGAGAAGTCATCTACAATTACTAAAGCATAAGATTTCCCTCCTAGGCTTTGTACATTAATTGGTCCAAAAAGGTCCATGTGCAGTAAGTACAAAATTCTAGGTGAGTCACTCTTATTAAGTGACTTGAAACTATTTTTAGTTTGCTTGCCTAATTGACAGGCCTTGCAAAGTCCTTCCTTCTTGTAGGGACCAGAAGGTAGTCCTCTAACAAGGTTGTCTTGGGATAACTTAGCAATGGTTCTAAGGTTCACATGTCCTAGTCTTTTATGCCAAAGTTCATTAGGTTTACTAAGGGAGTTAAATAAGCAAATATCTACTACAGGTGAATGAAAATCTACTAAGTAAATGTTACCTCTTCTGTTACCTGTCAACACAGTTGTGTTGTCCACAGACTTGACTTTGCATATGGCTTTGTTGAAGGTTACTTGATATCCTTCATCACACAATTGACTGATACTTATCAAGTTGTGCTTGAGTCCTTCAACATATGCCACCTTCTTGAATGTGACTGGGCCAATTTTGACTGCACCATATCCTTTTGTAGTTCCAAAGCTTGAGTCTCCAAAAATTACTTTGGGTCCAAGCTTGGCTTTGAAGGAAGTGAAGTTGTCCTTGTCCCCTGTCATGTGCTTTGAGCACCCACTATCCAGATACCATTGATGGTTTGATGCTGGATAGGTCTTCACCTGCACAAAAACAGCTTATTTGTTTTTGACCCAGTTAACCTTGGGCCTAGGTTGATATCCCTTAAATTCTGAAATGAAGGACATCTCAGGTTGACTCTTATAGCCTGCAGGATGATATCTCCTAGGAGGTATGATCCATTCAGCATAAGGGTTAAAGTAATGAGATGTGGAGCTAGAATTGAAATTTGAATTAACCCTTGAGAACTGGGTTTTGCTCTGAACTCGGCTCGACGCACGTCGAGCTTCGGTCGACGGACTCAAGTGAGTGCGTCGAGCTCCGTTCGACGGCAAGGTCTTGCTTTGTTCAGAGGGTAGAAGGCGTCGACCTGAGTTCGACGTTTTCTTGCGATTACGTCGAGCTCTGGTCGACGTCCGTCGAGCTTCGTTCGACGCTTCTTGTCCAGTTTCCTGGGTTAAGTCAGCATTCTTCCTAGCCACTATCAAGACTCCTTTACCTTTCTCACTGGTAAATTTGATTGGAGTTGTCAGCACTATGGGTTGGCTGGATGAAGCACCCAAGCCCAGTGAACCATTCAATCTTGAGTTCACTGTACTTGTGATGTCCATCAATTTGATACTTCTCCCATTAAGGGTTTCTTCAAATTGTTTGGCCTTAGATAGCTCACTTTTCAGTGAAGCTATCTCCTCCCCACACTGCTTCGTCTAAGATTATCTGAGTTAATGGATTTGCATTCAATTAATTGTTCATTTAGAGTTTTAATCAGCTTTTGAGACTCAATCAATTCAATGCACATAGATTTAAACTCAGATTTGAAATCATCAGAAGTAAAGTCAAATGAATCTATTACCTGATCCTCAGTAAGTTCCTGATCAGATGGGTAGTCAGCATCAGGCTCTGAATCAGTGTTCTTTTGAGATGCACTGATGGCCATCATGCAGAATCCTTTTTCTTCTGCATCATCCTCATCATCACTGGAGCTGGATGATGAATCAGACTCATCAGAGTCACTCCAGGATTCAGCCACAAATCCTTTTCTGGTGTGCTTGCTGTTGCTGGAGGAAGGCTTGTCATGGTATTTCCTTGACTCCTTATCCTTCCTTTTATCCTTTCTTTCCTTCTTGTCTCTTCTGTCCTTGTCTTGATTTTCTGGACAGTTTGGGACAATGTGTCCTGGTTTCCTGCAGCCAAAACAGATAACATCTTTATTATTAGATCTGTCATACCTTGGCTTGTCTTTGTCTTTGGATGACCATCTTCTGAAGTTCCTTTTGTTTAGCTTATTGAACCTTTTGACCAGTAGGCTCATAAGCTCTTCATTTCCCAACACCTTCTCTTTAGGTTCTTCTTCCTGTGCTTTGAAGGCAATAGTTTTCTCAGCCTTCTCTGTTGGTGTGGATGTCTTCTGCTCTTCTTCTCTCTTCTTAATAAATTGCTCATAGCTCTTGAGCTTCCCTAGAAGAGCTTCTGTGGATAACTCACAGACATTTCTTCCATCTTTAATTGACCATATTCTTGAGTCCCAAGAGCTAGGGAAACAAGTCAGTATTTTGTCATTTATCTCAGTGAGAGATATGTCCTTCTCTAGTGATCTAAGCTCACTTATGATCAGACTCAGTCTGTTGTACATGTCAGCAACTGACTCAGACTCTGCCTTCTTGAAATTCTCATACTGGGTGATCAGGTAGGATCTCCTATCCTTTCTTTCATCTGCAGAACCTGATACAATTTCTGACAGCTTTTCCCAGATCTCTTTAGCAGTATTGCAATCAGCTACTTTCTGGAAAATGTCATCTGACATGGTTTGAGCCAAGATGTTCATGGCTTTAGCATCTGCTGCCTTCCACTTCTTTATGTCAGCATCAGTTCCTGAAGGAGGAGGAACAGCTGATGTACTTGTTCCTGTGGGAGGTCTTGGACAATCTGTCAACACAGAATTAAAAATGTCTTCATCAAAAGAGTTCATGTAAAGTCTAATCCTTGCCTTCCATAGTGCAAACTTAGAGAGATTGCACATAGGAGGTCTGGTGCTAGCAAAGTCCTTGTTTTGTGCCATGAGTTTCAAAGATAAGTAAAACTAAAGAAACTAACCCTTTGAGGGAAATGATCTTATCAGGGATCTTTTGATCCAGGTGTTAGCCTGTATGAATGATCAACCTCCCTCTGATACCAATTGAAAGTGCAGGATAAGATCACTCCTAACTCTAGAGGGGGGTGAATAGAGTTATTTAAAATAATTTTCCAAATAAAAACTTGTGTGTAGAGAAAATTTATATTTACTTAGTGTATAGTGCTATAGCAAATAATCAGAGTAAAAAGGAAATTCATAGCACAAAGCAAAACACAAAAAGACAAGCAATCCAGACGACACAAGGAGCTATAGTGGTTCCCCAAATCTGGGTACATCCACTCTTCTATCACCCTTGATAGGAATCCACTTCAAGATGAGTTGATCAGGTGTCTTGAGCACCAGAGAGTTTTTGATCAGGTTCTCACAAACCAACAGAGCTGATTTTGACCAGGTTTCAGCAAAACCAAAAGTAACTTTTGAAGGGAGTTAAAACCCTATACAGAAAGAAAAAGAAAAAGAGATGATATTGTCTTCTCTATTCAACAAGCAAAGAGAAGCAGAAGTGGATCTGAAGTTGTTGTCAAAGCTCCCCCTGAGATCAAAAAGAGGTTCAGGAAGGAGAGCTCTGCACAAGGGTGACAGGTCTTCAAAGATCTGATTTGCTCCAGCAAAGGATGATCCAAGAGAGTTGGATGGAGGTGTATGAAGCAATCAGATTTTCTGTGAGTTAGCTTTTCAACACAATGTCACAGAGAGAAAAGAGATCTGAAGTCTTGTATTGTTATTCTCCTTTCTGTTCTGTATATTCTCTGTGTCTGCTTGTAGAATTAAAAGAAAATGAATTATATACTTGAGTCTTCTTATTCCTTTACTTTGATAGCCGTTGGAAGACAACATTAATTGCTTTCCTTAACTGTCCATGCCTGAAAGGAAATGACAGGCAGACATTCCTTAGAAAATTCCTTGAGCCATGCACCAGATATGCTGTAACGGCCAATAAATCTTCAGCATTAATTGTCTGTCAGAAGAAGTTTTGAATTCCTATCCAAAACTGACGGCGGTCTGAAAAGCGTCGAGCTCACAATAAAACGTCGATCTGAGCACGACACACGTCGGCTAGAGAGTGTTTTCTGTAAGCAGAACTGGGTTCGACGGAACGTCGAGCTGAGGTCGACTCCACGTCGAGCTGAGGTCGACTCTGCGTCGAGCTGAGGTCGACTCTGCGTCGAGCTGAGGTCGACTCTGCGTCGAGCAGAGGTCGACTCTGCGTCGAGCTGAGATCGACTCTGCGTCGAGCTGAAGTCGACTATGCGTCGAGCTGAAGACTACTCTAACTAGCCTATGTGACCTTTATAACAACATGGAGGTCACATCACACAATCCCTATAGAAATATAGTCATCCTGGTCCAAATAGTAATAGGGTGTTCCAACACTTTTTGCCAGGGCAATTTGCCCTAGCCAAAAGACTGTTTTTTAGTAGATCGTCTTATAATGCTTAAGCTGTGGAGTGTGTATGTTGTGGGGGCCCTTGACGGACCTATATTATACCTTCATTACAGGGGAGGTGTTATAATTTGGTATCAGAGGAAGGTTAGTGTCTAAGATAAGTATTCGTGGTCGAATGTCATAATCGGATCACGTTAAGAAGTTATCCACATAAGAGTATCGCGAGACCGTGAGTGTCCTTGTGTCTAAATTTTTGCGAGATAAGCTGATTCTTGTTTTACCTTGCTTTTGCTAAGAGTGCAAGCGATGAGGAGGGGACGTCGAGGCCACAAGTGGAGCCTTCAGAAATCAATGCTACTGCTCCAAGTCCGATGGGCATGGGTGTAACCCCAGCCGACTTCTGTCATATGCTAGCAGAGGGAATGGTAGCGGCCCAAGCCACAGCGGTAGCACAAGTTGTGACCCCTGTGGCATAGGTAGCGACTCCTGTTACCCCGGATGGGCACCAGTCGTACCGGGCGGAGGAGCCAGGACAACAGAGCCATTGGTTGAGAGAGTGGTCGTCAGACATGGAGACCGACAGATGAAGTATTTTCTGAGTTTCCATCCTCCAACATTCAAGGGAGTCAGCACACTGACCGATGCAGAGGACTGGTGGGTGATGATTCAAGAACTACAGAGAGTGGCAGAGACGCTAGAGGAGAAGTAGTCTGAGTTTGCAACCTTCATGTTAGATAGTGATGCTAAGTTGTAGTGGGTGAGCCATAGCGGCCTCCAGTTTCCTGGATGCACCCCGTCCATAGAGGAGTTCGGGAATGTCTTCTTTAAAAAGTATATCCCTTCGTCGACAAGGTTAGCCCTTCAGACAGTTTTTGCACTTGGTGCAACGAGACAAGACTGTTGATGAGTATGTTTAGGAATTTACTCAATTGGGTCGGTATGCTGGAATGACCATGGTCGACGATGAAGAGAGAGACAATCTCTTCTACCATGTGTTGAGAGAGAATTTGAGACAACCCCTCATAGCTATGAAGAATGCGGGCTTCAACGAGTTGATTGAGGTGGTCAGGACGTTGGAAAGTGATATAGAGCGAACCCAACGTCATAAGGGATTTACAGTAAATCAAGAAGAAGGAAGGCCTTCTCAATCGCAAGGGAAGTCAGAAGGGAGTAAGTGGAAAAAGAAGCTCCATCCCTACAAGTTATGAGCGAAGAGCAGTATGACGTCTGGGGGATCTCGCCTCAAGGGACCCCAATCATGCTACAAGTATGTCAAGCCGGGCAACATAGCTCATTTTTGTACTGAAGGTGGCGCTGAGCAGGAACCACGGTGATCCTCCCATGCATATCACCATGTTTCTGGCGGCGGTAAATAACAAAGGAAAATTAATGATTGAACCGATTACAGTATTGAATCGTCACATCATACCCTAGGATGGTAGGGTAGTCACGAAGTTGTTGGTGCAGTGGACACAAGGATCAGAGGAGGAGACTTGGGAGGACATATGGTGCTACAACAGCGCTTCCCACATTTCCATCCTTAAGGACAAGGATGTCGTCGAGGAGGAGGTGGTTGATGTGTGTCGAATGGTTGGGCGGGAGGTCTGGGTTGGTTGGGTTATAATATGTTGAGTAGGGTATGGTATTTTGGTCATGTACTGCCAGGTTATATAAGGCAGAGTGATAGGGTTTGCTTCTTATGTTTTTAAGATTGTTGTGTTGTGGCAGCAGCAAGAGGAGAGCTCTCCCTATTGATTGTTCACATATTCAAGACTTGGTCCTTAGAGTGTCTGTATCTGGTTCTATCATTGTGGTGCTATTTCCTGGAGTTCTTTAAGTGGATGTGTTTATCATCTTCCCGATTGGTATTCCGATGAGTACTGGTTGCATCTTTTTTGGTTCCTATCACAATGACTCGCCGCACTCCACTTCTATTTTATTTTTCTTTTCCTCTCTTGCGTGTTTTTTTTCTCTGATTTTTTTTGGATCCATTACAGCTCGGAGCTCCACACATGAGAGTATGCCAACGCGAATTTTTTGTGCAAAAAGGACTAAGGATATGATGCTTTTAAAGAGGAAGCATATTGGCATCCCTAATTTTTTATCACTTTTTAAAAAAGGTCCCTAATCTTATTTGTAGGTGAAATTGGTCCTAAATCTTAATATATTTTGCGGGTAACCTGGTTTTTCTCCGGTCCGTAGAATCCGAATGCCTTAGCTTGGAGTTGGATTGAGTGCACAAACAATCAAATAAAAATCTAACAACAATGACATGGGGCTTTTTTATCGTGAAAACACCAGAAAGGGTGAAAAACCATATGGTCGAATCTGTGTCGGGCTAAATTTCCCTATTTAGCTTTGATTACAAGTGTTGGGAGTCTCTTTGGAGGGTGATATGTCACCTCTCTGTTATAAATTTTAAATACAAGAAGTGCAAAAAATAAACTATTTAGCTTCAATTACAAGTGCTGGTCGCGCGCGCGGTCTGGGCAGCCCGGTCAAGGTTCTTCGTGACGGAGATGACCGGCGGTGTCGGCGACAGCCGGCAGTGCCTGAAGGCGGCGGAGGTAGCCGACAACGACTGAAGGTGGTGGAGGTGGCCGGCGGCGCCTGAAGGTGGTAGAGTCGGCTTTTGGCGCCTTAAGGTGGCCGACAACGGTGCCAACAGAGGCCGCCAGTGCGCTCCCCAAAGACCTAAAAAGAGCAGAAAATAAATAAATTATATTTGATTACAAGTGTTGGTCACATGTGTGTGCAGGTGAGGGTCATGTGCGCGCGATCTGGCCGCCAGTGCGCGAGCACGTTGCCAGGACACGCATTCCACTCACTCGGATGCTTGCTCGCTACTCGCACACGCGGGCACGCTTGGATTTGTTCCCTTTTTCGGGTGTTCTTGGGCCTTTTGGGCGAGCGCGGCTAATTCGGTCAAGTTGGCTCGCCTTCGTGTCTTTGATCAAAATCTTTCTGACTTGGCTTAAAAAATTCAGGGCAAACCCCATTAAATGCCTTCAAATTTTTGTGGATCGTGATCCGCGAAACAACGAGTCCGAAAATTTTACTTGCGCTTACGATTACTTGGTCCCACATAATCATGGGCATGTGTCATGAATGGTTTTCCGCAGGTAATTTGGAACCGTAAGGATCTTTTTATTTCTGCATGATTAGGAGAATATCCCCTGACACTTTTGTGAGATCCCCGATTGAAATATGATAGGCTATATTGCCACTTTATAGAGAGTAGAATCTGGCAAGATATATTTTGACCATAATAAGTCCTTCCCTTGCTAGTCTACTATAGGCCTTATAAATTAAAGTACCAAGTTATGCACGTATCCGTGTTCCAGTGGTGCTTCAGACGGTTAAGTTTGTAAAAAAAATTTCATTGTCATGTACCCAAGATGGTTAGTGTTCTATTTTGCCGAAATTATTGAGGTGAAGGAGGAAGGAAGAAGAGCGCGCCGAGGTGGTCTGACAGAGGCGAGTGTTCCAGCCACTAGGTTGCATGCTCGGTCGAGCAACACCTATACGGCCGGTATGCGCGCACTTGGTCATCTCACACTCGGCCGAACTGGGTGCACTTGGCCAAGCGGGGCGCGCACTCGACCGACCGGGCAGGGCGCGTGCGCGGTTGGTTACAACATGTGCGGCTGGGCAACGCACTCCCTAGTTGTTGCACTCAGTGAGGCATCACGCGTCCGGCCAGGCAGTGTGTGTCGGGCACATTGTAAGACACGCACTTGGCCATGCGTGGGGAGTGTGCGTGATTGTTCGGGCATGCGATGCTATCGTTTGGCTGAGTGTGTGTGATTATGGCCCTGTCTCTCTTTTTATATCTCCATTGTGTGACACGCACTTGACACGTATTTTTATGTTTCAAGTTTTGGGGCGTGTTGTCCCGTTTAGTTCGTTGCGTCTTGCCTTAATTTTGAGCGCAGAACAGGTGAGCTTGTGGTGGAAGCATTTTTGAATTATGGCGGATGTGGAGATTAAGATTCTTTCTCCGTGGGAGTGCATCCAAACTCCTCCTTCATGCTTTTTGCCATCACGAAGGGGTGCTTGTAGGTGGGCTTCTGGGTATTTTCTACCGAGAAGGTTGTTACGGTCTTGCAATTCTGTGGTGTACCAATCTCGCAGTTTTCCATAGTTAGGATGAAGAGGATAATGAGCACATTATACTTTTTTGGGAGCACAGTTCCTGTATGACCATCCAGTTATTCTGCAGGTGGTGCGAGGTTTTCCATGGCAATGGTGACCAAATCGAGGTGCAGAGCAACAAGAGATAGCTTGCATTCGAAGAGAAGACTGACTATTGTCACGGGGGAATGATGTTTGTATTTGTTCAAAATCCTTGGAGGCTGCCTGAGATGTTGTAGGATCTTCCGGGGCGCTGTAGCCGTCTTCAAGGACTAGAGCATGACTTTACCCAAGTGTTTGGCTTCGAGGATCCACTCGGGTTAGTGATCGTTCTACATAAGATTGGTGCATTTGTTGCTAAAAATAGATTGATTCTTTTGGGCCTCTCAATGGACGTGGAGCGAAGCTGCATTGCCCCATTGGAGCGTTGTAAGAAGATAAAACTTGCGTTTTTGCAGGAGCGGGGAAAGGTAGACCGTCTTCTTTGAAGTTGGCATTAGCCTATATAGATATAATTAAAGCAATAATAAGATTACATAGTCAAGGAGTCATGAGAAAGGATAAAAATGAGAGCTTGGGGAAGGGGCATTCCCCTTGCCCACAAAATGTCCCGAGCACACGCTTGGTTGGCCACATAGTCGGCTGTAGAGTTGGCTCTTCTGTCAATTTTGGACACCACAATTCTTAGACATTCCTTCATTAGTCTTGCAAGCTTTGTCTCAACATCCCCCAAATAGAGCCCAGAAAGAATTTTATTGAGTGTGGAGCACGCGCTAGCTGAGTCTCCCTCTAATATGATGCCCATACCCCGATCCATGAAGCCCATCGCCACTATGAGACCCGTGAGGGCAGACTGTCTTCTACTGCCCCTAAAACTGTGGTGGAAGTTGTTTATGATCTCCCGAATGATCCAGTCAACGATCCTCTACTAGCCGTTTATGAGACTGAGAATCTCACAAAGATGCCTATAGGCAAGCCATTTTTTCGAGAGAACCCCAAGCAGCCACTAGTGGCGGCAAAATATACGAGATGGAAGACTTCTTCTTGTCGAGCAGCTACTTGGACTTGTAGTTCAAGTGAGCTAATCTTTTGTGTCATTACACACAGTACGAGACTTTCTCATTAGCAACTTGACATACAGAGGTGTTAGAATTTAAACACAAAAGTTCAAACAGTAAATATTCTCAATCCTAGTGTCTATCAACATGACCTTTTGGTCACTTGACCTTTTGATCAGACACTCATCCTTGTACAAGACAATAACATATCTAAGATTGCAGAGTTGACTTAAGCTTATCAGGTTGTGTTGCAACCCTTCCTCATAAGCCACTTTGTGATTGAGACTATGTCATTGGTGATCATATCATAGTCCTTGGTGACCTCTTTGTCTAAGCCTCCAAAGATCACCTTAGGACCAATCTTCACAGGAGTGTATTCCTTTAATTGGATTCTTGATCCAGTCATGTGCCTGGAACATCCACTATCCAAGTATCATATGGTGCATGGGTACTTGGACTATCCTGCAACCACAATTCAGTTTACCTTAGGACCCCAAAAGGGTTTGGGTCGTAGGTTTTTGTTAGTCTAAAAATGAGCATGTCTGCCTGCAGCATTTCTAATAGATAGACTTGCCCTAGCACTAGGTACATTGGGGTTGTGTCAACAATCTATGGCAAAATGACCTATTTTGTCATAGCACCAACACTTATGAATATTATATCTCCTTTTCTGAACATCTCTTATAGAAAAGCTGAAAACAGCTGACTGTTCAAAAGGGAGAGCAGCAACCCTCTTCATATTTCTTTCAGCAAGGATCTGACTGAAAGTGAGTCTGCTAGTAGATGTACTTGGCTTACTGTGAATGTCACTAACTGCAGTCTTCTTTGCAGAAGACAAGCTATTGATTGTATCAGAGACAACCAAGTCAGGCTTACTGATTGACTTACTTTTTGTCTGAGTCTTTGTTGGAGGAGATTGATTAATAGCCACTGCCTTATTCTTGAGAGTGGGTGTTGGTGCGCAAAAAATAAATGGTTTATAATGGACCATCTAGATTTCCTCATGTGGGTTCTTAAAGGCTTTCAAACTCATGCCCTTTCTTCCACAATAGTTGTGAACATTTCTGTTCACACTAGTGGATCTTCCATTCAACTAATGACCATATATGCTTTCTTGGTCATACCTGTTGGATGGTAGCACAACTTTCTCAAAGGATATAGCAGGATGAATAGGGGCCTTGCATTTCCTTCTATTCCTTCTTCTAGTGTTCCACTTAATGTACCCTAGTCCCTTCTTATTTGTTTGGAAGTTAAAGGAATCAATGAGTGGCAACACTTATTTAGGCTTGCAGTACTGAGCCACTATCATCCTCTCTTTGAGGAGCTTCTCTTCAAGATCCATAATGATCTGGTTCTCATGGTTAATGGTCCCAATCTGGATGATTGAGATAGTCTTCAGCTGTCTAACTTCCCTCCTCATCTAGTCAAGCAAGGGTGCTGAGTTAGGCTGCAGGGAAGCAGCTAGTTATAGGGAGACAATCTCCATGACTTGTCTTTTGACAAGCAACTTTCTCTTCTTCAGAGCATCCATGATTAAACCATAATTTTCAATCAATTTATTAACATCTTCCTCAGATTCTGAGTCATCATCATCACTGGATGAAGAAGCCTCAGAATTGGGACTAGTATCATAGTCAGATTCAGAGGAGGAGCTAGATAGAGAATGTACCTTATCTGAACAAGGCTAATCCTGGATGGATTCTCCATCTGTCATGGACATGATTCCATAACTGCTATTATCATCTTCATCCACCTCAGTGTCATTATCTGAGTGTGACAAAAGGGCCCTGATACCTATCCTCGCAGCAGGATAGTCCTTATTTTCTTCATCAATAACAACAAACAACCCAATATAGACTTCTTCTTCTTCAGAATCTTAAGATGCTGAGTCACTCTGACTCCATCTCTTCTCATTCTTGGCAATAAAGGTCTTTTCCTTCTTACCCTTCAGATGGTGATGCTCCTTCTTACTTGTCTCTTTTATTTTGACTGGGTAATCAGCTATGACATGCCCATGCTTGCTACAACAATAAAAAATAATTTTAGAAGAACTATATTTACTAGGTTTGGAATCAAACCTGTCTTCTTTGGAGAACTTCTTCTCATGCTTGTGGTGATCCCTCTTGTTGTGTGAAGAGGATGTAGGATCAAGTGCATACCCAACTGTTCCAAAATCCCAGACTATTGGATATGGCGCTACTTAATTTCTTAAAAAAGTAGCAGAGCGCCACGGGTCAAGTAAAGGAATGTCAGACCCAACAATCCCCCCTGGCGTCCAGCACAACCCGTCGGCTAAGAGGCGGGGTTACCACATGGCCCACATGGCTCAGAGGCGGGGGTTACCACATGTCCACGATTTGCCTGACCCGCTGGACCCATACAGGTAGAAGGGAAAAATCAAGATTTAATAGCGCCCCCCGTCTTGAACCCGTGACCTCCTCTGATACCAAAAATAGAATCAAGCGCATACCCAACTGTTCCAAAATTCTGTACTGTTGGAAATGGCGCTACTTAATTTCTTAAATAAGTAGCAGAGCATTATGGGTCAAGTGAAGGAACTTTGGACCAAACAGAAGAGGAGTTTTGTTCTTCCATTGCCTTCTCTTCATCATCTTTTGGAACTGCCTTGAGAAGGCAGCAAAATCTCCATTTGATAAGTTGTTATCAGATTAAATTGATTCAGAGCTATCTGAATCAGCAGACCTTCTTGGGGGAGAAGCAATACTCTCCTTTCTCTTCTTATAGCAATCAACCTTAAAGGCCACTGTCTTCTCCTTGGCTTGGGATTTGATGGTGGTCTCCTCCTCCTTCCTGGCAGAAATCTACATCTCATAGGAGAGCAACTTTCTAAATAATGTGTGAGGAGGAGTTTATGCTAGCTTGGACACTTCTTTGATGACACAGATCTTTGTGTCCCAGTCTCTATTTAGATACCTTAGAAACTTGTCATTCAGCTCATAATTGTTGAAGACCCTCCTATAGGTCATCATCTCATTCACCATTGTAAAGAACTTTTCATAGCACTCAGCTATGTTGTCCTTCTTGGTCTGCCTGAAAGCCTCGTATTCCCTATTGAGTAGGGATTTCCTGTCATCCATAACTTCTTTAGTGTCTTCCATGTAGACAATCAAGGTGTCCCACATTTCCTTGGAAATCTTGCAGTGGACAAGATTCTAGAATGTAGAATCATCAATGGCACTTAAAATAATATTATGTACCCTCTTCTCCATAGTAGCCAGGATGAGCTCATCCTTGGTCACCTAAGAATACTTCTTAGGTGTCTGGACATTCGCATTAAGAACTGAGACCTTCATGAGGATGAAAGGTCCTTCTTGTACTTTTATGAAGATTTTAGGGTCAGATGCTTGCATGAACAATCTGACTCTTTCCTTCCAAATCCCAAAGCTCTCTTTCCTGCAGATTGGAAGCTTTATTGAGCCCAACTCTTTATGGTTCTCTCTTGAACGCATAAAGGCTATACTTAAGCTATTCCTGGAGATCAGCTCAGAATGTTTAGTCCTTTTTGAGCAACCTCCCTCTGTTACCACTTGAAAGACTTTGTTTTCAAGAGTATCTAAACATCTAGAGAGGGTGAATAGATTTTTTATGTCTTATATGACAATCTCTTTCTTAGGTGAGTTGTGATTTAGATTTAGGTTAGATTTTAAGATCACACAACAACACACAAGGTATTTATAGTTGTTCCCTAAGCTCTAGGTACATCCACTATCCCTCCCACCTTTCTAATAGTGTGTTAGACAAGGACAACTTTTCCACACTAAGATTAATGAGCTTACAATATAGATCCCTCGGGATCTCTCAGACTCCTCCAAGTCCTACCTCAGTCCCAAGGCCCTACACTCAGAGAAATATTCTCCTACAACTCAGTAATCTGCTCTAGATCACCTACCTCAGACTTTAACTCAAAGTCCTACACTCAGGATAGGAGGCTAGCCCTACTCTCAGATCCACCACTGGATCCTACCTCAGAGAGAAACTCTCCTACAACTTAGATTCTCAAGCAGAATCCTACAACTCAGGCACAAAGGCTCTACAACTCAGATCTACAAAAAAGATCTTACCTCAACCTTTATAGTTTAGCCTTACACTCAGATCAGTTAAGATCCTACAGAAAGAAATGTTGTTTATTGATGAATATTGACTTTAGAGAAATAATCTCTGAGTCTGCCTCTTCCTGAACTGAGATGACTCAGTCTTATCTTCTTCACAGCTCCAAAGATGGATCTTTAAGAATGTTCTGCTTGAGCAGTAAAGTAACTGCAGCTAGGGATTGCTATATTCCTCCTTCTAACTCAGAGAGATAACTCCTTGATCTTGTTATTGAAGGTGCGAATGACAACAACAAACTCACTTGAACTTTCAGATCAACAACAACAGTAATTTCTTCAAGCTCTGTAGCTTTGTTGAGAGCAAGAATATGAAGCTCGGGATGTAACACCCCAAAAAGACTCAAAAATGGTTTTGAGGTGCAGGTCATTTTACACGGCCTGGGACACGGGCGTGTCCCAGGGCGTGTCAGGGGTACACGGCCTGGGACACGAGCGTGTCCCAGGGCGTGTCACTCAAATAAAATGCGTTATGAGTCAGAAGATTGCACGGCCTGGAACTAAGCCTTGAACACGGGCGTGTCAGATTGGACACGGGCGTGTCCAATGTCGTGTGCCTACCCGTGTACTGCTGGTTGAGTTTGGAGCTCGATGAGGCAGGGGTGACACGGGCATGTCTCATGATTGACACGAGCGTGTCAGGTGCGACACGGGCGTATCGATGCCCGTGTTATGGTAAATCTCAGTCGGTACGAATACCGCGTGTGCCGCTTAAGGGTACACGGTCTGTGACACGGGCGTGTCACAGGCCGTGTCAGCCAAAAATGTGTGTTTTTGGGAAAATCGTGGCCGTTTAATTTCTCTCTTTGGATCCAAGGGCTTAGGTGTTTCCTGGCTGGATTTAATCAGCAGAGGCTGATGAAGAAAGTCATTCTTCATTTGGTTAAGGAAGACAGAAAGAGAGAGGAGGAAGAAGAAGGAGGAGGAGATCAAGCCACCGGCGGAGTTCCCGTGGTCCGATTCGTGATCCGAAGCCGGCGTTGTGAAGGCAAAGCTGCTGCGGTTCTTTCTCACCGGCTAGTTTACGATGGCTCCCAAGAGATCGACAAGGGTAACGATCTCCCTTCTTGGACATGTGAAGTCCTTATTTTCTGCATTGCATAGGGAAAACCCTTCCCCGTGAGTGTGCGGTGGGTTGTGGTGTCCATTGGGGTAGATATGTGAAGTCCCCCTTGTTAGAGTCTGGAATTGGAGTACGGATCTAGGCATGCTGTGTGAAGCCCATCTGGACATGCTAGTCTGGATTGGTGATGCTTGTTTGCATATCGGAGAAGGCTCCGTGATTATGGCTTGTGTTGCCTTGTGCCTACCTGTTGCTTGGTGCAGCAGGAAGTACTGGATGAAGTCCAGGAAATGAAGAGGGTTGGATGCAACTCTTGTGGCCGTGCGTTGCCACTTATGTGCGGTTGAGCCGTTGGGCTGCAACTCGATGAAAAGGCAGATTGCCGAACAAGAAAGGTGAAACCGACCCGCGCCTATAAATAGCCATGGATACTTCCGTATTCGAGGTGGCACGGCGACATGAGCAATGGGGGGTGGCTGATCCGTACCTGCGTTAGGTCCGTCCGACTTGGAAGCCTGGTTATGGGTTTTGTTGCAGCGCCTAATGAGAGTCTTAGGCCCGCGCGCCGGAAAGACTAGAATGCTCAAATACCGTGTAGACGGTGGTGTTGACCCTAGTATTCCGGTACACCAAGAATGTGCCCTGAGTGCACGGACTGTCGGGCCGTGTGGCCGATAGTTGTGATGGCTTGAATGTGCCTGCGCGCACATAGTTACTATATGATGATGCCATGCTATGTAGGGAAAGAATACTAATGCCCCGAGAAAGGGGTAGGATTGTTATAATTGGGTCAGCTGAATGCTGACCGTTGTATTGTTTGCCACCGTTTGGGTGGATTGTCCCTTTGCAGGTGCTGGAGAGCCAAGTGGTAAATGAAGGGCAGAAGCCCTACTGCTATTGCTGCTGCTGCTGCGGCTAGCCCTTGAAGGCTAAGCGAATGTTTTTGCTTGTTTTCTTTTACTCATGTATGGCCGGCCTGCGCGCCGAGGTTTGTAAACCATACGGTGTGGAAAGAGGAACTGTAAGGCCTTAAGGCCAAACCTTTGTTGTACATTCCGTGGCTATATATATAAAGGTGGTTTATATATTGGACATTCCTGGTTAGAGTTCAAATTGCAACTTAAAGCTTCCGCTAGAATGATCTGAGTTAGGATTCGTGTATGAGTTGGTATTATCCTGTGACCTCACCGTCTGTTTGTGGCATATAGTGTGGGGCCCCGGCCGGACCTTCTACTATACGTCATTTAACGGATGGGGTCGTTACATTTTGGTATCAGCTTCGTTCGGTCTTCCTCTATCGAATTCGTGGACGAATTTTTTTTATGGGGTGGCGAGCGCGTGTTTATGCGCCCTGCTGTAACGCTAATGACCTCTGGAATGTCCACTAAGGAATGTACAAAATCTTGTTTGAGGAATCTGCGCGTTCCTTTTTGTGTTGTTTTGCTTGCATACGTTCGCTAATGTGTGTCTTGTCCACCTATAGGTGACGCGTAGTGGTGCTGGGCAGTCTGAGCCCCAGTGCTCTGATGAGAGTGCGGCACCAGCTGAGGTGCCAACACCTCCTCCATCTGCGGAAACTGTTCGCTTAGTTGCTGAGGCTCTATTTGCCATGATTCAGCCGACCGGGCAAGCGCAGCCGGCAGTAGTGCCAGTTCGTGTTGATGTAAGACCCGAGCCGGTTGAGGCTATCGATCCACGAGCAGCTGACTGACAGTTGAAGCAATTCATGAGCTTCAGTCCGCCTACGTTTACGGGAATGGGATCCCCAACGCAGGTAGAGGATTGGTTATCGCGTGTCAGGCGGATAATGACAGCGATCAGGGCGGAGGAAACTCTAAAGGTCACCTTGGCCACCTTCATGCTTGAAGGAGAGGCGCGGTTGTGGTGGGATGAGGTTGCGGTACACCATTTGGCGGGCAGGCAATTAACGCAAGTATCGATTGAGGAGTTCTCTCGAATATTTCTGGCGAAACATATCCCAGCGGCGCAACGCATTGCCATGGAAAATGAGTTCCAATGGTTAAAGCAAGGAGAAGATAGCGTGGATATCTACTTGCATGAGTTTACCAGGTTGGGACGGTATGCGGGAACAATCTTCGCGGATGACCAAAGGAAAACGAATCGGTTCTATGAAGGATTGCGGGATGAGTTGAGATTCCTGCTTTCGAGTTCAGTGAACCAAGGGTTTCAGGCGTTGGTTGATACTGCGTGTGCGTTGGAGAAGGACATGCGGCGGGTGAAAGGGAACAAGGGCTTGGTTGTGTCAAAGCCAGAGGTTCAAGCACCTCGCCCTAGCAAATCGTTCTACCAGAAGAAAGGGGGCAAGAGGTCCAAGCCGTCTGGGCAAGTGACTACGACCGTTGTGTCGGGGGCGACATCAAGGCCGGATTCTCGTACATGCTATAACTGTGGCCGGGTGGGGCATATAGCCTGTGACTGTCGGGTTGTTCAGCCCAAAGGGTAAAAGAAGACGGGTGCGTCTTATGCTGAGAAGGGCAAAGCGGTGGTTGATTCCTCTGCGTCCCAGGCACAGTCCCGAATCTATCAGCTTGGCAAACAGGAAGCGATTAAGCAAAGTGACGTCGTCACAGGTACGAGTTGATTTAGCTTACTTGCTTACGTACTATTGTTTGTGGTTATGTATAGCTTGTGCATGATGTGTGTGCTGCAGGCTTTGTCCTGATTCGGAATAATCTGGCGAGAGCCCTGTTTGATACGGGTGCTTCGCATTCTTTTCTGTCTGAGGATTTCGTATCTCGCATTGGGGTACCGAGTCATGTGACGGTGGATAGTACAAGGGTGCTATTGCCGAATGGCTGTGTGATGCTTGTGGATGGGGCTTGCGATGTGGATGTTCAAATTGGGAGTCGGGATTTCGGTTTGAGTGCAGCTGTGCTACCATTATCGGAGTTTGATGTGATCTTTGGCATGGACTGGCTCTCGGAGCAGCGTGCCTTTATTGATTGCAACTCCAAGGAGATTACACTGGGCCAGAATACCGAACTTGTGACGAAGTTCGCTGGTATGCGAGGAGTTGGCGGGACTCTGTTGTCTGCACTCCAAGTCGTCAATGCTGTTCGGAAGGGCACGGAGTTATTCTTCACGCTAATTCAGGCTGTTGAGCCAAAAGCCAGTGTCGGTGAAGTTCTGGTTGTGTCAGAGTTTGCCGATGTATTACCTAAAGATCTTCCTGGGTTACCACCCCAGCGGGAGATTGACTTCTCTATTGAGTTGGTGCCAGGTACGAAACCTGTGGCCCGCTCTCCATATCGCGTCGCGCCAAAAGAGATGGCTGAGTTGAAAGTCCAATTGCAAGAGTTGTTGGAGCAGGGATACATACGCCCAAGTATGTCACCTTGGAGCGCGCCTGTTCTATTTGTGAAAAAGAAAGACGGTAGTTTACGGTTATGTATTGACTACCGCGAATTGAATAAGCTGACGGAGAAAAACAAATATCCGATCCCACGGATTGATGACCTATTTGATCAGTTGGCAGGATCAACGGTCTATTCCAAGTTGGATTTGAAATCGGGATATTATCAGCTGCGGATTCGGGAAGGTGACATTCCCAAGACGGCGTTTGGAACACGCTACGGTCATTATGAGTTCACGGTAATGTTGTTTGGCCGATGTAATGCGCCTTCGGTATTAATGGACCTAATGCATCGAACGTTCCGAGAGTACTTGGATTTGTTCGTGATTGTGTTTATCGATGACATCTTAGTATACTCTCAGTCGGAAGAGGATCATGCAAACCATTTGCGGTTGGTCTTGCATACCCTGCGGAGGAATAAGCTTGATGCCAAGTTCTCAAAGTGTGAGTTCTGGCTCTCTTCAGTAGCCTTTTTAGGCCATGTGGTAAGTGGAGAAGGTATCGCGGTGGATCCGTTGAAGATAAGTGCCATTCGAGATTGGCCAGTGATGTCTTCAGTGGCCGAGGTCAGGAGCTTCCTTGGACTTGCGGGCTACTATAAACGGTTTGTGGAAAACTTCTCACAGATTGCTTTACCTCTGACCACGCTGACGAGAAAAGATCAAAAGTTCATTTGGACGCCGGAGTGCGCGCGTGCTTTTGAAGACTTGAAGAGTCGTTTGACCATGACGCCTGTGTTGACATCGCCATGTGGTACAGATGGGTATGAGATCTATAGTGATGCCTCCGGGAGCGGCTTAGGCTGCGTTCTTCTGCAGTTTGGTAAAGTGATTGCTTATGGCTCGCTCCAGTTGAAAGAGCATGAGCGGAATTACCCCGTCCATGATTTGGAGTTGGCGGCGGTAATCTTTGCGCTCAAGTTGCGGCGGCACTACCTTTATGGCGTTAAAGTGGAAATCTATACAGATCACAAAAGCCTAAAGTACTTATTGGATCATAAAGATCTGAATATGCGACAACGAAGATGGATGGAGTTCCTTGGGGACTACACCTTCGAGATTCACTATACTCCCGGGAAGGGAAATATGGTCGCTGATGCTTTGAGTCGGAAGACTCCGGTACGGGCAAGCTGGTTGCAGAGGCATGATCAGCGTTTAATCCAGGAATTGGAAGCATTGGAGATATCTTGTGTTGACAAGGGTTCGTCAACCGATGCATGCTTGAACTGGACGGAGGTGCAATATGACCTTACGGACAGAGTTCGGCGAGCAACGGAGCTTGATGAAAGTCTCCAGCGCTATGCTAAAGATGGGCCAGATGACCAATTTTCTTGGGATAACGGTTTGTTACGAAGAAATGGTCGAGTGTGCGTCCCGAGTGTGGGTAAATTGAGGGAAGAGTTGATGTACGAAGCTCACTTTGCAAAGTACTCAGTTCACCCAGGGAGCACAAAGATGTACAGAGATCTGAAAAAGCTGTTCTGGTGGCCCGGACTAAAGAAAGATGTAGCACGTTATGTGGCGGAATGCAATACTTGTGCGTTGGTGAAAGCGGAATGCCAGAAGCCTGGCGGTTTCCTGAAGTCGTTACCTATTCCGGAATGGAAGTTCGATGACATTTCGATGGATTTCGTGCACGGGTTGTCGAGATCTCAACGCGGTCATGATTCAATCTGGGTGATTGTGGACCGGTTGACAAAAGTGGCGCACTTCCTTCAAAACAGAAGAGACGATTCAGTGGAAACCTTGGCCAAGCTTTATGTGGAGCAGGTTGTTCGACTGCACGGTGTTCCTCGGAGCATTGTTAGTGACCGTGATGGGCGGTTCACATCGAATGATTGGCGGCTAGTTCATCAAATGTTGGGTACAAAGTTAGCGTTTAGTACGGCCTTTCATCCCCAAACAAATTGCCAGACTGAACGAACCAATAGGACGATGGAGGACATGCTCCGCATATGCGCCCTAGACTTTGGTAAAAGATGGGAGGATTATATATTTCTTATCGAATTTGCCTATAATAACAGCTACCAAGCGAGCATCGGTATGGCACCATTTGAGGCTTTATATGGTCGTAAATGCCGTACACCGTTAGCTTGGGCAGAAGTAGGCGAATCTAAGCTGAGTGGGAAAAAGGAAGTCGAAGAAGCTACCTCGCTCATACGCTCTATTCGGGAGAGGCTATTGATAGCCCAAGATCGTCAAGCAAAGTACTACAATGCCAAACATCGGAACGTGGAGTTCGCGGTGGGTGATTGGGTATATTTGAAGATCAAACCCTTCAAAGGCGTGTCCAGGATTCGGCGTTTGAAAAAGCTAAGTCTGAGGTATCTTGGTCCGTTTGAGGTGGTGGAGCGAGTTGGGGAAGCTGCTTATCGACTAGCAATTTCAGCAGACTTGGGTGGATTACATGATGTATTTCACATCTCAGTCCTTCGTAAGGCGGTGAAGGATCCAGCTCAAGTAGTGGAGAATGATCGGGTACCGGTCGAGTATGGGCTAACGACGAGAGTTAGACCCATTCGGGTCGAGGATCGAGCCGAGAAACAGTTGCGGAACAAAGTGATCGGGATGGTCAAGGTCCGATGGGACAATTGTGGCCGTGAAGAGCTAACATGGGAGCGAGAGCAGACCATGCGAGCTGAATTTCCTGAGTTGTTTGTATAAGCTGTAGACCGTGTACCTTTTGTTATAACAGAATTATCAAGTTATAGCAGTGTTGGTTCTTGTTTCCTTACCGTGCAAATTTCGGGACGAAATTTTGTTAAGGGGGGGGGGGGAGGATTGTAACACCCCAAAAAGTCTCAAAAATGGTTTTGAGGTGCAGGTCATTTTACACGGCCTGGGACACGGGCATGTCCCAGGGCGTGTCGGGGGTACACGGCCTGGGACACGGGCGTGTCCCAGGGCGTGTCACTCAAATAAAATGCATTCTGAGTCAGAAGATTACACGGCCTGGAACCAAGCCTTGAACACGGGCGTGTCAGATTGGACACGGGCGTATCCAATGCCGTGTGCCTACCCGTGTACTGTTGGTTGAGTTTGGAGCTCGATGAGGCAGGCGTGACATGGGCGTGTCTCATGATTGACACGGGCGTGTCAGGTGCGACATGGGCATGTCGATGCCCGTGTTCTGGTAAATCTCAGTCGGTACGAATACCGCGTGTGCTGCTTAAGGGTACACGGCCTGTGACACGGGCGTGTCACAGGCCGTGTCAGCCAAAAATGTGTGTTTTTGGGAAAATCGTGGCCGTTTAATTTCTCCCTTTGGATCCAAGGGCTCAGGTGTTTCCTGGCTGGATTTAATCAGCAGAGGCTGATGAAGAAAGTCATTCTTCATTTGGTTAAGGAAGAGAGAAAGAGAGAGGAGGAAGAAGAAGGAGGAGGAGATCAAGCCACCGGCGGAGTTCCCGTGGTCCGATTCGTGATCCGAAGCCGGCGTTGTGAAGGCAAAGCTGCTGCGGTTCTTTCTCACCGGCTAGTTTACGATGGCTCCCAAGAGATCGACAAGGGTAATGATCTCCCTTCTTGGACATGTGAAGTCCTTCTTTTCTGTATTGCATAGGGAAAACCCTTCCCCGCGAGTGTGCGGTGGGTTATGGTGTCCCTTGGGGTAGATATGTGAAGTCCCCCTTGTTAGAGTCCGGAATTGGAGTACGGATCTAGGCATGCTGTGTGAAGCCCATCTGGACATGCTAGTCTGGATTGGTGATGCTTGTTTGCATATCGGAGAAGGCTCCGTGATTATGGCTTGTGTTGCCTTGTGCCTACCTGTTGCTTGGTGCAGCAGGAAGTACTGGATGAAGTCCAGGAAATGAAGAGGGTTGGATGCAACTCTTGTGGCCGTGCATTGCAACTTATGTGCGGTTGAGCCGTTGGGCTGCAACTCGATGAAAAGGCAGATTGCCGAACAGGAAAGGTGAAACCGACCCGCGCCTATAAATAGCCATGGATACTTCCGTATTCGATGTGGCACGGCGACTTGAGCAACGGGGGGTGGCTGATCCGTACCTACGTTAGGTCCGTCCGACTTGGAAGCCTGGTTATGGGTTTTGTTGGAGCGCCTAATGAGAGTCTTAGGCCCGCGCGCCGGAAAGACTAGAATGCTCAAATACCGTGTAGACGGTGGTGTTGACCCTAGTATTCCGGTACACCAAGAATGTGCCCTGAGTGCACGGACTGTCAGGCCGTGTGGCCGATAGTTGTGATGGCTTGAATGTGCCTGCGCGCACATAGTTGCTATATGATGATGTCATGCTATGTAGGGAAAGAATGCTAATGCCCCGAGAAAGGGGTAGGATTATTATAATTGGGTCAGCTAAATGCTGACCGTTGCATTGTTTGCCACCGTTTGGGTGGATTGTCCCTTTGCAGGTGCTGGAGAGCCAAGTGGTAAATGAAGGGCGGAAGCCCTACTGCTGTTGTTGTTGCTGCTGCGGCTAGCCCTTAAAGGCTAAGCGAATGTTTTTGCTTGTTTTCTTTTACTCATGTATGGCCGGCCTGCGCGCCTAGGTTTGTAAACCATACGGTGTGGAAAGAGGAACTGTAAGGCCTTAAGGCCAAACCTTTGTTGTACATTCCGTGGCTATATATATAAAGGTGGTTGATATATTGGACATTCCTGGTTAGAGTTCAAATTGCAACTTAAAGCTTCCACTAGAATGCTCTGAGTTAGGATTCGTGTATGATTTGGTATTATTCTGTGACCTCACCGTCTGTTTGTGGCATATAGTGTGGGGCCCCGGCCGGACCTTCTACTATACGTCATTTAACGGATGGGGTCATTACACGGGATATCCAAAAGTTAATTTCTTCTTCCTTAGAATACAACTTTTGTATCTCGCTGTCCAATGGCTCTGTGACTAGTGGGACCACCAGGAGTTGATAGCTATAACTTATCTTTTGCATTAATTATTGTACAACAGGCAAGTGGCATACTTTGTCATTTACTGTTCCATTCCAGCAACATTTGAATTTGTGTTGATGTCATCATGACTCAGCATCTATGGAATTAGCCAAATATAGGCAATTCTGCATATGCGTTGAGTGAAGACTTGTCACTCAAAGCCAAAACATTTAGGCAGAATTTTGTACCACCAGGCGTTGAGTGATCATTCATCACTCAACGAATATTGACAATTGCATTCTAACAGACTAGACGCTGAGTGAGCCTTCACACGCAACACATCTGGACTTATTTGATTTTCTCTGTATTAAGGCGTTGAGTGAGTTGTCTTCACTCAACACTTTCTGCCTTTGCCTATTTTATTGAAGAGGCGTTGAGTGAACAACCTTCGCTCAACGCTTTTGTCCTTAGACAAATTTTCTATTGAATATGCGTTGAATGAGTTGTCTTCACTCAACACATTTATCCTTAGGCAGATTTCCAAGTCAATCAACCCTGTGGATCTGACTAAATAGTGTTCTGTCAACGCTTTCTCTTCAGGGCATTGAGTCAACTTCCTTCACTAAACGCTTTCTGGACTTAGCCAGAATTCTTTTCAGCTTCTCTCTGGCTTTGACTTTTTGAGCTTTACTCAATGCTTCTGGTTCTAGGCAATGAGTGAACTGCCTTCACTCAATGCTTCTGTCCTTAGACAGATTTCTGCTTTGGCAATGCTGAGGCTTTGACTGCCTAGGATTTACTCAGTGTTTAAAGCCATCTGGCATTGAGTGAACTGCCTTTACTCAAAACATCGAGATTTAGGCAAGTTTCTGCCTTGTTGGCATCTTGCCTTGTGTCCACCTATCATTATTGCTTAGATAACATGTTTAAACAGTGAACAAATAGTGACCTGCATATATAGAATATAGAGAATGCATCAAATACAATTATGTATATACCATTGTCTTATAGTCCTTCTTCAAATCTGGGACATTGTGATCAATAAACCCAACAGTGCACCAAGATCCCAACCCAACTGGCTTATAACTGGCACAGAATGAGTCTTCAGGAGCGTATCACAAAAGAACCAGGCCCAACAATCCACTGGCATGGAAGGAGCCTTCGGGATTGAGCACCGAAGGACCAAGCCTAACCGCCCCAAGTATAACTGATAGCTCCTGTCGGTGTGATGACTGGCAATCTTGTAGACCTGCCACTAAGTCCACATCATAGGATCATGTACCGTGTGTCAACAAACACCCAACCCATACAATTCACATTTTCCATGCCATCCGGCATCCATGGGGTCCAGCTGAACCCCTTCTAATCATAAGCAATATCGTGCACCAAACACGCAAGGGTCTACCTTTAACATAGGTGATAGTTCTCCTTAATCACTACGCCAGTCCCTCACTGCTACCCGTAGGGAGTTAACCCTAAGCAATGTACTAGGCCAATCATGCCTTCAATACTTGAGATCAAGACTCGACTCATCATACGTCCTTAGGGGTACACCTCATCCAACCCCTTTTTTAGAACTAATCATGTGCACATAAATTATACTATTTCAACCATCTCAATAAGACCATATTTTATAAACCTACTGATAGTTTAACTTTCAAGGCAGCCTAAACACCTAGAGGGGGGGGGGGTGAATAGGTTCTGCTTTTCTTATAAAAACTTCTAGGCAGAATTCAAAACAATAGCTAACACAATAAGCACAGCAATCACAGAAAATAAAACATCACAGATTGCACAATGTTTTATAGTGGTTCCCCAAGGTCTGGGTACATCCACTTTCCCCCTTCACCTATCTAGCAGTATGCTAGATTCGGCCAAACTTCCACTTATCTCAGATCAACAGATCCTACAACTCAGAATCCAACTGGTTCCTACAACTCAGGCACAACTGCCCTACCTCAGCCTTGCCTCAAGGCCTACAACTCAGAGAATATCCTTCTCCTACACTCAGGCAAACAGCCCTACCACTCAGAGTTCAACACTCCTACACTCAGCCTTTATAACATAGGCTTACAACTCAGATCTGTGTAAACAGATCCTACAGAAATATAGAAAAGATTATTAATCTGTCTTGCCAAAGTTGAGAGAGAAAAGGCCAAGACAATTCTTGATCAGCTGATGCAATCAACTGTATCTGAGCCTTCTTCAAAGCTTCTTGAAAATGTACTTAGCTGAGTTGATTCCAAATAGCTTCTTGAGAATCCACTGGGGGTTTCTTTCTTCTTCTTCTTCTAATTCTGGCTTGACCTCTCTCTATCCAGCACTTTGAAAGATTCTTCTGAATTCTGATTAGAACTCTTCTTAGATCTATCCTTAGATAGTCTTCTTAGATCTCCCGGAGAAGATCTTCTTAAGTGACTAACACTTTCTTGAAATGAATTGGATCGTAATCCTTCTCAACTTTTTTGATTCTCAACAATGTTTTTCAACAGTTACTTTCTCCTTCTGAATCCATCTATTTATAGACATTCTTCATGGTAACCGGCTGATCCAGTTTCTAACCGTTTTCTGACAAGTCTGACAGCTTCAGTTAGCCGGTGGTAACCCACAGCTGTCAAGTCCTCAAACAAGTCATGTGCCTTAGTCTTGAACCACAAGTTGTTGACACAGTCTGTCAGAAAGTGTCGAGACCATCTGTCTATCTGTGTCGACACAATTGACTTTGGTGTCGACACAGTCTTCAGTGATGTCGACTAAGTTGCCTTTGAGTCGACACAGCTTCTTCTGAAAATAACTTGGTCTTAACTCTTCAGTGTGTCGACACAAGTCCTGTGTGTCGACACAGTTGTAGAATTATAACTTAGTAAGTGTTGACTTAGCCTTCAGGTGTCGACACATTCTGCTTTAATGTGTCGACTTAATCACAATGTGTTGACACATTCTGCTGGTGTCGACAAACTTGAGGTCGACTATTTTCTTCTGTGTCGACACATTCAGCTGATGTCGACAATCTTGAGATCGACTATATTCTTCTGTGTCGACACATTCTCCCAATGTTGAGGTCGATGCTTTTCTTCTGTGTCGACACAAATTCCCAGAGTTGTGTCGACTCTTTTCTTCTGTGTCGACACAAATTCCCAGTGATGTGTCGACTTACTTCTTCTGTGTCGACACTTTTTCCCAGTGTAGTTGTAGACTAACTGCTATGTGTCGACACTGCTTCCCAGTGTTGTGTCGACTCTTTTCTTCTGTGTGTCGACACTGCTTCCTCTGTGTCGACACTTGGACTTAGAATTTTTTTCTGCATACTTTATCAATTCTTCACCTGCACATGTCAACTTAAAACAACATCAAATACACCTTGATGTATATCATTGAGCTAGGTTGGGCTTCTTCAAATCAGGTACACATTTTCCAATGTACCCAACAATCTCCCCCTATTTGGAGAAGTCATAACCCCTATAGCCAATGATATACACCATTTATAAACAGTACTAAATGATGATTAATGACATATCAGGAATACTTTAATATAAACAAAACATAAAAACAAATCATCACAGAATGCACATTATAATATGCCAAACAACATTTTGTTTATAACTGGGTAATGTTTGATTACAATGTTTTACATTTAATGATTACATCATAACATTACAAAACACTATAAAAGAACTTGAAACAAAATCAGGCTTGATCAGGCTCTTTAATTGTAATCCCTTTGCCAGATTGAATTGTAGCTGTCACAGGAGCTTTTGATTCTTCAGCTATCTTCTTTCCTTTAAGATCAGCTTTCTTCTGAGCTTCTTCCTTGATCCTTTGCCTTTCAAAATAATGAAAAGGCTTAGGGAAGTATTTGCTTGGCTCCTTAGCATCAGATGGCAGTCTTCCCAGCTTGGCTTTCCTTCTGAATTGTGCTATTGCTTCTTGTCTTGCCTCATACTTCTGCCATTCTATTTCATTGTACCACTTGCCTCTTTCATGAACTTTATCTTGTACAGCTTTCCATGCAGTGAGTATTATGTTCCTTGAAGTTGGACTCCACTGCTCATAATCTGGCTTCAGTACAGCCTGCTCTCTGAATTTCCTCTTTGCTACTAGAGCATCTTGCTGTTCTTTTAGAGTAGCCTCAGGCTTATCAACCTTTCCAAAGACAATATTAGTAACCTCCTTTGGAGGACTATACATTCCTTGAACCTTCTGATCAATCATGTCAAAATCTGGAGGGGGGTAAATGACTTGGGCAACCTCAGGTTGAGTGCCTTCAAGTAGATTTGAATGTATTCCTGATTCAGCTACCATAGCATCATCACACAATGGGGGATATCCCAAAGTGGCTCGAATGCTATTGGTCACCCATTTGGAGTGCTCTGAGCCTGCATGAATTAGCATCCTCTCCCCCTTTATGGCTTCTCTAGATACATGATCTCTTAGATCTTCCTTTTGAAATCGAATTTGGCCATCCAAATAATTCACACCCTCTTTGAAAAATGGTCTTAACTTTTGAAGCTTTTCAGATATTTCTTTTTGAGAGGTGGAGATGGCAGTCTTAACAGATGCAATGGCAGCTTGAAAATTCTTATCAAATTCTTCCTTTTCTTTGGCCTTATCTGCAGGCAGACCTGGAACAATCTTCTTTACCTCCTCAATGATCTCATTATGAGATTCAGTTAAATTATCATTCATTCTGATCTGATTTTCCAAAACATAACTTTGCTTCAAAGTAATGTCATCCACTTTTGTAGTAATAGCCTCCTGTTGTTTAGCTAGATAAACCACAGCATTGCCACCCTTGTGGAAGCAATCTGTCATTTCCTTTTTATGCATGTTTACCTGAAACTGGATGGACTTGATATCCTGAGCTAAGTCAAACTGAAGTGACTTGCTATTCTCATCAACATACTTTTCCATAGCCAACCTTTGGTCATCCAATTTGACTTGTAGATCTATCATAAATTTGTTGTAATCAAAGGCTGGAGATACTTGTAGAGGTGTGGTCTGTAAAGCCTGCTTATAATTCTTGCTTCTTCTCTTGAAGACAACAAGTTTTCTTTTCTTTGCCATCCTAACATCTTCAGTTTCTGTGTCAGATGAAGTATCTACATGAATTCTTTCTTGAGGATGATGAAATGTATCAGTTCCAGGGACCTATTGCTCAGCTTCAACATCCACTAGCTCACCCTCAACCTGTGGCTCAATTTCAGTTTCCTGATCAATGTCCATACCTATGGACTTCTCAATATCTGGTCCACCTCCTTCTTTATCAGCAGTAGTATCAATATCTGGGAACAACTCCTCCATAGTAAATTCCAGTTGAGTTGTTACTTCTGCAGCAGTTAAATCTTGAGACAAGTTTAACTGTGCTTCCTCTTGTACTTGCACTTCAGTATTTGTTGTATCTGGAGTAGGAGTGGACACCAGCTCCCCCTGAACCTGTGCAGGAATAAGAATATGAGTAATGTCTTTTATAGTAAAATACATTAGCTCCCCCTATACCTGAGCAGGAGTAGATACCTTTGGAGCAGGAGTGGAAACTGGCTCCCCCTGCATCTGTGCAGGTGTTGACACTTCCTGGACAACAGTTGTGTCTGGCTGATCTTCAACCTGTGTCCTCAGGGGGTCTTCTTGTAATTGTTCAGATTCTTGATTCTGTGTAGGGGTTTTCACAGGGGTGTCTGGCCTGCTCTCTTCAGGCACATCCTTGGATAGTACCCTATCCCACCTTGAAAACAATCTCATATCCATTCTTCTCATATGATTAATCTTACTCCCTTGCAGTTGCTGCATCACTTCAGGAATCACTCCAGTGAAGTACAGGCTCATGATCCTAGCCATGTTAGGCTTCTTGATTCCTTCTTTGATCTTGTCAAAGATCACTCCTGACCAATCAGTAGGAATAGTAAAAACTATCCTGGTCATCAGGCTGAACATATAGGCAGAAATCCTATCATGTCCACCTGTCTTGCAGAGGATTACCTTCCCAACTACTTCTGACAAGAATTTCCCTTGTTGATTCATACCCTTCCTGTTGAAGGCAGCTCCAATCTTCAATCCCGAGTCCAGTCCACACCATTGAAGGGCTTCCCTTGTCTTAGATATAGGAACTTCCTCTTCATTCTCAACTACTTGCAATTGGAAGATCTTTCTTAAACTTCTTTGGTTAATCTTTACCTTAGTCCCTTGAACAGTGGACTTAATCTTGAGGCCAGTAGAATGGACGGATGCAGAGATAAAGAACTCGTGCACCTCCTTCTTCCAGATTTTAGTAGGTTCTGAAATGAGAAATTCTAACCCTGACGCAGAGAGGAGGGTGATAACTCCTTGGACATCTGGCGGCGCCTCTGCAAAGGCCTGGCGCACCAACTCATACCCTTCATTGATGTTATCTTCAATCCTTGGCGCCATCGTTTTGTCGAGAAAGCTTGAGAGAAGAGAGAAAGATAGACTGTCGACACAGGGTTTTAGTCTCGAAAACCTTGGAAGCGTGTCGACAGAATGAGATTTTGACCTATTTATAGCCGCAGTTGAAAGAAGTTCAAAAGGCGCCAAAAACAGTCAAAATGTGTCGACACAGACGGAATGTGTCGACACAAACTTCTACCGTCTCGACATTACTTCAGCCTACTATGTGTCGACACCAATTTGTGGTTATGTCGACACCTAAGATAAACAGAAATTCTGTGTCGACTCTAAGGATAAGTGTCGACACATATTCTGTAAGTGTCGACACCATTTTCCTGGTTGAGTCGACATTATATTTCTGGTTAAGTCGACAATATAACTCTTAAGTGTCGACACATATTCTCTGTGTCGACACAATATTTCTGACTTGTCGACATAATTTCTCTGAGTCGACACATTACTACTGAATGTGTCGACACATTCTTACTTAGCCAATTTCTGTAACTTCAATGTGTCCTTTTTAACACTTGATTATGTTGTTATTATTACCTTTACTTATTTATATACCACTTCAATTGCATTGTTAATGATTTTGTTAATACATTAATCAATGGTTAACATACCTAATTCAATTTTGAATTTATTGAATTTGGTTTCATCTAAAGGCTTAGTAAATACATCTGCTATTTGATAATCTGTTTTTACAAATTCCAATGAGATGTCTCCTCTTTCTACATGTTCTCTAAGAAAATGGTATTTGATTTCTATATGCTTAGTTCTACTATGAGAAACTGGATTATTAGCAATAGAAATAGCACTCTTTGAATCACATAAAAGAGGTGTTCTACTTACCTGAATACCATAATCCTTAAGCTGATGCTGCATCCACAATAGCTGTGCACAGCAGCTTCCAGCAGCAACATACTCTGACTCAGCTGTGGAAATTGCCACACTGGTCTGCTTCTTACTACTCCAAGATATTAGTCTTCCTCCCAGGAATTGACAAGTACCTGTAGTACTCTTTCTATCCTCTCTACATCCTGCAAAATCTGCATCTGAATAGCCTGTTAGTAGAAAATCTCTATTCCTAGGGTACCAAAGACCTAGAGTAGGAGTGCCCTTTAGATATCTCAGAATCCTTTTGACTGCTGTATAATGAGATTCTTTAGGGCAGGCTTGGTACCTAGCACAGACACATGTTGCATACATAATGTCAGGTCTACTAGCAGTGAGATATAGTAGAGACCCAACTATTCCTCTATACAATGATTCATCAACAGGTTTACCTGTCTCATCTTTGCATATAGGCATACTAGTTCCCATAGGAGTTCTCATGGTGGAGGATGACTCCATACCATACTTCTTAATTAATTCTTTGGTGAACTTAGACTAGGATATGGACAATCCATCATCAGTCTGTCTTACTTGGAGTCCCAAGAAGAACTTAAGTTCTCCCATACTGCTCATCTCAAAATTCCCTTGCATAAGTTTGGCAAACTTTTTACAAAGGTTGTTTTCAGTAGATCCAAAGATTATGTCATCAACATAGATCTAGACTAAGATGATCTTTCCTTTGGATTCCCTAAGGAATAGAGTTTTGTCTATCTTTCCTCTTGAGAATTTATTCTCAATGAGGAAGGTAGATAGGGTTTCATACCAAGCCCTTGGAGCTTGTTTTAACCCATACAAAGCTTTCCTAAGCTTATACACATAATCAGGTTTAAGAGAATCTATAAAACCTGATGGCTGCTCTACATATACTTCTTCTTTAAGATCACCATTCAGAAATGCTGACTTCACATCCATCTGGTATACTTTGAAGTCTTGGTAGGCTGCATAGGCAAGGAACATTCTGATTGCCTCCAGCCTTGCTACTGGAGCAAAGGTTTGATCAAAGTCAATTCCTTCTTCCTGCCTGTATCCTTTTGCAACTAACCTTGCTTTATTCTTCACTATTATCCCACTCTCATCTAGCTTGTTCCTATAGATCCACTTAGTGCCAATTATATTGTGGCCTCTTGGTTTAGGAACCAGCTCCCAGACTTTGCATCTTCTGAATTGATTCAGCTCCTCTTGCATAGCATCAATCCAGTGCTGGTCTTGGATAGCTTCTTCAAACTTCTTAGGTTCCATCTGGGACAAGAAACTTGAATGCAAAACTGTGCTTTGATTTCTGCTTCTAGTTTGCACTCCTTGTCTTGGATCACCAATTATCTGATCAGTAGGATGATCTCTTAGATATCTTATAGCTGGAGGTAGATTCCCTTCAGGTTGAGCATCTCCAGCTTCTTCATTCTGCTGTTCCTCTTGGTTTTCATCATCTTCCATTATCTCTTGTACTCCCCCTGGACAGCAGCCTTCATTTTCCAATGCTCCATCTTCCTTTGAAGCTTCAGCAATGGAGAGCTTGTCCATCTTCTTGCTTATACCTATTGAGTCATTTGATCTACAAGACAACTCACAATTGATTAATCTTGTTTCATCAAATACAACATGCACAGATTCTTCAACCACTTGAGTAGTTAAGTTGAAGACTCTATAGGCCTTACTATTTGTGCTGTACCCAACAAATATCCCATCCTGGGATTTGGCAGCAAACTTAGTCAAATATGACTTGCCATTGTTAAGTATATAGCACTTGCAACCAAAGATCCTGAAATAGGATAGATTTGGTTTTCTGCCTTTCACAATCTCATAGGGAGTCTTTCTGTGGCTTTTGGTGATAGAAGCCCTATTGATGACATGACAAGCAGTGTTAACTGCCTCAGCCCAAAAATATTCTGGGAGAGAGGTGTCACTCAATAGAGTTCTACCAGCTTCAATTAATGTTCTATTCTTTCTTTCAGCAATTCCATTTTGCTGAGGTGTTCTTGGTGAGGAGAACTCTTGGAAAATCCCAAAGTCTATACACAAGTTTGTTATGCTTTCAGATTGAAACTCAGTACCATGGTCACTTCTGATTTTGACCACTGTACTATTCAGTTCATTCTGAATTTGCTTTACAAAATTAAGTAATACACTTGGGGTTTCAGATTTTTGTCTCAGAAAGAACACCCATGTAAATCTAGAATAGTCATCTACAACCACTAGAGTGTAGACCTTCCTACCTAGACTGTGAACTGGCATAGGACCAAAAAGATCCATATGCAAGAGGTATAAGCACCTCACAGAATCCTTGTTTTCAAGGCTTTGAAATGAGGTTTTTGTCTACTTGCCCTTTTGACAAGCTGAGCATACCCCTTCCTTTATACACTTAACTTGAGGCCCATTCCTCACTAGTTCTTTACTAAAGAGTTGGCCAATTGTCTTGTAGTTTAGATGAGCCAATCTCTTGTGCCACTTAACACAATGAGAAGCATTGTCATCAGCTACAAGACAAATGGGGGAAGCCTTATTCTCACATTCAAAATTAAGGCAATACACATTTCTCTTCCTATACCCAGTCAATATGATCTCTTGATCACTTGACCTTTTGATATGACATCCATCCTTACCAAATGAAATGTCATATCCTAGATCACTCAGCTGGCTTATGCTTATTAGATTATGTTTCAAACCTTTTACATAGGCCACTTGGGTGATAGTAATTAGGTTAGAAGAAATGTTACCAAACCCTTTGATGACTCCTTTTTCAGATCCACCAAAGATCACTTTATGTCCATCTTTGACAGATGAATACTCCTTCAGCAGCCCCTTTGTTCCAGTCATGTACCTGGAACAACCACTATCCAAGTACCATATAGGGGCATGGTTACTTGGATTCACCTGCAATACAGAATTACTTACCCTTAGAACCCAAGTAAGTCTTGGGTCCTTGGTTCAGGTTAGCATTAACAAAGTTATCATAACCTCTTCTAACAGGTAGACTCTTATTCTTTATAACACTTGTGTTATACCAACAGTCCAATGCAAAATGGCCCCTCTTGCCACAGCATCAACATTCAAACTTATTGTATCTAGATCTAGATACATCCTTGTCAGTAGAATTTCTGTTCATTGCTGGTGCTGTTGCTACTTCACCTACTGATTTCTTAAAACCATTTGGTTTATGACCATAGGTAGGCCTGCTTGCCTTAACACCCTTGTTCTTCAGAACATTTGTCTTAATATGACCTTGAATGTCTTCTTGATCATATATGTTAGAAGGCACTTTCTCCTTACTAAACCTTATAGGGACTGAAAGGTTTAGTGGCTGAATAGGGACTTTGCCTTTCCTCTTGAATCTGCCAGCCCTGGAGTTACCTTTAAATCCTAATCCAGCCTTACCCTTCTGAGTGACAAATTCATCTATCAAGGGTAAGACAGATTTTGGCTTAGAGTAACTAGCCACTAAATCCCTTTCAATTCTAAGTCTGGCCTCCAGACTCTTTACTTGATCATTAGTATAATTAATTGTGCCCATCTGAATAATAGTTATATTCTTCAGCTTGGCAATTTCATTTAATTTTTGATCAAGGACTTTTTCTAACTCAGTTGTTGCTACCCTTAGTTCAGCAATTTCCTGAGCCTGTGTTTTAACCAGGTTCTTGCTTTTCTTAAGGGCCTGCAACAAGTCCCCATACTTGTCTATCAATTGATAGACATCTCCTTCAGATCCAGATGCATCTTCATCACTTGATGCAGATGTAGCTGATTCTTCACTTGTACTACAAACAGATGTACAGGAAGAACAATTTACCTCATTAGGACCAGACTGATTCTGGCATATGTCTTCTTCTGATCTTGTCATCAAACCCATGCATTGATGTTCATTGATGGAGTCTAGCAACTGCATAAACTCCTCTTCCTCAGATGCAGCATATAGTCCAATATATGCTTCAGCTTCAGATCCTGATTCTGAAGTTGACTGGTCTGACAGACTTTTATCTTTCTTTGCTACAAAGGATTTCTCCTTCTTGCCTTTCTGATAAGTCTTCTTCTTTTCTGAAGATTCCTTTCTTTTGTCAGGACAATCAGCCACTACATGTCCAGGCCTATTGCAACAATAGCAGACAATCTTTGAAGTAGTGGCTTTGCTGGGCTTTGATCTGCTTTTCTCTTTCCTTGATGACCTTCTCTTCTGATAATAGTCATCAACTTGCTGTGATGTGGAAGGCCTAGACTTCCATTGCTTCTTTTTCAAGAACCTTTGGAATTGTCTAGTAAATGCAGCAAAGTCTGCATCTGAATCACAGCTAACTGAACCCTTATCTGAATTTTCAGAACTATCTTCTTCAACTTCCTTAGGAGGAGATGGTGATTTCCTCCTATTCTTTCTGGTGGCTTCAGCATTAAATGCCACAGTCTTTTCTCTATGCTCTCCTCTTGAGTTTCTTTCCTCCTCCTTCCTTACCATAAGTTGCATTTCATAGGATAGCAACTTTCCAAACAGGGTTGGAGGAGATATTTCTGCCAATTTAGCCACTTCTCTTATGGCACAGATCTTTGTATCCCAATCCTTTGATAAGGATCTTAAGAATTTGTCATTCAGTTCATAGGTACTGAAGACTCTTCCATAGGATATTAGCTCATTCACAATTCTATAGAATTTCTTATAGCACTCAGTTATGCTATCAGATTTTCCTTGTCTAAAGCTTTCATACTCCTGATTCAGCATAGACTTTCTGTCCAGCCTTACTTCTTCAGATCCCTCCATGTAGACAATCAATGTATCCCACATCTCCTTGGAGGTCTTGCAGTGAATCAGATTCTGAAAAGTTGAATCATCTATGGCACTGACAATGATATTCTGTGCCCTTTTATCCATGGTTGCCAAGATGATTTCATCCTTGGTCATTTCTGAATAAGTCTTTGGTATTTGGATATTTGCATCAAGAACAGATATCGTCATTGGAATGAAGGCCCCTTCTTGTACTGTGATGTAAATCCTTGGGTCAGATGCTTCCATAAACAATCTGACTCTCTCTTTCCAGATCCCAAAGATTTCCTTCTTGCATATGGGTGATTTCATAGACCCTAGCTCCTTATGATTCTCTCCAGAACCCATCTTCTTGAATCTTGAATCTGCCTTTCAGATCTACCTCAGACTGTTAAGTCCTTTTTGAGGAACCTCCCTCTGATACCACTTGATAGTTTAACTTTCAAGGCAGCCTAAACACCTAGAGGGGGGGGGGTGAATAGGTTCTGCTTTTCTTATAAAAACTTCTAGGCAGAATTCAAAACAATAGCTAACACAATAAGCACAGCAATCACAGAAAATAAAACATCACAGATTGCACAATGTTTTATAGTGGTTCCTCAAGGTCTGGGTACATCCACTTTCCCCCTTCACCTATCTAGCAGTATGCTAGATTCGGCCAAACTTCCACTTATCTCAGATCAACAGATCCTACAACTCAGAATCCAACTGGTTCCTACAACTCAGGCACAACTGCCCTACCTCAGCCTTGCATCAAGGCCTACAACTCAGAGAATATCCTTCTCCTACACTCAGGCAAACAGCCCTACCACTCAGAGTTCAACACTCCTACACTCAGCCTTTATAACATAGGCTTACAACTCAGATCTGTGTAAACAGATCCTACAGAAATATAGAAAAGATTATTAATCTGTCTTGCCAAAGTTGAGAGAGAAAAGGCCAAGACAATTCTTGATCAGCTGATGCAATCAACTGTATCTGAGCCTTCTTCAAAGCTTCTTGAAAATGTACTTAGCTGAGTTTATTCCAAACAGCTTCTTGAGAATCCACTGGGGGTTTCTTTCTTCTTCTTCTAATTCTGGCTTGACCTCTCTCTATCCAGCACTTTGAAAGATTCTTCTGAATTCTGATTAGAACTCTTCTTAGATCTATCCTTAGATAGTCTTCTTAGATCTCCCGGAGAAGATCTTCTTAAGTGACTAGCACTTTCTTGAAATGAATTGGATCGTAATCCTTCTCAACTTTTTTGATTCTCAACAATGTTTTTCAACAGTTACTTTCTCCTTCTGAATCCATCTATTTACAGACATTCTTCATGGTAACCGGCTGATCCGGTTTCTAACCGTTTTCTGACAAGTCTGACAGCTTCAGTTAGCCGGTGGTAACCCACAGCTGTCAAGTCCTCAAACAAGTCCTGTGCCTTAGTCTTGAACCACAAGTTGTTGACACAGTCTGTCAGAAAGTGTCGAGACCATCTGTCTATCTGTGTCGACACAATTGACTTTGGTGTCAACACAGTCTTCAGTGATGTCGACTAAGTTGCCTTTGAGTCGACACAGCTTCTTCTGAAAATAACTTGGTCTTAACTCTTCAGTGTGTCGACACAAGTCCTGTGTGTCGACACAGTTGTAGAATTATAACTTAGTAAGTGTTGACTTAGCCTTCAGGTGTCGACACATTCTGCTTTAATGTGTCGACTTAATCACAATGTGTCGACACATTCTGCTGGTGTCGACAAACTTGAGGTCGACTATTTTCTTCTGTGTCGACACATTCAGCTGATGTCGACAATCTTGAGATCGACTATATTCTTCTGTGTCGACACATTCTCCCAATGTTGAGGTCGACGCTTTTCTTCTGTGTCGACACAAATTCCCAGAGTTGTGTCGACTCTTTTCTTCTGTGTCGACACAAATTCCCAGTGATGTGTCGACTTACTTCTTCTGTGTCGACACTTTTTCCCAGTGTAGTTGTAGACTAACTGCTATGTGTCGACACTGCTTCCCAGTGTTGTGTCGACTCTTTTCTTCTGTGTGTCGACACTGCTTCCTCTGTGTCGACACTTGGACTTAGAATTTTTTTCTGCATACTTTATCAATTCTTCACCTGCACATGTCAACTTAAAACAACATCAAATACACCTTGATGTATATCATTGAGCTAGGTTGGGCTTCTTCAAATCAGGTACACATTTTCCAATGTACCCAACACCTACAAATCATCACATTATCTTCAGTTATTTACAATCCGATCTCCCGAGTAATCAATTCGTAAAGTGATGTAAACATAAATTATTAAGACATCACGGCTACGCGCTATAGTTTACTAAAACACAGATTTCAAGAAGCTATAATCTACCAATAATTACAAGTAACCCCAAATCGGAAAGGTACCTTCAAGGGATACAACTTCTGTGTTGATTCTTGGGTCCAAATCAAAATCCATCACATCTGAAATCATATTCCAGCTCGGTCATGTACACTTAGACAGAACACAGCCTGCACACATGTTATTACAGTATAACAACTTTGAGTGAACATTTTCGGGGCTATAGAACTTCTTTGAAATCGTGTAACCATCTGTTGGATTGGTCATTCCGAGGGATACAACTTTCAAGTTAAGCCCAAGACCTGAATCAGAACGGATCATACCTAAAAACGGACTTAAAGTCTGCTGCGCACAGAAAACAGATTTTTGTACAACACTTTTGCACGCATCATAAAGATGGACGAATGGCATTGGTTCATCTTCTTCCTCCACCCATCACACAAAGCACGACCAATATCTCTCCACCCTTCTCCCTCATTATACTATGATTCTTCACGGAATCAAGTTCTCCATCTTCGAAATGAAGAGAGGAGATGATTGAAGATTATCATGTGGCGATCGACATCCTAGAATGAAGTTCTAGTGTGGTCCCTTCCTATAAACTCTCCATAAACCTTCTAAATCAAACACTCTTGAGCTGGTCTCTCTCCTACATGTTTTATCTAAAGATCAAGAACCAAGGGAGGGGGTAGTAAGCTCACCTTGTTTTGGGCCATGGATCCTGTCCTCCTTCTTGGAAGTATGATGGCGTCTACCTTGGGTTATTGTTCTTTTCTTGAGCCCTTCCTTGGAAATCTCCGGCCCTTCCTAGGATTTTCGGCCCTTCCTAGGAAATCTCCATTAACCTTCCGAACTAAACTCTCTTGAGTCGGTGTTCTTCTCAATGAAGATTTCGGCTTGTGAAGAAGAAAATTGGCGACCAAGTCTTGGACATCGTTTATAAATGAGTGACCGATCAGATCAAGGTTTTCCTCATCTTAGGGTTACCGCCACGCGGTATCATGTTACCGTCGTGCGGTACCTCCAAATCCACCGCTTATGCACCGACACCTGGCCTACTACTGCCGCGTCGTATCCTTATATCATCGCGTGGTAGCTCACAGAGAACTATGTCAATATACTATAGTCAGCGGTATTGATACCACCGGGCGGTTGCTCACAGAGAACTGTGCCAATATCTTAGTTGGACTACCACCACACGATATCCCGCTATCATCGCGCGGTAGTAACTTGATGATCGGCGAGTGCACTCGGCGCATGTCGAATCCACTCGACATCCGTCATGTTCACTCAACGAATACTACCACCATTGGTGTCCAACTACCGCCGCATGGTAGCAACCACACTATTCGTCGAGTTCTATCATGAACACTCGACGATCGCTACCCCCAGCGGCCCCACTAATATTGCACGGTAGCAACCTGACAACTAGCGTCGAGTCAGCACTTCCCCTAGCTCAGGTACAAGCCTGGCCACCAGTCCACCCCGAGCCCAAGTCAACTCTGGGGACTTAAAATGCGCACAAGGGGTCTAGCACGAATCAGGATGTTACATACATTGTCTTAGAAAAAAAGGCCATCAATTTTAGTATCAGTAGTAATGAAATCCTTGGAGTGAGGATCTTGAAAAGAATAAGTGCTAGATGTAAAGGTAACCGTGCAGTTTAGTTGTTTTCAGAGAGCAAGAACAGATAACAAATTGCACGGAAAAGTGGGGACGTGGAGAATGTCCTTAAGCCATAGAGACCGAGTGATGTGGACTATACCAGTCCTGCACACAGCAGTTGGAGTTCCATTTGCAATAAAAATTGGAGGTCATCAATCATGCTTCTCCAAATGAGATAACAAACGAGGAGTGTGTGCCATATGATTAGTAGCCCCAGAGCTAATAAGCCACTTACCCCAAATGACAATATTGGCACTTACTGAATAGGAGGCAAGGGATGCGGATTTCCTTATGGTGCCACCCACTAAAGGGTGAATTTCCATGGCAAGTGGATCTCACTCACCATGTCCCTCAGATCCATCGTTGAGATGGAGAAACTGAGCGGGAAAAATTATTTGGACTGGTATAGGAACCTGAGAATTGTTCTTAGGCATGAGCGTAAGCTCTATATCTTGGAAGAGGATTCCCCTAAAGAGCCAATCTGGAATGTGTCTCGAGCTGATAAAGATGCTTATAATAAGTATCAAGACAACTCTTTGGATGTCGAAGCTTCATGCTGGCAACCATGAACTCCGAGCTTCAGAAGCAACATGTGAACATGGGTTATAAATAAATTGACGAGCATCTCAAGAATAATTTTTAAGGGCAAGCTCAGGAAGAGAGGTTTGATGTCACCAAGGCGTTGTTTCAGTGTAAGATGGGAGCTAGAGACCTAGTAGGGACTCGTATACTCAAGATGATTGGGTATATAGAGATGCTTGAAAGGCTAGGTTTTCCTATGGGCCAAGAGTTGGCTACAGACCTGATTCTACAATCGTTGTCAGACAGTTACGAGTAGTTTGTCTTGAACTATAATATGAATGAAATTGACAAGACATTTTCCGAGCTCCTATGCATGTTAAGAACTGCCAAAATCAATATGAAGAAGGTCAAGCCTTTTAGCCACATACTGATGGTGTAAAAAGGCAAGGGCAAGGCCAAGGGTTTCAAGAAACGAAGGTTGGTCCTAAGTCATCTCTTGAGCTCAAGTCTTTAGCAGTGAAAAAGAAAGGCTTGGCAAAAGAAGGGAAATACCACCACTGTGGCAAGGTTGGTCATTAGAGTCCAAACTGTCCTTCTTATATTGAGGGTATGTAGAAAATGAAGGGAGGTATGACTTCCACTTCAAATATTTATGTTATAGAGATAGACCTTCCTGCTCCTTCATCCTTGGTATTGGATACCAGATGTGGTTCTCACATTTGCATAAATGTGCAGGAACTAGGAAGGAGAAAAATGCTGAGTAAAGGGGAGGTGGACCTGTGTGTTGGCAATGGAGCAAGAGTTGCTACATCATCATTAGAGTTTACCGTTTTTCTTTTCCCAGTGGGTTTGTAATAGAACTAGATAATTTTGATTATGTTACTTCCATAACAAGAAACATTATATCCATATCATGTCTTGACATGAAAGGATTTTTGTTTATAATTAAGAACAATTATTGTTCAATTATTATGAATGATGTTTGTTATGGAATAGCCCAAATGTTTAATGGTTTATATGTTTTGAACTTGGGCCATCAGATCTATAATATAGAAAATACAAAAAGACTTGAAATAAATTACACAAACCCTATGTACCTTTGGCATTTTCGATTAGGACATATAAATGAGAAACGCCTATCCAAGATCCATAAAGATGGGCTACTGGACTCATTTGATTATGAATCATTGGATAGATGTGAATCCTATTTATTAGGCAAGATGACTACAGTTTCTTTCACTAGTTTCAATGAGAGGACTGATGATCTCTTGGGTATAGTACATAGTGAGGTATGCGGACCCATGAGTTCTATGGCTAGAGATGGCTACTTCTACTTTGTTACATTTACTTATGATTTCATTAGTACGAATACGTGTACCTTATGAAGTGCAAATCCGAAACCTTTGAAAAGTTCAAAGAGTTTAAAAATGAAGTAGAGAACAAATTGGGTAAGAGGGTTAAAGCACTACGATTTGATCAAGTTGGCAAATACCTAAGTCATGAGTTTCATGATCATCTAAAAGAGTGTGGTATTATATCACAGCTTACTCCACCCAGAACGCTACAACATAATGGTGTGTTTGAGTAGAGGAAGCGTACTCTGCTATACATGGTATGGTCGATGATGAGTCATACAGATCTGCATGTTTTCTTTTGGGGTTTTCCTCTGGAGACAGCTGCTTTTACACTAAATCGTGCTCCAACAAAAATAGTTCTAAAGAAACCATATGAGATGTGGACTGGGAAGTGTCCTAGTATGTCTTTCATTAAGATTTGGGGTTGTGAGGCATACGTGAGACGTCAAATGCCTGACAAGATGAAACTCAAGTCAGATAAATATTATCATGAGGGGTATCGTAAGGAAACTAAAGGGTACTATTTCAACCTACCTACTGAGGGCAAAGTGTTTGTCGCGAGGACTGCTGTCTCTCTTGAGAAAGAGTTATTAAGTAGAAAGAATGCCATGGTAGAACTTGAAGAAGTTCAAGAACCACAAATAGTGAATGAACTGGAATTGGAACCTGAACAAGGACTATAAGATCTTGTATCTAGAGTACCTACTCAAGAAACAAAAGTTCCATGTAGATTTGGTAGACCAAGGTTTGAGCCTGAGAGATATGGATTTCTCGTATCTCAAATAGGTAATGTGTTGCTTATGGATCATGATTATGAACCTACAACCTATGAAGAGGCTATGAGTGGACTGGACTCGGAGAAGTGGCTTTAGGCCATGAAATCAGAAATGGACTCCATGTATGCAAACCAAGTTTGGACCTTGGTTGTAACGCCCCCGATTTTTTGGCAATTATTTAATTCTTATTTGGCGTTACGTTGACGCGTATGTGGCTTGTGTCGTCTGTGAGAGCGTGGTCTTAGATCTTTAGGTTTCTTGTGTGGCTTGTTTGTAGCCTATTTGGCAAGATTCCCTAGCAAGCTGTGTCTGGTTTTGTGACTCGGTGGGGCCTCTCGGGGAATGCTTGTGTTTTGGCTTCGGGTGGGAATAACCCGAGTTTTGTTTGTATAAAGTTGATTTCGACTTCGTCGTTGTGTTTGTAGCATAGGTAATTAGCTACGGTGCGAATTTCGTCGAATTCTGAGGTAGTTCGGTTTTCGCGTCGTTTTGGGTGTGCTAATAATAAATGCAAATAAGTATTAATAAAGCTATTTAAATGATTTCTGCAGTCAAAAGCTTTGTAAATGAATCCTGCTGCTATTAGGTAGCAGTTATGGCTAATAAGACATGACTGTGCATATAAATAGGCTTGGATTTGGAAATTAGGTTATTTCTTTACCTTCCGCGAGTGAAACCGTCTTGTACGAGAGCGGCGGACAGCCTTGCCTTCCACCGCCGATTCCCGGAGTTCTAGCGGTCGGATTTCCATTCCGAGGGTAGATCTGGACTGCTCTCGCTTAGGCCTACATTTCTACGGTAAGTTTTTCGCCTTCCGTGCCTTTTTCCAATGTTTTAGATTTTCGTTTGACCTCTCTCTCTCCAAAAATGTCTAGTTTTGACTCGGCTAGATGCTTGCCGCCAGATTAGTGAGGAGAAGAGAAGTCAGTAGAGATCTTATGGAAATCGAGGCAAGTGGGTTCTTGCCCTTTCCAAGTAGATGTTCTCTGTTTTCTTTTTTTCCTTGCTGCTGTAGATGTTCTTCTGACCAGTACTTGTGGATAGAAATGCCCAGTTAGCCTATTTGATGCAATCGAGTATTGCTTTAGCCATAGTCAGTTTCCTTTCCTGTACAATAAATGTTTTTTCCTGTACAAGAACCGGTGTTGATGCCAAAGCTTGCTGTTAGAAAATTCCCTGTACAGAACCTTGCTCAAAACAGCCGTGTATGTTCTCTGTTTTTTTCCTCTTGTTGTATGGCTGCTCTGTTTTCGGGCTGAGAGAAATGAATTGAGGGCTTAGGTTAATTTTTCCTGTTTTGTAGTTGTAGCCGGGTAGTATAAAAGGTTTTAACTGTAGTCTTTTACAAAACTTTGTTCATAGTATCTAGGAAAGTTGCATAGCCTGTTAGAATTCATTTATTATAGCAGTTTTTATTTACATCTGTCAATTTGATGGAGAAATTAGGGCTGAGTTCCAAAATGTTAGGCTCGGTCTATGCAACTCTTGGTGGAAAGACGTAATAATTGTTGTAGAATATTTCCTTTTAATTTAACTGAATGTTTGGAAAGATTCTGGAGTAGATGCAATTGTCTAGGATGATAATTAGTAAATCAGGAATTAAATTTGGGGTATTCTGTTTAGCAGTGTTGAGAGTCAGAATTTTCTGTTTCTTTGAATTTCCTAAGTAAAAAACGTTGAGAGCGTTGAGTGGTGTTAACTCACTAAACGCTATCAAGCTTTGCGGGTTCTAAGTGTAAAAGCGTTGATAGCATTGAGTGCACTCTAGGCACTCAACGCTGTCTAGCTTAACTGACGCGTTGACATCATTGGGTGCACTCAACGCTGCTAGTGTCTGCAGTTTCCAAGTCCAAAAGCGTAGAGTGCGATGAAGCCATTCAACGCTTCTTGCAGTTGGCGTTGACGACGCTGAGTTAGACTCAACACTGCCGGCTTTTGGTGCTATGTACAAAAGAGTTGAGAGCGCTGAAGCCACTCAACGCTTTTGGCAGCAGGTCTTGACAGTGCTGAGTGAGGAGAGCTCACTCAATGTTGTCTCGTGGTGAGTTTGCGGCTAAGGGTTTTTGCGTTGACTGAGTGGTGCTCACTCAACGCCTGAACCTGCTCGAGTCTGGCGTTGAGTGAGGGCTGTTCACTCAATGCAGCGTTGAAGTATCTCAACGCTTTTGCCTTAGCTTCACTTTCTCTCTCGAGTGAAAATTTTATGATTTTTAGGTCCCTTGTCGGCTATTTTTCTGAAGGCCGATTCATGGGTTATGGTTAGTAGTGGTGTTTTGAAGCTCTAAATAAAGGTGGTGTTGTGTGATTTAGCCATGAACACACTTTTTTATCTTGTTCCAGGTACGGGCTGCCAAGTGGGTGGGAGGTCCCTAGTGCTTTCTCATGTAGACCCTTGGGCATTATTTCTTAGAAATGGTTGTTTGGGGGATAGAGTTTTCCTCCAACCCGGATCCATGTTGTTTTGATACTTCCATCTCTCACAATTTAGGATGTTAGATGTTTCTTCCTTAGTACATTGCAACATTTTATTTGGCACGTGGTAGCCTTGTAGACTCTGCAGGATTTCGGCAGGGTTGTTGATGTTTCCTCGCACTTAGTGCTTTTCTTTTTGTCTTGCCATGGACAGTGTGTGCTTGTTACTCTCTTACTTACTCTTTTTGCTTACCAATTAATCTAACACTTTCCTACATCTTATTAGTTTTTACTTGCTGAGGTGTTCTTCCTTGAAATGCCTCAGGTTCTGGATAGCAGCCTGTTAGGGGGCTAAGTTGATATGGTGTTGCTGGTGGTCTCTCGGACTATAGAGATCTTTTTATTTCTAGTGAGGTAGTTTTGTTGTTTACTTTCTTACAGACATACATATTTTTGATGGAGACGACGGCCCTCAACTCGTTGAAGACGGAGACGGCATGCTTACGGAAATTATCTCATCGCCTCCAAGTAAAGATTTGCGGCGTCGTGACGACCATGTGGAGCGACGTCAAAAGATCCGCCCGCGGCGCAAACCAATCTAATGATAGATTAATTATTTCATTTTCATGTTCCTTTAATTTGCAATGTTTATGACAATGTTTATGTCATGTTGTGTTTCATTTTAATGAGTGTTGCTTTATTTTTTTTTATTATGGGCTGCAAATAGCCGAACTAATGTTGTAGCCTATATATAGGCAAGTTGCTTTCATGATGAATAGAATTGAATGAAATAAAATTTGAAACCCTAAAATTGGTTTTCCCCTTTCCTCTTCCTCTTGGAGTTCGGCTCCCCTACCCCTCTCTTCCTTGGCCGCCGGCCACCCCTCCCCTTCCTCTCCCTATTTCGGCCTCCTCTCTACCTCCTCCTCTCCAATAGTCCGCATAGCCTTCTATCCCTCTCCAAAAACCGACCCCCCTCTTCTTCATCCCTTACAATCCAACCTATTGTCTAATCCCACCATTGGAAAATTCGGCCAAGGCAAGATCAAGTCATTGTGGAATCCCCCTCCGGCTTGAAGCGACGAAGGCGAGCAAGATTTTCATCTCCTTCCGGCGCAACTCCAGCGGATCCGTTGAGGAGCGATCCAAGTAGAGAGTAATCGGAATCACCCATTCCGATTGGGTAACGAAATTCCACCTACCTCTTGTGTGATTTCATTTCTTAGAATAGATCTTGTGGTGGATTATCTTTGGCGTTGTTTTGGATAACTAGAAATTGAATCGTGGATTCCTTCGTATGTTTGTATTTCCCTTTATTATCGTTTATATTCGAGAAGGTTTGGCGAACCTCGTTTGACTTTTGTTGGAAGAGATCTACCCATTCCGAATCGAACTTTTTCAGTAGATCTCTTTTGGTACAACTTCGCTCGGTCGGACCCAATATTGGTCCTTTTAGCCCGATCGAACATTGGCCTTATAGCCCTTATTGGATCCAACCCGGTGTGGCTACCCGTATGCTAGCATACTTTTGATAGATTTAATTGTGTGGTGTAGGGAAGAGCGATTGTGCGATTGTAGGATTTGGATCGAAGAGTGTCGTGGCGTTAGGCCGTAGTTCCTAACGGTGTGAAACGTGTACGCCTACATCAATTTGGTATCAGAGGGAGGTTATTGTCGATTTCCTAATCGGCACCATCCTTCTATTTTTAGGTAGGCTAAAGAAAATATAAATTTCAAATTTCAAATTTTAAATTTCAAATTTCAAATTTCAAATTTTCAAATTTCAAATTTCAAAATTTAAAATTCAAAATTCGAATTTCAAATTTCAAATTTCAAATTTTAAATTTTAAATTTCAAATTTCAAATTTCAAATTTCAAATTTCAAAATTTCAAATTTCGAAATTTCAAATTTCAAATTTCAAATTTCAAATTTCAAATTTCAAATTTCAAATTTCAAATTTCAAATTTCAAATTTCAAGATTTCAAGATTTCAAATTTCAAATTTCAAAATTCAAATTTCAAAATTCAAAATTTCAAATTTCAAATTTCAAATTTCAAATTTCAAATTTTAAGATGGGAATTGTTAAAGGCAAACCAACTTTGTATATACGCAAACCAAAAAGTTGAAAACCCACCCCTTTTTTTCCCCGGTGCTTTTTTTGTACGCAAACCCTAACGCGCAAACCCTCAGAATGGAGAAGCTGCGATCTTCTCACCCGCCCCTGCTCTCGTCGTCCCCTCCGGTGCCTCTCTCGCAGCCGCTCTTGCCGCCGCCTCTTCGCCTGTCTCCTCTTACCTTTTCTCTTCCGTCGCCGGCCGATTGCGATGTTTCTCCGGAGCGTTTGGACGGACAGCAGCCGGATCATAAGAAAGGTTCGAACATCTCTCTGCTTTCCAATATGTTTCAGTACTGCCCCTCTGATAACCCTCAACAAGTTATAATTTTTTTCTTTATTCTGGCATAAGAGCTGCGTGAAATCCTGTTGCTGTTGGGATTTTGAACAGTAAATAAAAAGGTTTGCATGTCAGACCAAAAGGAGATAGATCCTGATGTTGCAAAGAACGATGAAAAATTAGAGAACATTAATCTTAGTTTATTGCCAGAAATCGGATCATGGCCTTGAACAAATGTACAGTGAAGGATTCAGTTTAGTCTGACATTTTCTTCCACAAATGAACAAATGTACAGTGAAGGATCATGGCCTTGAACAAATGAACAAATGAACAATTTGTCTGACATTTTCTTCCACAGAATTACTGTGAAGGATTCAGTTTTGGATGATCAACTTAACTTCACTTCCCATTTACCTATTTCACCTCTATGAAATTGTATGGATTTTGTTTTGGTTGGTTGAATAGATGTGAGTTGTTCTGTGAATTACATATGTGTTGCTTGAATACAATTGTGTCCAATTTATCAACTTCTCATGAATTGTTTTTTTTTGCTCTAAAACATTAGATTGTGTAATTTGAAGAATTGGTTTGTTGGTAAGCTGAAAATTTGTTTTTTTTTCAGGATCAAGCTTGGTGGGGGAGAAGCTTGGTGAGGAAGATGAACACCTCTCTAAGGAAGGTAATTTTTGTCTTTGTAACATTTTAGTGCTATTATATTCGTTGTTAGTGATAAATTCGTGGAATTTGATGTTGGATTTAGGTGAAGTATTTGAAGTGGATGTTGGGTGTAATTTTGAGACTCAACAATTGTTTCCATCAAAAGAATCACTTGTTGAGTGGGTTCGAAGTATTGGAGTTAGTTTGGGTTTCGTTGTAACAGTAAAAGGTTCAGACAAGCTCACAGCTCGAATGAAACCTCGCGTGTTCTTAGGGTGTGATAGAGGAGGAAAATACCGTGATAACCAGAATAGGAAGAATTTGGTGAAGAAACATTGTAGGAAATCTTCGAGCAAGCGGTGTGGTTGCCCATTCACCGTCAAAGGACAAAAGGAGGCTAATGTTGATGAATGGAAGCTTGTCGTTGTTTGCGGTAAGCATAACCACGAAATGGTTCATTTAGAGGCACATGCTTATGCTGGCCGGTTAAGTGTGGCTGAAGAAAAGTTAGTCGAGCAAATGTACAGTTCAGGGGTTAAGCCACGTAAAATATTAGCTGCTGTGAAAAAAAACAGTGAGTTAAACAGAACTACCATAAGAACCATCTATAACGAGAGAGTAAAGATACACAAGAAGGAATTAGATGGAGCAACGCCAGTGCAATTTTTGTATCGATGTATTACCAAGGAAGGTTATGTATGTTACAATAGAGTAGATGTGCGTACTAATCAACTGCGCATTCTCTTTTTTGCTCATCCAGTCTCTATTCAGCTTACCAATATGTTTCCTACTGTTTTCCAATTAGACTGCACGTACAAAACTAACAGGTATCGGATGCCATTATTGTGCATTGTTGGAGTTACCTCAACATATCAGTCATTTTTTTCATGCTTTACGTTCATGTGTGATGAAACAGAAGAAAGTTACAGATGGGCTCTAGATTGTTTTAAGTCCGTGCTTGAATCAGGCTCTTCACCAGTTGTTATGGTAACTGATAGAGAGATCGCCTTAATGAATGCTATTGAAGTTGTATTTCCCCAAGCAAAAAATCTTTTATGTCAGGTACACATCAATAGAAACATATTGGCAAACTGCAAAAAATATTTTAGTAAGGGAAAAGATTTTGACCGTTTCATGTATGCTTGGCAACGTGTGATTGAGGCTAGAACAGAAAATGAAGTTACTGCAATGATTAATACCCTAGTTGCCGATTTCTCTGAATATCCTGAGGCCTTACAATATGTTAACAATTCATGGCTAGAATCGTACAGGGAATATTTTGTATGTGCTTGGGTTGATAAGTATCTACATCTGGGAAGTTCTACTACAAATCGAGTAGAGAGTGCTCACAGTCAATTGAAAAAATTTCTTGAAGTGTCCATTGGAAATTTTGGCACAATATGGAGGAGTTTTGACCAAATGATCAAACTACAACACACTGATATTAAGAGGTCATTTGGGCAAAGTTCTATGCAGGTGAATCAAGATTACTCAGGTTCTTTATATTCTGATATTTTGGGCCAAGTATCTCTTAAGGCCCTGCAATGTATTAAGGAGGAAGAGGATTTGGTGAAAATGGGCAAGCAAATTAAAAATGTTAATGAATGCACACATAAAAAAAGGTTGACGATGGGTTTACCTTGTGCCCATGAACTTTTATTTTTTTATTACTCATTCAAAGCCTTGTCCATTATGGTTATTGCATAGACATTGGAAACAGCTTTCATTGCAGGCAACACATGCTAAAGATGAAGAATCGCCCATTGATATTAGTAATGAATTGGAAGCTATTGCGCAAAGATTTGCTGATTCAAATGAATATCAAAAGAAAGAAATCAAACGCAAACTTCAAGAGTTTGTAGATCCATCAAGTACTCAAACAATTGAGCCACAAGGAAGGTTAACACGGATAAAAGGTAGGCCAAAAGGTAGCTTGAAGAAGTTTAAGGACGAGTGGAAGTCCACAAAACGCGACCTATCACACTTTGAACATGTGTTGAAGGAGGAAGTTAACAAGGAATTTAAGATGCCAAGAATGTCAGAAAAGTTGACTGCACGGAAGAGTACTAAAGTTCATCTAAGAAACCGTTCTAAAAATGATCATTTGCTTAATCATTTCCGTGAGCAATTACCAAGTTACCTGGCTGAGAATGTCTTAGATGCAAGAGATGTACTTGGTGATGGACATTGCGGTTTTCGAGTTGTGAGTCACGCCTTAGATATGGGTGATGATTGGTTACAAGTGAGGCGAACTCTCTATCTTGAATTTCAAAATTATATTCCTTTATATGATGCAGTGTTTGGAAACACTGGACGAAAAAAGTTAATGGAATCTCTTGAATGCACGGTGACCCCCGCACCACTTGAAAATTGGATGTCTTTTCCTGATCTGGGGCTTGTGATTGCATCATGCTACAATGTTGTTGTGGTATCGCTTTCATCCGAGCAAAGTTTTACATTTCTACCACTTCACTCTATGCCACCTACATTGGCCAAAATTATTTCCATAGGTTTCATTAATGGAAATCATTTCATTCTAATTGCAATGCGGGAAAATTGTCCATTGCCGCCGTTATTCACACCATGGACAAGGTATCATGAGCCTATTGCCGATGCATGGAAATCTTTGTACTTGTCAAGACTTACACTTCTGCAGGATCATGGCTTAGATGGTACTCCAATTATTGGTTTGGAGGAATCTTGATTATTTGAAGGTATTAACTTTGGTTGTTGATCTTGAGGTTAAAATTATTTTATTACTCTACCCCTTATTTATTCGTACTATCATACAAGGTTTATCGGGTATTCTAATGTTTTCTTATTAATTTCTTACAGCCACCTAGATTTGGAAATGGTGGAATTTTTTGTCAAGACTCGGCATTTACTTATGTACTTCCAATTAATTGCATAAATGATTATCAACGTAAAGCTATCAAGAAGGCAAGATTTTTGTTGTTTTTATTTGTTCTAGTGGTTTTACTTGGGATGTTGTCTATTTATCTTTTAAGGTGTTCTAATTTCATTGACTAAATGAAATATCTTAGGTTTTATTGTTTTCCCTCTAATATATTTGATCCTTTATTTTCAGATATTATCTGCGAAGGATTACACTCTTGTTTTGGGTATGTCTGGAACGGGCAAAACCTCCACTATGGTGCATGCTGTTAAAGCTTTACTTATCAGAGGGGCACACTCCATTATAAACACATTGCTTTACTTATCTGCGTCGGATTACACTCTAGTGGTTTTACATTGCTTGTTGATTCGTATAAGCACACTGCATAAGTGCTTAGAGTAGTTGTTATTCCTTTTCATATTTGTGCTTTCATGTATCTGTTAGCATTCACCTATGGTTTATCAACGATGATGCAGTGAGAAAAGACATTTCTTGTTGCTTTTATAAGAAGAAAATTGTTTCACTGGTAGGCATGGATAGTCTTGATACCGGGATATTCTTGATACAATTTGTTGAGTTTTTAATGAAAGCTAATAGATCTCTTTTTGATCCCGGGATAGTCTTGATACAATTTGTTAAGTTTTTAATGAAATAATCTGCTTACATGAATTGATGCAACATGTATCCGAACTTCCAGGTCTCAGTATAAATCCATGTGTGCAAGCATACTCAAATTTATTCAGTTATTTCATGTCTTTTTTCATTATTATCACGTTGTTAAATGGATGTGTGAAGGCATACTCATTTTAATGCGTTATTTTGTTGGAAGATTGAACTAGACTTCTCATGAATTATTTTTTTGTCTAAAAGATTGAATTATGTAAGTTGAGATGTTGGTTTGTTGTTAACAATATTGGTTTGTGCTTAACAATTTGGTTTGCACGTAGTAATTTTCAAAATATATGGTTTGCCATTAATAATGGTTTGCGTATATCCATATTGGGTTTGCCTTTAACAATTCCCTTTTAAGATTTCAAATTTCAAATTTCAAATTTCAAAATTTAAAATTTCAAAATTCAAAATTTCAAATTTCCAATTTCAAATTTTCTCAAAATCAAAAAAAAAATTCTGGAAATTCTCTGTCTTATTTTAATTAGAAATCTAAAAAAAAAATATTATTTATCATTAAGTCATTATTTTTATTAAGTTATTTTAAAATTTAATAGTTGGTCTGCCAATAGCGGCCTAAATTTCTTATTTTCAGCAAAAACATCAAAAAAAAATTTTATTAATAATCTTCATATTTTATTCAGCAAGAAAATCTATTTTATATTATTATTACCCTAGTGGTTAAGCGGGAACAATTCCGACAAACCTATTTTAACTAAGCCAGAAGCATTTCTCCTTGTTTGTGCACAAATTCCGGATCGAGTTTTCTCTCCGGTTTTCACAATATGGCCTATGACGTCAATGCTTCTCGAGAAAAATATTTAGGTCCCCTTAGGAACGGTAGAAAGCAATTCCACTGCCCGGTAGTGGATGATATTAAGGCGTTGGTTGGCCAACTAAAGGCTAGTCAAGTAGCACCGCCACCGCGCACCTCTAGGCATGTTAGGATTCCTGCTCCGACCTATGATGGGCTAGGTGGACCGCGAGTGTTTTTACGTTGGGTGGAAGACATGGAGTGTTATTTTGAGCAAAATCACATTGTGGATCCCCATAGGTTTCCCATTGCGAGATTTCAACTATTTGGTCGAGCCTATACCTTCTGGCTCAACGAGGAGAAACGTTTGGGAATGCCCTCCATCGACTCACATGTAGGTTGGCAACTTATGAAGAATTTGTTAACGGATGAGTATTATCCCTCATACTGCCGTTCTCAGTCTTCTGATTATCCGAGTGTAGCGCCGCCTAAGATTTTGCCAATACCGAACAAGCACGTTCCCCCATACTCCCGTACTAGGACGTCTCATGTTATTACTCCTCCCTGCCAGGGCACTAGACCCCTACCTGAGTATAAGAATGACTTATCCCCTGAGCTGCCTGAATTAGTTGATGACTCCCCTGATGAGTCCATGGCCGTGTCTAGGACTGTGCCCGTCACTGAGGACGAGGCCGATATTACTGACGAATGTATTGACGATGAGGAGATGGGTTACCCTAGTGACCTGGATGAGGATTTCTCCTTTGAGGAATCATCTCCACTTCCCCTCGTCAATGTTTCTGAAACCATGTTTGAGTCTGAGTTGGGTAAAGTTTCCCGTGAGTTGATAGAGTCATCTAGTGGCGACTGCCTCTCTGATAGCGAGTTAGGTGATGACGAGCCAAATGAATTTTCTTGGAAGGAAAATACTCTGTTTGATTTTTCGGTTGATTTTGAGTGCTTGCACCCTGAGTATGTTACTTGGACGATAAATCCGTATTTTGGCATGGGGTATGACTTAGCCCCTCCTCCGAAATCTATCGATGCTCCCCTTCATGAGATTTGTACCGCTACTGATGTTGTGATTGATGTGTTGGAAGTTTGTCCTAGTGAGAGAGTACTATTGTTGGAAGACGTTATTGATGTCTGCCCGGACGAGCGTCCCCTGACGCTAACTCCGTCGCATGAAATTAATTTTGATCTCGACTCTCTCCCAGTTTTAATTTTACCGACTATCCCTCCTGATCGGTTGATCCGACTAGCGGACCCATTTAAACACAAGTTTTGTATTTCTGATCTGGATCATTGTACTTGGCCAACCTTGCGGGCCCCTCCGTTGGGCATATCACCTTTGACGGTTCGTTACGCTACGTATCCATCTATGGTTATGTCCACGACTGTTTTTGATTCTGATTCTGTGGCCATTAGACCTATTATCCTAGTTGTGTCTCGATGTGCTTACTCTATCGGTCTATTTGCACATGTTTTTCTACCCCCTGATGAAGTCCCGTTAGCGCCACCTGATGTTATCATATTGGTGCCACCTGATGTAGTTCCGCTGGTGTCACCCTACTTATTTTTGTTAGTGGCCACGGTATGGCCCCATGAGTCGTCTCGCTCGCACCTCTTGTCACACCTGAGAGCGTCCAACTCTCTTAGTATTTATGATGCGCAGATTCCCTTGGCATATCTGCATGCCAAGTGTGGTCATAATAATTTTCGAATTAGAACTGCGACTTTGGAGCCATTTGAAGTCATCGTTGATGTGAAGGCTCTCGTCCCCCCTGACTTAACCCCTATATCCTCGGTATTCGGGTTGAGTCACGTAGCCCATGGTTTCACTCCCCACGATTACGCTCATTATGATCCCCTTTTATATAAGCACATTAGTAAAACGCTAGCCCTACAAATTAATTTGTATCATATTTATGCTAGCTTACATAAAAGAGTATCTCACTATAAGATGATCGATTTAGATTTGGTGCGTCTCGACCCTAAACGGATGCCTCCAGGCACTTTAGAAAGTTGGCGAGTTGGTAAGCGGAACCTTTATCGGATATTAATGAAATTTGGAGAATTTACATATCATCTGAAGCTTTCCATTGATTGGGGTTTTACCCCTTATTTTGATGTTTCTAATTTAACGCCGTATGATTCTCCACCACATGATTTATCTGCCTGTCCGTTTGGGTCCACTTTGTTCTCTTTGGGGTTGGGTTGTGAGTTTATACTTGGATTGTTTTCTTCTTCGGACTTCTCTGGAGGTACGTTGGTTGTTGATGCTAAATTTTGTTTTCCTTTATTGCCTAATGCTTCTCCAAGGTTCCCTAGGAACAAATTTTTGCATGACAGGATACTCCAGGTTGTTGTGCTCTTCTTTCTGAGTGGGGTTGTCTGCCACTCTGAGGTTCTATTGGATGATGCTACCCCGCACCGGTACTTTCAGACCTACTCATCGGTGATGAGTAGTTTTAAGCGGGGGAGGATTGATGGAGACGACGGCCCTCAACGCGTTGAAGACGGAGACGGCATGCTTACGGAAATTATCTCACCGCCTCCAAGTAAAGATTTGCGGCATCGTGACGACCATGTGGAGCGACGTCAAAAGATCCGCCCGCGGCGCAAACCAATCTAATGATAGATTAATTATTTCATTTTCATGTTCCTTTAATTTGCAATGTTTATGACAATGTTTATGTCATGTTGTGTTTCATTTTAATGAGTGTTGCTTTATTTTTTTTTATTATGGGCTGCAAATAGCCGAACTAATGTTGTAGCCTATATATAGGCAAGTTGCTTTCATGATGAATAGAATTGAATGAAATAAAATTTGAAACCCTAAAATTGGTTTTCCCCTTTCCTCTTCCTCTTGGAGTTCGGCTCCCCTACCCCTCTCTTCCTTGGCCGCCGGCCACCCCTCCCCTTCCTCTCCCTATTTCGGCCTCCTCTCTACCTCCTCCTCTCCAATAGTCCACATAGCCTTCTATCCCTCTCCAAAAACCGACCCCCCTCTTCTTCATCCCTTACAATCCAACCTATTGTCTAATCCCACCATTGGAAAATTCGGCCAAGGCAAGATCAAGTCATTGTGGAATCCCCCTCCGGCTTGAAGCGACGAAGGCGAGCAAGATTTTCATCTCCTTCCGGCGCAACTCCAGCGGATCCGTTGAGGAGCGATCCAAGTAGAGAGTAATCGGAATCACCCATTCCGATTGGGTAACGAAATTCCACCTACCTCTTGTGTGATTTCATTTCTTAGAATAGATCTTGTGGTGGATTATCTTTGGCGTTGTTTTGGATAACTAGAAATTGAATCGTGGATTCCTTCGCATGTTTGTATTTCCCTTTATTATCGTTTATATTCGAGAAGGTTTGGCGAACCTCGTTTGACTTTTGTTGGGAGAGATCTACCCATTCCGAATCGAACTTTTTCGGTAGATCTCTTTTGGTACAACTTCGCTCGGTCGGACCCAATATTGGTCCTTTTAGCCCGATCGAACATTGGCCTTATAGCCCTTGTTGGATCCAACCCGGTGTGGCTACCCGTATGCTAGCATACTTTTGATAGATTTAATTGTGTGGTGTAGGGAAGAGCGATTGTGCGAGTGTAGGATTTGGATCGAAGAGTGTCGCGGCGTTAGGCCGTAGTTCCTAACGGTGTGAAACGTGTACGCCTACATCAATTTTTCAGTGGGTTCGTGTCAGTTTGTTGGTGCCCACTGGTAGTTTTTACCTTTTGATACTAGATATGTTATCTTTTTGCTGCTACCTTTCTGGAGATAGTCTACTTGCTCTTGGGAAGATTTATGCTAGGTTGCTAGTTACTTTTAAACCTAAAACCACTATTATGTATATATAACTCATGATCAGCATGTTTCATAAAACTCATGCAATATTTTCCAAACAACGTAAAAAGATCGTTTTCTTATATATGGTTTAAAATAAATCTAGGATCTTGCATAGTATAAGTTGTCCTCTGGGGACACTTATGCACTCTCTTAGGAGGTCAAATATAAATAAAGTATTTTTCGCTGCGTATAAATATAGTTTTGAACTGTGGACTAGTTGATCCACTGAACCGAGGGATACGGCCTCTAAAATATAACTAATTTTCTAATCATTTAAACTTAGGAATTTTCTAGGTCTAAGTAGTAGGTGTTTGCCTGAGCATCGGCAGTTATCCCCTGCTCGGCGTGGCATCGCAATGCGTGTTTTCTCATACTCTGATAATTCTTAAATTCGGAGAAAATACGGGTTGTGACAGTTGGTATCAGAGGGAGGTTTAGCATCATATCATACACACACTGATATGTCATTAGCACGTCTTGGCTGAAGCACGAACACTGTACTCATAGCATGACATTAAGTATACGGGGCATATTATGTATTTATGGGGTGCATAATATGTGTTTGTATATGGATCCACCATAGGGGCAACATGTGAGGGTTATGTATTTATGGGGTGCATAACCTCACCACATGAATGTCACTATCACGTTTTCTTTTTGTTGCATGGGAATGTTATGTAGTATGGGATGCATGATATTTTCATGCGTACGCCGCTCATAACATGCATTAGGGCCTTTTTAGAATGCATAGCACAATCATGCATAACATAACATTGCATAAGCACAACGTGCCAAGAAAAAGATTTGCAGGTTGACATATGTACACACATGGTTTTGAATAAAAAATATATATATAAATACATGCTTTCCCAATCTGGGCACAAGAGTTAGTTCGATGGTGGTAAACCATCTTAGGTTAAGCACAACATCACTTATGTGAACAAATAAGTTAAAATCCCAGAGCAAGTATAGCAGTTAAAGTTCATGTTTATGTGTGTATTGTCTGTACTGGTATTTTTGTCCTAATTGATATACTAGGTTTTGACTTCAGTTTATATGATTTTAGGATGGCGAGACGTCCTTCAACTAGATCGACTCCCCTGTCTGAGGGTGAGTCTTCTGGGGCGCAAAGCGATGCAGTTATAGCTAGTCTGAGGAAGAGCAATGAGTTTTTGACCAGGCAAATGGTGGAGGTTCAGTCCCAAGTTCCAGTCCTTGGTAGCAGCAGTGGCAGGGCTAGCCCCGAGAGCACAGGATCCTGCTGAGGATACAGCTGTCCCAGCCCCTCCTGCCCCTTTGGTGCCACCAATTGTGGTGCCCCCAGAGATGACCTTCATCTCTCAGTTCTAGCGGCTTCGACCCCCTACCTATGATGGGAAGGCGGATTTTATGATCTTGGACGATTGGCTGATTTCAATCGAGGAGATGTTTCACTACTCAGGAGTTTCTGATGATCAGAAGGTAATGCTTGCCTCCTACTAGTTGAAGGGGTTAGCAAAGAGTTGGTGGTTAAGAGAGAAGGAGGGCATGGTTGGAGGATGCCCTTGGGATTCCTTCAAAGAGATATCGAGCGGGACCGGTTGATGAACGATTTCTTGCATCTGAAGCAGAGGTAGCTCACCGTTAGTGAGTATGAGATTGAGTTCAGCAAACTGACTCGGTTTGCCCCCAGTTTGGTGAGTTCCGAGGAGGATAGAGTGAAGCGATTCCTTGGTGTACTTAGGAGTGATGTTCAATAGCTAGCGGTTGCTCATGGCGCAGTGAATTATGCGGGTGCTGTAGAAGCTACCTTGAAGGTAGAGGCAATTGATAATGCTAAGAATAGAGTCCAGTTGGTGAGGAATGATAAGAGGAAAGATATTGAAGGAAAGGGCCCCCCGGTGCCTGGTGCTCCTTCAAGTAAGAAGAGCAAGGTAGATTGTAGCTTCTGTGGCTAGTCAGGCCACCCTGTGGAGAGATATTTCAATAGGGCGGGAGATCAGAAGAAGGAGCAAGTTCATGCTATTCAAGGCGCTCCTAGGAAGGATGTGTCCTCTTCTGTTTGCAAGCGACCCGGGCATGATGCTGCCCAGTACTGGTCCAAGGATAAAGTCTGCTATTAGTGTGGACAAAAGGGCCATATCAAGGAAAGGTGTCCTTAGGTCCAGCCTGTTCTCCAAGCAATTCCACTTCAGGCATTACCTATGCCTCAGCGTGTGGACAAGGGCAAGGGGAAGCTGAATGTGATCTCTTTTGAGGAGGCTCAAACTTTGACTCAGGTCATCTCAGGTTAGTTGTCTCCCTAGCCTGAAAGTTTTATTTACTAGAATGGTTATAGTTTTGTTTTGGTAGTTCCTTAGTTACATATATACTCCTATAGGGAAATTTAAGGTGAAGAACCGATGGGCGTGTGTTCTGTTCGACTCCGGCGCTACCCACTAGTTTGTGGCTAGAGCCTTTGTGGAGCGATATCGGTTGATTTTAGATCAAGTTCGTGATACCTTTCACGTCAAGTTCCCTTCTGGTGAATCTGTGATATCAGATTTGGTCATTCTGGATTGCCCTGTTTTGTTGGGTGACTTTCTTGCGAAGGCAGACTTGAAGATGATTGATCTAGAGGACTTCGATGTTATTCTTGGCATGGACTGGTTGTCTAAGTATGATGCGGTTATTCAGTACAATTGGAAGCGCTTGGACTTCATCAAAGACAACGGTCAACCTGGAATTGTGTATGCTGATCTGTGCAAGGATTCTCCTGTCATTTCTACGGTATGTGCTCAGAAGTTGTTTCATTCTGATTGTTTTGCTTGTTTAGTCTCGGTAGTTGGGACTGCAGTTAGTGTACCGCGCTTGGAGGAGATTCCTGTTGTTCATGGTTTCTCTAATGTATTTCCTGATGACCTTCCTGGTCTTCCTCGCGATCGGGATGTTGAGTTTGTGATTGATTTGGAACCGGGTAGGCGTCCTATTGCTAAGGCGCTGTACCGGATGGCCCCTCGTGAGCTAGAAGAGTTGCGTGTCCAGCTAGATGAATTATTGGCAAAAGGCTTTATCAGGCTGAGTTCGTCGCCTTGGGGTGCTCCTATTCTATTCGTGAAGAAGAAGGATGGGTCGATGACGTTGTGCATCGATTATAGGGAGTTGAACAAAGTCACCATTAAGAACAGGTACCCCCTGCCGAGGATCGATGACTTATTCGATCAGTTTCGTGGTAGCACGTGTTTTCCAATATCGATCTTCGTTCTGGCTATCGTCAGCTCAGGATCCGTGAGGCAGATATTCCACAGACTACTTTTAGATCGAGGCATGGACATTTTGAGTTCTTGGTGATGTCGTTTTGTTTGACCAACGCACCATCAGCCTTCATGGATATGATGAACCATGTGTTCAAAGACTTCTTGGATAAGTTCGTTGTGGTATTCATCGATGATGTGTTGATCTACTCTCGCAGTGCTGAGGAGCATGAGTAGCACCTGCTCTTGGTTCTAGCAGTTTTGAGGGACCATAAGTTATTCGCCAAGCTGAGCAAGTGCGAATTTTGGTTTCCTCAGGTCTCATTTCTGGGCCACGTGGTGAATGAGGATGGGATCTCGGTTGACTCAGATAAGTTCACAGCAGTGAAGGATTGGGCCAGGTCGGGCACGCCCAAGGAGATTAGAAGCTTCGTATGGTTGGTCGCCTACTACAGGAGGTTCGTGGAGGGTTTCTCTACCCTGGCTGCACCTTTGATTAGGTTGACTCAGAAGAACACGACCTTTGTTTGGAGCGAGAAGTGCAAAGAAGCCTTCATGGAGCTAAAGAATAGATTGTGCATTGTTCCCATTTTGACCTTACCTACTGAGGGTGCGGAGTACGATGTGTATGTGGATGCCTCGTATATTGGTCTGGGTTGCGTGTTGATGCAGGATGGAAAAGTGATTGCGTATGGGTCAAGGCAATTAAAGACTCATGAGAGAAATTTCCCTACGCATGACCTTGATTTTGCAGCGGTGATTTATGTGCTAAAGCTGTGGAGGCATCTACTTTATGGTGCTCAGTGCAAGATCTTCACAGATCATAAAAGTCTAGAGTATGTGTTCACACAGAAGGAGTTGAATCTGTGCCAGTGGCAGTGGCAAGAGTATGTGGTCGATTATGATGTGGACATCCAGTGTCATCCTGGCAAGGCACATGTGGTGGCCGACGCCTTGAGTCGGAAAACGGGGAAGATCTTTAATCTCTCCGCCGATCGTTTAGTGGAAGAGTTCCTCCTGATGGATATCTCCGTGGGGTGCTGTGACTTGCAGAGAAGTATGGCAGTGGCAGAGCCGTCTTGGATTTCACTTACCCGGTTGCACAAGAAGGATGATCTGAATCTACTGCATTTATATCTCAAGACTGAAAAAGGGGAGTTGCCGGATTTCTCCATCGACAATACGAGTACTTTAAAGTACCGTGGCAGGTTTTGCATCCCGACTATTATGGACATCCGGGTTATGTTATGCAGAGAGGCTCATGGGTCCAGTGTTGCCTACCATCCAGGATCTACAAAGATATATCGTGATTTGAAGCAGATTGCCTGGTGGTATGGGATGAAGGGTGATATAGCCTGATTTGTTGTTGAGTTCCACACTTGCAAGCGTGTGAAGGCCGATCATGGAAGGCCTGGTGGAAAGTTGACTCCGTTGGAGATCCCGACTTGGAAGTGGGAGAGTATTTCTATGGACTTCATTACGGGCTTACCGAGATCTCCAAGGGGATTTGATTCAGTTTGAGTGATCGTGGACCGATTGACGAAGTGTGCGCACTTCGTACTATATAAGATAGATTACCCGATGAAGAAGATATCAGAGCTGTACTTGAACGAGGTCATAGGATTACACGGTGTACCAGTTAGCATCATTTCAGATCGAGACTCCCATTTTATATCTCGCTTCTGGAGGAGTCAGCAAGAGGGTTTGGGTACAGATTTGAGGTAATCTATAGCTTACCACCCACAGACCAATGGTCAGACTGAGCGAGTGAATCAGAAAGTTTAGGATATGATCAGGTGTTACATCTTGGACCACGGTGGAGCGTGGGATGAGCGTTTGCGGTTTATGGAGTTTGCATACAATAACTGTAAGACCCCATTTTTTTTCTTTTTAAACATCGGGGTCTTAGGCCCAGAACCGCCGCTTTGTGGTGACACCTTCACGCTCTGAAGGGTCATCACCGCAAAACGCCGATTCTGTTGGTCGATTCGATCACAAAAAGCAGCAATAGTAGAGTAAACACAAAATGTAGTAAAACTCTAGCCATAAAATCCACAATAAAATCACATCAGAGTAATAAAATCTCCACGAAGGGAGTGTCCGCAGAATAATATATCAGAGTACTAAAATATGGGCTTATGCCCGGTACATCATGTCCTCACTAAAAATCACTCATGCAGAAGCAAAAACAGAACATCTACTCAAGGTTGAGACTCACGGTCCCGGCTGTATGAACTTCGGAGCTAGACTGCCCCATCTCCAAGCGCACCGGTCTCTGGGGCTGCTCCCCCGTATTGGGCTCCACGATTCCCTAAAATAATGTGGTTCGAAAACCGTTAGTCATAAAGACTAAGCCCTATCATCCCCTACCCCTTCCCCGATGGCTCCTAAGCACCGAGCGGAGAAAAAGAAAGGGAAGGTCATGAAGGTGGAGATTAAATCAAAAGAATCAGGTGGAAGCGGAACTAATCTGGCAATTCTATAATAAATAATGGCAATAAGATGAAATATGAAAAGTAACCTTCACTTATGTGGGAACAAATAAGCCAAGGGGACTTCTGCAAGGCTCCCATCATATAAAAAGTCCCATACCAATTTATATGTTGGGGTGTCAGTTATCAAATAGCAGTATATATAACAAAATTGACCTTAATTTATAAACTTGCCCACACAAGCTTATAGATCAAGGGGTCGTTTTGCAAGTCCTAATGTATAAGCGTCCCATTCCACTTATACCTTAGGTGTCAGGGGTTAAATGAATCGATTATGCTATGACATGATAGTGGGTATGATGGAACATGCAAGTGCAAAATGCACACCCGACTCTGTGTACACAAACTTTTAGTTCCCCCTTTCGGAGCCGTTACCTCCTAGGATACCTCCGTAGTGGCAGACGGAAGCGGTGGGTTGGGCCTCGCCCACCTCTAAACAAGTAAAGCACTACCGGTCAGACCTATCGTACGCCTTAACGCTTGGTGCACAAAGCGGACTCCTGCGTACTCTTGCCGGCTGGCGCACCGGACTTCTGTTGGCGAAGTGCTAACCACACTTGCCAAGTAAGGGTCATGGCGTCGGTGCATCGACCCTCCAATACCGAAGACCCACCACCTTAATTTTTCTTTCCTTTTATGCACATGCAAATTTAACGTATTCAAACCAATCGAGCCAAAGCTCCCCGGACCATTCCGTCCGTCTCTTAACTAATCGAGCCGAAGCTCCCCGGACAATTCCGTTCGTCTCTTAACTAATCGAGCCGAAGCTCCCAACTATCTTCCTATGCTAACATTGTTTGTGAAATGTGCAACCCTAATTACTAAGTTACTCTTTTTAGCATGTTAATACAGTTTACGTTAACCTAGGACTGCCCCCGGTATTCCCTGTGAAGGGCTCTCAAAGGGCACTAGGAACTATGATGGTAGCTGAAGCCCATGGTTCCCTTTCGCAAGGCACTTATTGTTATTGGTTGATTCCCTTTACCCATTCCCTTCTCATATTTTGATAGACTAACCTAGTGTGTTTTTTAACCTTCCTCTATTCGGAAAAGACGATCTTTCGTCGAACCCGAGCACCTCTTAACTCTAGCCAACACCACTTCTCACTAACCTTCCCATCCTTATATGGTGAACACTTTCACATCCATCCAATTCAGCAGATTAACTAACTCCAATGTTGTGCCCCATCATGTCCTATGACTGTTAACACAAATTGCTAATTGCAGACTATCCTATGTTATATGTCGAACCGGATAGGAAATGATCCAACACTCATCCAAATGCCCTAACTTATTTACTGGAGGTATATCATGATATGATCAGTCTATAATCAGAAAATTATAATTTTCCCTAATTTATCTGGCATTTAATTAATTTCCTCAAAAATTCCAAGGGCTACCGGTTTGAACATGAACTACCCTAAGTACTCATGCAAGATGTCCAACAAAATTATTATAAATATTATGTTATCTCAATATGGTAAATCCAAAGTATCACAATTTTTCTATCATCAAAAGGGCACTAAAACTATTTTAACAATATTTTTTATCTTTCTTTATTTATGAATCAAGTACGGAGAATATCCATCCAAAAATTATAAATAAATTATACTATGCAGATACAACCTTATAAATAGCACTGGCCAAGTTTCATAATTTTTTAGCAAGTATTAGGCTCTGTTTGGGACAGCTTATGCTGATCAATAATCTCTATTTAAAACGCAAAAACAGTTTTATAGTTGTTTGTTTGTGCAGCTTATATAAAATCACTTATTTTAAAATTGATGATAAGTTGATTTTTAATAAGCTATCCGGGTCCAGCTTATGACTTCTCATAAGCGCTTATCTCTTAAAAAGTCATATGAGTGATTTTTTGTCCAGATATGATTTTTTCGTTCCGACGCGATTTTTTCACCAAAGCGCGATTTTTTTGCCCGGGCGTGAACTTTTCTCCCGGTCGCGATTTTTTCGCCCGGACGCGATCTTTTCGCCCGGGCGCGATTTTTTCGCCCGGACGCGATCTTTTCTTCCTGACGCGATTTTTTCGCCCATGCACAATATTTTTCCCCCGGACGCGATATTCACCCATGCGGGGTTTTTTCGCCCGGGCGCGATTTTTTCGCCCGGGCGCGAATTTTTCGCCCGGGCGCGTTTTTTTCGCCCGGGCGCGTTTTTTTCGTCCGGGCGCGTTTTTTCGATTTTTTCGCCCGAGCGCGATTTTTTCGCCCGGGCACTATTTTTTCTCCCCGGCGCGATTTTTTCGCCCGGGCGGGATTTTTTCCGCCCGGGCGTGATTTTTTCGCCCGGGCGCGATTTTTTCGCCCGGAAGCAATTTTTTCGCTCGGAAGCAATTTTTTCGCCCGGAAGCAATTTTTTCGCCCGGAAACGATTTTTTCGCCCAGGCGTGCTGAGAAGTGATTTTTTCGCTCGGACGCGTATTTTTTTGCCCGAGCGTATTTTTTTCACCCGGGCATGATTTTTTCATTCGGGAGTTTTTTTCTTTTTTGTCCGGGCGAAAAAATTGCATCAGGGTGAAAAATTGTGTTGGGGAAAAAATCGCGCCTATGAGAAAAAATTGCGCCCGGGACAAAACGCGGCCGGTCGAAAAAATCGCGCCCGAGCGAAAAAACCGCGCCCTGGCGAAAAAACCACGACCGAGCGAAAAAAATGCGATCGGGCGAAAAAAACCGTGAGCAGGTGGAAAAAACCCGATCGGGCGGAAAAAACGCGCTCAAGCGAAATAAACATGCCCGGGCGAAAAAATCGCGCCCGCGTAAAAAAAAATGCGTCCGGTTGAAAAAAATCGGGCGGGTTAAAAAAACGTGATCGAGCGAAAAAAAAACGCGACCTGGCCAAAATATCACGCCCAAGCGAACAAATCGCACCCGGGCGAAAAAAATCAAGTTTGGGCGAAAAAAATCGAGCTTGGGCGTAAACAATATTGACCGGACGAAAAAAATCGTGACGGACGAAAAAACACGTCCGAGCGAAAAACCGCCCCCAGGCAAAAAAATCGTGCACGGACGAATAAAAACACGTCCAAACAAACAGACCCTTATGAATAAATGAGAAATTTAAATAAGCACTTATGACCAAACTATCCAAACAGTCGACTGCTTATTCATCATTGATTTTATAAAATCTCTATGCAAACATCAATTTTCAATTAGCGGCTTATTCATCATCATAAGTTGTCCCAAACAGAGCCTTAATCTCTGAATAAATTAATTATCAAAAATCTCCATAAAGTGGACTTGTAAACAAAGTGTCGTAACTAACATTTTAAAAATCATGAATAAATGTCTACAATAATGGCTTGAAAGTCTCAATTCCTAAGTCTCATAATTTTTCAACAGCAATATCAGCCATAATGAATTTTTAAACCATAAAACCTCTTTTTGACATTTGTGAATGAAGTACTCGATTTACTCAACTAAAAATTATAAAAAAATTTAGGAGCAACCATTCTGACCTAAAACATTTACTTCCAAGATTTCATGGGGTTACAATGAACAAAAAAATATAAATAATTAAAACATCAATTAGGGCTATAACAAATTTTACAAATGAAGTGCTAGAAATGAACATCATAAAATTCCAGTAAAATTGTTATAGGTTCAAACCATTCCAAAACTCACTCTACCCGAGTTTCACAACTTTTAGATAATGTTTAGTGACAGATTTTACTTATTTGAGATTTTTCCCTAAAACTAAGGTTATGGTTTTGAGGTATCTACCTATCTCCAAATCCTCCAAGATTCCATCCAGATGATTTACAATATGCTAACGTCGACTCTACTTAATTTCAAGGCAATATGAGGGCATTTTCCCCCCATTTCCTTCACAACCCTCAAAACCCTCCCTTTAGGGTTTGAGTTTGGATCCTAGGATAGATCAACCCTAAACCACACCATTTTTCTCCAAGTGGGTTATAATAACCCTTCTAAGTCAGTGGTCAGAATATCAACCTCTTTTGAGGTGATTTGACCGTTCCAACCTCTTAGTGCACTTTTTACTCAAAAACGTCTCATTAATGCCTAGTTAAGGATAGGTTATTTCCTACACAAAACTCATCCAAATCTGTTTGAATTTTGTACAGAGCCATGTTTTATAGCCAAGGACAACTCACAAAAAATTTGGGAGGGTTTGGAGGTCAATTGGCCACTTAAATAAATTACTCTAACTTTATTAAATTAAAACAAAAACCTTAGGCAAAGTATCTCCAAAAATTCCCATTTTTGGACATCCTCTAGGTATGGCTACTGGTAATACGCTGCCCAAATTTCAGGTCGTTTGGACAAGGGACGAAGAGTTGGAATTCATTTTAGTTTCTGCCTAACTCTAGGTACAGCCCCCACTAAAACGGGTGCTGCGGTCAAACCACATACCCAAATGAGTTGACATAAATTTTAAATTAATCGAGACTCGAAGGGCTACAACTTTCGTGACTGGCCATTTTTCCTAAATCGGCCTCTAAGTGCCTCGTTTTGCAACATCAAAATGCGCTCATTAATGTATCTTCCTTTATATACTATATAAAAAATGTTTTTACGATGGCTATCGGTCGATGGTGGTTTTGCCGCCGGAGGTGACGGTTTCCGGAGGACCCTAAAATATATTTTTCATGGTTTTTCCATGAATACGCGAGATAGGTCCGGCTCTGTTGAGCACGAACTTCCTTTCTAAGATCCTAAGATCTACCCATAAAAGAAGAAGTAGAGGAGAACCTTGTTCGCGGTTTGGAGGCGAGATGAACGTCGGGTTGCCATGGCATGGCAGTGGCATTGCCGAACTTATCCTACAGCAATAACAACAACTCTAATTCGTTTGGTCAAGTGTGTAAACATCTCATCTTGCTCTAAGGGGGCTTTTATAGATCACCAAGTGGGGAGGGGAAAGGGTAAAGAATTTAAGGCCATGAAGGTGAAATTCGGCCATGGTATATCCCTTGTATTCAGCCACCTAGAGGCTGATGAAAACCCTTGGTCTCCTCTAAATAATGAGGGAAAGATGAATCAAGGCTTTGGAATCAATTGGAGAGGAACTCTTGCTCACCCATGGCCATTAATGGCTTTCTCTCCCCTCTTTCTCTCTCTTCTTTATGGGAGAAATTAAATTCAGCCACTTTTATGGCTGGTTATGGTTATTAAACTCCTCAAAACTGATGAGCGAGAATATATTCAGCCCTTGGAATAAAATGGAGAGGCTCTTGGTCTCCCTTGGCCATGAATGGCCCCTTTAAACCACTTTCTCTCTCCTCCATTAAAGGGTAAAATGGAGTTTTCTCTCTCCTAATCATCAAGCCAGAATTTGTTCATCTCCCTAGTCTATTGGCAGCCCACTAATTCATACTATTAATTAATTAGGAGGTGGTTAGCCCAAATGGAAAAGGGCTTGAGCTTGGGTTAGCCCATTTAGGCTAATTTGACCTATTTCAAGGATTGAGTTGACCTTTGTCAAATTGACCATTTGGGTTGACCCCATTGGGTCCTAGGTGACCCATTGGCTTCCCCTTAGGTCTAGGTAGGGTTGGGTATGGTTGACTTGGCACCTTGGATTTCACTTGACCCTTAGTAAGGGCACTTTGAAGACTTTTGGGCTAAAGTTGACTTGGGTCAACTTAGCCTCTTGGGTTGTCCCCATTGGGTCCTTGGTGACCCATTGACCTCACTTAAGGTCTAGTAAGACTTAGGCAGGGTTGGTTGGGCATATTAGGGGCACATTGCCCTTAGTTAGGGAACCTTGCCCAATTTAGGCCTATGGTGATTTTAGGTCAATTTGACCACTTTGGGTTGATTTCAATGGACCCTTAGGGCTCTAATGGACCTTCAAATAGTTTAGGGATATATTGGTGGGGTCATGGAGTCATGGTTAAGCCCTATGGTCATCCTAAACTAGTGTTTAGGATTCTACTATTTGTAGACCATGGTGATCTCCACCTTCATGCCAAAGCTCACTTGGTCTTCTTGGGCTTCTTAGGGTTTTGTCATGACCTAGTCATGATAAAACAACTCCTAGGGGTCTAGCTGGAAATGGGATATTACAATTCCAATAAAAAAACAAAAATTTCGTCCTCGAAATTCAAGTTAGGCGTGCGGGGTTTCTACTGAGGGTAACTTCTTGTAATATCCCATAGGAAGTTGAATGTATACTTTACCCGGAGAGATCTGGGTACCTCCGCTGCATTAGATTCGGTGGCTCTTAGGTATGCTCCTCCTGCCCATGGTTTGTCTACAAGACCTTGATAAGTGGGACCTTCTTATGCTGCATGACCCGCACCGCTGTATCATCTATCCTGACCGGCTCATCTTGTTACCAATTAATCAAAATATATCCAGCCATCTATGCTAAGAACCTGCTGTTCCGGACGTAGTAGAGACATCCTGAGAAAAGAGACATGGAATACATCGTGCAAACCCGCTAACTCCGACAGTAGCTCCAGCCTGTAAGCAAATGGGCCGATCTGCTCCCGGATCCTGTAACACCCCATATTCCATGGACTGAGCTTCTTCTGACCACGTACCCGCGAGACTCCTTTGACCAGACGTATATTAAGGAATCATGGTCTCCATCTTGAGACTCTACTTGGAAATGTCGCCCATCGTAATATTTGGTTGGTCTGCTCTGGGCCTCCAGCATCCTATCGTGAATTAGTCACACCCAGGTGTCGGGGTTCTTAATAAATTCCGAGTCAAGTGCCTTTGGATCCTCGTCCTAGATCCATGACAGTGGAATCCTGTACCTCCATATAAGGGTGGAGAGCTGTGTTAAATGTCGGTCGAGAGTCCAGATAAGCCTGGATTGACATTTTCTCCTTGGACGTATACTATCCATCCTGATTTGACATGATCACCTTAAGCATACCATGATAACGGACTTCTACTCCCAAACTTCAAGAAATAACCATGGGAGTTTTCTTCTGGGTCTAGGTGATATTAGCTACCTCGGACAGTCTAACCTCAATGTTCCCTTTATACTTATGCCCGGAGTGGGGACGAGGAATCCTGTGTATGAAAATCCCTAATTATACCCTCGAACAACTACTCCAACTTGGGCAGTGGTTGTAATAGTTCCCCAAAAACTCTTTCACATAGCCTACATAAACTGACATACCTTACCGTGCATCACCAAACCCATAACACCTTTCTTCACTCTGGGGGTATATATTCTGAGATACACCATACTTCCGATGATACAACATAGCGATTAAATTTTTACCTTCTCAGATATCCTGAATCTTGTTATCCGTCATCTAATTTTACATGATAATAGTTAATCCTCGAAATTACTGCGTCTTATTACCATGTCATTGTCTTGGTAATGCTACAGGTCAACATTCCAAACATGTTTTTACAAAATCTTATCTTCACCCGAATAATGTCGAATTATATCGACTTCAACCTCACTATGTTTGTTACGCCGCATTCTCTAAATTAGGTCTAAGGAAACCCAAGTAAATACTAATTTGCCCAAAAAACAAAGTACAAGTCCCCAATAAACAAAAGATAAGCCCCCAATAAACAAAAGATAAGCCCCTACCTACCTTGGGCTAAGTATCTTTAATATTACCATGCAATATCAGTCCTAGATGGGTGCACAATCCCTAGGGCATCAATCTTCGACTTGGGTTTCCACCCTGAAACTCGTCAATATACTCCATACTTTAAACTCAATGAGTCACATTTACGACGACCTTATCAGGGTAAAAATGTTCCCAACCCCAAATGGGTTTCTTCCGAACTTGAATTCCTATCCGACCTTCAGTGTTTGTCTCGGTGGTTGCCCCCATGTAATTTTGTTACTGGTACGAGGGTCGAGATAAAATGAATTCTGTCATTCTGCTAATAGATCATTGGCCTCAATTCTCCTTAAGGTCGTCCTACCCGTTTGAGTAATCCTTGATTGGGATAATAGGGACACCTGAGTTTACGTCTTAGGTAATCATTCTCGTGCTAAACTCCTCCTTTATTCTCTTTGGGTATCTCCTTACCTTAACCAAGTTCATACCTAAGGTCCATTTTGAACTAGGGCATACTATAAGTCGTCATGGTTAGTCGTAAGTCCTAGTGGCTTGAGTCTAACTCGTTGGTTAGAGAATTATAATATGATATCTCCGCAGTCGGAGGTTCTCCCTACTGGGGGCAGGGTTTGCCGCAGGCTATAAAGAAGAATTCCAATTAATGATGAAGTGGACTTTTACATGTGATTTCCCTTATGGGCACACCACTGCTTCCGCTGCTAGTTTGTCCTCAAACTAAGCTCGCGCGGGAGTGACCCAGGGTTAGTGGACTTCTACTTTTCCGATCGAGGTTTCCTCTGATACCACTTGTAAGACCCCATTTTTTTTATTTTTAAACACCGGGGTCTTAGGCCCAGAACCGCCGCTTTGCGGTGACACCTTCACGCTCTGAAGGGTCATCACCGTGAAATGCCGATTCTACCGGTCGATTCGATCACAAAAAAGCAGCAATAGTAGAGTAAACACAAAATATAGTAAAACTCTAGCCATAAAATCCACAATAAAAATCACATCAGATTAATAAAATCTCCATGAAGGGAGTGTCCACAGAATAATATATCAGAGTACTAAAATATGGGCTTATGCCCGGTACATCATGTCCTCACTAAAAATCACTCATGCGAAAGCAAAAACAGAACATCTACTCAAGGTCGAGACTCACGGTCCCGGCTGTATGAACTTTGGAGCTACACTGCCCCATCTCCAAGCGCATCCGTCTTTGGGGCTGCTCCCCCGTATTGGGCTCCACGATTCCCTAAAATGATGCGGTTCGAAAACCATTAGTCATAAAGACTAAGACCTATTATCTCCTACCCCTTCGCCTATGGCTCCTAAGAACCGAGCGGAGAAGAAGAAAGGGAAGGACATGAAGGTGGAGATTAAATCAAAAGAATCAGGTGGCAGCGGAACTAATCTGGCAATTCTATAATAAATAATGGCAATAAGATGAAATATGATAAGTAACCTTCACTTATGTGGGAACACATAAGCCAAGGGGTCTTCTGCAAGGCTCCCATCGTATAAAAAGTCCCATACCAATTTATATGTTGGGGTGTCAGTTATTAAACAGCAGTATATATATAATAAAATTGACCTTAATTTATAAACTTGCCCACACAAGCTAATAGATCAAGGGGTCATTTTGCAAGTCCTAATGTATAAGCGTCCCATTCCACTTATACCTTAGGTGTCAGGGGTTAAATGAATCGATTATGTTATGACATGCTAGTGGGTATGATGGAAAATATAAGTGCAACACACACACCCGACTCTGTGTACACAAACCTTTAGTTCCCCCTTTCGGAGTCGTTACCTCCCAGGATACCTCCATAATGGCAGACAAAAGCGGTGGGTTGGGCCTCGCCCACCTTTAAACCAGTAAAGCACTACCGGTTAGACCTATCGTACGCCTCAATGCTTGGTGCACAAAGCGGACTCCTGCGTACTCTTGTCGGCTGGCGCACCGGACTTCTGTTGGCGAAGTGCTAACCACACTTGCCGAGTCAGCGTAATGGCGTCGGTACATCGACCCTCCAATACCGAAGACCCACCACCTTAATTTTTCTTTCCTTTTATGCACATGCAAATTTAACGTATTCAAACCAATCGAGCCAAAGCTCCTCGGGCCATTCCGTCCGTCTCTTAACTAATCGAGTCGAAGCTCCCCGGACCATTCTGTTCGTCTCTTAACTAATCGAGCCGAAGCTCCCAACTATCTTCCTATGCTAACATTGTTTGTGAAATGTGCAACCCTAATTACTAAGTTACTCTTTTTAGCTTGTTAATACAGTTTACGTTAACCTAGGACTGCCCCCAGTATTCCCTGTGAAGGGCTCTCAAAGGGCACTAGGAACTATGATGGTAGTTGAAGCTCATCGTTCCCTTTCGCAAGGCACTTATTGTTATTGGTTGATTCCCTTTACCCATTCCCTTCTCATATTTCGATAGACTAACCTAGTGTGATTTTTAACCTTCCTCTATTCGGGAAAGACGATCTTTCGTCGAACCCGAGCACCTCTTAACTCTAGCCAACACCACTTCTCACTAACCTTCCCATACTTATATGGTGAACACTTTCACATCCATCCAATTCAGCAGTTTAACTAACTCCAACGTTGTGCCCCATCATGTCCTATAACTGTTAACAAAAATTGGTAATTACAGACTATCATATGCTATATGTCGAACCGGATAGGAAATGATCCAATACTCATCCAAATGCCCTAACTTATTTACTGGAGGTATATCATGATATAATCAGCCTATAATCGGAAAATTATAATTTTCCATAATTTATCTGGCATTTAATTAATTTCCTCAAAAATTCCAAGGGCTACCAGTTTGAACATGAACTACCCTAAGTACTCATGCAAGATATCCAACAAAATTATTATAAATATTATGTTATTTCAATATGATAAATCCAAAGTATCACAATTTTTCTATCATCAAAAAGGCACTAAAACTATTTTAGCAATATTTTCAATTTTTCGTTATTTATGAATCAAGTACAGAGAATATCCATCCAAAAATTATAAATTAATTATACTATGCAGATACAACCTTAAAAATAGCATTGGTCAAGTTTCATAATTTTTTTAGCAAGTATTAATCTCTGAATAAATTAATTATAAAAAATCTCCATAAGGTGGACTTGTAAAGAAAGTGCTGTAACTAAGATTTTAAAAATCATGAATAAATGTCTACAAGCATATAATGGCTTGAAAGTTTCAATTCCTAAGTCTCATAATTTTTCAACAACAATATCATCCATAATTAATTTTTAAACCATAAAACTTTTTTTTACATTTGTGAAGGAAGTACTAGATTTACTCAACCAAAAATAATACAAAAATTTAGGAGCAACCATTCTGACCTAAAACATTTATTTCAAAGATTTCATGGGGTTACAATGAACAGAAAAATCTAAATAATTAAAACATCAATTAGAGCTATAGCAGATTTTACAAATGAAGTGCTAGAAATGAACATCATAAAATTCCATTAAAATTTCTATAGGTTCTAACCATTACAAAACTCACTCTACCCGAGTTCCACAACTTTTAGATAATGTTTAGTGACAGATTTTACTTATTTGAGATTTTTCCCTAAAACTAAGGTTATGGTTTTGAGGTATCTACCTATCTCCAAATCCTCCAATATTCCATCCAGATGATTTATAATATGCTAACGTCAACTCTACTGAATTTCAAGGCAATATGAGGGCATTTGCCCCCCATGTCCTTCACAACCCTCAAAACCCTCCCTTTAGGGTTTGAGTTTGGATCCTAGGGTATATCAACCCTAAACCACACCATTTTTCTCCAAGTGGGTTATAATAACCCTTCTAAGTCAGTGGTCAAAATATCAACCTCTGTTGAGGTGATTTGACCGTTCCAACCTCTTAATGCACTTTTTACTCAAAAATGTCTCATTAATGCCTAATTAAGGATAGGTTATTTCCTACACAAAACTCATCCAAATGAGTTGGAATTTTGTACCGAGCTAGGTTTTATAGCCAGGGACAACTCACAAAAATTTGGGAGGGTTTGGAGGTCAATTAGCCACTTAAATAAATTACTCTAACTTTATTAAATTAAAACAAAAACCTTAGTCAAAGTATCTCTAAAAATTCCCATTTTTGTACATCTTCTAGGTATGGCTAATGGTAATCCCCTGCCCAAATTTCAGGTTGTTTGGACAAGGGACGAAGAGTGGGCATTCATTTTAGTTTCTGCCCAACTCTAGGAATAGCCCCCACTAAAACGTGTGTTGCGGTCAAACCACTTACCTAAACGAGTTGAAATAAATTTTAAATTAATCTAGACTCGAAGGGCTACAACTTTTGTGATTGGCCATTTTTCCTAAATCGGCCTCTAAGTGCCTCGTTTTGCAACATCAAAATTCGCTCATTAATGTATCTTTCCCTTATATACTATATAAAAATGTTTTTACGATGGCTATCAGTCGACGGTGGTTTGGCCGCCAGAGGTGACGGTTTCCGGAAGACCCGAAAATATATTTTCATTGTTTTTCCATGAAAATGAGAGATAGGTCCGGCTCTGTTGAGCACGAACTTCCTTTCTAAGATCCTAAGATCTACCCATAAAAGAAGAAGTAGAGGAGGACCTTGTTCGCGGTTTGGAGGCGTGATGATCGTCGGGTTGCCATGGCGTGGTGGTGGCATTGCCGAACTTCTCCTATAGCAAGAACAACAACTCTAATTAATTTGGTCAAGAGTGTAAACTTCTCATCTTGCTCTAAGGGGGCTTTTATAGATCACCAAGTGGGGAGGGGAAAGGGTAAAGCATTTAAGGCCATGAAGGTGAAATTCGGCCATGACATATCCCTTGTATTCAGCCACCTAGAGGCTGATGAAAACCCTTGGTCTCCTCTAAATAATGAGGGGAAGATAAATCAAGGCTTTGGAATCAATTGGAGAGGAACTCTTGCTCTCCCATGGCCATTAATGGCTTTCTCTCCCCTCTTTCTCTCTCTTCCTTATGAGAGAAATTAAATTCATCCACTTTTATGGCTGGTTATAGTTTTTAAACTCCTCAAAACTGTTGAGCAAGAATATATTCAGCCCTTGGAATAAAATGGAGAGGCTCTTGGTCTCCCTTGGCCATGAATGGCCCCTTTAAACCACTTTCTCTCTCCTCCATTAAAGGGTAAAATGGAGTTTTCTCTCTCCTAATCATCAAGGCAGAATTTGTTCATCTCCCTAGTCTATTGGCAGCCCACTAATTCATACTATTTAATTAATTAGGAGGTGGTTAGCCCAAATGGAAAAGGGCTTGAGCTTGGGTTAGCCCATTTAGGCTAATTTGACCTATTTCCAGGATTGAGTTGACCTTGGTCAAATTGACCATTTGGGTTGACCCTAGTGGGTCCTAGGTTACCCATTGGCTTCCCCTAAGGTCTAGGTAGGGTTGAGTATGGTTGATTTGGCACCTTGGAGGTCACTTGACCCTTAGTAAGGGCACTTTGACCACTTTGGGGCTAGAGTTGACTTGGTCAACTTAGCCTCTTGGGTTGTCCCCAATGGGTCCTTGGTGACCTATTGACGTCACTTAAGGTCTAGTAAGACTTAGGCAGGGTTGGTTGGGCATATTAGGGCACATTGCCATTAGTTAGGGCATCTTGCCCAATTTAGGCCTATGGTGATCTTAGGTCAATTTGACCACTTTGAGTTGATTTCAATGGACCCTTAGGGCTCTAATGGACCTTCCAATAGTTTAGAGATATTGTGGTGGGGTCATGGAGTCATGGTTAAGCCCTATGGTCATCCTAAACTAGTGTTTAAAATTCTACAATTTGTAGACCATGGTGATCTCCACCTTCATGCCAAAGCTCACTTGGTCTTCTTGGGCTTCTTAGGGTTTTGTCATGACCTAGTCATGACAAAACAACTCCTAGGGGTCTAGCTTGAAATGGGATGTTACACATTCCAATAAACAAAAACAAAAATTTCGTCCTCGAAATTCAAGTTAGGCGTGTGGGGTTTCTACTGAGGGTAACTACTTGTAATATCCCAGAGGAAGTTGAATGTATACTTTACCCGGAGAGATCCGGGTACCTCCGCTGCATTAGATTCGGTGGCTCTCAGGTATGCTCCTCCTGCCCATGGTTCGTCTACAAGACCTTGACCAGTGTGACGTTCTTATGCTGCATGACCCGCGCCGCTGTTTCATCTATCCTGACCGGCTCATCTTATTACCGATTGATCAAAATCTATCCATCCATCTATGCCAAGAACCTGCTGTTCCGGCCGTAGTAAAGCCATCCTGAGAAAAGAGTCATGGAATACATCGTGCAAACCCGCTAACTCCGGCGGTAGCTCCAGCCTGTAAGCCAATGGGCCGATCTGCTCCCGGATCTTGTAACACCCCATATTCCATGGACTGAGATTCTTCTGTCCACATTCCCGCAAGACTCCTTGCACCAAATGTATATTCAGGAATCATGGTCTCCATCTTGAGACTCTACTTGGAAATGTCTCCCATCGTAATATTTGGCTGGTCTGCTCTGGGCCTCCAGCATCCTATTGTGAATTAGTCACACCCAGGTGTCGGGGTTCTACATAAATTCCGAGTCAAGTGCCTTTGGATGATCTTCCTAGATCCATGACAGTGGAATCCTGTACCTCCGTATGAGAGTGGAGAGCTGTGTTAAATGTTGGTCGAGAGTCCAGATAAGCCTGGACTGACATTTTCTCCTTGGACGTACACTATCCATCCTTATTTGACATGATCACCTTAAGCATACCATGATAACGGACTTCTACTCCCAAACTTCAAGAAATAACCATGGGAGTTTTCTTCTGGGTTTTGGTGATATTAGCTACCTCGGCCAGTCTATCCTCGATGTTCCCTTTATACTTGTGCCCGGAGTGGGGACGAGGAATCCTGTGTATGAAAATCCCTAATTATACCCTCGAACATCTACTCCAACTTGGGCAGTGGTTGTAATAGTTCCCCAAAAACTCTTTCACATAGCCTACATCAACTGACGGACCTTATCGTGCATCACCAAACCCATGACACCTTTCTTCACTCTGGGGGTATATGTTATGAGATACACCAAACTTCCGATGATACAACATAGCAATTAAATTTTTACCTTCTCAGATATCCTGAATCTTGCTATCCGTCATCTAATTTTACATGATAATAGTTAATCCTCGAAATTACTGCATCTTATTACCATGTCATTGTCTTGGTAATGCTATAGGTCAACATTCCAAACATGTTTTTACTAAATCTTATCTTTGCCCGAATAACGTCAAATTATATCGATTTCAACCTCACTATGTCTGTTACGCCGCATTCTCTAAATTAGGTCTAAGGAAACCCAAATCAATACTAATTTGCCCAATAAACAAAGGAAAAGTCCCCAATAAACAAAAGATAAGCCCCCAATAAATAAAAGATAAGCCCCTACCTACCTTGGGCTAAGTATCTTTGATATTACCATGCAATATCAGTCCTAGATGGGTGCACAATCCCTAGGGCATCAATCTTCAACTTGGGGTTCCACCCTGAAACTCGTCAATATACTCCATACTTTAAACTCTATGAATCACATTTACGACGACCTTATCGGGGTAAAAATGTTCCCAATCCCAAATGGGTTTCTTCCGAACTTGAATTCCTATCCGACCCTCAGTGTTTGTCTCGGTGGTTGCCCCCATGTAATTTTGTTACTGGTACGAGGGTCGAGATAAAATGACTTCTGCCATTCTGCTAATAGATCATTGGCCTCAATTCTCCTTAAGGCCGTCCTACCAGTTTGAGTAATCCTTGATTGGGATAGTAGGGACACCTGAGTTTACGTCTTAGGTAGTCATTCTCGTGCTAAACTCCTCCTTTATTCTCTTTGGGTATCTCCTTACCTTAACCAAGTTCATACCCAAGGTCCATTTTGAACTAAGGCATACTATAAGTCGTCATGGTTAGTCGTAAGTCCTAGTGGGTTGAGTCTAACTCATTGGTTAGAGAATTATAAGATGAGATTTTCGCAGTCGGAGGTGCTCCCTGCTGGGGGCAGGGTTTGCCGCAGGCTACAAAGAAGAATTCCAATTAATGATGAAGTTGACTTTTACATGTGATTTCCCTTATGGGCACACCACTGCTTCCACTGCTAGTTTGTCCTCAAACTAAGCTCGCTCGGGAGTGACCCAGGGTTAGTGGACTTCTACTTTTCCGATCGAGGTTTCCTCTGATACCACTTATAAGACCCCATTTTTTTCTTTTTAAACGCCGGGTTCTTAGGCCCAGAACCGCCGCTTTGCGGTGACACCTTCACGCTCTGAAGGGTCATCACCGCAAAACGCCGATTCTGCCGGTCGATTCGATCACAAAAAAGCAGCAATAGTAGAGTAAACACAAAATGTAGTAAAACTCTAGCCATAAAATCCACAATAAAAATCACATCAGAGTAATAAAATCTCCACGAAGGGAGTGTCCACAGAATAATATATCAGAGTAATAAAATATGGGCTTATGCCCAGTACATCATGTCCTCACTAAAAAACACTCATGCGAAAGCAAAAACAGAACATCTACTCAAGGTCGAGACTCACGGTCCTGGCTGTATGAACTTCAGAGCTAGACTGCCCCATCTCCAAGAGCATCTGTCTCTGGGGCTGCTCCCCCGTATTGGGCTCCACGATTCCCTAAAATGATGTGGTTCGAAAACCGTTAGTCATAAAGACTAAGTCCTATCATCCCATACCCCTTCCCATATGGCTCCTAAGCACAGAGCGGAGAGGAAGAAAGGGAAGGACATGAAGGTGGAAATTAAATCAAAAGAATCGTGTGGCAACGGAACTAATCTGGCAATTCTATAATAAATAATGACAATAAGATTAAATATGAAAAGTAACCTTCACTTATGTGGGAACACATAAGAGGGTCTTCTGTAAGGCTCCCATCGTATAAAAAGTCCCATACCAATTTATACATTGGGGTGTCAGTTATCAAACAGCAATATATATAACAAAATTGACCTTAATTTATAAACTTGCCCACACAAGCTAATAGATCAAGGGGTCGTTTTGCAAGTCCTAATGTATAAGCGTCTCATTCCACTTATACCTTAGGTGTCAGGGGTTAAATGAATCGATTTTGTTATGACATGCTAGTGGGTATGATGGAACATGAGAGTGCAACACACATACCCGACTCTGTGTACACAAACCTTTAGTTCCCCCTTTCGGAGCCGTTACCTCCTAGGATACCTCCGTAGTGGCAGACGGAAGCGGTGGGTTGGGCCTCGCCAACCTCTAAACCATTAAAGCACTACCGGTCATAACTATCGTACGACTCAACGCTTGGTGCACAAAGCGGACTCCTGCGTACTCTTGTCGACTGGCGCACCGGACTTCTGTTGGCGAAGTGCTAACCACACTTGCCGAGTCAGCGTAATGGCGTCGGTGCATCGACCCTCAATTACCGAAGATCCACCACCTTAATTTTTCTTTCCTCTTATCCTCATGCAAATTTAACGTATTCAAACCAATCGAGCCAAAGCTCCCCGGACCATTCCGTCCGTCTCTTAACTAATCGAGCCGAAGCTCCCCAGACCATTCCATTCGTCTCTTAACTAATCGAGCCGAAGCTCCCAACTATCTTCCTATACTAACATTGTTTGTGAAATATGCAACCCTAATTACTAAGTTACTCATTTTAGCTTGTTAATACAGTTTACGTTAACCTAAGACTGCCCCCGGTATTCCCTGTGAAGGGCTCTCAAAGGGCACAAGGAACTATGATTGTAGCTGAAGCCCATCGTTCCCTTTCGCATGGCACTTATTGATATTGGTTGATTCCCTTTACCCTTTCCCTTCTCATATTTTGATAGACTAACCTACTGTGATTTTTAACCTTCCTCTATTCGGGAAAGACGATCTTTCATCGAACCCGAGCACCTCTTAACTCTAGCAAACACCACTTCTCACTAACCTTTCCATACTTATATGGTGAACACTTTCACATCCATCCAATTCAGCAGATTAACTAACTCCAACGCTGTGCCCCATCATGTCCTATGACTGTTAACACAAATTGATAATTACAGACTATCCTATGTTATATGTCGAACCGGATAGGAAATGATCCAATACTCATCCAAATGCCCTAACTTATTTACTGGAGGTATATCATGATATAATCAGCCTATAATCGGAAAATTATAATTTTCCCTAATTTATCTGGCATTTAATTAATTTCCTCAAAAATTCCAAGGGCTGTCGGTTTGAACATGAACTATCCTAAGTACTCATGCAAGATGTCCAAAAAAATTATTATAAATATTATGTTATCTCAATATGGTAAATCCAAAGTATCACAATTTTTCTATCAGCAAAAAGGCACTAAAACTATTTTAGCAATATTTTCTATCTTTCGTTATTTATGAATCAAGTACAGAGAATGTAAGACCCCCTTTTTTTTTCTTTTTCAACCACCGGGGTCTTAGCCCAGAATTGCCGCTTTGCGGTGGCACCGACTCACGGGAAGGCAACCACTATAAAACGCCAATTCTGCCGGCCCTTTTCGATCACAAGAGAGAGAAGCATTTATACAAAAATGTAAACAAGTCCACAGAAACATGTAAATAAAAGTGAAATCACATCCAGTCCATCAATAGATAATAATAGGAAAATAGATAAATGGGCTCGAGCCCAGTACATCAGAGTCCTCACTACAAGTCGCTCATCGCGAAAGCTAAGAAACTACTAATCACTCACAGAGCTGGTCGCAGGCGCACCGGTGCTAGACTGTCCCACCTCCATGCGCACCGTACTCCACTGGTGCTGGTCCCTGGACTGCTGGTCCCTGTCTCTCATCCGGATCTCCTGTAATGTTGTGGTTCGAAAACCATTAGTCATAAAGATTAAGCCCTATCATCCCCTACCCCTCCCACCACGGCTCCTAAGCACCGGGCGGAGAGGAGGAAAGGGAAGCTACAAAAGTGGAGAATAATCAAGCAGGTGACAAGGAAGCTAATCTAGTAGTTATTTAGAATGAATTAGGTCTAACAATCCTACGACAGTAAGTAATAAGGAGAGCAGTAAATAAGTAGCAATTTGTATAAAAAGACAGCTAGAGAACAGTAAGTAAACAAGCAAGTAAATAAGTATGTAACCTTAACTTATATGAATGCCCATACAAACTTATAAGTTAAGGGGTCTTCTGCAAGGCTCCCATCGTATAAAAAGTCCCATACCGATTTATACGTTGGGGTGTCGGTTGTATGCAATTATGAGTGTAGTGATATGCTATGCCATGATTCATGCAAGTGCAACTCACACACACGACTTTATGCGCACAGACCTTTAGTTCCCCCTGTTCGGGCAGCTAGCTTCACTCCCAGGAACCTCCGTAGTGGCAAACGGAGACAGTGGGTCGGGCCCCCCACTCCTAGGCGGGCATCCACACTACCAGGCCTAGCCCTTCCGTACGCCCCTAGAAGAACACAATCTAGAGTATCCGCGTACTACTGCTGGCTGTACCCACCAGACTTTCTTTGGCTAAGTGACCCACACCGCCGATTCAGCGTACCGATGTCGGTGTGAACGACAATCAGATACCGAAGACCCACCACCTTTATTCTGTACTCCAACCCTCAAGCCCTCGGCCCCCCGGACAGTCCGTCCGTGCATCTACCTTCAGAGCTACTGTCTGAATGGCAACCAATCCTACAATTCTACTTTTCTAGCTATCGGGGAGTGTAAATGTGCAACCCTAGTTATACTAGTTGCTCTTTTAATTCATTATTCCTATGGTTTACGTTAGCCCAGGACTGCCCCCGGTATACCCCATGAAGGGCTCTCAAGGGGCACTAGGAACCAAGACGGCGGCATTACGACCCGAAGTTCCCTTTCGCAAGGCACTTATTATTATTGGTTAATCTCCCTTAACCCGATCCCCTTTTAGTTACTTTAGATCTAACCCTAGAGTATTAAGACTCTTCCATTCCTATCCGGGGTGGACGATCTTTCGTCGTTCCCGTACTCCCTTATCCTAACCAGTCTCACACTCTACTTATCCTGACTTCCAATGATGAACTCAATCTTAACTTGCCCTACCAACCATCAACTACCAGAATTCCGTGGCTTTACTATATGCAGACCATCCTAAGCTATATGAGGTACACAAAGGGAGGCACACCAAATTATCTTCCAAATCTCCTATAATATTTACTGGAGGTCTACCATATCATAATTTGTCTAAATCCAGAAACTTATAATTTTCCTAATTAATCTGATATTTATTTATTTTCCCAAAGGACGGGCCATGGGTCATTTTAAACATGAACTACATGATCCTCCTAAGTAATGGCTACTCAAAAATCATGATAATTAAATAACAGTAAGATAACCTCAAATACAAATTTCCAGAATTTTACAGAAAGTATTTAGCCTCTAAATAATTTATCCAGTATAATCACGTTAATTCTATGTAATGAAGGAAGTACTGAAATTACTCATCGGAAAATTATAGAAAAATTACTAATCAGTAGTATGGTATAAAAACGATCTTTGTGCAAAGAATCATAATTTTACTAGCTTGCTAAACACTACTAAAGATTTAATCAAATAATCAAGGTAAAACATACTTAATGAAGCAAGCCTTAGAATTAAACTTCCAAAAATCCCATAAAAATTCACAGAGATTTAAAACCATAATAAACGTTCTCTGTCTAAATTTCATCAATTTCCCTGAAGTGTGTGTTCCATAATAAATTTTCTAAGCAAATCATACAAGCTACTACATCGTTAATGAAGTACCCAAAATAATAATCTTAAAATTCATAGTAAAATATCCAGAGCTTGTACCATCCCTATAATTCACTCTACCCAAATCTCAACACTTTTCAATGTGATTTAGTGTCATTTCCTATCTCTACAAGTTTTGCACCCTAAACTAGGGTTAGATTTTTAGGTATCCCAACGGTCTCCAAATCTACTAAGATTTTATCCAGAGAATTATATTGGCCCTATGGTTCTCTTCACCCAATTTCGGGTCAATCCAAGGTCATTTGACCCCATAACCTTCACAACCACCAAGATCCATCCTTAGGGTTTGGCCTTGGTTCTTAGGGCAAACTTACCCCGATGCACCTCAAACTCTATGAGGGGGTGCTAGAGAATATTACTAGCCAGTGGTAAAAATCGCAGCCTCTGTTGAGGTGATCTGACCACTCAAATCTCAATAGTGCACTTTTAACCTAAGACCCCTTATTAGGGCAAAACTTAGGGTTGATCATTTCTAATCCAAACCATCTCCAAATGAGATGAAAAATTATACAGAACCTTATGGTGAACCCAGGGACCACTCACCAAAATTTGGTAGGGTTTGGAAATTATTTAACCATCTAATTAAATTCGTCTAGGATTATTGAATTTTTCTAAAAACTATAGAAAAATATTTTCCAAAAATTCTCATTTTTGGATCGTACCTAGATATAGGTAAGATTAGGCCACACTCCAAATTTCAAGTCATTTTGATGACTGGATTGGAGTGGGGAATTTTTCTAAGGTCAAGACGGCCCTCTGGATAGACCTCACCAAAAAGGGCGCTGAGGTCTAGCCAGGATTTCAAATTGAGTGAAATCAATTTTAAATTAAACTAGACTTCAAGGGCTACATTTTCTATGTTGACCACTCTTCCTGTAAGAGCCTCTAGGTATTTTTACCAAATTATTTAAAGTGACAGATATTTTCATTCAGAAATTGTTTCACAAATAAAATCTAATTAAATGGCATTGTTCATCTTCTTCTACAGCCCGAAACCAGAGCCCTGAAAACCTAATTTCCTGTAGCTTTTCCAAACTATTTCCCGGCCATCCAGCCATCTCCCTGGCTGGCCACCACCACCACCACCTCTGTTGAGGTGAGGGTTATCGTCGGGCGGCGGCACGGCCGCCGGAGAGGCGGTTTCCGGCGAACCCGCCACCATGAAATTTTTCGGAAAAACCCCGAATACGCTCACCCGATCTGGCTCTTTTGAGCCCGATATCTCTCCTAACGATTTCTAAGATCTATCCACAGAATAAGAGGGAGGGGAGGACCTTGTTCGTGGGCTGGAGGCGTGCAGAGCGTCGGGAAGCCATTGGCGCGGTGGTGGCGTCGCCGGAAATTCTTCAACAGCAAGGGGGAAATCTGAAACAGTTTGATGGAGAGTGTAACCTTTTCCCCTTGCTCTTAGGAGTCTTTTATAGATCAGCAAGTGGGGAGGGGAAAGGATGAAACGTTCATGGCTCTTAATATTTCCCTTAATGACGTTTCGGTTATGACGAATGGCAGTTGAAACGCTGGAGATGAAGAGGTGTTTTCCAGGTGGCGATTTCCTATTGGACCCACTTTTCCTTAATTATTAACATAATTAAAGTAGGAAACGACCCATAAATACTCTTGGTTTTCATTCCCATAGTCAGAATTTATTATGACGTCGGTTACGGAAATTTCCAGTCTGGCTGACGTTTCGGCCTTGGTCACGGGCGTGACACATAGGTCACGGGCGTGACAGGCCCGGTTAGCCAATTCTGGGTTCGACGATCGTCGAACTGAGATCGACGATCGTCGAAGGGTGGTCACGGGTGTGACACTTGGGTCACGGGCGTGACAGGCCCGTGCGGCCAATTCTGGTTCGACGACCGTCGAACTGAAATCGACGATCATCGAGCGCGGTCACGCCCTATGTCACGGGTGTGACATTGCGGGTCACGGGCGTGACATGCCTGGTGACTAATTCTGGGCCGACGAACGTCGAACTGAAATCGACGATCGTCGAATGTGGTCACGCCCTATGTCACGGGCGTGACATTGCGGGTCACGGGTGTGACAGGCCATGAGGCAAATTCTGCGCCCGACGATCGTCTAACTGAGATCGACGATCGTCGAAGGAGTCACGCCCCAGGTCACGGGCGTGACACCTGGGTCACGGGCGTGACAGGGCCGGGTTAAAAATTCTGCGTCCGACGATCGTCTCCCTGAGATCGACGATTGTCGAATGAGTCACGCCCTAGGTCACGGGCGTGACGGGTCGGTCACGGGCGTGACCAACCCGTGACCCGAATTCTTGGTCGCTTTATTTCAATTTTTGGGCTCCCTAGGGTTCTACCACAACCAACCGACTCCTAGGGGTCTAGCCAGAAATGGGATGTTACAAATCCCAATAAACAAAACAAAGATTTCGTCCCCGAAATCAAGGTTAAGCCTGCAGGACTCAAATCGGGAAAAGAAGCTTGTAACATCCCATGAGAATTAAAGAAATTACATCCCTATGTTATGTTTGCTTTATGCGGTTTCAAATCTAAGATTAATTCGCCCACTTAACTAGGTATATACACCCCAATAAACAAAAGATTAGCCCCTATTCTTGAAATTTCAGTCCCATTGGTTTAAAATAGGAAGGCAAATTGATTGTCCAGAGGGGTTGTGAGGTATACCTGACGAAAAAGTTCCGGGTATTTTTGCCGCATCAAGTCCTGTGGCTCCCATGTATGCTCCTCCTGCCCATGATTGTTCCACAGAACCTTGACTAACGGAACCTTCTTCCGTCGCAAGACATGCACTGCTGTGTCGTCAATCCTGATAGGCTCCAAGTTGACTGACCGATCCGAGGCCACCGGGCCATCTGCCGAGGAAATCAGCTGCTCAGGGCATAGCAGAGCCCTCCGAAGTGAGGAGACGTGGAAGACGTCATGCAATCCCGCTAACTCCGGCGATAGCTCCAGTCTATAGGCTAAGGGGCCGATCCGCTCCAGGATCCTATAGGGCCCCATATATCTTGGACTGAGCTTCTTCCGCCCGCGAACCCGCGAGACTCCGTGCATCGGCCGTATCTTCAAGAAAACCCGGTCTCCTACCTGGAACTCTACTTGACGATGCCTCGCATCGTAGTATTTCGCCTGTCTGCTCTGGGCTTCCAACATCCTGTCTCGGATCAATCTAATCTGAGCATCTGTATCTCCCACGAACTCCGAGCCTAGTGCCTGCGGATCCTCATCCTGAACCCATGATAGTGGAGTTCTGCACCTCCTTCCGTACAACGCTTTGTATGGAGCCATGCCTATGCTGGACTGATGAGCGTTGTTGTACGAAAACTCGACCAGTGGCAGCAATCTCTCCCAAGGCTCGCCACGGTCCAAAATACATAGTCGCAACAGATCCTCCAGTGTACGGTTGGTGCGCTCTGTCTGTCTGTCGGTCTGAGGGTGAAAAGTTGTGCTGAATGTCAACCGAGAACCCAGATGGGCCTGGACTGACCTCCATTCCCTGGATGTAAACCGCCCATCCTGATCCGAAACGATAGTCTTGGGCACCCCATGATAACGCACAAACTGCTCAATGAACCTCCGTACTAATACACTGACTGGTGCGCCCTTTGCCACTGGAATGAATCTGACCACCTTTGTTAGCCTGTCCACTATCACCCAGATCGAGTCATTCCCCGCACGGGATCGAGGTAGCCCATGTATGAAGTACATGGCTATATCCTCAAACTTCCATTCCGGCACCGGAAGCGGCTGCAGCAAACCTGCCGGGTTCCTACATTCCGCCTTCACGAGCTGGCAGGCCTCGCAATGCGTCACAAAATACGTAATATCTTTCTTTATACCCGGCCAGTACATCATCCTCTTTAAATCCTTTACCATCTTGGTGATCCCCGGGTGTACCGAATACCGGCTGCAGTGAGCTTCCGTCAAAATATCCTCCCGGATCCGTCCTCCTGCTGGTATGTAGACTCTGCCCCGGAAACACAGGAGCCCATCCCTCAAAGAGTAATCTCCTGTCGTGCCTTCCTCCAAGGCTCGGAATATCGGCTCAGCTCTCTCATCCAGCATCTGGCCATCTCTGATGCGGTCTCGAATATCATCAGTAGTAGTCATCGACCCCAGGTACTCCATGTACAGCTCCGGGTCATCCTCAGACACTAGCGAAATCTGCATCTCCTCGAATGATCTAATCAACTCCAAGGCCATCAGCTGCGGGCCTACTCCTTTCATACTCGCTCTCCGGCTCAGAGCATCTGCGACCACGTTCGCCTTCCCCGGATGGTAGTGCATGGTATACTGGTAGTCCGACAGAAACTCCACCAAGCGTCTCTGCCTGATGTTTAACTCCTTCTGGGTGTCGACGTACTTCAGATTCTTGTGGTCGGAGAAGATATCACAATGTACCCCGTAGAGATAGTGCCGCCAGATCTTAAGAGCAAAAATGACTGCCCCCATCTCTAAATCGTGCACGGGGTAGTTCTGCTCGTGCTGCTTCAACTGACGGGAGGCGTAGGCTATTACGTGCCCGTTCTGCATCAGAACGGCACCCATCCTCTGATAGGAAGCATCTGTATACACCTGGAATCCCTCCTTCCCTGATGGAAGAGCAAGGATGGGAGCCGAGGTGAGATGATCCTTTAGCTCCTGGAAGGCAGATTCGCATCGAGGCGTCCATATAAAAGGGGACTCCTTCTTCGTCAGAGACGTAAGAGGGAGGGCAATTTGAGAGAACCCCTCGACGAACTTCCGGTAGTAACCGGCAAGTCCCAAGAAACTTCGAACATCCGTGGCCGACTTTAGCGATGGCCAATCCCGTACTGCCTGGATCTTTGCAGGATCCACTGCCAGACCTGCTCCACTGATGACATGGCCTAGAAAGGCCACCTCCTTTAGCCAGAACTGGCACTTGCTGTACTTGGCATACATCTCATGCTCACGCAGCTTCCCCAAGGTCAAGGCCAGATGTCTCGCGTGCTCCTCCTCCGTCCTTAAATAGATGAGAATGTCGTCGATGAATACAATGACAAAGACGTCCAGATACTCCTCGAACACCCGATTCATCAAAGTCTAAATGCGGAGGGTGCATTCGTGAGCCCGAACGGCATCACGGTAAACTCATACAAGCCATATCTGCTGCTGAAGGCCGCCTTCGGGATGTCCTCCTCCCGAATACGAAGCTGGTAGTGCCCTGACCTCAGATCCAGCTTTGAGAACCAATGGGCTCCCTTCAGCTGGTCAAAAAGCTCGTCTATCCTTGGTAAGGGATACGTGTTCCGGACTGTCAACCTGTTCAGAGCCCGGTAATCTATGCACAATCGAAGGGTCCCGTCCTTCTTCTTAATGAACAGCACCGGAGCTCCCCATGGTGAAGAGCTAGGCCTAACGAACCCGGCCTCCACTAACTCCTGAAGCTGGCTTCGAAATTCCACCAACTCCTTTGGGGCCATTCGATAGGGAGCTCTAGATACCGGCTTAGCCCCCGGTACGAGCTGAATCTGAAAGTCCTTCTCTCGGTGCGGGGGTAACCCTGATAGCTTCTCTGGAAACACGTCGGCGAAGTCCCGCACTACTGGAATATCTGCAATGGAGTCCTTGGCTACGACCGCCTCAAAGAGGACCTGATAAACTTCTTCCCCCTGCAGGTGGGCCTTAACGGCCTGCACAGACGATAGTAAGGTACGGGGTGCTGGTATAATACCTTCGATAACAATGAAGGAGTCGCCGTGCCTCACGGTGATCCTCTTCGCCACGCAATCGATCTGGGCATGGTTCCAATACAGCCAAGTCATGCCCAGAATCAGATCGTAATCTGGCATCTTCAGAACCGTCGCTGGTGCCTCAAACGCCTTTCCGCCGATCATCGCTTCCATATTACAATGAGCAGAGGTCAATATCTCTGATCCATCGGGTAGGCGCACCCTCATCATCTTCCCGGTGAATGGCTCCACTCCTGCCAGTCCTTTCACGAAATCCTCCGACACGAATGATTGCGACGCACCAGTGTCGAAGAGGGTGTGAGCGGGCTTGCCGCTCACGAAGACTATGCCTGGGGTAATTAAATGTCTTAGTATTCTTATTGTAGTTTACCTTCTCTTAATTTCTAGCCAGGTTATGTTTAAAATAGTAGTTTATATAAAGAAAATTTACAAGTACTGCCATACCTGTGATAACCTGCTCCGGGTTCTGGGGCTGTGTCAGGTCTAGAGCATACACCTGCTCTCTCTGGCCTGCGGCCTCGATCCTGAAATCCCCATCCTCGGTCCTGTCCTCGTCTGCCAAACTGTCGGGGAGGTGGAGCGCCCTGATGTGCTGGTGGGGGTGCTCGCCTCACAGGGCAGTTCCTCTTGATATGCCCCGACTGGTTGCACTGATAGCATACCGGTGGCTGCTCTACTGTCCTTGGCATTTCCAGCATCTGTATAGGTTGGGGAGCCAATACCCCCTTACTCCTCTGCTCCTGCCCAAACTCTTGACAAGGCTGATCCCCGTTCCTTCTCTCTCCAATAACCTGGCCTCGAGGACGGTCTCTACGTCCTCCAATCTCTGTATCATCAGCCGGTCTCTTCCGGCTCCTCACTGTAAGCTGATCCGCCTCTCTCTTCTTAGCCATCTCCAGAATCCTGGCCAGACTCCCCTCTGAGACGAAAAGGAGGGCCTGCCTCATGTCATCTTGCAGCCCCTTATAAAACCTCCGGGCATAGCCAGCATCGTCTAACTGGTAAGCGTCCGCATAACGGGCCAGGTGAGTGAACTCCTGATAGTACTCCACCACAGTCCTGTTCCCCTGCCTCAACCGCAGGAACCTATCCTCCAGGTCATCTCTCGCCGACTGAGGTACAAAATGTCCCAAGAGCGCTGCTCTGAACTCCTCCCAAGTAATATCAGCACAGTCCATCCCTGCAAATGTGGTGTCCAGCTGAGATTTCCACCATCTCTTTCCGTGTGACTCTAAGCAGGAGACTGCCAAAGCGACTGCCTCCTCCGTGGGGCATCGAATCCCTGCCAGCATCTCGTAAATGGTGTCCAACCACTCCTCCGTACGTACTGCAGACTCCATCCCCTGGTAGGATGGAGGGGAAAGTCCTCGGAAGACCGTCATCCAATTGGCCCCGGGGTTTGGCTGTGGGGACGGGGCTTGCTGAGCTCTGAAGGCCTCCAGGATGGCCGTCAGTGTTTGCCCCATCTCCGTCTGCTGGAACGGAACTGGTGCTGGCAGAGTCGAGACCATATTCGGAGCCTGAGGTGTCCCCTGCTGCGATGTAGGGTTCGTCGCAGGCTACAAGTAAAAATTCCATTTGTTAGAGAGCGAATGAATGGAATTTAAGAAGAGTTAGGATGGACTTTCACATGTGATTTCCCTTATGGGCACACCACTGCTTCCGCTGCTAGTTTGTCCGCAAACTAAGCTCGCACGGGGGTGGCTTAAGGTTTTTTGTGGACTACTTCTCTTTCGATCGAGGTCTCCTCTGATACCACTTGTAAGACCCCCTTTTTTTTTCTTTTTCAACCACCGGGGTCTTAGCCCAGAATTGCCGCTTTGCGGTGGCACCGACTCACGGGAAGGCAACCACTATAAAACGCCAATTCTGCCGGCCCTTTTCGATCACAAGAGAGAGAAGCATTTATACAAAAATGTAAACAAGTCTACAAAAATATGTAAATAAAAGTGAAATCACATCCAGTCCATCAATAGATAATAATAGGAAAATAGATAAATGGGCTCGAGCCCAGTACATCAGAGTCCTTACTACAAGTCGCTCATCGCGGAAGCTAAGAAACTACTAATCACTCACAGAGCTGGTCGCAGGCGCACCGGTGCTAGACTGTCCCACCTCCATGCGCACCGTACTCTGCTGGTGCTGGTCCCTAGGCTGCTGGTCCCTGTCTCCCATCTGGAGCTCCTGTAATGTTGTGGTTCGAAGACCATTAGTCATAAAGACTAAGCCTTATCATCCCCTACCCCTCCCACCACGGCTCCTAAGCACCGGGCGGAGAGGAGGAAAGGGAAGCTACAAAAGTGGAGAATAATCAAGTAGGTGACAGGGAAGCTAATCTAGTAGTTATTTAGAATGAATTAGGTCTAACAATCCTACGGCAGTAAGTAATAAGGAGAGCAGTTAATAAGTAGCAATTTATATAAAAAGATAGCTAGAGAACAGTAAGTAAACAAGCAAGTAAATAAGTATGTAACCTTAACTTATATGAATGCACATACAAACTTATAAGTTAAGGGGTCTTCTGCAAGGCTCCCATCGTATAAAAAGTCCCATAACGATTTATACGTTTGGGTGTCGGTTGTATGCAATTATGAGTGTAGTGATATGCTATGCCATGATTCATGCAAGTGCAACTCACGCACACGACTCTATGCGCACAGACCTTTAGTTCCCCCTGTTCGGGCAGCTAGCTTCACTCCCAGGAACCTCCGTAGTGGCAAACGGAGACAGTGGGTCGGGCCCCCCACTCCTAGGCGGGCATCCACACTACCAGGCCTAGCCCTTCGGTACGCCCCTAGAAGAACACAACCTAGAGTATCCGCGTACTACTGCTGGCTGTACCCACCAGACTTTCTTTGGCTAAGTGTCTCACACCGCCGAGTCAGCGTACCGATGTCGGTGTGAACAACAATCAGATACCGAAGACCCACCACCTTTATTCTGTACTCCAACCCTCGAGCCCTCGGCCCCCGGACAGTCCGTCCGTGCATCTACCTTCAGAGCTACTGTCTGAATGGCAACCAATCCTACAATTCTACTTTCCTAGCTATCGGGGAGTGTAAATGTGCAACCCTAGTTATACTAGTTGCTCTTTTAATTCATTATTCCTATGGTTTACGTTAGCCCAGGACTGCCCCCGGTATACCCCGTAAAGGGCTCTCAAGGGGCACTAGGAACCAAGACGGCGGCATTACGGCCCGAAGTTCCCTTTCGCAAGGCACTTATTATTATTGGTTAATCTCCCTTAACCCGATCCCCTTTTAGTTACTTTAGATCTAACCCTAGAGTATTAAGACTCTTCCATTCCTATCCGGGGTGGACGATCTTTCGTCGTTCCCGTACTCCCTTATCCTAACCAGTCTCACACACTACTTATCCTGACTTCCAATGATGAACTCAATCTGAACTTGCCCTACCAACCATCAACTACCAGAATTCCGTGGCTTTACTATATGCAGATCATCCTAAGCTATATGAGGTACACAAGGGGAGGCACACCAAATTATCTTCCAAATCTCCTATAATATTTACTGGAGGTCTACCATATCATAATTTGTCTAAATCCAGAAACTTATAATTTTCCTAATTAATCTGATATTTATTTAATTTTCCCAAAGGACGGGTCATGGGTCATTTTAAACATGAATTACATGATCCTCCTATGTAATGGCTACTCAAAAATCATGATCATTAAATAACAGCAAGATAACCTCAAATACAAATTTCCAGAATTTTACTGAAAGTATTTAGCCTCTAAATAATTTATCCAGTATAATCACGTTAATTCTATGTAATGAAGGAAGTACTGAAATTACTCATCGGAAAATTATAGAAAAATTACTAATCAGTAGCATGGTATAAAAAAGATCTTTGTGCAAAGAATCATAATTTTACTAGCTTGCTAAACACCACTAAAGATTTAATCAAATAATCAAGGTAAAACATACTTAATGAAGCAAGCCTTAGAATTAAACTTCCAAAAATCCCATAAAAATTCACAGAGATTTAAAACCATAATAAACGTTATCTGTCTAAATTTCATCCATTTCCAGGAAGTGTGTGTTCCATAATAAATTTTCTAAGCAAATCATACAAGCTACTAAATCATTAATGAAGTACCCAAAATAATAATCTTAAAATTCATAGTAAAATATTCAGAGCTTGTACCATCCCTATAATTCACTCTACCCAAATCTCAACACTTTTCAATTTGATTTAGTGTCATTTCCTATCTCTACAAGTTTTGCACCCTAAACTAGGGTTAGATTTTTAGGTATCCCAACGGTCTCCAAATCTACTAAGATTTCATCCAGAGAACTATATTGGCCCTATGGTTCTCTTCACCCAATTTCGGGTCAATCCAAGGTCATTTGACCCCATGACCTTCACAACCACCAAGATCCATCCTTAGGGTTTGGCCTTGTTTCTTAGGGCAAACTTACCCCGATCCACCTCAAACTCTATGAGGGGGTGCTAGAGAATATTACTAGCTAGTGGTAAAAATCTCAGCCTCTGTTGAGGTGATCTGACCACTCAAATCTCAAAAGTACACTTTTAACCTAAGACCCCTTATTAGGGCAAAACTTAGGGTTGATCATTTCTAATCCAAACCATCTCCAAATGAGATGAAAAATTATACATAACCTTATGGTGAACCCAGGGACCACTCACCAAAATTTGGGAGGGTTTGGAAATTATTTAACCATCTAATTAAATTCGTCTAGGATTATTGAATTTTTCTAAAAACTATAGAAAAATATTTTCCAAAAATTCTCATTTTTGGATCGTACCTAGATATAGGTAAGATTAGGCTACACCCCAAATTTCAAGTCATTTTGATGACTGGATTGGAGATGAAGAGGTGTTTGCCAGGTGGCGATTTCCTATTGGACCCACTTTTCCTTAATTATTAACATAATTAAAGTAGGAAACGACCCATAAATACTCTTGGTTTTCATTCCCATAGTCAGAATTTATTATGGCGTCGGTTACGGAAATTTCCAGTCTGGCTGACGTTTCGGCCTTGGTCACGGGCGTGACACATAGGTCACGGGCGTGACAGGCCCGGTTAGCCAATTCTGGGTTCGACGATCGTCTAACTGAGATCGACGATCGTCGAAGGGTGGTCACGGGCGTGACACTTGGGTCACGGGCGTGACAGGCCCGTGCGGCCAATTCTGGTTCGACGACCGTCGAACTGAAATCGACGATCATCGAGCGTGGTCACGCCCTATGTCACAGGCGTGACATTGCGGGTCACGGGCGTGACATGCCTGGTGACTAATTCTGGGCCGACGAACATCGAACTGAAATCGACGATTGTCGAACGTGGTCACGCCCTATGTCACGGGCGTGACATTGCGGGTCACGGGCGTGATAGGCCATGAGGCAAATTCCGCACCCGACGATCGTCTAACTGAGATCGACGATCGTCGAAGGAGTCACACCCCAGGTCACGGGCGTGACACCTGGGTCACGGGCGTGACAGGGTCGGGTTGAAAATTCTGCGTCCGACGATCGTCTCCCTGAGATCGACGATCGTCGAATGAGTCACGCCCTAGGTCACGGGCGTGATGGGTCGGTCACGGGCGTGACCAACCCGTGACCCGAATTCTTGGTCGCTTTATTTCAATTTTTGGGCCCCTAGGGTTCTACCACAACCAACCGACTCCTAGGGGTCTAGCCGGAAATGGGATGTTACAGAGAATATCCATCCAAAAATTATAAATTAATTATACTATGCATATACAACCTTAAAAATAGCATTGGCCAAGTTTCATAATTTTTTAGCAAGTATTAATCTCTGAATAAATTAATTATCAAAAATTTTCATCAGGTGGACTTGTAAAGAAAGTGTCGTAACTAAGATTTTAAAAATCATGAATAAATGTCTACAAGCATATAATTGCCTGAAAGTCTCAATTACTAAGTCTCCTAATTTTTCAAAAGCAATATCATCCATAATTAATTTTTAAACCATAAATCCCCTTTTTAACATTTGTGAATGAAGTACTAGATTTACTCAACCAAAAATTATACAAAAATTCAGGAGCAACCATTATGACCTAAAACATTTATTTCCAAGATTTCATGGGGTTGCAATGAATAAAAAAATCTAAATAATAAAAACATCAATTAGGGCTATAGTAAATTTTACAAATGAAGTGCTAAAAATGAACATCATAAAATTCCAGTAAAATTGCTATAGGTTCTAACCATTCCACAACTCACTCTACCCGAGTTTCACAACTTTTAGATAATGTTTAGTGACAGATTTTACTTATTTAAGATTTTTCCCCAAAACTAAGGTTATGGTTTTGAGGTATCTACTTATCTCCAAATCCTCCAAGATTCCATCCAGATGATTTATAATATTCTAGCGTCGACTATACTAAATTTCAAGGAAATATGGGGCATTTGCCCCCCATTACCTTCACAACCCTCAAAACCCTCCCTTTAGGGTTTGAGTTTGGATCCTAGGGTAGATCAACCCTAAACCGCATCATTTTTCTCCAAGTGGGTTATAATAACCCTTCTAAGTCAGTGGTCAAAATATCAACCTCTGTTGAGGTGATTTGACCGTTCCAACCTCTTAATGCACTTTTTACTCAAAAACGTCTCATTAATGCCTAGTTAAGGATAGGTTATTTCCTACAAAAAAACTCATCCAAATGAGTTGTAAATTTGTACAGAGCTAGGTTTTATAGCCAGGGACAACTCACAAAAATTTGGGCGGGTTTGGAGGTCAATTGGCCACTTAAATAAATTACTCTAACTTTATTAAATTAAAACAAAATCTTAGGCAAAGTATCTCCAAAAATTCTCATTTTTGGACATCCTCTAGGTATGGCTAATGGTAATCCCCTGCCCAAATTTCAGGTTTTTTGGACAAGGGACGAAGAGTGGGCATTCATTTTAGTTTCTGCCCAACTCTAGGTACAGCCCCCACTAAAACGGGTGTTGCGGTCAAACCACTGACCCAAACGAGTTAAAATTAATTTTAAATTAATTTACTCTCGAAGGGCTACAACTTTCGTGACTGGCCATTTTCCCTAAATCGGCCTCTAAGTGCCTCGTTTTGCAACATCAAAATTTGCTCATTAATGTATCTTTCCCTTATATACTATATACAAAATATTTTTACGATGGCTATCGGTCGATGGTGGTTTGGCCGCCAGAGGTGATGGTTTCCGGCGGACCCGAAAATATATTTTTCATGGTTTTTCCATGAAAACACGAGATAGGTCCGGCTCTGTTGAGCACGAACTTCCTTTCTAAGATCCTAAGATCTACCCATAAAAGAAGAAGTAGAGGAGGACCTTGTTCGCGGTTTGGAGGCGAGATGAACGTCGGGTTGCCATGGCGTGGTGGTGGCGTTGCCGAACTTCTCCTACAGCAAGAACAACAACTCTAATTTGTTTGGTGAAGAGTGTAAACTTCTCATCTTGCTCTAAGGGGGCTTTTATAGATCACACAGTTTGGAGGGGAAAGGGTAAAACATTTAAGGCCATGAAGGTAAAATTCGGCCATGGCATATCCCTTTTATTCAGCCACCTAGAGGCTGAAGAAAACCCTCAATCTCCTCTAAATAATGAGGGGAAGATGAATCAAGGCTTTGGAATCAATTGGAGAGGAACTCTTGCTCTCCCATGGCCATTAATGGCTTTCTCTCCCCTCTTTCTCTCTCTTCCTTATGAGAGAAATTAAATTCAGCCACTTTTATGGCTAGTTATGGTTATTAAACTCCTCAAAACTGATTATCAAGAATATATTCAGCCCTTGGAATAAAATGGAGAGGCCCTTGGTCTCCCTTGGTCATGAATGGCCCCTTTAAACAACTTTCTCTCTCCTCCATTAAAGGGTAAAATAGAGTTTTCTCTCTCCTAATCATCAAGGCAGAATTTGTTCATCTCCCTAGTCTATTGGCATCCCACTAATTCATACTATTAATTAATTAGGAGGTGGTTAGCCCAAATGGAAAAGCGCTTGAGCTTGGGTTAGCCCATTTAGGCTTATTTGACCTATTTCAAGGATTGAGTTGACCTTTGTCAAATTGACCATTTGGGTTGACCCCAATGGGTCCTAGGTGACCCATTTGCTTCCCCTAAGGTCTAGGTAGGGTTGGGTATGGTTGACTTGGCACCTTGGAGGTCACTTGACCCTTAGTAAGGGCACTTTGACCACTTTGGGGCTAGAGTTGACTTGGGTCAACTTAACCTCTTGGGTTGTCCCCAATGGGTCCTTGGTGACCCATTGACCTCACTTAAGGTCTAGTAAGACTTAGTAAGGGTTGGTTGGGAATATTAGGGGCACATTGCCCTTAGTTAGGGCACCTTGCCCAATTGAGGCCTTTGGTGATCTTAGGTCAATTTGATCACTTTGGGTTGATTTCAATGGACTGTTAGGGCTCTAATGGACCTTACAATAGTTTAGGGATATTGTGGTGGGGTCATGGAGTCATGTTTAAGCCCTATGGTCATCCTAAACTAGTATTTAGAATTCTACTATTTGTAGACCATGGTGATCTCCACCTTCATGCCTAAGCTCACTTGGTCTTCTTGGGCTTCTTAGGGTTTTGTGATGACCTAGTCATGACAAAACAACTCCTAGGGGTCTAGTTGGAAATGAGATGTTACAATAACAGTTACCAAGAGAGCTTGCAAATGGCTCAGTTTGAAGCTTTGTATGGGAGGCGCTGCAGAACTCCCTTGTTTTGGACCGAGGTCGGTGAGAGGCCTGTGTTGGGTCTGGATGCGCTCGAAGAAATGGAAGTCGCAGTGAAGCTTATTCTAGAAAAGCTTCATATATCTCAGGAGAGATATGAGAAGAACGCCAACCGGCGTAGGTCTGACTTGTAACTGTCTGTAGGGGACCTTGTGTTTCTTAAGGTTTCCCCGATGGTCGGTGTTAAGAGGTTCGATAAGAACTGGAAATTGGATCCGAGGTATGTGGGCCCGTTTAGGAATGTTGAACAGATTGGCGTGTCAGCATATAGGCTGGATTTGCCAGCAAACGTTCCTGGTGTTCATAATGTATTGCATGTAATCCAACTACGGAAGTGTGTGCAAAGCAGTGGGCAAGTATTGGATGTTGTGCCCCAGTTGGAGCCGAACCTTTCATATGCTGAGGTGACGGTCCGCATTCTGGATACTCAAGAACGGGTGATGCGGACAAAGTCTATCCCAATGGTGAAAGTCCTATGGAAGAATAAGGATTTGGAAAGCGCGACTTGGGAGCTAGACTCGGCTATGAGGGAGGCTCACCCTCACCTGTTTCCCTGATTTGATCGGTATGTTTCCTTTCTTATAACTCCTGTTTGTTACTTTCCTTCTATAAGTAGAAGTAGTGTATGTAAAGTTTCGGGACGAAACTTTCTTGTAGGGGGAGTGTCTGTAACGCCCCCGATTTCTCTGCGATTATTTAATTCTCGTTTGGCGTTACGTTGACGCGTATGTGGCTTGTGTTGTCTGTGAGAGCATGGTCTTAGCGCTTTAGGTTTCTTGTGTGACTTATTTGTAGCCTATTTGGCAAGATTACCGAGCAAGCCGTGTCTGGTTTTGTGACTCGGTGGGGCCTCTCGAGGAATGCTTGTGTTTTGGCTTCGGGTGGGAATAACTCGAGTTTTGTTTGTCGAAATTTTATTTCGACTTTGTCGTTGCGTTCGTAGTATAGGTAATTAGCTACGGTGCAAGTTTCGTCGAATTCCGAGGTAGTTTGGTTTTCGTGCCGTTTTGGGTGTGCTAATAATAAATGCAAATAAGTATTAATAAAGCTATTTAAATGATTTCTGCGGTCAAAAGCTTTGTAAATGAATCCTGCGGCTATTAGGTAGCAGTTATGGCTGATAAGAAGTGACTGTGCATATAAATAGGCTTGGCTTTGGAAATTAGGTTATTTCTTTACCTTGCCGTGAGTGAAACCATCCTGTACGAGAGTGGCGGACAGCCTTGCCTTCCACCGCCGATTCCCGGAGTTCTAGCGATCGGATTTTCGTTCCGAGGCTAGATCTGGACTGCTCTCGCTTAGGCCTACATTTCTACGGTAATTTTTCCGCCTTTTGTGCCTTTTTCCGGTGTTTTAGATTTTTGTTTGACCTCTCTCTCTCCGAAAATGTCCAGTTTTGACTCGGCTAGATGCTTGCCGCCAGATCAGTGAGGAATAAGAGAAGTCGGTCGAGATCTTATGGAAATCGAGGCAAGTGGGTTCTTGCCCTTGCCAAGTAGATGTTCTCTGTTTTCTTTTTTTTCCTTGCGGCTGTAGATGTTCTTCCGACCAGTACCTGTGGATAGAAATGCCCAGTTAGCCTATTTGATGCAATCGAGTATTACTTTAGCCATAGTCAGTTTCCTTTCCTGTACAATAAATGATTTTTTCCTGTGCAAGAACCGGTGTTGATGCCTAAGCCTACTGTTAGAAAATTCCCTGTCCAAACATTTGCTCAAAACAGCCGTGTATGTTCTCTGTTTTTTTTCCTCTTGTTGTATGGCTGCTCTATTTTCGGGCTGAGAGAAATGAATTGAGGGCTTAGGTTAATATTTCCTGTTTTGTAGCTATAGCCGGGTAGGATAAAAGGTTTTAACTATAGTATTTTACAAAACTTTGTTCCTAGCATCTAGGAAAGTTTCATAGCCTGTTAGAATTCATTTATTATAGCAATTTTTATTTACACCAGTCAATTTGATGGAGAAATCAGGGTTGAGTTCCAAAATGTTAGGCTCGGTCTGTGCAACTCTTGGTGGAAAGACGTAATAATTACTGTAGAATGTTTCCTTTTAATTTAACTGAATGTTTGGTATTATTCTGGAGTAGATGCAATGGTCTAGGATGATAATTAGTAAATCAGGAATTAAATTTGGGGTTTTTTGTTTAGCAACGTTGAGAGTTAGAATTTTCTGTTTCTTTGAATTTCCTAAGCAAAAAGTGTTGAGAACATTGAGTGGGGTCAACTCACTCAACGTTATCAAGCTTTGCGGGTTCTAAGTGTAAAAGTGTTGACAGCGTTGAGTGCACTCTAGGCACTCAACGTCGTCTAGCTTAACTGACGCGTTGACATCGTTGGGTGCACTCAATGCTGCCAGTGTCTGCGGTTTCCAAGTCCAAAAGCATTGAGTGCGTTGAAGCCACTCAACGATTCTAGTAGTTGGCGTTTATAGCGCTGAGTTAGACTCAATGTTGCCAGCTTTTGGTGCTAAGTCCAAAAGCGTTGAGAGGGTTGAAGCCACTCAACACTTTTGGCAGCAGGTCTTGACAGTGCTAAGTGAGGGGAGCTCACTCAACGTTGTCTCGTGGTGAGTTTACGGCTAAGGGTTTTTGCGTTGAGTGAGTGGTGCTCACTTAACGCCCTAACCTGCTCGAGTCTGGTATTGAGTGAGGGTTGCTCACTCAACGCGATGTTGAAGTATCTCAACGTTTTTGCCTTAGCTTCACTTTCTCTCCCGAGTGAAAATCCTATGATTTTGATGTCCCTTGTCGGCTAATTTTCTGAAGGCCGATTCGTGGGTTATGGTTTGTAGTGGTGTTTTGAAGCTCATAATAGGGATGGTGTTGTGTGATTTAGCCGTGGCAACACTTTTTATCTTGTTCCAGGTACGGGCTGGCAAGTGGGTGGAGGTCCCTAGTGCTTTCACATGTAGATCCTTGGGCATTGTTTCTTGGAAATGGTTGTTTGGGGGACAGAGTTTCCTCCAACCCAGATCCATGTTGTTTTGTTACTGCCATCTCTCATAATTTAGGACGTTAGATGTTTCTTCCTTAGTAGATTGCAACAATTTTTTTGGCACATGGTAGCCTTGTAGACTCTGTAGGATTATGGCAGGGTTGTTGCTGTTTCCTTGCACTTAGTGCTTTTCTTTTTGTCTTGCCTTGGACAGTGTGTCCTTGTTACTGTCTTGCTTACTCTTTTTGCTTACCAGTTAATCAAACACTTTCCTACAACTTATTTGTTTTTACTTATTGAGGTGTTCTTCCTTGAAATGCCTCAGGTTCTGGATAGTAGCCGATTAGGGGGCTAAGTTGTTGTTGTGTTGCTGGTGGTCTCTCAGACTATAGAGATCTTCTTCTTTTCTAGTGAGTTAGTTTTGTTATTTACTTTCTTACAAACATACATATTTGCCAGTGGGTTCGTGTCAGTTTGTTGGCGCCCACTGGTAGTTTTTACCTTTTGATACTAGATATGCTATCATTTTGCTGCTACCTTTTTGGAGATAGTTTACTTGCCCTTGGGAAGATTTATGCTAGGTTGCTAGTTACTTTTAAATTTAAAACCACTATTATGTATATATAACTCATGATCAACATGTTTCATAAAACTCATGCACTATTTTCCAAACAACGTAAAAAGATCGTTTTCTTATATATGGTATAAAATAAATCTAAGGTCTTGCATAGTATAAGTTGTCCTTTGGGGACATTTATGCACTCTCTTAGGAGGTCAAATATAAATAAAGTATTTTCCGCTGCGCATAAATATAGTTTTGAACTGTGGACTAGTTGATCCACTGAGCCGAGGGATACGACCTCTAAAATATAACTAATTTTCTAATCATTTAAACTTAGGAATTTTCTAGGTCTAAGTAGTAGGTGTTTACCTGAGCGTCGGCAGTTATCCCCTGCTCGATGTGGCATTGCAACGCATGTTTTCTCATACTCTGATAATTCTTAAATTCGGAGAAAATGCGAGTTGTGACATTGGTGGATCCACTTGAAGGGGTACGACCAATAGTGTGCAAGTGGGTCTTCAAGTAGAAGACCAACATGGATGGGAATGTACAAACATTCAAAGGGCGACTAATGGCTAAAGGTCTAAGCAAATTTATAGTATTTACTATGATGAGACTTTTCCATGTTGATATGGTTAAGTCCATCAGAATTCTACTTGTTATTGATATATATTATGACTACGAGATCTGGTAGATGGATGTCAAAATGGCTTTCCTAAATGGAAACCTCCTTAAGGAAGTCTATATGCCACAATCCGAGGGTTGTGTATCTCCAGGTGAAGCCACTAAAATATACAAGCTGTAGAGATCCATTTATGGATTAAAACAGGCTTCTCAAAGTTAGAATCTTTGTTTTGATGAAAAGGTCAGAGAGTTTGGTTTTATCAAGAACGAGGATAAACTGTGTGTTTACAAGAGGATTAGTGGGAGCATTGTTGTCTTCCTGATATTATATATAGATGACATACTGCTGATCGGGATGACAAACTGACCCTACATGTTGTTAAGAACAACTTAGGAACTGCTTTTCTGAAAGTGGAAAGTTGTCTACCTAAATCACCTAGAGGGGGGTGAATAGGTGAATCGTGTGTCTATTTGCGGAATAAAAATTTTAGCGATCTTGTTCAAGAAATCAAGCAATCACAGAAAGACAAGAAGATTTATAGTGGTTCCCTAAACTTGGGTACGTCCACTTTACCTCACCAATCTAGCAAATCACTAGACACGGCTACTCCACTATCTCCGATTGAAAACAATCCTACGCCTCAGAACCAAGTTCCTACAACCTCGATCCAAATGGATCTACACTCGGAAGATAAAAACATCCTACCACTCGGAGAACAACGCTCCTATACTCGGATAATAATCTCCTACAAGATTTATAAATAGAGTTTGAAAATACAAACAGAAATATTCTCAGATCTGAAAGAATTTATCTCTAGGTCTTCTTCTTGAACGTTGCAGCTCTTTAAGAAATTGTAGAAGAAGATCCTTTGAAAATCTGACCTGAGAAAGCTTGAATCTACTCGATCAAGGAGATAAGAACGATTCCTTAATCAGCAGATCTTCTAGATCGAATGCAGAGAGAACGATCTTGATGAGAGCGGTGGCTTCAGAATGTCGTGCTTGAGAATAGTCGGCCGAACCAGTTACTTTGGAAAGTACGGAATCCGCTCTTGAAAGATTCTTCTTTTTCTTTTCTGCTTAGGGTTATGTCTTATTGAAAAGACTTTATATAGGATTACCCTTAACGGCTAGAAAAGATATTAATGACGACACGTGGACCAATCACGTCGAGTTATTTGAAATTTCGGCTGATCTGGACTTAGAAAAAAAATTTCCTGGAAAGTCGACTTAGTTCTCGAGAAGTGGCTATAGTTCTCGAGAACTTGGATCTGAGTTCTCGAGAACTGTCAAGACTTCTCGGGAACTAAATTCTTTAGAAGAGGTTTGGACTTCTTGAGAACACAAGGTTTAGTTCTCGAGAACTAATTGACTTCTCGAGAATAAACACTTAGAAACTTTCCTAAACTTCTCGAGAACAAGCACTTAGAAACTTTCCTGAACTTCTCGAGAACAAGCACTTAGAAACTTTCCTGAACTTCTCGAGAACAAATAGGAAGCCTTCTCGAGAACTGAGGGAGGACTTCTCGAGAACTATAACTTATAAAAAATTTCTTGAATATGTCCAGACTTCTCGAGACCTCGAACCTAGAGTTCTCATGAACTTTGTAAAGCTTCTCGAGAACTATGAGAGCTTCTCGAGAACTAAACTACACTTCTCGAAAACTCTGAAGTTACTTCTCGAGAACTGGACTTAGATAATTTTTCAAGAATTTTAGATAGTGTTTTCATCTGATCCTGTCTTCATCCCATGCTCCCAATGTTTGAACATGAAGTGTTATCCCAATTGAGAGGCTACACATGAGTCAACACTTTGGATCACACAGTGAGGGATTACACTGTATGGTCCTGTGTTCCTGACCCACTGTAGACTGACATTGGTCTACACTTAGTACTGAGAATCTGCAAACATTCAACTAGAGCAGGATATCAAATACAACTTAATTCATCTTAGTTCAAGGGTGACTTCATGCAAATCTGGGTTATTGTGGATGCAATACCCAAAATTTTCTATGAAGAACATGGGTGAAATGACTTATATACTTGGTATTAAGATCTATAGAGATAGATTGAAGAAGTTGTTGGGTTTGACCCAAAGTACATATATTGAGGTGTTGAAAAGGTTTTGTATGCTTGAGTTCAAGAAAGGATTCTTACTCATGTCTCATGGTGTGAGTCTCTAAGGACCAGTGTCCTAAATCTTGTGAAGATAAGGACCGCATGAAGTTGATTCCATATGCTTCAGCAATTGGATCAATCATGTATGCAATGATATATACTCGACTCGATGTGTGTTATGCTTTGAGCATGACTAGCAAGTATCAGTCTGATCCGGGTGATTGTCACTTGATTGCATGTTGGGTCCATTATTCCCAATGTACCTGATTTATAAGAAGTTAAACAGGTCAATGTCATACAAATCAACTGTATTTGATGTGTATTTGAGGTCATGAGTGCAGGTTAGTCAATATCACATTGATTGGACAAGTGAACAAAACAATTAACTGCTGGACATAACAAAAATCCACTAAGTCAACAGGCATTGAGTGAAGCAAGCTCACTCAACGCCAGAGGTAAGGAATCAATATTATCTAGCTGGAAATTTGCCTAAGTCCACAGGCGTTGAGTGCGTAGAGCTCACTCAACAACATATAACAAATGGCGTCGAGTCTATCTTAGCCTAACTAGTAGATAGCCAAAAAAATGGCTAAGTACACAGGCATTGGGTGTAGTGTACTCACTCAATGCCATACATGAAAAAGCTGTGAGTCAGGCTGAGTCAGTCAAAGCCTAGAGAAATAGGCTGAAAATGTGGCGAAGTCCACAGGCATTGAGTGTGGTCTACTAACTCAATGCCATATAACTTTTAGCGTTGAGTGTTGTTATGCCTGTCAATGCCACAAAAAAGTTGGGAAAATTTTTAACTAAGTCTACTGCCATTGAGTGTAGCTTACTCACTCAATGCCATGATAGAAAATTTGTCTAAGTAGCAAGGCGTTGAGTGTAGCTTACTCACTCAATGCCATGGAGCAATAGCGTTGACTATATCCTTGCTTATATGTTTTCAGACACAGATATTTGGCTAAGTCCAAAAGCGTTGAGTGTAGCTTACTCACTCAACGCCAGATAATAGAGAAATTCTGTTAATTAGTTTGGCATTGAGTGGAGCTTACTCTCTCACCGCCAAGGCTCAGAAAATCTGGCTAAGCTAAATAACATTGAGGGAGGCGAGCTCACTCAACGCTCTCAACGCCTTGACGCAAAAACTTTCTAAGGGAAATAGCGTTGAGTGAGGCGTGCTCACTCAACGCTATCAACGCCTAAATTGTCTAAGTTGCTGAAAAACTTTCTAAGGCAAATCGCATTGAGTGAGGCGTGCTAACTTAATGCTCTCAACGCCTAGACAAAAAGAATTTTGTCTAAGTGTTGTGGGGTTGAGTGATGCTTACTCACTCAACGCCTTTGCATCTAATTCTTGACTTTTGTCTAAGTCTAGAGATGTTGAGTCATGCTGAGTCAGCACAGTCAAAAAGTCAACAAAATTCAAATGTTGCGGGATTGCTGCCAGAGGCGCTGGCGGCCAACTGTCATCATCCTCTGCACTTGGAAAGATATATTTTCGTCTTTAAGTGCTAGGGAACACACACAGCAAAGAGCTGTTGAATTAAGAGTAAATGGAAAGAATGTATTGTATGGCTAAATCTCAGCCATCAATCCTAGTGGTGGGCCCACTGCTCGATTGGCCATCAAAGAATAAAAAGGAGCAAATCGGCCAAAGCAATAAAAATCGATCCTTGTCTAGGTTTTATAAAAACAAAAGTGCGGCAAAACTTCATCTTCTTCCTCGCCTTTCTTGTCGAGCCTAAAGAAGTTATTCTGCATAAAAACTTAGCTGAGGAAAGAGATAGCGGAAGCAATCAGCATCTACAATAGCAAGTTCAGAAGCAATTATGAGGAAGCAGATCTACAAGCTTTGCAAAAAAATGATAGTTGTTTGAAGAAAGATTCAACTACCGACTTCATTGTCTTCAACAGCAAAAGCTTGGGCTGATATCTTCTCAGTACAGGAAGAAGTAGATACAAAGTTCTTGATCTGGTGTCTAATCAAATCACCTTTTATTTCTTCTGTATAGATTCTTTGTGAGTCTGATGTTGTAAGCCATTGTTATAAAGGCTAAGGTCTTTGTGACTTGTGGTTTGGATTAATGTCGAGTGAAAGGTCTTTGTGACCTGTGGTTTAGCTTAGTGCTGATTGAAAGGTCTTTGTGACCAGTGGTTTGGCTTAGTGCCTAAGTGGTAGGTCTATGTGACCTGTGAGGTCCTGCGGGATCTGTGCTGTAAGCACTTAAGGAGACGAGTTTTGGGGGAAGAGCCTAGTATAACACACTGTTCAAAAGGCGCAGAGGGACAGTGGACATACCCAAGATTGGGGAACCACTATAAAATTATTGTGTCATCTGTGATTGTTCTTGAAAGCTAAAATTAACCAAATCACAAAGCACAGAAATCAGCTAACAATTAAGAAGATTTAAATAGATACAAAAACCTATTCAACCCCCTCTAGGTGTTTAGATAGCCTTGAAAACAAGACTTTCAAGTGGTATCAGAGGGAGGTTACTCTTTAAAGGCTTAACAGTCTGAGTAGATCTCCAAGGTTAGCTAGAAGTTTGTCTCTATAGGTTCAGGAGTGAGCAATAAGGAGCTGAGTGCTATGAGGCTTCCAATCTGTAGGAAGGAAGAATTTGGTATTGTGAAAGCATGGGTGAGTCAATTTATGGAAGCTACTGACCCTAGGATGTATACTATAGTCTAAGAGGGACCATTCATCCCAATGAATGTCTCAGAACTGGATACAAATGTCCAAACAACCAAGACATATGATGAGATGACTAAGGATGAGTTTATCCTGGCCTCAAAAGACAAGAGAGCAAAGAATATAATTATGAGTGTTATTGATGACTCTACACTTCTGAACCTGATCCATTGTACAACAAATAAAGGAAATGTGGGACACACTGGTGATCTACATGGGGGGGGGCGATGAAGTTCGAGATGATAGGAAGTCCACGCTCAACCAAGAGTATGAGACTTTTAGGCAATCCAAGGGGGACAACATAACCACCAGTTATGAAAAGTTCTTTAAGATTGTGAATGAACTGAAGACTTATGGAAGGGTATTCAGTCACTATGAACTGAATGACAAGTTCCTTAGATCTCTCACTAGATATTGGGACACAAAGATCTGTGTCATTAGAGAAGTGATAAAGCTAGGTGACATTGCTCCTCACACCCTTTTTGGGAAGCTGCTGTCATATGAGATGCAGCTGGCTGTCATGAAAGAAGAGGAGAACCATAACAAGTCCCAGGCAAGAGACAAGGTTGTAGCATTCAAAGCTGAAGGCTCCAACAAAAGCAAAAGAAAGTCTCCCACTCCACAAAGGAGAGATACTGAATCTGATTCTGGACGATCAGAGAAAAGCACATCAGACTATCAATGGTCTGATGAAAATTTTGCTGCCTTCTCCGAGCAATTCCAGAAGTTCATGAAGAAGAAGCACTGGAGAGGCCGACCTTCTTCCTCCTCTCATCCCAAGGATGACTACTATAAGTGCAAGAGGAAATCCTTTAAGGAGGATAGGTATGGTTCCAAAACTAGTAAACAGGTTTCATCTAACATGACTTATTATCATTGCAGAAAGCCTGGGCATGTAATAGCCGTCTGCCTATTAAAAAGAAGGGAAAATGGTGAGAAAAAGGACCACCAACAAAAAGTATAGAAGGAGAAATCCCTCATTACTATGAAGCAAAGAAGCTAGACTGACACCTCCTCATCAGAGTCAGAAGAAGAAGAAGCCTACATAGGGTTTTACTCTAATGAAGATGGAGCTGTAGAAGCAGACTGCATTAAAAGGCTGGCTGCTATAAAAGAAGAAGTTGAGAAGGTTCTTCCTGCTACCAGGGTTGAAGTCAGGACCCCTCTATCATAGTCTGATGGTGATTCAAAGGTGGATTATGAAGAAGACAGCTGCTGTCTTGGGCTGATGGCTAGGTCTTATGAAGAACTCAGCCAGGATCTGCCTGATTCAAGCAAGGTAATCTCTATTACTAGCTCTTCTAGATAAAATTATGAATCAATTCTAGATTATTGTGCCTCTGCATCAAATGATGATGATGGCTCAAAATCTCAAGGAGACATCAATCAATTGATTGATAACTATGGTGCACTCCTACATGCTCTAAAAAAAAGCAAGATCCTGGCCAAACAGCAGGCTCAGGAAATTACTTCTCTTCAGCTTGCTGTTTCAGAATCAGCAAAACTGCTGGATCTGAAGATCCAAGAAGTCAGCAAACTGAAGAATGTAACAATCATTCAGATGAGCACCACAACCTTCAAGAATGACCATATCAGGGATCTTGAAGGAAAGCTTCAAAAAGAGAGGGAACTAGTGGCTAGCTACTCCAAGCCTGGCACAGTGCTGCCCTTGATAGACTCATTCTCTTCCCAAAAGGGAAAGAAAGGGTTAGGTTTCAAGAGAATGACAAGAGCTGCCAATCCCAAGGGAAAGGGTAAAGCTCAAGTGCAGCCACTAGCCTCTAATCCTCCTGTTTAATTTAATAAAGTGCAACTACATTCTAATAAGCATGACCATGAGACTATTTATGGTCACTGAAATAATGCTAGACCCTCTAGTATTAACAAAGATGTTCCACAATATGGTGGTAGATACAGCAAGGGTGCAAGTGACTTTAAGGTAGCCTATGAGGAAATACAAATGGCCCATCATGGACCATTTGTGTTTTGTGCACCAGCCCCTTCAGTCAAGGGTAAAACTGCTGACTGTTCTCCAGATCTTCCAGCCCACTCTAAGATAAAGGGAAAGGCTGTCAGTAGACCAGACCTAGGAATCTCTGAGGCCATCAAGAGTATGCTTTCTGAAAAGAAAGCAACTGCTAGAAGGGCTCAAGATATCCCAAGCACTTCTACTGCCAGACCCACCACTTATCAAACTAGGGCTGGGAAACTAAAGAACAGGACAGTGGCTTTTCCTTCTAGACCAAGAGATGTTATTAACACATCCACTAGAACTTCTCTAGAAAAAGGAATAACATCCATTAGTGTTGGTGTTATGGAAAGGTAGGCCACTTTATTGTTGATTTCTAGCACAATCATAGTGTGCAGAGAGCCAATATTAGCTTTCCTGTCAGAAAAGTTACAGGAAAGCATAGTCATTTTCAGTCTAACCTGCACCTAGGACCCAATAAAAATTGGGGTCCTATGGTTAACTGATTTGTGTCTTGCAGGTTAGTCCAAGTGCCCATACCCCTATATGGTACTTGGACAGTGGATGTTCCAGGCACATGACTGGAATAAGGAGCATGCTGAAGGATTATGTTCCAGTAAGGAATGAACCAAAGGTTATCTTTGGTGGGTCAAAAAAAGTGGTGACTAGAGTTTTTGGTAAGATCTCGAATGGCATAGTCACTATCACTAGAATAGCCTATGTGGAAGGGTTACAACACAACCTGATAAGCATCAACTAACTCTGTGATCTTTGCTATGACATAGTATTCCACAAGGATGAGTGCCAAATTAGGAGGTTAAGTGACCAAGAGGTAATCTTAACAAGCACTAGGAGTGGAAATGCTTACTATTTAGATTTCCTATGCTTAAGCAAATACTCACATATATGCCTAGTTACAGATGAGAAAGCCTTTTCCTGTGTCCAATGGCACAAGACGCTAGCCCATCTGAATTATAGGACCATAAGCAAGTTGTTCAGCATTGAGCTTGTTAGGAATGACCCTAAGTCTATATGCACTAAGGAGGGTATCTGCTCTGCATGCCAAAAGGGCAAACAGACTAAGACCTCCTTCAAGAGCATCGGCACCAAAGACTCAATGAGATGCTTATACCTCATGCATATGGATCTGTTTGGTCCTTTGCTAATTCAAAATCTAGGTAGGAAAGTCTATACCCTTGTGGTTATTGATGACTTTTCCAGATTTGCCTGGGTGTTCTTTATAAGGAAGAAATAAGAAACCCTTGATGTCTTCCAGACATTTGTCAAGAAAATTTAGAATGAATTCAACAGCACTGTGGTCAAAATCAGAAGTGGCCATGAGACTGAGTTTTAGTCTGAGTGCAGGACAAGGTTCTGTGAAGAGAAAGGGATTCATCAAGAATTATCCTCTCCTTGAACACTCCAACAAAATGGAATTACTGAGAGGAAAAATAGGACTCTCATAGAGGCTGGTAGAACCTTATTAAGTGACTCAACTCTCCCAGAATACTTCTGGGCTGACTCAACTCTCCCAGAATACTTCTGGGCTCAGCTCTATGTAGAACAGATTGTTCGACTACACGGTGTTCCTCGGAGCATTGTCAGTGATCGTGATGGGCGGTTCACCTCAACTGATTGGAGGCTAATTCATCAAATGTTGGGTACACAATTAGCATTCAGTACGGCCTTTCATCCCCAGACGGATAGCCAGACTTAGCGAACCAACAGGACGATGGAAGATATGCTTCGTATGTGCGCCCTAGATTTTGGTAAGAAATGGGAAGAGTACATTTACTTGGTTGAATTTGCCCAAAATAACAGCTACCAAGCGAGCATCGGTATGGCACCGTTGGAGGCTATATATGGTCGTAAATGTCATACATCATTAACATGGGCGGAGGTAGGCGAATCCAAGCTGAATGGGCGAAAAGAAGTCGAAGAAGCTACCTCGATTATACACTATATTCGGGAGAGGCTATTGATAGCACATGATCTACAAGCAAAGTACTACACCGCCAAGCATCGGAACGTGGAGTTCGCGGTGGGCGATTGGGTCTATTTGAAGATCAAACCCTTCAAAGGCATATCTCGGATTCGGCGGTTGAAAAAGCTAAGTTCCAGATACCTTGGTCCGTTTGAAGTGGTGGAGTGAGTCGGGGAAGCTGCTTATCGGCTAGCGCTTTCAGCAAAGTTGAGTGGATTGCATGATGTCTTCCACATCTCAGTACTTCACAAAGCCGTCAAGGAACCAGCGCATATTATTGAAAATGATCGTGTACCGGTCGAGTATGGGATAACGACGAAGGTTAGACCCATTCGGATCCAGGATCGAGCCGAGAGACAGTTACAGAACAAGATAATCGGGATGGTCAAAGTCTAGTGGGACAATTGTGGCTAAGAGGAGCTAACATGGGAGCGTGAGCAGACCATGCGAGCTGAGTTTCCCGAACTTTTTTGTATAAACTGTTGACCGTGTACATTTTATTATAACAACTCTTTGAATGTTATATCTTTGGGATTCCTATTTATTTGCTGAGTATAAATTTTGGGATGAAATTTATCTTAAGGGGGGAGGATTGTAACACCCCAAAATCTTAAGTTGGAGTCAGGCTGGGTGATACAGCCTGGGACATGGGCGTGTCCCAGGGCGTGTCCAGGCACACGGCCTGGAACACGGGCGTGTCCCAGGGCATGTCCTTATCTCGAGGCGTCGACTCGAGTACTCGAGAACTGATCGTCGAGAGGCGACACGGCCTGGGACACGGCCGTGTCCCAGGGCATGTCCTGCTCGGGAGAAAATCGATGGCGTTGAGTGTCACTGAGAGAAATGGCGTTGAGTGTGGAACACGGCCTGTGACATGGGCATGTCACAGGGGCATGTTGAACACACGGCTAGGGATACGGGCGTATGTCGTAGCCGTGTCCTGCTCGGGTGATTTGTGCTTGTGTTACAATAGGTGACATAGTCAGTCACACTGCCGGGTCAAACTTGACACGGGCGTGTCTGCCCTCTGACACGGGCGTGTGGAGCCCGTGTTCTGGTTCATTTTGAGTCGGTTCGTACACCGCTTGGGGGACACGGCCTGGGACACGGGCATGTCACAGGCCGTGTAAAGTCACACAAGGAATTTTGGGCAGATCTTGGCCATCCAATTATTTCTATTTGGATCCAATGGCCCTGGTCTTTTCCTGCAGTGTTAAGGCTGAGAAGTAGTTTCTTCTCTCATTCTTATCAAGAGAGAAAAAGAGAGAGAGAGAGAGAGCTTGGAGGAAGGAGAAGGAGGAGAAGAGCAAGGCTTTGGTGGTGCTCCCGCGGTCCGATTCGCAATCCGAGGCTAGTTTAGTGGAGGCAAAGCTGTTGCGGTGCTTTCCAACCGGCCAGATTTTTGATGGCTCCTAAGAGATCGTCAAGGGTAACTATCTTCCGTCTTGGACATGTGAAGTCCTCCTTTATGCATGAGTAAGGAATCCTCTCCACCAAAAGGTTGAAAAAGGGAGTGATTCCAGTTGGTGATAGTTGTTATCCCCAGCTTGAGTCTGTATATAGACCCGGAAAAGTGTAGTACGGGATAGGCACGCTGTGTGAAGCCCATCTGGACATGTTGGTCTGTACTGGTGATGTTGCATTTACGCACCGGAGAAGACTCGTATAGTTAGTGGGGTCGTTGGGTTATGTCTGTGAAAAAGAGTAGCAGGAAGTACTGGATTGTGGAACTCCAGGAAAATGCCCTTGTGCTGTTTGTGTTGTGGCTACGATGTAGCCAGTCCTTGATGGACGATGAAGCCAGTCCTAGTTGGACAGTGTGGCTATTGTTATGCCAGTCCTTGGTGAACGTTATGGCGATTGGGAGCTGCGAGCACTAGAAGGCCTCGTGTTGAACAGGAAAGGTTTAGCCGAACCGCCCCCTTTTATTATAGCCGCAAGTACGATGTGCTTGGTGAGGGCAAGGCGAATTGAGCAACGGGGGGGGGAGGGGGTGGCGGATCTGTACCTGCGTTATGTTGACTGTACAAAGAAGTGCCAAGGCATTGAGCTTTCGTCAGTAGCATAAAGAGAGTCTTATGCCTGGGCGCCATTAAGACTAAATGCTCATTGGTGTTGATCCCGGTTCGTCGGTGTACCCAAAAGTGTGCCTTAGAGCACAGATCGTCGGGCCGGGTGGCCGACGGTTGTGATGGATTGCATGTGCGTGAGAGCACAATATGTATATTATCTGTCAATTGCTATATTACTCTGCAGGGAAGGAATGCCTCTGCCCCGGGAAAGGGGTAGGATTGTTATAAATTGGTCGGCTGAATGCTGACTGTTGCCTTGTTTGCCACCTTCTGGGTGGATTGTCCCTGTGCAGGTGCTGGAGAGCCGAGCGGAAAATGAAGGGATGATGCCCCGGCTACTGCTGTTGCCGCTCTTGCTGTTGTTACTAGCCCTTGAAGGCTAGCTTTTGTATTTTCTTTTATTCATGTATGGCCGGCCTGCGCGCCAATGTCTGTAATTTATACTGTTTAAAGAGGAACTATAAGGCCTTAAGGCCAAACTGTAGTATTTGCTATGCCCTCGTTTGAGTGGTTGTATATAACGTTGGTTTATATATCTAGAGGATATTCCTACTATGAATTCAGCTACTTGCGTTTCTTTTCCGCTAGCATGCTCTGTGTTAGGATTCGTTGATGGTATTATCCTGTGACCTCACTGTCTGTTTGTAGCATATAGTGTGGGGCCCCGACTGAACCTTCTATTATGTGTAATTTAACGGGTGGATTCGTTACATTTTGATATCAGCTTGTCTTGGTCTTCTTCTTTCGAATTCGTGATCGAATTCTTTTGTGGGGTGGCGAGCATGTGTCTGTGCGAACTGCTGTAATGCTAGTGAACTCTGGAATATCCACTAAGAAATGCAAATACACTTGCTTGAGGAATCTTCACGTTCCTACTTTGTTGTTATTGCTTGCGTATTGTCGCTAATGTGTGTCTTGTCCACCCATATGTGACTCGTAGTGGTCCTGGGCAATCTGAGCCCCAGCACTCTGATGAGTGTGTGACACCAGCTTAGGTGCCAACACCTCCTCCCTTTGCGGAAATTGTTCGATTAGTTGTTGAAGCTCTATTTGCGATGATTCGGCCGATCGGGCAGGAGCTACCGGCAGTGGTGCCAGATCGTGTTGGTGTCCAACCCGAACCGGTTGATGCTGTGAATCCGCGAGCAGCTGAACGACAATTGAAGCAATTCATGAGCTTCAACCCGCCTACGTTCACGGGACTGGGATCCCTAATGCAGGTAAAGGACTGGTTATCGCGAGTCAAACGTATTTTGACGGCGATCAGGATGGAGGAAACTCAAAAGGTCACTTTGGCCATCTTCTCTTTAGAAGGAGAGGCGAGGTTATGGTGGGACGAGGTTGAGTTACACCATTTGGCAGGCAGGCAATTGACTCAAGTATCGATTGAGGAGTTCTCTCGTATGTTTTGGCTAAACATCTTCCAGCGGCACAACGCATTACGATGGAGAATGAGTTCCAGCGGCTAACGCAAGGAGAAAATAGAGTTGATGCGTACCTACATGAATTTACAAGATTGGGACAGTATGCCGGAACAATCTTCACCGATGAACAAAGAAAAACAAATCGGTTCTATGAAGGATTGCGGGACGAGTTGAGGTTCCTGCTTTCTAGTTCAGTGAACTAGGGATTTCAGGCTTTGGTTGATATGGCGGGTGCGCTGGAAAAGGATATGAAGCGGGTGCAAGGAAGGAAGGAGTTAGCTTTGGCAAAGCCCGAGTTCAAAGCACCCTGCTCTGGCAAATCATACTACCAAAAGAAGTGGGGCAAGAGGTCCAAGCCTTCAGGGCGAACTTCTGGGATGGTTACATCGGGAGCCACGTCGAGGTCGGAGTTTCGTGCATGCTTTACCTGTTGCAAAGTGGGGCATTTAGCTCGTAATGGTCGGGTTGCTCAACCCAAAGGAGAAAAGAAGATGGGTTTGTCTTACGCTGAGAAGGGCAAAGCAGTGGATGATTCCTCTACATCGCAGGCGCATCCCAGAGTCTACAATCTTGGCCAACATGAGGCTATCAAGCAAAGTGACGTCATCACAAGTACGAGTTTAGTTAATACTTGTTGTCTTGATTGTATATTTTGTATGTAGCTTGTGGATGATGTGTGTGCTACAGGCTTTGTCCTGATTTGGAACAATCCGGCGAGAGCCCTGTTTGATACGGGTGCTTCACATTCTTTTCTGTCTAAGGACTTCGTAACTCGAGTTGGAGTACCGAGTCATGTGACGACATGTTGGTGTAAAGGTGCTACTACCGAATGGGTGTATCATGCTTGCGGATAGGACTTGTGATGTGGACGTGCATATGGGAAATCGAGATTTTGGATTGAGAGCATCTGTGCTGCCACTATCGGAGTTCGATGTGATCTTTGGCATGGACTGGCTCTTGGAGCAGCGTGCCGTGATTGATTGCACTTCCAAGTAGGTCACACTGGAACAGAATACCGAACTTGAGACGAAGTTCGATGGTATGCGTGGAGTAGGCGGGACCTTGTTATTTGCACTCCAAGTCGTCAGTGTTGTTCGGAAGGGCACGGAGTTATTCTGCAAGCTTATTCAGGCTGTTGAGCCAACGGCCAGTATAAGTGAAGTTCCCATTATGTCAGAGTTTGTAGATGTGTTTCCTAAGGATCATCCTGGGTTACCGCCCCAGCGGGAGATTGAATTCGCGATTGAGTTGGTGCCATATGCAAAACCTGTGGCCCGCTCACCATATCGCCTCGCGCCAAAGGAAATGGCTGAATTGAAAGTCCAATTGTAAGAATTATTAGAGCAGGGATACATACGCCCAAGTATGTCACCTTAAAGCGCACCTGTTCTATTTGTGAAAAAGAAAGACGGTACTTTGCATTTGTGTATTGACTACCGAGAATTGAATAAGCTGACGGAAAAGAATAAATATCTGATTCCACGGATCGATGACCTATTTGATCAGCTTGCGGGGTCAACCGTCTATTCAAAGTTGGATTTGAAATCGGGTTATTATCAATTGCGGATTCGGGAAGGCAATATTCCCAAGACAGCGTTTGGGAAACGCTATGGTCATTAAGAATTCACGGTGATGTCGTTTGGCTTATGTAATTTGCCTTCGGTATTCATGGATCTAATGCACCAGACGTTCCGAGAGTACTTAGATTTATTCGTAATTGTGTTCATTGATGATATTCTGGTGTACTCTCAGTCGGGAGATGATCATGCAAACCATTTGTGGTTGGTGTTGCATACCCTGCGGAGGAATAAACTGTATGCCAAGTTCTCAAAGTGTGAGTTTTGGCTATCGTCAGTGGCTTTTTTGGGCCATGTGGTAAGTGGAAAGGGCATAGCAGTAGATCCGGCAAAGATTGGTGCCATATGGGATTGGCAAGTGATGTCTTCGGTGGCTGAAGTCAGGAGCTTTCTTGGCCTGGCAGGCTACTATAGACGGTTTGTAGAAAACTTCTCACGGATTGCTTTACCTCTGACTACAATGACGAGAAAAGATCAGAAGTTCGTTTGGACACCAGAGTGTGCGCGAGCTTTTGAAGAGCTGAAGAGTTGTTTGACCACGGCGCCTGTGTTGACATCGCCATATGGTATAGACGACTATGAGATCTACAGTGATGCGTCAGGGAGCGGCCTAGGCTGCGTTCTTCTGCAATTTGGTAAAGTGATTGCTTATGGATCACGAAAACTAAAGGTACATGAACAAAACTACCCCGTCCATGATTTAGAGTTGGCGGCGATAATCTTTGCGCTAAAGTTGTGGCGACACTATCTTTATGGCGTTAAAGTAGATATCTATACAGATCAAGGAGCCTAAAGTATTTGTTAGATCAAAAGGATCTGAATATGCGACAACGGAGGTGGATGGAGTTCCTTAGGGACTACACTTTTGATATTCACTATACTCCCAGGAAGGGAAATGTGGTCGCTGATGCTTTGAGTCGTAGGATGCCAGTACGGGCAAATTGGTTGCAAAGGAATGATGAGCGGCTAATCCAGGAGATGGAAGCGTTAGAGATATCTTGTGTTGACAAGGATGCTACGGCCGACGTGTGCTTGAACTGGACGGAGGTACAATATCACCTTGCGGATATAGTTCGGCGAGCAACGGAGCTTGATGAAAGTCTCCAACGCTATGCAAAGGATGTTCCTGGTGACCAATTCTCCTGGGACGATGGATTGTTGCGAAAAGATGGTCGATTGTGCGTACCAAATTCGGGGAAGTTGAGAGAAGAGTTGATGTACGAAGCGTATTTTGCCAAGTACTCAATTCACCCTGGGAGAACAAAAATGTACAGAGACATGAAAAAGTTGTTCTGGTGGCCTGGAATAAAGAAATACATAGCACATTATGTGGCAAAATGTCACACTTGTGCTTTGGTAAAAGCGGAATGCCAGAAGCCTGGTGGTTTCCTGAAGTCATTACCGATTCCGGAGTGGAAGTTTGATGAAATTTCAATGGATTTCGTGCATGGGTTGCCGAGATCTCAACGCGGTCATGACTATATTTGGTTGATTGTAGACCGGATGACAAAAGTTTCTCACTTCCTTCCAAACAAGAGAGATGATTCAGTGAAAACCTTGGCTAAGCTCTATGTAGAACAGATTGTTCGACTGCATGGTGTTCCTCAGAGCATTGTTAGTGATCGTGATGGGCGGTTCACCTCAACTGATTGGAGGCTAATTCATTAAATATTGGGAACACAATCAGCATTCAGTACGACATTTCATCCCCAGACGGATGGCCAGACTGAGCAAACCAACGGGACGATGGAAGATATGCTTCATATGTGCGCCCTAGATTTCGGTAAGAAATGGGAAGAGTACATTTACTTGGTTGAATTTGCCCATAATAACAGCTACCAAGCGAGCATTGGTATGGAACCGTTTGAGGCTCTATATGGTCGTAAATGTCATACACCATTAGCTTGGGCGGAGGTAGGCGAATCCAAGCTAAATGGGCGAAAAGAAGACGAAGAAGCTACCTCAATTATACGCTCTATTCGGGAGAGGCTATTGATAGCCCAGGATTGACAAGCAAAGTACTACAACGCCAAGCATCGGAACATGGAGTTCGCGGTGGGCGATTGTGTCTATTTGAAGATCAAACCCTTCAAAGGCGTATCTCGGATTCGGCAGTTAAAAAAGCTAAGTCCCAGATACCTTGGTCCATTTGAAGTGGTGGAGCGAGTCGGGGAAGCTGCTTATCGGCTAGCGCTTTCAGCAGAGTTGAGTGGATTGCATGATGTCTTCCACATCTCAGTACTTCGCAAAGCCGTCAAGGAACCAGCGCATATTGTTGCGAATGATCGTGTACCGGTCGAGTATGGGCTAACGACGAAGGTTAGACCCATTCGGATCGAGGATCGAGCCGAGAGACAGTTACGGAACAAGATAATCGGGATGTTCAAAATCCGGTGGGACAATTGTGGCCGAGAGGAGCTAATATGGGAGCGTGAGCGGACCATGCGAGCTGAGTTTCCCGAACTTTTTGTATAAACTGTTGACCGTGTACATTTTATTATAACAACTCTTTGAATGTTATACCTTTGGGATTCCTGTTTATTTGCTGAGTACAGATTTCGGGATGAAATTTATCTTAAGGAGGGAGGATTGTAACACCCCAAAATCTAAAGTTGGAGTCAGGTTGGGTGACACGGGCATGTCCCAGGGCGTGTCCAGGCACATGGCCTGGGACATGGGCGTGTCCCAGGGCATGTCCTTCTCTCGAGGCATCAACTCGAGTACTCAAGAACTGATCGTCGATAGGTGATACGGCCTGGGACACGGGCGTGTCCCAGGGCGCGTCCTGCTCGGGAGAAAATTGATGGCGTTGAGTGGCGCTGAGAGAAATGGCGTTGAGTGTGGAACACGGCCTGTGACACGGGCATATCACAGGGGATTGTTGAACACACGGCCAGGGATACGGGCGTATGTCGTAGCCGTGTCCTGCTCGGGTGATTTGTGCTTGTGTTACAATAGGTGACACAGTCAGTCACACTGCCGGGTCAAACTTGACACGGGCGTGTCTGCCCTCTGACACGGGCGTGTGGAGCCCGTGTTCTGGTTCATTTTGAGTCGGTTCGTACACCACTTGGGGGACATGGCCTAGGACATAGCCATGTCACAGGCCGTGTTAAGTCAAAAATGGAATTTTGGGCAGATCTTGGCCATCCAATTATTTCTATTTGGATCCAATGGCCCTGGTCTTTTCCTGCAGTGTTAAGGCTGAGTAGTAGCGTATTCTCTCATTCTTATCAAGAGAGAAAAAGAGAGAGAGAGCTTGGAGGAAGGAGAAGGAGGAGAAGAGCAAGGCTTTGGTGGTGCTCCCGCGGTCCGTTTTGCGATCCGAGGCTAGTTTAGTGGAGGCAAAGCTGTTGCGGTGCTTTCCAACTGGCCAGATTTTCGATGGCTCCCAAGAGATTGTCAAGGGTAACGATCTTCCTTCTTGGACCTGTGAAGTCCTCCTTTATGAATGAGTAAGGAATCCTCTCCACCAAAAGGTGGAAAAAGGGAGAGATTCCAGTGGGTGATAGTTCCTATCCCCAGCTTGAGTCTGCATATAGACCCGGAAAAGTGTAGTTTGGGATAGGCATGCTGTGTGAAGCCCATCACGACATGTTGGTCTGGATTGGTGATGTTGCATTTACATACCGGAGAAGACTCCGCGTATACTCGTGTAGTTAGTGGGGTCGTTGGGTTATGCCTGTGAAAGGGAGTAGCAGGAAGTACTGGATTGTGGAACTCCAGGAAAATTCCCTTGTGCTGCTTGTATTGTGGCTACGATGTAGCCAGTCCTTGATGGACGATGAAACCAGTCCTAGTTAGACAGTGTGGCTATTATGATGCCAGTCCTTGGTGGACGTTATGGCGATTGGGAGCTGCGAGCTCTAGAAGGCCTCGTGCCGAACAGGAAAGGTGAATCCGTCCAGCGCCTTTTATTATAGCCGCAAGTACGATGTGCTTGGTAAGGGAAAGGCAACTTGATCAACGGGGGGTGGCGGATCTGTACCTGCATTATGTTGACTGTACAAGGAAGTGCCAAGGCATTGGGCTTTCGTCAATAGCATAATGAGAGTCTTAGGCCTGCGCGCCATTAAGACTAAATGCTCATTGGTGTTGATCCCGATTCGCCGGTGTACCCAAAAGTGTGCCTGAGAGCACAGATCGTCGAGCCGGGTGGCCGACGGTTGTGATGGATTGCTTTTGCGTGAGAGCACAATATGTATATTATCTGTCAATTGTTATATTACTCTACAGGGAAGGAATGCCTCTGTCCCGGGAAAGGGGTAGGATTGTTATAAATTGGTCTGCTGAATGCTGACCGTTGCCTTTTTTGCCACCTTCTGGGTGGATTGTCCCTGTGCAGGTGCTAGAGAGCCGAGCGGAAAATGAAGGGCTGATGCCCCTGCTGCTGCTGCTGCCGCTCTTGCTGTTGTTACTAGCCCTTGAAAGCTAGCTTTTTTGTTTTATTTTATTCATGTATAGGCTGCCTGCACGCCGATGTCTGTAATCCATAGTATTTAAAGAGGAACTGTAAGGCCTTAAGGCCAAACTGTAGTATTTGTTATGCCCTCGTTTGAGTGGTTGTATATAACGTTGGTTTATATATCTAGAGGATATTCCTGCTATGAGTTCAGCTGCTTGCGTATCTTTTCCGCTAGCATGCTCTGTGTTAGGATGCGTTGATGGTATTATCCTGTGACCTCACGGTCTGTTTGTAGCATATAGTGTGGGGCCCCGGCCGGACCTTCTATTATGTGTTATTTAATGGGTGGAGTCGTTACAAGGAGACTACCATCAGATCCCATGCTAAGGATAGGACAATATCCTTCAAGGCTGAGAGCCCTACGAAGAGTAAGGAGAAGATTGCCTCACCCGAAAGGGGGCCAGCTTATTCAAAAAGCTTTGAGTCCAGCTCATTTGACAGTAACATGTTAGATGGAGAGTTTGCTACCTTCTCAAGGCAATTTCAGAAGAAGATGAAGAGGTGGAAGTGGAAGAACAATCCTTCCTCCTCCTCACATTATAAGAAGGATCACAATAAATATGGGAAGAATTTCTCCAAAGAAGACGGGTATGATTCAAAACCCAGCAAACATAATTTCTCTAAAATTGTTTGTTATTGTTGTAGCAAGCATGAACATGTCATTTCTTATTTCCCAATCAAAAGAAAAGAGATAGGTATGAAGAAGCATCACCACTATAAGGGAAAGACCTTCATTACCAAGAATGAGAAGAGCTGGAGCCAAACTGACTCAGCATCGTCTGTCTCTGAAGAATAAGATAAAGCTTATGTAGGGTTGTTTGCTACTGATGTTGTTGAAGAGGATGAGGACTATCCAGCTGCAAGGATAAGAATCAGGGGCCCTCTATCACACTCAGATAGTGAAAATGTGGTTGATGAAGATGTTAGTGACTGTTATGGACTTATGGCCATGACAGATGGTGAATCTAGCCACGATCAGTCTGTTCCACATACGGTATTAATTCATTCTATCTCCTCCTCTAAATCTGATTATGAAACAAGTCCTAATTCTGATTCTCCTTCATCCTTTGATGAAGATGGCCCAGAATCTGAGGAAGATGTCAATCAATTGATTGACAATTATGGGTTAATATTGGAAGCACTGAAGAAGAGCAAGTTGCTTGTCAAAAGAAAAGCCAAGGAGATTGTCTCTTTAAGAAGAGATCTCTCTCTGCACACTAAGTCAGCCTCACAACTGAGCCAGATGAGCAAAGAGATATTCCAACTTAAGATAATCACCATTATCCAAATTTTAACCATAAATAGTAAGAACTCTTTAATTACAGAGTTGGAAGATAAGCTCCTCAAAGAGAGGATGCTAGTGGCTCAATACTCCAAACCTAAATCTATACTGCCACTCATTGATACCTTTACCTCCCAAACTGATAAGAAGGGGCTGGGGTATATTGAGAGGAATACTATAAGAAGGAATAGGAGTAAGGGTAAGGCTCCAATTCAGCCTGATATCTCTTTAGAGAAAGTTCTGTTGCCATCCAACTAGTATGACCAAGAGAGTATATATGGTCATTGGTTGAATAGAAGATCTTGTAGTGTGAACAAAAATGCTCACAGCTATAGTGGAAGGAAGGGTAGGGGCTTGAGTGCCTTTAAGGCTCCCCATGAAAAAATCCAGATGGCCCATCATATTTGTTCTCCAGCCCCCTCACTCAAGGATAATGCAATGGCCTATTCTCAGGCTCTTCCAACAATAGCTCAGACCAAAGGTAAGTCAGTAAGTAAGCCTTACTTGGTTATCTCTAAAGCCATCAATAGCTTGTCCAATGTAAAGAAAACTATTGTTGGAGGTACTCAGAGTAAACCAAGTACATCTACTGGCAGACTCACTTTCATTTAGATTCTTGCTGAAAGAAACAAGAAAAAGGCTGCTGCTCTCCCTTCTGAACAAATAGTTATCTACTCCATAAGGTCTTTTTAGAAAAGGAGATACAACATCAATGAATGTGGGTGTTGTGGTAAAGTGGGACATTTTATCATAGATTGTTGGCATAATCCTAGTGTGCTAAGGGCAAGGGTAAGTCTTCCTATCAGGAGAGCTGCAGGTAGAAATGTTCAGTTTTAGGCTAACAAGAACTAAGGACCCAATCCCTTTTAGGGTCCTAAGGTAAACTAAACTATGTTTGCAGGATAGTCCAAGTACCCATGCACCAATATGGTACTTAGACAGTGGATGTTCCAGGCATATGACTGGATCAAGGTGTCATCTAAAGGAATACACCCTAGTGAAGAATGTTCCTAAGGTAATCTTTGGAGGCTCAGAAAAAGGAGCTACCAAGGGATATGGTATGATCACCAATGGCATAGTCTCAATCACAAAAGTGGCTTATGTGGAAGGATTGCAACACAACCTGATAAGCATAAGCTAACTATGTGATCTTGGTTGTCATATCTTTCATAAGGATGAGTGTCTAATCAAAAGGTCAAGTGACCAAGAGGTCATTTTGACAGGCACTAAGAGTGAGAATATTTATTGTTTAAACTTTTTATGTTTAAGTTCTGACACTCTGTTATGTCTTGTAGAAAATGAGAAAGTCTCTTATTGTGTACAACATTACAAGAGGCTTGCTCACTTGAACTACAAGTCAATTAGCAAGCTCTTCAATGAAGGGCTAGTCAAAAATGGACCCAATTTTAAATGCACCAAGGAGGGCATTTACTCTGCTTGTTAAAAGGGCAAGCAGACTAATGCATCCTTTAAGAGCATTAGGGCCAAGAATTTAGTGAGGTGTTTGTACCTCCTGCATATGGACTTGTTTGGTCCTATGTCAGTTCATAGTCTGTGTAGGAAAGTTTATATACTGGTGATAATTGATGACTATTCTAGATATACTTGGGTTTTCTTTCTAAAAAAAAGTCTGAAACCCTAGACATCTTTATGACCTTTGTCAGGCAAGTTTAGAATGAAAAAGACAGTTCTGTGGTCAAAATTAGAAGTGATCATGGTACTGAATTTTAGTCTTAAGGCATGACAAAGTTCTGTGAAGAACTAAGGATTTGTCAGGAGTTTTATTCTCCAAGAACACCCTAGTAAAATGGGATAGCTGAAAGGAAAAAACAGGACTCTCATAGAGGCTGGCAGGACACTACTCAGTGACACTTCTCTCTCAAAATATTTTTATGCTGAGGCAGTGAACACTATTTATCATGTCTTGAATAGAGCCTTTATTAAAAAATATCACTAGAAGACTCCCTATAAGATTATGAAAGGTAGAAAACCAAATTTAGTCTATCTCAGGATCTTTGGTAGCAAGTGCTTTACGCTTAATAATAGGAAGTCCTACTTGACTAAGTTCTCTGCCAAATCATATGAAGGGATATTTATTGGGTATAACAATCATAGAAAAGCATATAGAGTCTACAACTTGAAAAATCAAGTTTTAGAAGAGCCTGTGAATTTAATCTTTGATGAATCATCAATGATTAATAGTGAGCTACCTATCTCCTCTAGATCTGAAGGTATAGAGATGAAGATGGATAAACTAACCATCAAAGACACTTCTCCAACTACCCCAAAAGAATATGATGGTGTGTATATTCCTGAAGAAGGATAAAGTACATAGGATATGACTAAAGACCAGCAGGATCCAGCCATTGAAGTTTATGATGCTGAAGTAAGAATGCCTCCTGCAGTCATTCATTTGAGGGATTATCCCATAAGTCAGATCTTAGGAGATGCTAGCCAATGGGTTACACTAAGGAGCAGAAGCCTCAACATTGCAATGTACTCTAGCTTTCTATCTCAAGTAAAACCTAAAAGGTTTGAAAATGTCAACATAGATGCATTTTGGATTGTGGAAATGCAAGAAGAATTGAACAAGTTCATGAGATGCAAGGTCTGGAAGCTGGTTCTCTGACCACAAGGACATAACATCATTAGAACTAAGTGGATGTACATGAATAATCTGGATGAAAATGGTGTTATAATAAAGAATAAAGTTAGATTGGTTGCCAAAGGATACAAATAAGAGGAGGTATTGATTTTGATCAAACCTTTGCACTAGTAGCTAGATTGGAAGCCATAAGACTATTCCTTGCATATGTTGGACATAAAGGATTCAAATTCTAACAAATTGATGTGAAGCTAGTATTCCTAAATGTTGACCAAAGAGAAGAGGTCTATGTTGAGAAACCTATATGTTTTGTTAATTCTAACTTTCCTGATTATGCTTTTAGGCTTAGAAAAGCATTATATAAGTTGAAGCAAGCCCCTAAGGCATGGTATGAAACCATGTCTAGCTTTCTCATTGAGAACAAATTCTCAAGGGGAAAGATAGATAAGTCATTATTCCTAAGGGAAGTCAAGGGTAAGATCATTGTAGTTCAAATTTATGTAGATGACATAATATTTGGGTCTACTGATGATGGCCTCTGCAAAAAGTTTGCCAAACTTATGCAAGGGAAGTTTGAGATGAGCAGTATGGGTGAACTTAAGTATTTATTGGGATTCCAAGTTAGACGATCAAAGGATGGACTATCCATCTCTCAGTTTAAGTTCACCAAAGAGTTGATTAAAAAGTTTAGAATAGAGAGTGCTTCCATAATGAAAACTCCTATAAGGTCAGGTATGTCAATAGACAAGGATGAAATTGGGAAACATGTTGATGAAACCTTGTATAGAGGCATAATTGGCTCCCTCCTCTACTACTACTAATATGCCAGACATTATGTATGCTACATGTGTTTGTGCTAGATAACAAGCTAGCCCTATGGAATCTCATTATTCTGCAGCTAAAAGAATTTACAATATCTCAAGATCACACCTGATCTTGGTCTGTGGTACCCTAGGAATAATGACTTATAACAAACTGGGTATTTAGATATAGACTTTGTAGGTTACAGAGAAGTTAGGAAAAAGACATATAGCACCTGTCAGTTTCTAGGAGGTAGATTAGTCTCTTAGAGCAACAAGAAGCAAACAAGTGTTGCTATCTCAACAGCTGAATCAGAATACAACTCAGCTAAAAGTTATTATTTTCAGCTACTATGAATCTAGCATCAGCTCCAGGATTACAATCTAAAGATAACTAGAACTCCCATATTTTGTGATTCTACTAGTGCAATCTCTATTACTAGGAATCCTATTTCTCATAGCTGGACTAAGCATATAGAGATTAGGTATCATTTCATTAGAGAGCATGTGGAATGTGAGGACATTAGTCTTAAGTTTGTCTCTATAGATAAGCAAGTGGATGATATTTTCACCAAGCCATTAGATGAAGCAAAGTTCAACACCTTCAAATTTGAATTGGGTATGATGACTTAGTATAGCTTTAGTATCTCCTCATGCATTTTTGTTGCAAGTAGTATTAATCCCTGCAGGATAACAAAGGAGTTATAGACTGAGAAGAGAGATGCTCCTGTAAGGGGGGGGGGGCAAGTTCAGTCTGATATTTAGGACAATGCTGAGTTTGAGGAAGAGATTCACTCTGAACTCCCTACTCAAAATACAGTGAGTCAAATAAAGACTTTTAAGTGAGTCAAACAAAGACTTTCAAGAGATAGTAGGAGCTATTGTGCACAACTTATGTGGATACTATTGGATCTAGTGGCCAACCTTAGAGGGGGGTTAATAAGGTTTTAACGACGTTTATTACAAATTTGAAATATTTCCAACCCAGAGAACTAGTATAGGAAGCTACCGCGGGGCGCTAGGTTGCTAGCGTGTGGCGGTATGTCTCTGGACTCTTTTTGCTGGGCAGATTCTCCTTTGGAGAATCTGTGCACTTTTCAAAACAGCACAATCTAACAACCACAGCAGTACACACAGGTAAAAAGACAAGAAATAAATTCCATTGCCAAACACTAAAATAAATAATTGTTTTAAGGATTACAAAGGTTGATCTCCGTGATGCCGGAGATTGAAGGCGGTGAATAAAAATAACTATTGGTTTTCTATACCGACCCGCTCTACGGACCGGTTGGCTCTCTCCCTTTCCCTCTAAGAAAGGTCTTCGAGCCGGCTCTTCACCTCCACGCAAGAAAGGGTCTTAGAGACCTGCTAAATCATCTGATCTAGACGTCCCTTCCCTGGGATGATTTCTCACGGAATACTACCCCGGATTCCGACGACCTTCCCCGATCGATTTCCTTCACCACAATCAATACAAAGAAGAGAAGAAAAGAACACTAGAGTAAAAAAAGATTTAAGTTCAAATCTCCCTCAATAAGAATCCTTCATTGAGCAATCCATGATCGATTCTAGAGATCTTTTTGGGCTTGTAACTGATCAACTCTCCGTAGGCTTTGTAGTTCTAGGCTCGCTAGAGTACTTCATGCGCGAATGGGAGGGAGGCAATCTTCTATTCCTTCGACGGAGATGGCGGAACGGACCATAAGAGAGGCGGCCGAACCCTAGGAGTCATAGATCTCTATCTCTTTTTGTCTTAGATATCAATGTAGAAAATGAGGCGCCTTTATATATGACTTTGTGAAAATAGGCTACCGTCAGCGGTAAGACTAGTGCCTGATGGTAGGTTCATGCTCTTGATGTTGACAACTGTCCTCCAAATTTAGAATCATATTCAAAACGAATATTTTCCTTTTTCCAATGCTAGCGTGGCGTGGTAGGTAGATAGCGCCCGACAGTAGTCGTGTCTCAATGCACTCAACTCCTTGAGCGTTGAGTGGGTTACCGCGGTGCGGTACCAAGCTAGCACTCGAAGATAGTGCTGTCTTGATGCTCTCGACGCTATCAACGTCTCTGGCACCAGGTGTTGATTGGCAAGCATGGCGCAGTAGAAAGCTAGCGCCTGCGTGGTAGGTTCTCGAGAGCCTGAGCTATTTAATTCATCGAGCTAACGCAGGCGGTAGGACTAGCGCAGCATAGTAAGTTCCTGAGCGCTTTGTCCATTTAATTTAGGCTACCTCTTGACATTAGTTCTACCACTCGGTGGTAGGTTCTAGAGGAGGGCTCCTTATATTTCTTGGACTTGTAAACCTGCACACTCTGCAAAACACAAGATTTAATCAAATATAACCTGGTAGTTGATATTATCAAACTAAGGGAATGTGAACCGTCGGCTCCAACAATCTCCCCCTTTTAATAATATCAAGTTCCGTTCATGAGATATAATAATGAAGTGTGAAAGTGAGTGTAAGATCAACCCTTCACTCTAGAGGGTGGTGAATAGAGTGTTTTAAAATAATTTTGCAAATTTAAAAAATTACTTTAGCAGTGGAAGACTTAATTTACATAGTGTAGAGTGCTTAACAGTAATCAGAATAAAAAAAATACAAGAAGCAAATCCATAGTACACAACAAACAAAATAACAAGCAACCAGAAGACACAAGGAACTATAGTGGTTTCCCAAAACCTAGGTACATCCACTCTTCTACCACCCTTGGTAGGAATCCACTACAGGATGAGTTGATCAGGTGTCCTGGGCACCAATGAGCTTTTGATCAGGTGCTCAAAAACCAAACCAGATTTTTTGATCAGGTGTCTTGCCACCACTGAGTTTTGATCAGGTCTCAAAAACCAAAACAAAACTTTTGAAGGGAGTTTAAAGAACTCTTTTATAGGAAAGAAAAAGAAAAAGGTTAGGTTGTCTTCTCTATCAACAATCAGAGAGAAGCACAAGTGGATGTTGATGTTGTCAAAGCTCCCCCTGAGATTAGCAAGAGTTCAGGAATAGAAGCTTTGCAAGGGTGATATGTCTTCAATGAAAAGAATGCTCCAGCAAAAGATGATTTCAGCATGAACTGAAATGTGTATTGTCTGGAGTATGAATGATGAAGACTTGAGAAACTTTGAATCAGAAGGAATCAGAAAGAATAGAAGCTGCGGGGATGATGGATGGGAAACTCTGTCAGATCATCTAGAAGGTGGAATGATGGAAGATGGGGGGATGATTCTAAATCTATGGATGGGAAGTAATGTAGTGGATGGAAATCTTCTTGATGGGTTGCTGGAGGAGGTGGAGAAGCTATTTGAGGTGAAGGTATGGATGATGTAACTAAATATGGAGAAAGAGGAGAGGATATGGAAGGGGATGGCAAAACTTCTACTGGGGCAGTGGATTGAGGAGGAGTGACTGTTTCAGTCCTTGTGCCTGAAGAAGCTTTAGCTGTAGGAGCCCTGCTAGGTATGACAATATGTCTCTCCCATTTGCCAAATAGGGCAGAAGAAAGCCTCTTTGATGCATTGATATGCATCCCATTGGACACCAACAACTGTGGGCACCTATTCTGCAGGAATAGGCCCAAAATCCTTCCAAAGTTTACAAAATTCTTATTTATCTTTTTCTTAAGCAAATCAAAAAAAAATTGCTCCCCAATCTAGGTGCTTCTTATCCACTATTGCAGCCATTAAACAAAATTGATACATGGAAATTTTATCATGGGCTGAATGCTTGGCCAAAATGACATTTCCTACAACATCTGCTAGAAATCTATATTCCATGGATAGATTCTTCTTCATCAGTTTATTAGGGTTCTCAGAATTATGACCACATCTATCTAACATTGCAGAAAATTCTACTCCTGATAGTTCTATGCTATCATTACCAGTACTTAATCCAAAAACCTCGATAATAATACCTGGGGTTAGGGATACCTGTGTCCCTGAGATGGTTCCAACAACTGTATTTTGATCCAGATTATGTGCAGTAAAGACCCATTCTTATATCTTATCTATTGCTAACTTGATTTTTGTAGTCATAATATTTACAAGTTGTTGTTCCTTGAAGAGTTCCAGAATGTCCTAAAACATCTGATCAGTCCCCTCGAAAGATTCCATGTCAATATCAAAGTCGGTGTCGAACTTCATTGCGGCAAGAACAGCGACTGAGACTGACATATTTCCTGCAAAAATAAACAAGATCAAGTGTAGAAGAGTTTGGAGGGAAAGAAAATTCTTGCAGAATGTATGAAAGCGCAAATGAGAACGACGCCTGAAAAATGATTTTATATCAGGGTTCGACGGAGAAAATAAAAGATCGTTGAACTCAGTTCGACGATCTACGGCTCTAGGGGAAACTGAAGGGTCTCAACATCGTCGATCTCCGTTCGACGATATTTGAGATCGCTGACCGAGAAGGATAGTCTAGCACTATCTGGAAACGCAGAGCTCCGTTCGACGATCTTCATGAAAAACGTCGAGCGCAGTTCAGATTTTAGAGAAAACCTACAGACACTAGGAAACACAAATTTTTAACCTAGTCTTTGTCAATTTTTAGGTTTTTAAGATCTTGGAACTTAATTAAAACTGTCTCCATCTAACATTCCTAACTGATTAAGGAAGAAAGTGTGTTTCTTTTCATCTAAGGGTTTGGTGAAAATATCTCCCCTTTGTCAATCAGTTGGGATGTATTCTAGTTCAATTTTACTTTTCTCTACATTATCCCTTAATAAGTGATGCCTAATCTCTATGTGTTTGGTCCTACTATGGAGGACTGGATTTTGAGCTATGGAAATAGCACTAGTATTATCACAAAATATTTTGGTCTTCTCTAAGTTGTAGCCATAGTCCAGGAGCTGATTTTGAATCAACAATATCTGTGAGCAATAACTACCTGCTGCCATATATTCAGCTTCAGCAGTTGATGTGGACACAGATGTTTGTTTCTTGCAAAACCAAGAGACAAGTCTGTCACCAAGAAACTGACAAGTTCCACTGGTGCTTTTCCTGTCTACTCTACATCCAGTATAATTAGCATCAGAAAATTCAGTTAAATCAAATCCTGAATCAGCTGGATACCAGAGACCTAGATTTGGACAACTTTTCACATACCTAAGAATCCTCTTAACTAATGTGAGGTGTGACTCTCAAGGGCTGACTTGGAATCTAGCACATATGCATGTAGCAAACATTATATCAGGTCTACTAGCTGTAAGATACAATAAGGAGCCAATCATTGATCTATATATGGTCTGATCAACTGGTTTCCCATGTTCATCAGCATCTAATACAGCATTAGTAGGCATGGGTGTTTTCATAGAGGATGCATCAGACATACCAAATTTCTTAACCAATCCTTTTGCATACTTGGTTTGAGAAATAAAGATGCCAGCAGCATGTTGTTTGACTTGCAATCCTAGAAAGAAGGATAGCTCACCCATGCTACTTATTTCAAACTTGGAATGCATTAGGTTGGAGAACCTTTTGCACAAATTTGAATCAGTAGAACCAAAAATAATATCATCTATATAGATTTGTACTAGTAGGATATTGGACTTATGGGTTCTAATAAAAAGAATTTGGTCTACTCTACCCCTTTTAAAATTATTTTCCAAGAGAAAGCAAGCTAGGGTCTCATACCATGCTCTAAGAGCTTGTTTGAGACCATATAATGCTTTATGCAATTTATAAACAAAATTAGGGTGAGTTAGAGAGATAAAACCTGGAGGTTGTTTTACATAAACTTCTTCCTTGATATCACCATTGAGGAATGCACTTTTGACATCCATTTGATATATTTTGAACTTCTTGTGAGCTGCATATGCTAGGAAGATTCTTATGGCCTCTAACCTTGCAACTGGTGCAAAGGTTTGGTCATAGTCTATGCCTTCTTCTTGAGAATATCCTTGAGCAACCAGCCTTGCCTTATTTCTTATAATAACTCCTTGATCATCTAACTTGTTTCTGAATACCCATTTTGTTCCAACAATGGGATGATTCTTTGTCTTTGGCACTAGCTCCCAAACTTTGTTCTTTCAAATTGATTTAATTCCTCTTGCATTGCAATGATCCAGTTTGGATCTTGTTTTGCTGAGATGTCTCCAATCACTTGAGAGATTGGATGATCTTTTGTTGTTACTAAATCAACAATGGGTGTTGATTGTTCACCAACCTATGTGGTTGTTTCCTCTTGTGGAACAAAAATTAGCTCTTCATTTTGATTGTCACCATGACTTGCTAAAATCTGACTGTCATCTTCATTTTCACTAATTTTAGCTTCTTGTTGAGTGGATGAAGGTGATGGATCTATTTAAATGATATTCAGCCTATCCAAATTCTCTGATAGAGAATGTACCTGCAAAGGGTCTATAGTAGAAGTTCTCTTCTCCTTGTAAGACATATTAGTTTCATCAAAAGAGACATGCACTGTTTCTTCAACTTTATGAGATGATTTATTATAAATACTATAGGCCTAACTGATCATGGAGTATCCTAGAAACACTCCTTCATCAGCTTTGGCTTCAAATTTTGCTAAGTATTTCTTGTCATTGTTATGAATGTAGCAAATACAACCAAAAATTCTAAGATAATCAACTTTAGGTTTCTTCCCTTTTAGTAATTCATAGGGAGTCTTGCCCTTTAGCTTATGTATCAAACTCCGATTCAGAACATAATTTGAAGTGTTCACAGCCTCTGCCCAAAAGGATATAGGAAGGTGAGCATCTATCAACAATGTTGTGGCAGATTCAATAAGGGTTCTATTCTTCCTTTCAGCTACCCCATTTTGTTGAGGAGTTCTAGGAACTGAGAAAGTGTGCCTGATCCCTTCCTTCTGACAGAACTCTTGCATAAGAAGAAAATCAAACTCTGTCCTATGATCACTTCTGATCAGGGCTATGTGAGTATTGAACTCAATCTGTATACATTTGAGAAACTCGTCAAACATTTGAAGTTATCAGACTTCTTCCTCAAAAAGAACACCCATGTGAATCTAGAGAAGTCATCTACAACTACTAAAGTATAAGATTTCCCTCATATGCTTTGTACAGTAATGGGTCCATACAGATCCATATATAACAAGTACAAAATCCTAGGTGAATCACTCTTATTAAGTGACTTAAAGCTATTTTTAGTTTGCTTGCCTAATTGACAAGCCCTGCAGAGTCCTTCCTTCTTGTAGGGGACCAAAAGATAGTCCTCTAACAAGGTTGTCCTTGGATAGCCTAGCAATGGTTCTATGGTTAACATGTACTAATCTCTTATGCCATAATTCATTAGGTTTGCTAAGAGAATTAAATAAACAGATATCTACCTTGGTTGAATGAAAATTTATTAGAAAAATGTTACCTCTTCTGTTACCTGTCAACACAGTTGTGTTGTCTTCTGATTTGATGAAGCATGAAGATTTTTTGAATGTGACTTTGTAACCTTCATCACATAACTGACTGATACTAATAAGGTTGTGCTTCAGTCCTCCCACATATGCTACCTTTTTGAATGTCACTAACCCAATTTTAACTACACCATATCCTTTGGTCTGTACATAGTTTGAATCTCCAAACATCACTTTGGGTTCATGCTTAGCCTTAAAGGATATTAGGTTACCCTTGCTTCCAGTCATGTGCTTGGAGCACCCACTATCCTGATACCAGTGCTGGTCAATGGTTGGATAGGTCTTCACCTTCACAAATAACAGTTCATTTGTTTTTGACCAAGTTTACCTTGGATCTAGCTTGATAACCTTTGAAATCAGAAATATAAGACATCCCTGGTTGACTCTTATAACCTTTTGGATGATATTTCCTAAGAGGAATTATCGATTTAGTATAAGGGTTGAACCCTTGAGATGTAGAATATCTAGAATTAATTTTTAATGTACCCCTTGAGAACTGGTCATATCTCTGAGCTCCGTTCGACGATCGTGGACCTAAGTTCGACAATCTTGGGTCAGATCGTCGTGCTTCATTCAGCGATCTTGACTGTGTTCAGAGATCAGAGATCGTCGACCTGAGTTCGACGATTCAGCATGAAATCGCTGAGCTCCGTTCGGAGATCGTCGAGCTCCATTCGACGATTTCTGTTGAACTTTGTTCTCTTTGGGTAGATCAGAATTTTTTCTAAATACCTCCACAACTCCTTTTTCTTTATCAGAGATAAATTTAATGGGAGTTGTTAACACAATAGGTTGACTGGATGAAGCACCCAAGCCTAGTGTACTATTGAATCTTGAGTTCACTGTGCTTGTGATGTCCATCAGCTTGATACTTCTCCCATTGAGGGATTCTTCAAACTTCTTAGCCTCAGATAGTTCACTTTTCAGTGAAGCTATCTACTCCCTACAACATTCTAACTCATCTGAAAGTTTGAGGTTATCTGAACTTAAGGTATTGTATTCAGATAACTGATTTCTGAGAGTGATAATTTCTTTCTCAGACTTGAGTAGATCTAAACACAGTGCTTTAAATTCAGACTTGAAGTCCTCAGAATTAAAATCAAATGAATCAATTACCTGGTCTTCTTCTAGCTCTGGTTCAGATTCTGATTCTGATTCATGTTCTAAATCAGTGTTGTTCTGAGATGCATTGATTGCCATCATGCAGAAATCTTTTTCTTGTGCATCATCCTCATCATCACTTGAACTTGATGATGCACCAGATTCTTCTTCTATTTCACTCCATGTTTCAGCAACAAATCCCTTCCTTGTGTGCTTGTTCTTGCTGGAAGAGGATCTGTCATAGTGATTTCTTATGGAGTCTTTATCTTTTCTCTTTTCTTTCTTGTCCTTCTTGTCCTTGTTTTGACTTTCTGGACAATCAGGCAGTATGTGGTCTGGTTTCCTGCAACCATAACAAATAATCTCTTTATTATTTGATTTATCATACCTTGGCTTTTCTTGGCCTCTGGATGACCTTTTTCTGAAGTCCTTCCTGGCCATTTTGTAGAACCTCTTAGCTAGGAGGCTCATCAGTTCTTTATTGTCTGTGACTTTGTCTTCAGGATGTTCTTCTGTTGCCTTAAAAGCAATTGACTTCTCCTTCCTGACTGCTTGAGAAGTTGTCTTCTGCTCTTCTTCTCTATTCTTGATGAGCTTCTCATAAGATTTGAGCTTGCCCAATAGAGCTTTTGTAGTGATTTCATTTAGACTTATGGCATCCTTGATGGGCCAGATCCTTGAATCCCAAGTGCTGGGGAAGCACATTAGGATTTTATCATTTATCTCTGTGAGAGAGATCTCCTTGTCCAATGTCTTGAGTTCCCTGACAATCTGACTTAGTTTGTTGTACATGTCAGCTACTGATTCATTTTCTGCTTTCTTAAAATTCTCATACTAAGTGATGAGATGAGATCTCCAATCTTTTCTCTCATCAGCTGATCCCGACACAAGCTCAGATAGCTTGTCCCAAATCTCTTTAGCTGAGTTGCATTCAGCTACCTTCTGGAAGATGTCATCAGACATTGTCTGAGCTAGTATGTTCATAGCTTTAGCATCATCAACCTTCCATTTCTTTATGTCAGCATCTGTTCCTAAAGGAGGTGGCACAGCATTTGTGCTTGTGTCTGCAGGAGGCTTGGGGCAATCTATCAAAACAGAATTAAAAATATCTTCATCAATGGAATTCATGTATAATCTGATCCTTGCCTTCCAAAGTGCAAACTTGGAGAGATTGCACACTGGAGGTCTGGTGCTAGCATAATCTTTGTTCTGTGCCATGAATTTAGATTAAAATAAATATAATAAAAATAACCCTCTATTAAGGAAGGATCTTAAGAGAGATCTTTTGGTTCAGGTAGCCTGTATGAACAACCAACCTGCCTCTGATACCAATTGAAAGTGAGTGTAAGATCAACCCTTCACTCTAGAGGGGCGTGAATATAGTGTTTTAAAATAATTTTGCAAATTTAAAAAATTACTTTAGCAATGGAAGACTTAATTTACTTAGTGTAGAGTGCTTAACAGTAATCAGAATAAAACAAATACGAGAAGGAAATCCACAGCACACAACAAACAAAATAACAAGCAACCATAAGACACAAGGAACTATAGTGGTTCCCCAAAACCTGGGTACATCCACTCTTCTACCACCCTTGGTAGGAATCCACTGCAGGATGAGCTGATCAGGTTTCCTGGGCACCAATGAGCTTTTGATCAGGTGCTCAAAAACCAAACTAGATTTTTTGATCAGGTGCCTTGCCACCACTGAGTTTTGATCAGGTCTCAGAAACAAAAACAAAACTTTTGAAGGGAGTTTAAAGAACCCTTTTACAGGAAAGAAAAAGAAAAAGGTTAGGTTGTCTTCTCTATCAACAATCAGAGAGAAGCACAAGTGGATGTTGTTGTTGTCAAAGCTCCCCCTAAGATTAGCAAGAGTTAAGGAATAGAAGCTTTGCAAGGGTGATAGGTCTTCAATGAAAAGAATGCTCTAGCAAAAGATGATTTCAGCATGAACTGAAATGTGTGTTGTCTGGAGTATGAATGATGAAGACTTGAGAAACTTTGAATCAAAAGGAATAAGAATAGAAGCTTGTTCTCTGTTCTATGTTATTGATCTTCTCTTCTTTTTCTTCTTATTGTTCTGTGTATATTTCTTCTTCTCTGAATCATAATATAAAATCCAGTCTTTAAATCTTCTAAATAGCCGTTAGCAAAATCATAAATGCTTTCCTTAAATATCAACTGTCTCTGGAGGAAAAACCTAAATAACATTCCTTCTTTGTTTCCTTAAAACTTGCCCCAGATTTAATATAACGGCTAAAAATCTTCTTCAATAAATGCTCTGACTTGAAGACATTTGAAATCCTTAACAAACTGACAGAATTCCAAAAATCGTCGATCAGAGAAAGTGAAGCGAGAGGAAAAAACAATAGGGATGACCAAGCATGAAATCAGAGACTATGACGCATAGAGGTCACATGGATGAGTGTAAAACTTAGAAATAGTTTTCTTTGAAATAACCATTCAGATTAACAAAAGATTAGACCACACTATTAAACTAAGCACATTCCGATATAGAGGACAATGCTACAAGAGTTATAGAATTAATGTAAAGGAACATTGTACAAGTTATGAATAGAAATTGTGTGTAAGAACGTACGTGCTATGGACATATAGTTCCGTGTCGGTACAATTCCTATGCATGGAAGCATTAGATAGAGCAATGGCGTATGAGCGTGTAGCATCAGAAGACAAACACCAAGTAGAATTAACATTCATTACATGTTTATCTCAATAATTAAATATGCTATCACAAAAGAAATAGAGTGAAAAATCACGTCATGCTGCTATCTATGTTATACAAAGGTTAAACCTAGGGGCATTAAGGTTAAGGTGCATGTCCGTGCACAAGATCGAAATGATTTTATGGACCAAGGTACTCATCCTCACAATGCTCATAAAGACTTATCAGGAGGAGTGAGTAGTGCTTGCGGGGAATACTTGACATGAGGCTTGATAGCGCTCAATGTAATTTAGACGCATTGAGCAATCAAATTTTATATTTAATGGTTCAAGGTACCCAAATCATTCGAAATCTACCCACATAGATAGATACACTTTAACTTGTATACACAGGACTTTACCACTATAGATTCTGACCAAATTTCTACCTTTTATAAACATGCATATGTATCGTGACATTGATTATTCAAGGTATTTCTAACGTGGTAAACACAATATCACGAGTTATAGCATGTATGCAAATACTATCTACAAGAGTGCTCTGTGTAGGGATGTGTGAATAGTATGACGTCATTTCGCTATCTAAATCCTCACACATATACCTAGAGGCATATTCAATGAACACTGACATATCTACCCGCACTCAGTAGCTTTACACCTATAGGTTCGACACATCATGACAAATGTAGACAATGTTCACAAGGATTAACAAGCCTAACTCAAACATTGTACATAAGCGTTATGCTCTGAGTTCTAGCCACGTGTTTTCTAAGAATGATAAATCCACAGTTTTTTGTTTATTATTTTTGTTTTTGGTTTTATGATTTTATATATATATATATATAAACGACAGAAGGAACTAAACTAAATCACAAGCAAGCAAAATCACAAAAAATAGGTAAAGACACATCATTTTTTTGTATATATTTATATTTTTTTTTTAAAACAAAAATAAAAGTGAAGAAAAAAATAGAAATCAACCAAAGACAAAAGACAAAAAATGACTAGGAAGAAAGGTCCAAAACACTCAGCTCGAGTCGAAGTAATGAGAAACGTGTATTTGGGAGAGGTTTTGTGAATATGTCAGCTACTCGGTCGTCGGTGCGAATGAAGCTTACTCTCACATTCTCTTTTTTAATATGATCTGGAATGAAATGATGAAGAAGGTCAATATGTTTTGACCGTGAGTGATGTATTGGATTATTTGTCAAGTCTATGACACTCTTGTTATTGCACCTAAGAGTAACGTTACTACAAATTAGGCCAAAGTCTTCTAACATTTGAGACATCTACAGTGCTTGTGCGCAACAACTACCTAAGGCAATATAATTGGCTTCAGCATTAGAGAGAGCAACCGAGTTCTGCTTTCTACTTAACCATGAGACTAGTGTCGGACCAAGAAAGTGATAGGTACCACTTGTGCTCTTGCGATCGAGTGAACATCCCACATAATCTGAGTCGGAATACCCATGGAGTGTGAGATCAGTGGTGTGTGGGTACCAAAGTCCAAGATTTTGGGTGCATATAAGATACCTAAAGATATGTTTAACCGCTTTCAAGTGAGATTCTTTATGATCGGCTTGATATCTAACACATAGACTTACCGCAAATATAATATCAGGCCTAGACGCACTTAAGTAAAGTAGTGATTTGATTATACCTCTAAATACAGTTTGATCCACAGAAATGCCACTTTCATCCTTTCTTAATTTTAGAGAGGCATTCACTAGAGTTTGGACTTGTTTTGGATTTTCAAAGCCGAATCGCACACGCATATCTTTTATATATTTTGATTTACTTATTAAAATTCCATCATTATGTTAAGAAATCTGAAATCCAAGAAAATAAGTTAACTCTCCAACTAGACTCATTTCAAATTCTGACTGCATTAAAGTGACAGTTTCTTTGCATAATTCATTGTTTGTTGCCCCAAAAATAATATCATCCATGTAAATTTGTAAAAGAATTAGTTCAAGATTCTCGTTTTCACAAAGAGAGGGGTATTCGCCCTACCCATCCTAAACCCATGTCATAGTAAAAAAGTTGTGAGCCTATCATACCAAGCACGGGGTGCTTGCTTCAATCCATATAAGGCTTTCACTAACTTATATACGTGGTTCGGGTAGTCGGCATTCTTGAATTCGGGTGGTTGCTCCACATACACCTCTTCCTTAATATATCCATTTAAGAATGCACTCTTAAAATCCATTTGATAAAATTTAATTCATTTAAAACTTGCAAACGCTAAGAACATATGAATGGATTCAAGACGTGCAACCGGGGCAAATGACTCCTCAAAATCCACACCCTATATCTGTGAATTGCCCTGTGCCACCAACCTAGCTTTGCTCCTAGTTATCCTAGACTCACCATCAAATTTATTTTTGTAAACACATTTCAAACCAATAATAGGATGGTTTTCTGGACGCTCCACTAACACCCAGACTTTACTTCTCTCACATTGATTTAACTCCTCAGTCATAGCTAAGAACCACGGTTCATCCTTTAAGGATTCTTAGATATGCTTAGGTTCAATTTCAGATATAAAACATAAGTTCTAAAAGGATTCATATAATGTTGATCGAGTTCTAATCCCATGTGAGGGCTCTCCTATTACTAATTCTTGTGGATGCTCTTTTAAGAAATTTAGGGTACTTGGAGGCCTATATTAATTTACATGAATCGGAACTTCATCTGACACTACTTTCTCTTCACTCTTAACTTCTAACTGTGCACTGTCATCAATTTCCTCTTCGTTTTGCCTAGGGAGTATGGTTGGTGGACTTTCGTTAAAGTGGACATGAGCCGATTCTTGTACAACTAAGGTTCGTTTATTATAGACCCTATAGGCACGACTCGTACTAGAATATCCTAACAAGATGCATTGGTCTGATTTTTCGCCAAGTTTTCCTAACTGATCCTTAGTGTTTAAAATGAAGCACAGACATCTGAAGACTCTAAAATAAGAAACTGACAGCTTCCTATTGAAATATAGCTCATACGGAGTTGGTTTAAGAATGGGGCGAAACATGACTCGATTCACCACATAATATGCCATGTTAATCGCTTCAGCATAGAAATATCGAGGCAAGCCGAACTCGAGTGTGCGAGCTAACTCTTGAAGCATGCAGTTCTTTCTTTCCACTGCCCCGTTTTGTTGTGGAGTGTGTGGGACTGAGAATTTGTGCTTAATTCTTAAGTTATTATAGTAGTTCGTGAAATTTTCATTCTCAAATTCTCCCCATGATCTGGCCTTATGCATTTTATTTTTAATTCCTTATCATTCTGAAGTCTAGTACATAAATTTGTGAACTCAAGGAACGTGTCAGATTTGTTCGTAAGTAAGATCGTCCAAAAAATAACGGGAATTGACATCAATAAGAACAAAGATGTATCGTTTTACACCTAGACTACATGTACTAAGAGGACCAAACAGATCCATATGAATGAGTTCAAGTAGTCTAGTAGTGGAAATATCATTTTTACTTTTGAAAGAGGTTTTAATAAATTTCCCTTTTTGACATGGAGAACATAACGAGTTTAAACTACCGCTTAGTTTTGGAAGTCCACGGACAAGTTTATTTTTCGATAGTTTGACGATAAGTTTACTTCTTGAGTGTCCTAGTTTCCTATGACAAAGATCTAATTCCTCGTTCTTTGTAACTAAGAATTTCAAATCAGAAGCACTAGCAGTACTGAATGTTTTGTCATAACAATAGAGTGTGTTGAGACCTCCATTCCCCAGAAGCTGCAGAATCTCAGAAAAGAAAAGTAGCACCAGAAATTTTTGGACATGATGAAGGGTGTACAAATGAGAATCCCATTTATCGACATGATTACACAGGTCCAATTATGCTAAATATCTAAAAAATCTCTTGGCCAAGACAAGGATTTCAGAAGCGGTTGGTGAAATCTTGACCTTGGGAGAATGTCCAACCATGGCAGTGCGTCATTGGCCGGTGAAACAGAAGGACTTAGGGAGCTTCACCATTGCGTGGACTATTGGCCATTCCACCCATCATCCTACACTGTGTGATTCTGAAGCTTCAATCAACCTCATGTCGCTATATATTTTTCGTGAACTCGGCACTGATTTCCTTCAACCCACAAATATTATGTTACAATTAGCTGATCGGTCAAATATGAAACTGATGGGAGTAGTAGAGGACCTGGCAGTATTTGTAAATGGATTAGTTTTATCTGCCGACTTCGTGATCTTAGATATAGACAATGTTGATGGGACGACAATTATCTTGGGTCAGCAATTCCTTGATACTGCTAGAGAGTTGATCGATACCGAGAAAGGGTTGCTAACGTTGCGCCTTGGGATAGAAGTAACTTCTTTCGACATGTATAAATCACTGATGGAGGTAGTGAGTGTTGAGCCAGAAATGCTTAAGTCAGTTGATGTGGAATCTGATGAATACACACCATTTTTATGTGATGGAGGTGATGTGAGATGAATGATACTGGCAATGACATACATGACATGTAAGGTGATGTGCAAGACTATGATTCAAACTTCACCCCGATTTCATACTTTGCAGCTTCTGAGATGCCCTCAGTTAAGCCACTTCTTGAAACTCTAAAGTATGTATTCTTGGGGGAGAGCAAGACATATCTCATCATTATCTTTGCTCTTCTTTCGAATGATCACGAACATCAACTTGTTGAATTGCTGAAAGCATATAAGGGAGCATTGGGGTGGAAGATCTCAGATATCATGGGGATCCGCCCCACGATTTGTATGCACAAAATTCTTTTGGAAGAAAGCTTAAAACCCAAAGCGCAACCAGACTGTAGGTTGAACCCCAAGTTGCAAGAAATTGTCAAGGAAGAAATTATCAAGCTTCTCAACACTGGATTCATATATCATATCAGAGATAGCAGCTGGGCAAGTCCGGTGCAGCTTGTTCTAAAAAAGGGGGGAATTACCATCGTGCCTAAATAGATTAATGAGTTACTTCCTACTAGAACGATTACGGGGTAGAGAGTGTGTATCGATTACAAAAAGATCAATTTGGCAACCAGGAAGGGCAACTTCCCTTTGTCATTCATTGACCAGATGCTGGATAAGTTGGGGAGACAAAACTATTATAACTTCCTCAACGTATATTCGGGATATAATCAAATATTGATTGATCCTGCGGAACAGGAGAAGACCACATTTACTTGCCCATCTGGGACTTTTTCTTTCATGTGTATGTCGTTCAGTCTTTGCAATGCTCTGACCACCTTCCAGCCCTTCATGATGGCGATCTTCCTTGACATGGTTGGTGACTTCTTGGAGGTGTTCATAGTTGATTTCTCCTTATTTGGAACAAGCTTCAACATCGGGTTGAAAAATCTAGCTTTGGTCTTGTAATGCTGCGAGGACATAAACCTTGTTCTTAATTGGGAAAAATGTCACTTTATGGTTTGCAAAGGTGTAGTGCTGGGGCTTAAAGTTTCTTGTGGGGATTGGAGGTGTACCAAGCAAAGACCGACACCATCATAAGACTTGCACAACCATCTTCAGTTCGTGGAATTCGCAGTTTTTTGGGTCATGCTGGATTCTACGGGCGCTTTATCCAGAAATTCTCAGTTATAGCTAAGCCGCTCTCAAATCTGCTTGGGAAGGATGTGAAGTTTGATTTTGATAACAACCGTCATTGTCTTTTCAATAACTTGAAGAATCGTTTGACCTCTGCACCTATTTTATCATCTCCAGATTTAACCCTGCCATTTGAAGTGATGTGTGATGCAAGTGATGTCATTATTGGGGTTGTATTAGGGTAATGTAGAAATAAGATCTTTCACACCATTTATTCCGCAAGTCAGAATTTAAATAATGTGCAACTGAACTATACCATGACAAAAAAGGAGTTGTTAGTGGTCATTTTTGAATTTGAAAAGTTCCACTCATATCTTATTCTCTCGAAGGTAGTGGTGCATACTGCCCATGCAGCCTTACGACACGTCATGCAAAAGAAGGATGCCAAGTTGCGACTCATGCGATGGATTCTATTATTGCAAGATTATGATATTGAGGTCTGTGATCACCGAGGTGTGGATAATGTGATTGCCAATCACCTTTTGAGGCTTGAGCACAATGGTGACCCTGAACATCTGGGGACTCAAATTTATGATACATTCGCAGATGAGATCATGTTTTCAATTGCATCTTCTTCATCAACTCTGTGGTACGCAGATTTTGCTAACTTCCTTGCAAGCAAGGCACTTTTGCCACATCTATCATACAAGCAACGAAAGAAGTTTTTATCGGAAGTCAAGTACTATTTTTGGGAAGATCCTCTTTTTTACCGTACATATGCTGATGGAATCATTCGATGTTGTGTCCCAGAGTGTGAAGTAAATGTGAATTTATAACACCGCCATGATCATGAGGCGGGTGGACATTTCGGTGCTGCAAGGACTGATCAGAAGGTGCTCCATTTTGGGTTATATTGGCCCACACTTTTGTGCAATTATATTGCTCATGTCAAAGAGTGCAACGAGTGCCAACGCCCGAGGAACATTGCTCAGCGAGAAGAAATGCCTTTGAACAATATGCTTGTATGTGAGTTATTTGACGTGTGGGGGATCGAATTTATGGGACTGTTTCCCATGTCTCATTGAAAGCTATAGATCATCGTTTGTTGAAACCGAGAACTGGCTTCCTTGGAGTTCAAACCCTTGGGGAAGGGGTGACCTCACACTTACTTTGCCAAGCAAGCTTAGCTGATCGAAGACTTAGAGCTCAAAACTGACCCAAGGCTCTAGCACGGAGGTCCCACCACACACCCGGAAGAACTTAGAGCGCTTTGATGGATAAAATTCACACTAGAGTGTGATTCTAAATCAAATAGGCAAGTGTATCTATCATTTTAGAGTATAAGATCAAGTGTCATATTAGACTCGAGGCCTATTGACTAATCCTACTTACGCAAATTAATATTATTTTATTGGTAAAAATAAAAATGTTAAATAAAACTAAATGAAAACAAAGGATTAAAGGATAACACTTGATCAAGACTTTCCTTAAATTAAAATAAGCTTTCATAAAATGCAAACCACTAAATTACCTACTTCGATCGTGGAGGTTTCCAATTCACAAGAGCGCCTCTCTCGAGAATACACTCTCGAATAAACTTAGGTTGATCGATTAAGACCTCTCAGCCAGTCAAAACCCCTAAGCTTGCTTTATGCGGTGAACCCCACTATTGGATTTGACTCCAATCCGGAATATTCATGCCTCCCCTCTCGAGGATTTCATGCAAATCCTTTTACCTTTGAGTGATCTACTCGTACCCACAACCTCTCGGTAAATCTAGGATACGGATCAAATATCGAAATCAAAGATAAATTGAAGCGGAAAAAATAGAAGATTGGAAAGAAAGAAGAAATTTATTTTATTATAAAGATTGTCATGATCAAGTGTTAAATGGAATTAGCTACTCATCATTATTAAAAAAGAACATAAGAGAAAGGAAAAGTAAGACATATTTCATAAAGGTAAAATACTTAAATTAAAATCTAAACTATGAAATTGAAATTAAAATAAAAAAATGCTAGAACAAGTGGAAATAAACTACTAAAACTTCCTAAACTGTACTCCTAGATGACTGCTTCGATGACTCCTCAGCTCCTTGCTCGATCTGGTATTTATAAGAATTTTACTGGAAATTCACACCCCTCGGTCTCGCCCATGACTAGGGGCATGTAAGGTGTATAACCGTCCTCTTGAAAGCCCGGGAATGTTGGGAGAAAACTGCCAAAATTCGCTATTCTGCGGGTCACGCCCCTAGGTCATGCTCGTGACCTAGGGCATGTCTGTACTGTTACTGGAAATGGAGGGAACTGGAAATGGCGGGAGTTAATCTGGTATTACTGCAGAGGTCATGCCCCTAGGTCACGCTCGTGACCTAGGACGTGTAAGCTTGAAACTGGCTGGATCTGAAACTGATGTCATAAAGCGCGGCACGCCTGGATGTCACGCCTGCTGGTCATGCCCGTGACCATAAGGTCATGCCTGTGTCCGAGGCATGTTACTTCCATCTATCATGGAATTGAATTTTGCGCTCCTGGAGGCGTCACACCTACAAGTCACGCCCGTGAACTAATGGTCACGCCCATGACATGGGCGTGTAATTTTAATCCGACGTGGCATAGTCATCTAGAGCTTCTTTATGGGTCACGACCACCCGTCATGCTCGTGACCTTAGGGTCACGATCGTGACATTAGGGTCATGCCCGTGACTGGGGCGTTTAAATGCGATTTTTCCAGATTTTCTTTGTTTCTTCTCCTAATCCTACAAGCTCTAAATTACTATTGACAGCCCAGATTATCCTAAAATACAGAAAATAAAGGAATTAATACAAATATTTATATAAAGCTAATTATAATATTACTATTTATTAGATAAAAATTATATTAAAATAACTATAATTATTGACTTATTAAATACCCACATACTTACGCTTTTTCTATTCCAGAGCAAAACAATGAGAAGTACTTATAAGAAATTAATATAATTTTTTAGTTAAACTAAAAATTTATTAAATCAAAAGAAAGTTAAAAATAAAATTTAGGGATTAAAAATTAAAGTCCTAAAATATGAAATTAAAATGTGGAGAGCGAAATATTTAGCAAAATTTTCTCAAATAAATTAATTAGATTTCAAAATTAAGTATTTAGCATACAAAGTTAGATTTAGAATTATTAACACTTTTTAACTAAAAAGAGACTTAACAGAAAATTTAAACTACTACTTTTGCTCTCTTACTATTTAAATTTAATTATAAAGCAATTAAATTGGCTATTGGGTTTTAGGAAAGCTAGGAAATTGAAGAGGTTTTGGATTCGAGGTGATGGATTTTATTCTCTCACCCCACATATTTTTTTCTTTTTGATATTTGCATATATTTACCGAGAAAATGATGAATTTTATCCTCTCATTTTCCATGACATATGAACAAATATTTTTTATCTCTTCAAATAAAAACAAAATAATTAAGAGTAATGAATTTTATCCTCTTACTCCATTTTTTTTGGGAGTTGCATATATGTACCAAGGAATACTTGATTCTCATAACATATGATCTAACCAAAAAGGAAAAATTGCATATATGTACCAGTGGATAATGAATTTTATCCTCTTATTTCCGTGACATATGAGCTAACAAGAAAATAAAAAGAACAAAGGAAAGGCTAAATAAAAATTTAGATTAAATTAAAATAATTAGAGAGCAATTATAGTAAATTAAAATCTCCTAAAAATCTTAAAGTACAAGTGACTATAATTAAAATCTAGAAATTATTATGCTAAGTACTACAAAATTGACACTAATTAGAATTAGAGAGAAAAAGGCTAAATAAATTACTCTAAACAAATTTAATTCATAAGAAACTCCTTAATATAAAATCACCTAAGAATTAAATCTAACTAATAATGATGAAATAAAAGGTTAGAAAATCAAAAATTATAAAAATTCTTTTAAATAAATTTCTAAAAGTCACAAAAAATTATGTAGGGGTTTATTATATTTTTTGTTTTTTTATTGTTATTAAACATAAATACTAAAAACATAAACTATAATCCTAATTTTTTTATTTATTAAACTTCCCGAGGGCTACCCAGAGACGGGTTCGCAAGATAATAGGCAATTTGTGGGATGAAAACCCAACACGGCCCTTTCAAAGAATTTAATTTTCAATTTCTAATTTTTTAAAATTTTTTGGTTAAAATAAAAACCAAATTTTTTTTTATATTTTAAAGATTTTTTAAATTTTTTAATATATTTTTTACAAATAATAAAGAAAATTCCACCCCCCATATTTAAAAATAAACATTGCCCCCAATGTTTATATGCCAAGTAAGCGGGAAAGAAAAAGGAAAACTAAATTAATTGATTTTTTTTAAATGCAAGAAATAAAAGGGTAAGCAAGGGGTGTCTCCCAAGAGCACTTTTATTTTTCCCGTCTTTAAGCTAGAAGGTTATTGTAAAGAAAAAAGAAAATAAAAGTTTAATTCGATGGGCAACTCCTTTATTTCACGCTTGGGTGAATACGCCCAAGTAGCTCACCCAGCTACTCCTCCGATTGCTTCTTTATTTTCCTTATTTGAATCGTTGGCTTGAAAATGTAAATTCAAATCACATATCCATACTTGAGGTGATTTGAATTTTTGTAGAGGAGCGGCAAATGGATCATGGAAGATGTTTAATTATAATGGTTCCTCTCCTTCCTGAAACTCACTAGTGAAAGAAAGAAAAAGCGCGTCAGAAAAATCTTCGCAAGGAGGAGTCTCTTCTGAAGTTATATGATTAGGCTCCGGTTGTTTACTTTCTAAATTCAAATCATTATCTAAAAATTTATTTTTAAAAAAATTAGTGGGCACATCATTTTCATGAATTTCAATTCCAAAATCATTATAAGGAGTGCTTGAAAATTCATGAAAATAAGAATAAGTTGTAGTAGGAGAAGAAATATATTCTTCTTTTAATTCACCAGGTGTGCCCATAATATTAATAAATTTTTGATATAATTATTCTTCTTCTTCTTTGGATAAGATGCCAAGAGGGCATATGAGGATTCATATACCTCCATAGGAGAAATATTCGAAGAGAGAGGAGAATTATTAGAACAGGAAAAATTTTCATTTAAATTTTGGTAAGGAGAAAGAATTTAAATTTGCGATGATTCCCCAAAATTAAAAGAATTATTAGAAAAAATATTAATTTCTTCTAAATTTTGGGGAGGAGGATCAACCTGAAATTGTGAAAAGTCCCCGAAATTAGAAGAACAAGTGATAATATTTTCTAAATTTTAGGGAGGAGGATCAAATTGAAATTATGAAGCTTACCAAAATTAGAAGAATAAGATTGCGGTGCGATAAAAGAAGAACAAATATTCAGATCTAAATAGTTATTCTGGTTGATCATGCGAACAAGAAAAACCGACATCCGAGGTGGAAGAAAAATTATTTAAATCAAAATAATTATTCGCATTAAAATTTGAAAAATTATTTTCATGAAAATTTGAAGAATTGGAAAAATTATTTTCATAAAATATTTGAACTAGAATTATCATAAAAGTGGGAAAAATTATTTTCATAATTATTAACAAAATTATTTTCATTAGAAATTTTTTGATAATAATAATAATTATAATAATCCTCACTTCGATGAGGAGCACCACAATAATAACAAAAATTATTTCGCCTGCGTGCAGCTTCCAAATTATTTAAATAATTTTCAAACTTGGCAAGCACGGCGGCCAATTGAGAATACCTTTTTTTGATAAAAGAAAAATAAACAACCTTTACCTAATGAAATTGAATTGAACAAAAAATTAAAAAGAGAATTGGAGGTAGAGAAGGAGAGTGATAAAAATAATAAAATCTACGCTTTAAAAATATCAAAAAAAAATAGTCCCCGACAACGGCGCCAAAAACTTGATGGATAAAATTCATGCTAGAGAGCGATTTTAAATCGATAAGGCAAGTGTACCTATCGTTCTAGAGTATAGGATCAAGTGTCGTATTAGACTCGGCGTCTGTTGACTACACTTACTCACGCAAATTAATATTATTTTATCAGTAAAAATAAAAAGGTTAAATAAAACTAAATGAAAACAATGGACCAAAGGATAGCACTTGATCTAGACTCCCCTTAAATTAAAATAAACTTTCATAAAATGCAAACTACTAAATTACCTACTTAGACCGTGGAGGTTCCCAAATTACAAGAGCGCCTCTCTCGAGAATACACTCTCGACTAAACTTAGGTTTATCGATTAAGACCTCTCGGCCAGTCAAAACCCCTAAGCTTGCTTTATGCGGTGAACTCCACTATTGGATTTGACTACAATCCGGAATATTCATGCCTTCCTCTCTCGAGGAGTGCATGCAAATCCTTCTAACTTTGAGTGATCTACTCGTACCGACAACCTCTCGGTAAATCTAGGATACTGATCAAAAATTGAAATCAAAGATAAATTGAAGCGGAAATAATAGAAGATTGACAAGAAAGAAGAAATTTATTTTATTATAAAGATTATCATGATCAAGTGCTAAATGGAATTAGCTACTCATCATTATAAAAGAAGAACATAAGAGAAAGGAAAGTAAGACATGATTTCATAAATGAAAAATACTTGAATTAAAACCTAAACTATGAAATTTAAATTACAATAAAGAAATGCAAGAACAAGTGGAAATAAACTACTAAAACTTCCTAAACTCTACACCTAGATGACTCCCTCGATGACTCCCTAGCTCCTGGCTCGATCTTGTATTTATAAGAATTTTTCTGGAAATTCACGCCCCTCGATCACACCCGTGACTAGGGGCATGTAAGGTGCGGAACCGTCCTCTTGAAAGACCAAGAACGTTGGGAGAAAACTGCCAAAAATTTTCGTTCTGCGGGTCACGCCCCTAGGTCACGCCCGTGACCTAGGGCGTGTCCGTACTATTTCTAGAAACAGAGGGAACAGGAAACTGCGGGAGTTAATCTGGCATTACGAATAGGTGACACCCCTATGTCACGCCCGTGACCTAGGGCGTGTAAGCTTGAAACTGGCTGGATCCTAAACTAATATCATAAAGCGCGGCATGTCTGGATGTCACGCCTGTTGGTCACGCCCGTGACCTAAATATCACGCCCATGTTCGAGGTGTGTAACTTCAACCGGCCGTGGAATTGAATTCTGCGCTCCTGGAGGGGTCACACCTGCAGGTCACGCCTGCGACCTAATGGTCACGCCCGTGACATGGGTGTGTTATTTTAATCCGATGTGGCATGGTCATTTGGAGCATCTTTATGGCTTACGACCACCCGTCACGCCAGTGACCTTAGGGTCATGCCCGTGACTAGGGCGTGTAAATGCGATTTTTCCAGATTTTCTTTATTTCTTCTCCTGATCAGTCCTGCAAGCTCCAAATTAGTATTGGTAGCCCAGATTATCCTGAAATACAAAAAATAAAAAAATTAATTCAAATATTTATATAAAACTAATTATAATATAACTATTTATTAGATAAAAATTATATTAAAATAGCTATAATTATTGACTTATCACTCTTCCCCTCCTTAGCTAGTGTTGAGCTAAGGGCACCGCAGAAAGCACAAGAAGCTCTAGGAATTGGAGAATTGGAAAGCTTGCCTTTTGAGGTACCCCCTTGAGTCTATTTATAGATTTCTAGGTCTGGCCTGCAAATAGCTCAACTCCGCTGTTCTAAACGGTTATATGCATCCAAAAGGAGGTCTGCTAATAGCAAAACTCCGCTGTTCTGAGGAGCTAAATGCAGACCTAATCACATTTGCCAGACCAAATTATGTTAACCACATGATACCTGCACCCCATTCATAGGAGGAAAACGGGACTAGCTCGCCACTCAACTGGGCGGACACGGCCAGGCTCTCCCAACTCACCTCTTTCTTTAGGAAAGTATGAGTCAGGCTCCTACGACTCACTTGCCCCTCGCACGGAGACGGACCAGAGATCTTGGCCGGATGTTCACTTAGGCGAGCGCGGGCTGGTCGAGCTGGCTCGCGCGGCTCGCTCGCCCTGCCTGGAGGAAGCGGGCCTACTGTCCTAGCACGCTCGACTTCCTGGCGGACCCAGAGAAGTTGAGAAGAAATTTGGCTAATTCCAAAAGCGTTGAGTGAAGCCAGTTCACTCAACGCCAAGCTCAGAAGGCGTCGAAAAGATAAGAAGTGTCGAGTGAAGCCAGTTCACTCAACGCCAAGCTCAGAAGGCGTCGACAGGACAAGAAGCATTGAGTGAAGCCAATTCACTCAGTTCCAAGCTCTGATGGCATCGACAGGATAAGAAGCCTTGAGTGAAGCCAATTCAATCAATGCCAAGCTCAGAAGGTGTCGACGGGATAAGCTTCACTCAAATCCTTAGAAGATGAAGTCAGAAAATCTGTCCTGGCTCGCTCGCTTGCTTGGAAGACCCATTTGGCGAACACTGGGTTGTACAAAGGGCATCCAGATAATTCTGCCTCTGGACCACACTGGGAGAGTGGTCTATGAGGGCACCACTCGCCTAAAGGGGCGAGTGTTGGGAGGTCAGGCACTCACCTCTGCGGCCCTGATTGTTGAAGCGGGATCAGAGGGTCACTCGCCAACTGGCCTTACGAGACCCCTCACGCTTGCTAGGGGCGAGAGCCTCCCCTCCTGCTATGGGCGGGATCCCTGTCGCTCCCCCTGGGCGAATTCCGTTCTGGGAAGTTTCACTCGCCTGCATGGGCCCTTCCGGACCTGAAGGTCCCACCAGGGCTTGAAACTGGAGGAGGGACCCGCTTAGCGAATATGGGGTTATACACAATCCCTGGTCTTTGCGAGTTTTCGTGAATCTCGGAAAGAATCATCCAACCCCAGGTATTTGATGAGTGCTTGCTGACTTGGAAGGGAATATTTTTTGGTTCGCTCCACCGAACTATAAATACAACAGGATGGCCCTAGAGATGATATCCTTGTTCGTCCTCTAAGCTTTCTCCCTCTCCATTATATATGCTAAACTGGCTACGAAGCCGCTCTCGCAAGAGCTTCTAGACCACTTTGTTGTCACGGAAGAGAAGGCCAGCTCTAAGGCCTCCAAGTATGCCCACTGGCTCTCATCCAAGAGGCCAACTAACATGCCCTATCAGCCAAGGAGGGCGAAAATGATTCGGTAGAACCTGGCGGCGAAAGAGGTGGCATCTCCGACACCGACCCCCAATCGCGAGAACCCCGTCGTCCCCGCAGAGGTATCCCACCTGCCCCTACAATGATAGACATCTTTAAGTTTACTAACCTGACCCTTAGGCCCATTCGTAGGAGATCCCGCCAATGAGCGGCACTAGCGCTCCCCCGGTAACTACTAAGACCCTCCGTCTCCCTAAAGAACGCGAGCAGTCGGCTCCGTAGATTGCCTCCCAAGATACTGGTGCCAAGATCGTAGACATCCCAGGTATGACTGAAGGCTATCATCTTGCATTCTTCTAGCTGGATACCCCCTCGCTTACATCTTTTCTGTAGTTCCTCCCTTTGGGACCACAGGTCGGGTCAGTCCAGCGCCCCCGGCCACAGCTACCGAGATCCCTAAAGAGTCGGTTTCGGGCTCTGGCCCATCGATCGAGAAGGCTCCAGAAGTTCATCCTCTTGCTGAGACCCTCCAAACGGCATAAACCCCGACCCGTCCGGATGGGGAAAAACGGGCCACAATCTATTCACGGGATCCTTTGAGAGAAGACCTGGTCCTTCCCGCCAGGCTCCAGGAGGGAGCTCCATACCAATGCTAGGAAAATTGTTGATCCTCACCTTCTCTCTTAGGCATTCTGACTAACCGCAACTTCTCTCCAAGTAAATGGGACACATCGGAGTGGGCTACCGAAGTCTACGAAGAGGACTTCTCGCCCCCACCATCTCCTAGCAAGCTCGCAAGATTCCTTGGAGATCTCGGGGATGCCGAGAAACTCAAGGAGCGGATGGGGAGGTGTTGGACAAGATGATCTGGACGCAGTAGGATGACTTCTATCGAGTGAAAGCACGCCAGGCTACGATGGAGCGACAGCTAGGGGTCCTTGAGCGGGACTATAGGCACCTTATCTGGGAGATGGAGCGTCAAGGTAGCGGATGTGAGGAGACTTCCCCCGGGAGGCACATTGCACAAGCCCGGGGTTGGAGCATGCGTTCCGCGTCTCTTGGTTTTAGAATAACAAATACCGTAATGTATTTGATATAGTATTTTGTGTGTTTATAGTGTTCCGGTTGTACATATTAAATGAGGAGACAAGTCCTCGTTCATGAGCATGATCCAAGGGTTTGTGCACTTTAGGAAAAGAACAAAAGGATGAGTTTTGTGTGCTAAACTTTAAACGACCATAACTTTCAATCCGAGAAGAGTTACGGAACGTGCCACCCCACTACGGAATGAGAACGAAGTCATCTACAATCTGGAAAAGGTTTTGATGGCAAAAGTGAAAAGAAGATATCGCTGGCAATAGCCACTATCGCCGGGCGATCGCGATAATGACGTCAACGTGACGATGGCCATGTTCCACACGATCCAGCCACCAAGCGCACTATTTGGAGGTATCTCTAGGAGGTATCAGATATTGTTGGCGATAGCTACACGATCGAATCATCCCGTGGAAACCTCAGAATCATGGGACACATGGTAGTTAGATATGAAATCGCTGGTAGGTGATAGCCAATATCTCTAGCGATAGCTCCAAAGTATAAATTTGGCTCATTTTTCTGTGGAGATGATGAATTGTATTGCCTAGAGTATTATTTCCCGTGTATTCCATCCAGAGAACTCCAGCCTTTAGAAAACTCCCACTTTCCCAAGAATGTTCAAAAGCGAAGAAGAGACGGTTCGTCCGCAGTATTTCAAGCAATCATGCAAGGATTCGACGTCGTCTTCAGAGCTTCATTTTGAGGAAGTTTTTATTCTGAATTTATATTGTGTAACTGAAAGTGTTTATTTCCAAGGATAGCTAAATCACCTAGAGGGGGGGTGAATCGGTTTCTTAGTCTCTTGTGACTATCTTTAATTTACATTCTTTAAGTGCTTTGTGAGTTAGTAATTTTCTGCTTTCAAGACACCACAAAGAGCACACACAAAATTTATTGTGGTTCCCTAGATCATGAGTATGTCCATTATCCCTCCTACCTTTCTAATAGCTTGTTAGACAAGGAACTTCTCCAATCTCGGCTCTTAAGAGCTTACAACACAATCCCGCAGGACCACTTAGTCTCCTCCAAGGCTTATAGCTCAGGCACAAAGCCCTATAACTCAGTGATCCAAAGATCACCTACCTCAGGCCAAAAGGCCCTACAATTCAGGTTGGGAGGACAGCCCTACCTCAGAAATAATGACTCCCCTACAGCTTAGGCACAAGTTCCCTACAACTCAGAGAGAATGACTCTCCAAACTCAGGCTCAAAAGGCCTACCTCAGATCCAAACTGGATCCTACACTCAGGCCAAAGCCCTACCTCAGGCACATAGGCCCTACCTCAGATTCTCAATAGAATCCAACTACTAAGCCTGAAATATAATCCTATGGGTAGATAATCACCTAGAGGGGGTGAATATGTATCTTTTAAAATTCTTTGTCACTTAGATTAACTGTTTAGTAGATATTATGTTAAGCAGATAATATACTTGAGAAATAAGCTTCACAATAACTCGGCACAATTAAACCATAGAACACAGCACATGCGAATCTCAGAACACAGCACACAGAGAATTTATAGTGGTTCCCCTATCTAGGGTACATCCACTTTCCCCCTTCTTCCTCACTAGCAATGTGCTAGATAAGGTTATATCTCCTCCTCTTCAACTCAGATCCAAAGATCTTACAGGCTCAGTTTCTGTTAAGAAATCTACACTCAGACCAACATGTCCTACCTCATGTATTCACCCAATCTCCTACCTCAAGTCCCTCAAGAATCCGACCTTAGCCTTTATAACACAAGCTTACACCTTAGTGATCCCACTCAAATCACCTACCTCAAGTCCCTCAAGAAACCTACATCAGCCTTTATAAATTAGAATTACAACTCAGAGATTAACTCTCCTACCCACTCAGATTTCACAAAGATCTTAAAAAAATTAAGAAGTAAATATAATCAGAAAATAAATCTGTAATCTGACTTATCTGAATGAATTCAGATTCTTCAATTCAGCTGTACTTGATTAAATCTTGATGAATAATCTGACTAAAGAGATACATCTCTAGATCTGCAATCTTCTTGATGATCGTCTTGATTTCCTTGAAAGATTTGTAGAATAGATCCACTTTAATCTTCTGATCACCTTATGAAAAGATCTGAAGATCTTCTTGAAGTCTTTCGTCTTCCTTCTCCTCCTTGGAGTTGTCGTTCTCCCCTTTGCTTGTAAAAAATTAGAATGAGAATATCTGATCTGTTAAAATTGCTTTTCTCTGTGAAGACAACCCCTCTATTTATAGTCTTTGTGGATTATTAGTTTCTGAGTGATGACATTAGCATGTGACATCATACTTCAAATTCTCCTTTAAACTATTTCTATTGAGATACCACGTTACTGTAGCTGATATGACATTTTTGACTTGTCTTTACACTTCTTTGTTGACTCGGCACATCTTCAGAAACATAAGTGTCTAGATGTCCAAAGTGTCTCGACACTATATTACTTAAGATTTCTTAGAAGGTGTCGAGATGTCTTAGCAGTCTCGACACAATTTTACTTAGAAGAATTTTTATGTTGAACTTAAAAGTGTCAAGATTGTTAACTTGTCTTGACACAACTATCATTTGTGTCGACATCTTTAAATCTGCACTGTATCGAGATAGTTGAATTGTCTCGACACAACTGTCTGTTGGGTGTCGACACTTTTATACTAGCTTTAATTCTTCACTGTATCGTGACAGTTGAATTGTCTCGACACTCCAGTATGCTAGTGTCGACACTTGTTTAAGTCTACACTTCAGTCTTCTTTATGTCGAGACAGTTGTATTGTCTCGACACTATTGTCTTAAGCTTTAAAGTGTCGAGATATTTGACTTGTCTCAACACTACTGACTTAGTCTTCAAGGTGTCGAGATAGCTGACTTGTCTCGATACTGTTGTATTGAATCTTCAATGTGTCGAGTTAGCTGACTTGTCTCGACACTACTGACTTAGTCTACAAAATGTTGAGTTAACATACTTGTCTCGATACTGCCCTTGCAAAGGTGTCGACACAGTTGAAGTGTGTCGACACTTTTGTACTTAGCCATTTTTCTGCACTGCAAGTTGCTAGATGCTGACTGTGCTGACCTCACTCAACACTTTGCTGACTTCACTTGACACTTTGTACTTAGACATTTTCTTCACTTTTTAGTCAGTTTCTTAGAGTCCACCTGTCAATGTTACTTGGACCGCCCGTCAATTCAATATGACATAAGAAACCTGCAAGCATGAACTGAAATATACATCAAATACATATTTGTGTATATCATTGAGTTGAAAGAGCTTCTAAAAATCAAGTACATTGTGTCCAATGTAACCAACAATGTCCCCCTATTTGGAGATTTCATAACCCTAATTCAATGATATACACCACAATACCAAAATATAATAATTATGATGCATAAGAAAAAATGTTGAACAAAATATAATGGAACACAACAATAATAACACAGATATCACCAAGTGCAACCAAATTTTTCATTTAAATTTGTTCAAAGATTACATTTTTCAATTTTTGTTTTGTTACAATGTTCTTAAAACAAAATTACATAATGCCTAGAAACAAAAATATTCTAAGATTGTTCTGGCTCTTTTATGATAATGCCTTTTCCAGATTGAATTTTAGCTTTAACTTTAGGCACTCTGTCATCAACCACTTTCTACTTTCCCTTGGCATCTTTAGCTTTAGAAATTTCTTCTTGCTTGAGCCTCTGCCTATCAAAATAGTGATAGGGCTTAGGAAAATATTTGCTAGGTTCAATAGAGTCAGTTGGGATCTTCCCTGCCTTTAGATCTTTTCTGAATTTGTAGGGGATCTCCTGCTACTTTGTGTGTTTGACCCACTCTTTCTCTGAATACCATTTTCCCCTATCAGCTACATTGTTATTGACTGCTTTCCATGCAGTGAGAATAATGGATCTATAAGTTGGACTTCATTGCTCAAAATCAGGTTTTGCTTCAGCCTATTCCCTGAATCTTTGCTTTGATAGTTGATCTTCTTTTTCCTTTAACAATGCAGAAGCAGTCATCTCCACCTCCTCGCATACTATATTCTTAATTTATGGTGGAGGAATGTGAATGGTCTGTATAGCTGTTTGAATAGCTTAAAAAGGAGCTAGTTGGCAACTAGACTAAGCAGTTTGGTCTCCATCATACCATATGGGAGGATGGCCTAAAGTGTCTCTGATGCTATTTGAGATCCAAGTAGCATGCTTAGAGATTGCCTTTATCATTACTCTCTCCCCCTTTATGACTTCTCTTTCAACATGATCTCTTAAGTCATTCTTGTGAAATATTAATTGACCATCTATATAATGAATTCCTGAGGATACAGAATTCTTTACTTTGAGCAAATGTTCATCCAATTCTTTATGAGAGTCCTTCACTTCCTTAATCATAGAGTCTGCATGTGTAGATAGCTGAGATTCAAAATCCTTGGAAGTAGAGGTTATCTTGGTCTCCAAAGTAGTAGTCTGCTTAGCCAGCTTGACTAGTGAAGCATTATTCATTACTATCATGTTCTCATTCATTCATTTTTGATTCTCAAGGACATAGCCTTGTTTAACAGCTATTTTATCTTCAGTTGTCTTTGATTCTTGATGTTGTTTAGCAATGTATACCACAACATTTGCTCCTCTTTCAAAGAAATCTTTCATATCTTTCTTTAGCAAGTTTACTTCAGATCTAATAGATTTGATGTCTTGAACTAGCTGAAACTGCAACTCCTTGTTGCTTTCATCTACAAACTTTTCCAATTTATTTCTCTGTTGATCTAGCATTATCTATAGTTGAACCAGAAGTGAGCTTGAATCCATTGTAGGAGCAGATGTTATTCCAGATTGTATTGTCTTCTTATAGCTTCTACTTTTCTTCTTTAGTTCAGACAACTTCCTTTTCTTTATCTAAGCGGCTTCTTCCTCCTCAGATTCTAAAGAACTGACTACTTCAACAGATTTTTTCTCTTGATTTCCTTTAGTCCTTCGGGTATATCTGCTAGCTCCCCCTCAACCCTTGCACCTTCTTCATCAATATTGATGTTTTCCAAGTTGAACTCATCTTGGTGAGCTTCAGCATGAGGAACAGGGTCCTCTAGAAGTTCAGTCATCTCCCCCTTGGATATTTATATCTTTATTCAGAAGGATTTCTTCTTCAGTCTCCTTAGGGATTGCATCCTCAATCTCCCTGTCAGGCATTTCTTGTTCAAGAACCTTTGCTTGTTCTATAATAGTGTCCAGATCTTGTACAACTTCAATAACTTTTGTATGTACAGTATCTATATCAATATCTGGCAGAACATTAAGGTTCTCCCCCTCAACTAGATCCCAATCGGGGATTGTCTCCCCCTGCACCTGATCACCAGTTCTAGGTGAGGGCCTTGGAGATTTTTCAACTATTGTATCATCCTATTTTGCTGAGGTAGAACTTTCTTGTTCTTTAGATTCACTGGAAGAATCTTCTTCCACAACTACAGCCTTCTTCTTTTTATCTTTCTCCTTCTCCACTACAGGTGTTTCCTTGGATAGGACTCTATCCCACCTTGCTAATATTCAAATATCCATTCTTCTAATATGATTAATTTTAGATCCAATCTTCAGATTGATATTGTCAGGAATGGCTTGCACCAAGTATAGGCTTAAAATTCTGCCCATATTAAGCTTCTTGATACTTTCTGCAATTTTGTCAAAGACTACTCTTCTCCAGTTATTCTTGATTTTGAAAATAATTTTTGTCATCAGCTCAAACATAAATGCTGAGATCCAATCATGAGCCCCTGTCTTGCACAGCAGCACCTTTCCTAATATTTTAGACAGGAATTTGCCTTGGGTATTCATACCCTTCCTGTTCAAGGTGCTTCCAATCTTTATGGTTGGAGCCAATCCACACCACTTCAAATAATCTGCAGTCTTGGCAGAATCAAGTTCATCATCCTGATCAATTCTTAGTATTTGAAAAACCTTAGCAAATCTCCTGGTTGTGATTTTAACTTTTGCTCCATTCACTTTAGACTTAATCTTGTCTGAGTTTGAATCCAAATGAGTATTGGAGAAGAATTCCGAAACTTTGCATTTCCAGATGTTTGTCGGTTCAGAGAGCAGATATTCCAGACCGGCTTATTTGATTAGGGTTATTACATTTTTAATTTCTTCATCCCCCGAGTTGAATCCATTGCGAACAAGCTCATACCACTCAAAGATGTTATCGTCAATATTAGGAGCTGTTGGAGAGGAGAGAAAGGATTGTTGAGTGTCGACTGATCTGGGTTTTAGGTCTCGACACTCAGGAATCAAAAGCTCAAGAAAACAAGAAAGCATAGTCGACTTCTACTCTCACACCCTATTTATAGTCTAATACTTCCTGAAGATGAAAGGGCGCGCTGCATTTAGACTTTTTCAAAATTTTAAGGTAAATACCTAGTCTCGACACAGGGAAAAATTGTCTATCGAGTTGTGTCGACACAAGGATAATGTCTCCCGACATATACCTTAGGGTCTCGACACCCTTATTTCTCGACACTTACTTTAGTGTCTCGACACTTTGTAGTTATGCAGTGTCGACACACTTTCTGGTGTCTCGACACATTATTATTTATAGTTTCGACACACTTTCTGGTGTCTAGACACTTTCTTAGATGTCTCAACACATTCTCTGGTGTCTCGACACAACTTTTAACTTTGTCAAAATTCTGTTCTCTAAGTTAAAGATACTTGATTTTTATGAGGTCTATCCTTGATATCTAAATAAGTAAACTTAATTACTAACTAATTACTTTATTCTTATTTTGTATCAGTTTTTATGTGTGCATTAATTACTCAAGATTCAACATTCCAAGTTCAAACTTAAAGAAATTAAATTTCTCTTCTTCTAGGGGCTTAGTAAAAATATCAGCAATTTGTTTATTTGTTAGAACAAAATCTAAACTAATATCTTCATTTTCTACATGCTCCCTATAAAATGATATCTAATTTCAATATGTTTGGTTCTACTATGTGACACAGGATTGTTTACAATAGAAATAACACTAGTAGAATCACAAAATAATGGAATTTTACTTAGCTTTATGTTATAATCATGTAATTAATGTTGAATCCAAAGCAATTGTACACAGCAACTTCCAGTTGAAATGTACTCAGATTCAACTATGGATATTACTACGCTTGTTTGCTTTTTACTGCTCCAAGATACTAGCCTTCACCCAAGAAATTGACATGAACTCGATGTGCTTTTCCTATCTTCCTTACATCCTGCATAATCAGCATCTAAAAATCCTGTCAGTTTAAAATCACTATTCCTGGGATACCATAGGCCAAGATTAGGTATGCCATTTAGATATCTCAATATTCTTTTAACTTCTATATAGTGAGATTGTTTAGGGTATGCTTGATACCTAGCACAGACATAAGTGGCATACATTAATTCTTGTCTACTGGCCGTTAGATAGAGCAGTGATCTAACTATGCCCCTATATAAGGTGATATCAACTGGCTTGACAGCACCATCCTTGTATAAAGACATACTGGACCCCATAGGAGTTCTCATTGAAGTGGTTGTTTCCATGCCATACTTCTTAATTAACTCCTTGGTGAACTTAGACTAACTAATGAAAAGTCGATCTATAGTTTGCTTAACTTGGATACCCAAGAAAAATTTGAGTTCACCCATGCTACTCATCTCAAACTTACCTTGCATAAGTTTGGCAAACTTAGTGAAAAGCGACTCATCAGTAGAACCATATATAATGTCATCTACATATATTTATACTAAGATGGTCTTGCCTTTGACTTCCCTTAGGAATAGTGTTTTTTCTATTTTCCCTCTTGAGAATTTATTCTCCATAAGGAACTTAGACAAATTAACATACCAAGCCCTATGGGCTTGTTTTAACCCATAGAGAGCTCTTAATAAAATATAAATATGATTATGTTTAGTAGAGTCCACAAAACCTGATGGTTGCTCAACATAGACCCTTTCTTTATGGTTACCATTTAGGAAGGCTTACTTCACATCTATTTGGTAAACTTTGAATCCTTTGTAGGCTGCATATTCTAGGAAGAGTCTAATAGCCTCTAATCTAGCCATCGGTGCAAAGGTTTGATCAAAGTCTATACCCTCTTCTTATTTATATACCTTTGCACAAAATCTAGCTTTGTTTCTGACTATAACACCATTCTCATCCATTTTGTTCCTGCATGTCCATTTAGTTCCTATGATGTTACAGTCATCTGGTCTGGGAACCAGCTTCCAGACTTTACATCTCTTGAACTAGTTCAATTCTTCCTGCATTGCACCTATCCAAAATGGATCTACATTAGCTTCTTCAAACTTCTTTTGTTCTGTTTGTGACAGGAAACTTGAGTACATCACAGTGTTGTCATGTCTACTTCTTGTGGTCACACCCTGAGATGCATCTCCAATGATCAATTCCCTTGGATGATCCCTTAGATGTCTGATAGCTACTGGTAATGTGATTTCATCTCTTTGACTAGCTACATATTTACTGAGTTTCTTATTCTGTCTGTTCCTGTGCAAGCTCTTCTTCAACAATATTGACTCCATCTTGTAAATTTTGGCTTGCTGGAACTGAATCTTCTATAGACAGCTCCTTTAGCTTCAAGTCTTCTCCTATTGTGCTTGATGTACCTGACATATCATTGTAAAACATAGAACTTTCACCAAATACAATATGAACAGACTCCTCCACAACTTGATCCCTCAAGTTATAGACTTCTCAGCAAATTTAGTTATATATGTTTTCTCATTATTTAGGACAAAACATCTACATCCAAAGATTCTAAAATAGGCCAAGTTTAGTTTTTTGGCCCTCATTAGTTCATAAGGATTCTTATTCAATCTTTTGTTGATTGAAGCTCTATTAAGAACATGACATGTTGTGTTAATTGCTTCAGCCTAGAAATATTTTGGGAGAGAAGAATCACTCAGCATGGTTCTTCCAGCTTCAATGAGAGTTCTGTTCTTTCTCTCAGCAATTCCATTTTACTACGGTGTTCTTGGAGTGGAAAACTCTTGTTAAATCCCAAGTTCTTCACAAAACTTTATCATGCATTCAGATTGAAATTCAGTTCCATGGTCACTTCTGATTCTGACCACAAAACTATTCAATTCATTCTGTATTTATTTGACAAATGTCTTGAAGATATCAGGAGTTTCAGACTTTTTCCTTAAAAAGAAAACCCAAGTAAATCTGGAATAATCATCAACAATCACAAAAGTTTAGACTTTCCTTCCTAGACTATGAACTGGAATAGGGCCAAACAAGTCCATATGCAAGAGGTATAAACACCTCATTGAGTCTTTGGTTTCAATACTTTTGAATGAAGCTTTGGTCTACTTGCCTTTTTGGCATGCAGAGCAAATGCTCTCCTTAGAGCATTTAATGTTAGGATCATTCCTAACTAGCTCTTTACTGAAAAGTTTGCCTATTACCTTGTAGTTCAAATGCGCTATCCTCTTGTGCCATTTGACACAGTGTAAGGCTTTCTCATTTGCAACTAGACATAAGGGTGAGTCTGACTTTAAACAAAGAAAATTCAAACAATACACATTCCCACACCTAGTGCATGTCAAGATGACCTCTTGGTCACTTGACTTCTTTATTAGGCACTCATCCTTATGGAATGAAATGACATAGCCAAGGTCACAAAGTTGGCTTATGCTTATAAGGTTGTGTTGCAACCCTTCCACATAAGCTACTTTAGTGAAATTCACTAAGCCATTTAAGATCTTACCATAACCTTTGGTAATTCCTTTGTCAGCTCCACCAAAGATCTCCTTTGGTCCATTCTTCACAAGGATAAATTCCCTTAAATTGCTCCTTGTTCCAATCATGTATCTGGAACACTCACTATACAAGTACCAAATTGGTCTACCTCTGGTGCTTGGACATTCCTACAAAATAGGAATTTATTTTTCCTTAGGAACCTAAATTTTCTTGGGTCCTAGGTTTTTGTTAGCTGTGGCTCCATTGAGACCACTTGTGAACTTCTTAATTGGGTATATTTTCTGAGCATGAGACACAATGTTATTGAACCAACAGTCTAAGGAAAAGTGTCCTACCTTTCCACAACACCAACATTCATATCTGTTGTACCTCCTCTTTGGAGAAATAGAAGGAACTTTGTGTTGACATTCCTTAGGACAGGAATCAGCAAGCATGACAGTTGTATTTTGACTGGGAGCAAAATGGTTATTTCATCTCTCAGTTATAACAGTCCTTCATGGAGCAAGCACATTAGGAATAGCTTTCCTATTCACACATGATTTTAGTCCAACTGGTCTAGACTTCTTGGTTTCTTTTCCCGTAGTATGAAATACAGGTTGTGGAATGACTGGACCCTTTTGTCTTTTCAGCTTTTTTCCACTTCTTCTATTAGGTTTAAAATACCCAAGTCCACTTTCAGGAGTTCTTTAGAAGGTATCTATAATGGGCAGCATAGTTTTAGGTTTAGAAAAAAGTTGTACTAATCTTTTCTCATTCGGGAGTTTGAATTATAACTCCTGAATGGTTGCATCCTTTTGTTTTAGCAATATGATTTGGTCATCAATGATCTTAGTCAGCATTGGCAACTTTGAGCTTTGAAGACCTATCTTCTGAGTATCCATCTTATGATGAAACTCAAGACCTTTTAGTGATGCAATTTGTATAGTTTGTTCTTTGACAAGCTTCTTGCTCTTTACAAGAGCTTCCAGCAGTTTTCCAAATTTCCCTGTGAGCTACTGCAGTTCAGTCTCAGGGTTAGACTTATGTGAATCAAATTTTGAGTTACATGAGTCTAGCTCATTCACAGTCTCTTGAACAGAATTTATAGAACAAAAGGAATTGTCAAAGATTACTTGAGTATCCTGACATTCAGCAATTTCTATATTTTGATTATCAGACAATGCGATCAAATTAACATCCATATCATCATCAGAATCACCATAGTGTGATGAAGTTGTGGAGTTATTGCCCTTGTATATGGCCTCTTTGATGAATTAGGAGAACATTCCATCATGTTCTTCTTCTGATTCAGTTGAATCAGTATCACTATAAGTTAAGGTCTTTCGCTTCTTTGCCATCAGATTCGTTTTTGATTTCTTGTCTTTATAGAACTTTTCTTTTGACTTTTTGTTCTCCTTTCTTTTTACTGGACAGTCCGCAATGACATGCCCAGGCCTGTTACAGCAATAACAGATAATGTCAGTCTTAAATTGTTTATTCTGATGAGAATCATACCTGACCACGGATTTGTCTTTGTGTTTGTCTTTGCTTTTACTGGAACTTGGTCCATTTGATTTCTTCTTATTCTACTGCTTCCTCCTTCTTATCATTTTCTTGAATTGTCTGGTGAACAGTGTCTATTCATTATCTGATAATTCTTTTGATGAAGAACAGGTTCCAGTGTTATCTGTATCTTCATCCCTTCTTGGTGATGATGGGATTTCTCTTCTAGACTTCTTTGGTGTATCTGCTTTGAAGGCCACAGATTTAGTCTGAGTTGAACTTCTGCCAGATTCGGCTTCAACTTTTCTAGAATTTAGGTGAAGCACATGTGACAATAGCTTCCCATATAGGTCTTGGGGTAACATGTTTCTCAGATTCCCCATTTCTCTTACAGCACAAATCTTGATGTCTCATTCTTTATTTAGGGATCTCAGAAATTTGTCATTAAGCTCTTAATTTGAGAATTCTCTGCCATAATTCTTTAAGTCATTTACTATTCTAAAGAACTTTTCATAACAGAATTCTATAGAATCAGTCTTTCCTTGTTTGAATGCCTCATACTGCTAATTTAGTAGGGACTTTCTGTCATCTCTTACTTCTTCTGTGCCTTCCATGTAGACTATTAGTATGTCTCACATCTCCTTGGATTTTTATAGTGCACTAGATTCTGAAAGATTGAATTATCTATTGCACTGATAATTATATTTTTTGCTCTCTTATCCATGGTGGCAAGAACCACCTCATCCTTTGTCATTTCAGACAGTTTCTTAGGGGTTTGAACATTTGTATCTAGGATACATATCTCCATTGGAATATATCGTCCTTATTGTACAGTGATTAAGATTCTTGGATCTGAAGCCTCCATAAACAATCTCACTCTCTGCTTCCATATAACAAAGTTATCCTTAGTACATATTGGCATTTTCATATAGCTGAGTTCTCTATGAGATTCAAAAGCCATTAGATCTGATATTTTTCAACTACCCTTTGGATCTTTTTCTGACTGTTAAGTCTTTCTTGAATAACCTCCCTCTGATACCACTTGAAAGATAATCCTATGGGTAGATAATCACCTAGAGGGGGGTGAATAGGTGTATTTTAAAATTCTTTGTCACTTAGATTAACTGTTCAGCAGATATTATGTTCGGCAGATAATATACTTGAGAAATAAGCGTCATAATAACTTAGAATAATTAAACCATAGAATACAGCACATGCAAATCTCAGAACATAGCATACAGAGAATTTATAGTGGTTCCCCTATCTAGGGTACATCCACTTTTCCCCTTCTTCCTCACTAGCAATGTACTAAATAAGATTATATCTCCTCCTCTTCAACTCAGATCAAAAGATCTTAAATGCTAAGTTTCTGTTAAGAATCCTACACTCAGACCAACAGGTCCTACCACATAGATTCACCCAATATCCTACCTCAGGTCCCTCAAGAACCCTACCCCAGCCTTTATAACACAGGCTTACACCTCAGTGATCCCACTCAAATCACCTACCTCAGGTCCCTCAAAAACCCTACCTTAGCCTTTATAAATTAGACTTAAAACTCAGAGATTAACTCTCCTACCCACTCAGATCTCACAGAGATCTTACAAAAATTAAGAGGTAAATATAATCAGAAAATAAATCTGGCTGAACAGATACTTCTCTGGATCTGCAATCTTTTTGATGATCGGCTTGATTTCCTTGAAAAATTTGTAGAACAGATCCACTTGAATCTTCTGATCACTTGATGAAAGGATCTAAATATCTTCTTGAAGACTTCTGTCTTCCTTCTCCTCCTTAGAGTTGTCGTTCTCCCCTTTGCTTGTAAGAAATAAGAATGAGAATTTCTGATCTGTTAAAATTGCTTTTATCTATGAAGACAACCCCTCTATTTATAGTCTTTGTGGATTGCTGGTTTTTGATTGACATCAGCATGTGATATCATACTTCAAATTCTCCTTTAAAATATTTCTATTGAGATACCACTTTACTGTAACTGATGTGACATTTCTGACTTGTCTTGACACTTCTGTGTTGACTCTGCACATCTTCAGAAACATAAGTGTCGAGATGTCCAAAGTGTCTCGACACTATATTACTTAAGTGTTCTAACAAGGTGTCGAGACTTCTTAGTAGTCTCAACACACTTTTACTTAGAAGAATTTTCAGACTGAACTTGAAAGTGTTGAGATTGTTGACTTATCTTGATACAATTGTCATCTGTGTCGACATCTTTAAATCTACACTGTGTCGAGAGAGTTGAATTGTCTCGACACAACTGTTTGCTGGGTCTCAACACTTTTATACTAGCTTTAATTTTTCACTGTGTTGAGACAGTTGAATTGTCTCGACACTCCATTCTACTGGTGTCGACACTTTTTTAAGTCTACACTTTAGTCTTCTTTGTGTCGAGACAGTTGTATTGTCTCGACACTATTGTCTTAAGCTTTAAAGTGTTGAGATATTTGACTTGTCTCGACACTGCTGACTTAGTATTCAAGGTGTCGAGAAAGCTTACTTGTCTTGACACTGCTGTATTGAATCTTCAATGTGTCGAGTTAGCTGACTTGTCTCGACACTGCTGACTTAGTCTTCAAAGTGTTGAGTTAAAAGAGTTTTCTCAATACTTCCCCTGCAAAGGTGTCGACACAGTTGAAGTGTGTCGTCACTTTTGTACTATGCCATTTTTCTTCACTACAAGTTGCTAGATGCTGACTGTGTTGATTTCACTCAGAACTTTGCTGACTTCACTCGACGCTTTTGCACTTAGAGAATTTTCTTCACTTTTTAATCAGCTTCTTAGAGTCCACCTGTCAATGTAACTTGGACTACCCGTCAAATCAATATGACATAGGAAACCTGCAAGCATGAACTAAAATATACATCAAATACATATTTCTGTATATCATTGACTTGAAAGGGATTCTTCAAATAAAGTACATTGTGTCCAATGTACCCAACACAACCTTTATAGCTTCAGGCTTACAACTCAGATCCAAAAGGATCCTACAGGATGAAAGTGGGTTGGTGAAGTGATTTGACACGAGAAATTTCTCTTTGCCTAACTTCCTGGACTAAGAAAGTCTCAGCCCTACCGTCTTCACAGTAACAAGAAACTGACCTTTAGATTGACTTGGCTTGTGCTGGAAGTGACTTACAGAACACTGCTCTGCTTGTTTTTTCCTTCCTGGTCTGAACCAGAAGCTCAATCATATCTTCTTATCAGCTCCAGAAGTTGATCATCAGGATTAGGCTTGGTTGAGTTGAGAAGACACTAATTTGACTTGTCTGAAGTTATCATACTTGCCCTACTACAGCTCGTGTAAAACCTTTGGTACTACCTCTTTCTCTCTCAAAATTTATTTTGACCTTGCTATTGGTGGTGAAGATGACAACAGCTATCTTTGTTTAGCTTTCAGATGCAGCAGCTAGGTAAAGACCTCTTATTCCTCTTCTGTTTCAGAGAATCACTCTGATCTTGCTATTGCAGGTGATAATGGCAACAGCTTACTTATTTCAGCTTCTAGATGCTACAGCTAGGGTGAACCCTTGCTTCTATATCTTTCCTCAAAGAAATACTCTGAACTTGCTGGTGAAGACAGATGAAATAACAGTTATAAATATTCTTCACACAGCTAACCTTGACAGCAGAAATCAGTTCTCTGCTTCTTCTTCTTCCTCAGAAAGTAAACTTTCTAAACTTGTTGGTGCATGTGAGAATGGCACCAGCTATCTCTTTGAACTCTTAGATTTGAAGCTTGAACTTCTTCTTTAGGGCTCTGCAAAGGAAGAAGATGAAGTCCAGTTATCTTTTCCAAAAGCTAATCTTTTAGTTCTGAACTCCGCCTTTTCTATTCCACCGATCAACGGCTATTTTGACCCGGGGGCCCCACAGAAGTTGAAAACTAGAACTTTATCTTTACAGGAAAAGCCATCTTGTAGACCTGCGGTGCTATTTGTCATGTATCGTAGCCATCCCGTTACATTTTGAATTTTGTTGACTTTTTCTGGTGTCAGCATCTATAGACTTAGTCAAATTCAAGCTCTTTTGTATAGGCATTGAGTGAGCAACCATCACTCAATGCCAAAACACTTAGACAGATTTTTTTATCACTTGGCGTTGAGTGAGTAAGCTTGACTCAACGCCTAAACACTTAGATTTTCTATCACTAGGCATTGAGTGAGTAAGCTTGACTCAACTCCAAAACACAGACAGATTTTATCACTAGGCGTTGAGTGAGTAAGCTTGACTCAATGCAAAAATATAGACAAATTTTCTATCACTAGGCATTGAGTGAGTAAGCTTGACTCAATGCCAAAATACTTAGATAGATTTTCTGTTACTAGGCATTGAGTGAGTAAGCTTGAATCAACGCCAAAACACTTAGACAGATTTTCTGTCCATTCTTTCCTTGAGCTTTGAGTGAACACGATGCTTTCTTCTCTGGCATTTAGTGAGCCTTCATCACTCAACGCTATCTAGACTTTTGTAGTCTTAACTGCTTTGGCGTCGAGTGAGCCTTCATCACTCGACACATCTAGACTTGACCAGATTTCATTACTATCAAAGGCAAAACTTTGACATCACACGATGCCTATGTTGTATTCACTCGACGCCTTCCGTTATATGGCATTGAGTGAGCTATATTCACTCAACACCTATAGACTTGGTCGATATTTTTGCTTGCCAATGCAGAAGCTTGACAACACACGACGCTTCTTGGCATCTGGCATTGAGTAAGCTTGCTTCACTCAATGCCTGTGGACTTAACCACATTTCTTTGCATCTGGCGTTGAGTGAGCTTGCTTCACTCAACGCATGTGGACTTAGCCATATTTCTCTGCATTTGGCGTTGAGTGAGCTTGCTTCGCTCAATGCCTGTGGATATAGACAGATTTTCTGTCTCTCCACCATCCTATCTTGTGACCACCTGTCACCATCACTTAGACAGTTTGTCTAACATTATTCCAAGGAATATCCTGCACATGATGAGCTTAAATAACATAAAATACAACTATACTCTTAGTTTTTTGGGTGATGCCTCTTCAAATCAAGTCTAAAGAACATTGATGGCAATATTCCCAATAGTAACTTATCTTATCATCTTTGTAATCGATAAAGAAATCGCCGCCTTATGCGTGGCGTCTAGGTCCGTGTGTGGCTTAGGAGGAAATTATTGTCTTGTGCGTGGCATCTAGGCCCTCATCGAGGAAGGTACCTTCTCGCCTTGCTTTCTTTACTGATACCTTGGCTTTCGGCGAAACTAACCCTTAGCGCTTGTGCAGGTGAGCGAAAGATCCCAATCCACCAGCCATATGACGAATCTGAGGCTCTCGCCTGCGGCTTGGCACTTGCACAATCAGTGGCCTTGGCCTGTCGAGAAGAGCTAGGGAGCTCGTTTGGGTCGAGTTTCTAGAAAGGGAAGCCAGATGCTCCGCCTCCAACTCCCTCCAAGAAGTCCAAGACACTCGCGCCATATAAGGGAAATTTTGTTGTCGAGACCCCTGCCCAGGCCCTGCCCGCGACAGACATGGCGGGTACTATCGCAAAAATCGCCGCCCTTATCGAGAATTCGCTCGGGGGACCGGTGCCGAAAGGGCATCGAACTTCGGGCATGACGAGAGGCACCTAGACGAGATGGGAAAGCCCCTTCTCCAATGGGACCCCAAGGCAAACCGCGTGTCCATCTCAACGCTCCTACCAATCTAGATGGAGCAGGACACTATAAGCGACGAGGCCTATGCACTCGGCTTCGGGCTGTATAGCCGGGAGGACACCAGCCTCTACGATAGGGAGTCCACCCGGACACTCGCGCACGAGGCCGCGCGAGCCCAGCTGCGTGCCATAGAGCTTGAACACGTGGCCTCTCACCGGAGCCTCAACCTTTAAAGGAACATGATCGAGGTTCTGAAATCATGGGATCTCGCAGAGGAAAAGGTGACCTCCCTAAAGGAGCAACTAGCTGCCTCGGAGGCAATCCTCGCTAGCAGGCCGGCGCTAGAGGAAATCTAATCACTTGTTATCTTCTGGCTGTTTCCGCTTCCCGGCTAACTTTCCCTTGCTATCTTTCTCAAGATCCTGCGTGTGTCGAGAAGCTTCGCACAAAGGTCGCAGGCCTCGAGCGCGAGATATCCGGGCTGAAGGCTGAGAACAAGCGCCTTCTAGAGACCCTCCTTTCTCCGCCCCCGAGCGAGAAGGTCAAGCGTCATCAGTACAGTAATTACGAGATTGAGGTGATGATGCAAGATAACTCTCAGGGGGTGTTCAAGCACACATTTGAGGTGTTGCGGAATGTCAGGCTGCTGAAAGAGAAGGATGAAAGGCTCACGGCGTGCAGCGTCTTACTGTGGCTGTATACCCCCATCGACGTTCCTGAACGCAAGGACAACCAGCAGTGCAAAAACGATAGGGACGCGCTTCTTGTCTTGGAGTCTTCCTGCGAGAAGTCTTGTGGCTCGTCCTGAAGGGCTTCTGGGAACTTATTTTAACTTATATATTTTCTTTTTTGACACTTGTAATGGGCGAGACCCCCGTGTAATCGTACCCCCCTTTTTTATATATATAAAAGATCTTTTTTGGGCATGTTCATCTATGTTTGTTCTTGATTTCTTTTTTCCTTTCGCTCGTAGCCATGTCGTGTTCTTTCGCACACTTGCGCATGCCTTAGGCTCTTAGGTGATGACCCCAGCGGCACTCATGAATCGCGCTCGTGAACTGCATTTGGGGGGAAGACAGCCTTACCCTTCATTCCGCAGGGTTGATCCGCTAAGTATTTTTGTTATGCTGAGGGAGATGCCGAGAGGGCTATATCGAGAGGGTTATGCCGAGAGGGCTATGCCAAGAGGGTTAGGCCGAGAGGTTTTTTTTCGAAACAACATTCTTGGAGAACCTCCTTGAAACCCCCAACTCCCACTTAGTGACATCCAGCCCTGACAGCTAGTGGGATCCAGGTAGCAGGATCTACTCGGGTTCTGGGTAGACTCCGTCGAGTGACATTCAGCCCTGCCAACTAGTAGGAGCCTAGCAGTCAGATCTGTTCGGAATCTTGGTAGACACCATCGAGTGACATCCATCCTTGCCAGCTAGTGGGAGTTTAGCAGCGGGATCTACTCGGGCTCTGGGTAGACACCATCGAGTGACATCCAGCCCTGCCAACTAGTGGGAGCCTAGCAGCGGGATCTGCTCGGGGTCTAGGTAAACTCCATAGAGTGACATCCAACCCTGGAAGCTAGTGGGAGCATGGAAGAGGGATCTGCTTGGGTTCTAGGTAGACACCATCGAGTGACATCCAACCCTGCCAGCTAGTGGGAGCCTGGAAGCGGGATCTTCTTGGGGTCTAGGTAGACATCATTGAGTGACATCCAGCCCTACCAGCTAGTGGGAGCCTGGCAGTGGGATCTGCTCAGGGTCTTGGTAGACACCATCGAGTGACATCTAACCCTACTAGCTAGTGGGAGACTGGCAGTGGGATCTGCTCGGGATTTGGGTAGACATCATCGAAGTGATATCCAGCCCAGCCAGCTAGTGGGAGCCTGGCAGCGGGATCTGCTTGGGGTCTGGGTAGACACCATCGAGTGACATCCATCCCTTCCAACTAATGGTAGCCTGGCAACAGGATCTGCTTGGGGTGTGGGTAGACTCCATCGAGTGACATCAAGCCCTGCCAGCTAATGGGATCCTGGCAGCGGGATCTGCTCGGGGTCTGGGTAGACACCATCGAGTGACATCCAGCCCTGCTAGCTAGTGGGAGCCTAGAAGCGGGATCTGCTCGGGGTTAGGGTAGACATAATCGAGTGACATCCAGCCCTGCCAGCTAGTAGGAGCCTGTCAACGGGATGTGCTAGATGTCTGGGTAGACACCATCGAGTGACATCAAGCCAAGCCAGCTAGTGGAGCCTAGCAGCAGGATCTGCTCAGGGTTTGGGTAGACACAATCGAGTGATATCCAGCCCTGCCATTTAGTGGGATCCTGGTAGCGGGATCTGCTCGGGGTCTGGGTAGACACCATTGAGTGACGTCTAGCCCTGCCAGCTAGTGGGATCCTGGCAGCGGGATCTTCTCGGGGTCTGGGTAGAAACCATCGAGTGACATCCATCCTTGCTAGCTAGTGGGAGCCTGGCAACGGGATTTGCTCGGGGTATGGGTAGACACCATCGAGTGACATCCAGTCCTACAAGCTAATGAGAACCTGGCAGCGGCGTCTACTCGGGGTCTGCTTATTGAACTCTTCACCTATTCACAGTTTATTGCAGAGAGTCTGGAATGGCAAAGAATTTTATATTAGAAAAAGATGTCACATACATGGTTCAAGGATAGAAACGCTTCAGGTCATCACCGCTCCAGGTGTGACTTAGGGTCTCGCCATCCACATCCCGGAGGCAGTACCCCACTGACCCCAATGCCTCTTTAACAATAAACGGACCCTCCCAGTTAGGGTTGAGCTTTCCCATGGCAGCTGATCTCCCTGCAGTATCTACCTTTTTCGGGACCAAGTCCTCTTCCGCAAACTGTTTGATTCTAACGTGTCTGTCAAAATACTTGGCCATCCGCCATTTAATTTCTTCCTGTCAGAAGGCAGCGACATCCCGGAGTTCCTCTGTCAGGTCCAAGGAGAGTTTTAGCTCGTTCTCATTCTCGACCCTCCATTCTTCTCCACCTTCCTCTGCCTCTACTATTTGCGATGTCCGGACCTCGAACTCTATTGGGAGTACCACTTCGCAACCGTGGGAGAGTTTGAATGGGTTCTCCCCCATGGCTATGTTAGGAGTGGTTCTCAGGTCCCATAGGACTGAAGGGAGTTGCTCCACCCAGCTTCCCTTCAGGTTCTCAACCAACTTTTTCAGCAAATTCACGATAATCTTATTCACCGCCTCCACATGCCCGTTACTCCTTGGGTGATGGACGGACACCAACCGGAGATCGATCCCAAGCTGACCACAAAAACTGATGAACTCTGTGCTAGCAAATTATGGCCCATTGTCTCTGATAATGGCTTGAGGCAACCTGTGTCTGCAAATAATCTCCCGCATATGAAATTCCGGATCACTTGGGAGGTCACCATGGCCAGAGCCTTCACCTCAAACCACTTAGAGAATTAATCAATCATTACCAACAGGAACCTCCGCTGCCCATTAGCTTGGGGGAAAGGCCCCACAAGATCCATTCCCCAGATAAAGAAGGGCCAAGGAGAAGTGATGCTCCTGAGTCTATAGGCCGGTAGTAGTTGAAGAGGGGTGAACAGCTGGCACTTCCGGCACTTCTTTACGAACTCAGTGGCATCCCGACCCAGGGTTGTCCAGAAGTACCCTTGCCTCATAATCCTCCCCTCTAGGTTCCTGCTCCCTGAATGACTCCCTCACTCCTCGTAGTGAACCTCTTCCAACATCCTTGGGACCTCCTCTTCAGTCACGCATTGTGCTAGGAGCCCTTATTTGTCGAGTATCACTCGACGCCTAATACCAGTGCACCCCGAGCTTGAGTCTGCTTTCTCGACTCAAAACGAGCGTGAGGGGTCTAGCACAAAATGGGACGTTACAAATCCTATAAACAAAATAAAAGTTTGTCCCTTAAATCAGGCTAAGGCTATGGGGAAGTTTTTTATGAAAATATAATATGTTTTAAATTTTACCTTGGGGAAACAACTCTGGTTAGCGCTTCCGCATCAAGTCCACCGGCTCCCAAGTATATTCTTCTTTCCCATGGTTAGACCACAAGACCATCACCAAAGGAACACTCTTCCGACGCAAGTTCCTTGTCTCGGTGTCCACTATCTGCACCACCTCTAGTCGCACAGACCTATCAGTTTCCACTGTTCCATTTGCAGTGGAGGGGGGACATGTTAATCTGGTCGTAGTAGTGCTTTCCGAAGCGACGACACATGGAAGACATAGTGCAAATATTCTTTCTCAGGTGGTAGCTCCAGCCGATAGGCCAAAGGGCCAATCTTTTCCAATATAGTATAAGGCCCCACATATCTCATGTTGAGCTTCTTTCTACCACGAACTCGTGACACTCCATGCATCGGCCTGATCTTCAAGAACACTTTGTCACCCACTTGAAACTCCACCATCTGGTGCTTCGCATTATAGTACTTTATCTATCGACTCTGAGCGTCAAACATGCGGTCACGTATCAATCTAACAGCAGCATCAGTATCATTAATATATTCGATTCTCAAAATCTTTGGATCCTCATCCTGCCCCATGATAATGGAGTTCTACACCTCCTCCCATAAAGTGCTTTGTGGGGGTGTCATCCCGATGCAAGCTTGATGACTATTGTTGTATGAAAATTCCACCAACGGCAAGAGCCTTTCCCAAGGCTCCCCTTTATCCAATACATAAAATCTCAACAGATCTTCCATTTTTCTGATGGTCCTCTCAGACTGACCATCCGTCTGAGGATGAAGGTTGTGCTAAAGGTAAGGAGAGAACCAAAGTATGCTTGTACTTTCTTCCACTCCTTGGAGGTAAAGCGACCATCACGGTCGGAGACTATCGTCTTAGGCACCTCATGGTATTGTACAAATTACTCCACAAAGAGACGCACTAAAACATCAACATGCGACTCCTTCATTGGTATGAATCTGGCAACCTTCGTCAAGCAATCCATAATTACCCAAACTGAGTCATTCCCCGATTGTGATCAGGGAAGGCCGTGAACAAAATCCAAGGAGATATCTTTAAACTTCCACTCTAGATTGGATAACAATTGAAACAATCCTCTAGGGCTCTTGTACTCCACCTTCTGATGTAGGCCACGGGTTTCGACACCGTAACGGCTAAGGGATTCACACGCTCGCTTAATTATAATTACTATTACGCTCACACGAAGAATAAACACAGCCACTACGCAAGTTGCAACAATTAATTTAATAGGATTCGGGAGGGTTCGCTAGGCCCCTTAAGATAATATCAAGGCTATAAGCCAAGATCCTCTCAAGCGAAATGAACCCACACGGTTCGATCGAGCGTACGTTGTACCAAAAGAGACACCACCGAAATAAGGATTCGGATAACGGGTGGTTCTCTCCCAACGAAATAAAATGAGGGCCGCCACGCCTCACGAATTCAAATGGGAATCAAATAACAATAACAATAATTTAATAGATATTATCCACGAAAATTCTACCAATCACAAATCACACGATATGCTAAATGCCCAAAGAAAAGATCTAAGAGAGAAACACACAAGAGTGGATACGTTCGTTACCCAACCGGAATGGATGATTCCGATTTAACTCTCTTTGGATCGCTCCGTTCCGGATCCACCGAAAGCGTGTCGGTTGGAGGGAAACTCCAAGTTCTTCGTTGCCTTCCGACGCCGTTGAAGTTTCACAAGATTCACTAGCTTTGGCCGATTCTTCTCTTGGATTAGAAGATGGGGCTGATTTGGATCTCACCAAAGGAATCGGTTTTTGGGAAGAGGATATATGTGATGGTCGGGTTTTGTTGAGAGGGATGAGGATGGTTTTGTGGAGGAGAGGTGGTGGTCGGGTTGATGTTGAAATGGGGGCTCGGGTGTGGTGATGGAGGTGGAGGCCGGCGGCTAGGGGAGGTTGCAAGTGGTCAGACTTCTTGAAGATGAAGAGGAGGGCTCGGTTTTTGGAGAGGGATTGAAGGTTATGGTTGATTATTGGAAAGTAGGAGGTGGAGGTAGAGAGGAGGCCGAAATAGGGAGAGGAAGGAGAGGGGTGGTCGGCGGCCAAGGAGGAGAGGGGGTAGGGGAGCCGAACTCTAAGAGGAAGAGGGAAGAGGGAAAACCAATTTAGGGTTTCAATTTTATTTCATTCATTCACTAATCAAAATCCAATACAACATAGCCTTATATAGGCTTTACAAAGACAAGGGTTATAAGCACCCCAAATGTGGCTAAACAAAGGCCAAAATGAAATGACAAATAATTAAAACTTTGGCTAAACATAGGCCAATTAAAAACATAATTATAAAATCTGAAATATTAATTTAAATGACGCGGCGATGGCGGTGGATGTCGCGGCAAAGTTCCAACATTAAAATGACGCGGCGATGGCGGTGGATGTCGCAGCAAAGTTTCAACATTCCGACTTCCGGCACGGTCATAAAGATCTTCAAGCTCCATATGGCGACGAACAACGGCACCAACAAGTAAATCATCATCTCAAGGCAGCGAGGGAACATCAAGTATGAGCCGGCACCAACATCAACTGGGTCACCATAGTCATCTGGAAGGGGATCTTCTGCAGCAACATGACGCGGATCTATGACATGTACCGGGTCACCATCATCGTCCAGAGGGGGACGCTCCAAATCAACAAGCCGGGGGATGACGGCGCCATCAATCCTCCCCCGCTCAAAAATACTCATCACTGATGAGTAGTCCCGGGTATAATAGTTGAGGAAGAGGAACCTGCAAAGCAAAAGGTGGTCTTGGGGGGACCTCACAGATGCATTAGACAAATAAGAACAAAGTATTTCCACAACGTCAACCAACATACCTCCGATGGAGACCGGAGAAGAGAACGATCCAAACAAACTATCACCACCCAACCCAATAGAAAGCATAGTGGAATATGTAAACGGAGAGATATACTTTTCAAGGGGCATAGAAACATGACACATAAAGTATGAAAAGTAGAAAATAGGAGCGATGCCCCAATCAATGGAAAATTCTACAAGAAATGTCATGCTACTAAATTTCCATAAGATTCGCAAATAATGGACTGGCCAGTTCATAAATATTTCTGAGGTGCCCGGAGGCATCCGTTCAGGGACGAGACAAACCAAAACCTAATCACTTATATAACAGTAGGATACTCTCCGATTCCAACAAACAATCTTAGAACTGTGTGGGGAGAACCCATGTGCAACGTGACTTGCTTTAACAGTGGGCAGTAACGGGACCAAGTCAGGTGGCACGGGTGCTAATAAAGCAGTGGTGAAATCAACGCCATACAACGTCGTAGTTTTAGATTTAAACTTAAATTTAAATTTTAAAACGTCATGAATAAAAGCTAACGGAAAACACTCATCACTATATATGGAACGGGGCGCTCCCGGATTTGACATTACGTGCGGGAAACACAACTTAACATTCGCAACTACGTTCACTAACATGTGCGTGCACGGGTCATCAAAAGGCGGGGGATAAATGCGTGCGACCGGGCTTGGCAAATAAGTTTGTCGAGGGGACATCACGTCATAAGGCACCATCGCCAAGGTACCACTAGTAATCCAATTCGAAACCTCAAAACACGGATTTGACTTCCAATAAAGATCATCCGGTCGCAACCCAATAAAGTCGTAAGAAAATTCAAACAGTGGATTCGCTCTTACGAAAAAATCATCCGACATGTCTTCCAAATCATGTGGGTAATCATGTATTTCAGATTCAGTGATCGGATCATAGATTGACAACGCTACAACGAGATCAGGCGTTACAAACGGTAGAGAGTTAAAATCACATTCAAGTTTTTGTAAAGGAGTTAGCATTAGGGGATGCTCATCCGGTTCCACTTCAATATCGTATTCCAAAAGTTTAACTCCTTTACTAGAACAATCTTCCAACACATCAGTCCTGACATCAGTTACAGTGAACATCTCAAAAATGGGCACTTCGATACATCTCGAACTAGAAATAGCAAGCTCATGTCCTAATAGATTGTCAAATGAATCACGACTAGGTAGGCTCTCAGCAGACTGTAACTCTTCTGACTTAGCTAGAATATCAATCGACTTAGGATCATCAAAAGGCTCCACAACAGTCAAAGGGGATGGCTCCAAAATGTCATCGAAAGGGAGTGGAGAGGGTTCCTCAAATGAGAAATCCTCATCCAAGTCACTCGGGTAACCAATCTCCTCATCGTCACTCATGTTGTCAACATTAACAGCATCGGCCTCAGTGACGGGCGTACTCGTAATCGCAAGCTCAGATACCATTTTCACGCTGATAGGAACACTCTCATAAATAGGAAAGGGTCTAGTGCCCAGGCGGGGAGAAATAAAATCATGAGACGTCCTCATACGGGAGTACGAGGGAACATGCTGGTTCGATGTAGGCAAAATCTTAGGCGGCGACTCACTCAGATAATCATTAGACGGAGAACGGCAGTATGGAGGGTAATACTCATCCGTTAATAAATTCTTCATAATCTGCCAACCTATACGTGGGTTGACGGAGGGCATTCCTAAACGTCTTTCCTCATTGAGCCAGAAAGTATGGGCTCGACCAAATAATTGCAGTCTCGCAACGGGAATCCTGTGGGGATCCACAATACGATATTGCTCAAAATAATGCTCCATGTCGTTCACCCAACATTGAAACACTCGCGGTCCACCTAGCCCACCATATGTCGGAGCAGGAATCCTAACACGCCTAGAGGTGCGCGGTGTAACTTGATTAGCCTTTAGTTGGCCAATCAACCCCTTAATCTCTTCCACTACCGGGCAATGGACTGGCTTTCTAACTTTCATGACGGAACCGAAAGATTTCATTCGGGAAACGTGAACATCGTAGGCCATTTTTTTGTTTTAATTTTCAACGGGAAAATGGGGATAGACTACTCGGATTAAGTGCACAAATACAAAGAAATATAGTCTGGTTCTATTTAATTTTAAAAGATTGATTTGTTCCCGCTAATATTTCAAAATACTATATATATATTTTTTGATAGTCTTGCTGGCAAAAATATGGAGATTATTAATAATTTTTTTATTTTTGAATTTTGCTGAAAAAATAAAAATATAGGCCGCTATTGGCAGACCAACTGTTAAATTTTAAAATAAGTTAATAAAAATAATGACTTAATGAAAAATAAATTTTTTTTGGATTTCTTATTAAAAATAAGATAGAGAATTTCCAGAATTTTATTTTTTTAGATTTTGAGAAAAATTTGAAATTTAGAATTTGAAATTGGAAATCCTGAAATTTTGAATTTTGAAATTTAAAATTTTGAAATTTGAAATTTGAAATTTGAAATTTGAAATCCTGAAATTTGAAATTTGAAATTTAAAATTTGAAATTTGAAATTTGAAATTTGAAATTTGAAATTTCGAAATTTGAAATTTTTAAATTTGAAATTCGAAATTTGAAATTCGAAATTTGAAATTTAAAATTTGAAATTCGAATTTTGAATTTTAAATTTTGAATTTTGAAATTTGAATTTTGAAATTTTGAAATTTGAATTTTGAATTTTGAATTTTGAATTTTGAATTTTGAAATTTGAAATTCGAAATTCGAAATTTGAATTTTAAATTTTGAAATTTGAAATTTTGAAATTTTAAATTTATATTTTCTTTAGCCTACCTAAAAATAGAAGAATGGTGCCGATTAGGAAATCGACAATAACCTCCCTCTGATACCAAATTGATGTAGGCCACGGGTTTCGACACCGTAACGGCTAAGGGATTCACACGCTAGCTTAATTATATTTACTATTACGCTCACACGAAGAATAAACAGAGCCACTACGCAAGTTGCAACAATTAATTTAATAGGATTCGGGAGGGTTCGCTAGGCCCCTTAAGATAATATCAAGGCTATAGGCCAAGATCCTCTCAAGCGAAATGAACCCACACGGTTCGATCGAGCGTATGTTGTACCAAAAGAGACACCACCGAAATAAGGATTCGGATAACGGGTGGTTCTCTCCCAACGAAATAAAATGAGGGCCGCCACGCCTCACGAATTCAAATGGGAATCAAATAACAATAACAATAATTTAATAGATATTATCCACGAAAATTCTACCAATCACAAATCACACGATATGTTAAATGCCCAAAGAAAAGATCTAAGAGAGAAACACACAAGAGTGGATACGTTCGTTACCCAACCGGAATGGATGATTCCGATTTAACTCTCTTTGGATCGCTCCATTCTGGATCCACCGAAAGCGTGCCGGTTGGAGGGAAACTCCAAGTTCTTCGTTGCCTTCCGACGCCGATGAAGTTTCACAAGATTCACCACAAGCTTTGGCTGATTCTTCTCTTGGATTAGAAGATGGGGCTGATTTGGATCTCACCAAAGGAATCGGTTTTTGGGAAGAGGATATATGTGATGGTCGGGTTTTGTTGAGAGGGATGAGGACGGTTTTGTGGAGGAGAGGTGGTGGTCGGGTTGATGTTGAAAGGGGGGCTCGGGTGTGGTGATGGAGGTGGAGGCCGGCGGCTAGGGGAGGTTGTAAGTGGTCGGCCTTCTTGAAGATGAAGAGGAGGGCTCAGTTTTTGGAGAGGGATTGAAGGTTATGGTTGATTATTGGAAAGTAGGAGGTGGAGGTAGAGAGGAGGCCGAAATAGGGAGAGGAAGGAGAGGGGTGGCCGGCGGCCATGGAGGAGAGGGGGTAGGGGAGCCGAACTCCAAGAGGAAGAGGGAAGAGGGAAAACCAATTTAGGGTTTCAATTTTATTTCATTCATTCACTAATCAAAATCCAATACAATATAGCCTTATATAGGCTTTACAAAGACAAGGGTTATAAGCACCCCAAATGTGGCTAAACAAAGGCCAAAATGAAATGACAAATAATTAAAACTTTGGCTAAACATAGGCCAATTAAAAACATAATTATAAAATCTGAAATAATTATTTAAATGACGCGGCGATGGCGGTGGATGTCGCGGAAAAGTTCCAACATTAAAATGACACGGCGATGGCGGTGGATGTCGGAGCAAAGTTTCAACATTCTGACTTCCGGCACGGTCATAAAGATCTTCAAGCTCTATATGGCGGCGAACAACGGCACCAACAAGTAAATCATCATCTCAAGGCGGCGAGGGAACATCAAGTGTGAGCCGGCACCAACATCAACCGGGTCATCATAGTCATCTGGAAGGGGATCTTCTGCAGCAACAAGACGCGGATCTATGACATGTACCGGGTCACCATCATCATCCAGAGGGGGACGCTCCAAATCAATAAGCCGGGGGATGACGGCGCCATCACCTTCACCTTCTGGCAAGCCTCACAGTGTGTAACATAATACTTAACTACACTCTTCATTCCTGGCAAGAACATGGTCTTTCGTAAGTCACTATACATCTTGGAAATCCTGGGATGCACCGAATACTTGGAGCAATGTGCTTCTCTCAAGATATCTTCCCGGGTTTCACCGCCCTTGGGAATGCTGATGCGTGGATTACGGCAAGCGCACCGGTCGCACAAGTAATAAAGTTTGGGAATAAATCCCCGAGTGTCGGTCTCTTGAGGAACACAGTAAGGGATGAGTTAATGTCGAGGAGGACTTGAGATTGAAGTCCTCGGGGCGAAGGTAACGATGGGGGTTTTGATGGTTGCGGAAAATAAAGTAAAAATCTAACAACTACTCCTATGCAACGCCGCTATGCGATGCTTCGCCAGGCGGGATGGAAGACTAGTCGGGCCGCAATGCACCGAATCGCTTGGCGGATGGGCGAGTAGGCAAGCGTATGAGGTGTAGAGAACGGCGGAAATCCTACTATGCAGGCCGCTATGCACTGCTTCGCCAGGCGGGATGGAAACTACACGGGCCGCTATGCACCGAATCGCTTGGCGGATGGAAGAGTAGGCTAGCGGATGAGGTGGTGAGAATGGCGGAATGAGGGTCGTGAGCACCTCTTCGCAACACACGCCACTAGCAATTGCTAGTGCGGCAAGGGTGGATGGATGGTGGAGTAATAAGGCGCACCTCAAGCAATAAATAACGAAAATACAAATCACATAGACATGATTTAGCACAAGCGTTAATTACAATAAGCGTACTTCATCAATACAAGGAAAATAACTAAGCTAACAACAACAAGAGGAAGAGGTGTGCGAATCGACCGAATCCGAAGCCTTATTGAGGGTTCACGGTTGGAATCTCGGGTTGTCAATCCGAGTCCAAGCTCGGTCCTCAACTGCGTCCGGGGTTGAGGAGGCTGTCACTCACTCCCAATGGACCCGTCTTCTTCGTTGAAATGACCCGTAGATTGCGGCTCCAGCTCCTCCTAACTTGATGGAGAAAGCTAGGTCAAAACTCCGCTTGTAGCTCTAGGATGAAGGAGGAGGCCGAGAGGATGCTCCGGCGTTGATTTGGCGTTGAAAGCTTGCCCGGAGACCCTCCCTAAGGTGGAGGATGAAGGGGGATGGAGGAAACCCTCGTCCGAGACGAAGAACGGCGGAAAAATCGCGGATCTGGCCAATCTCTCGAATAGGGCGAAACCTGCGCTATTTATAGAAAACAGAATTTAAACAGCGCGCACGATCACCGGCGCACGACCAATGGTCGTGCGCGATATAGTCAGTGATCGTGCGATATGGAGGCAGAAAAGTGGAAAAAGATATAATGACTGCGCACGACCGGCAGCGCACGAGCAGTGATCGTGCGCGGTATGGCTGGTGATCGTGCGATATGGCGGGACAGAACTTTCACAGGAGAGGTCATGACTGCGCACGACCAATGATCGTGCGCCAAAGAGGTCGATGGTCGTGCGTGGGTAAAAACGCACGACCATTGACTCCTTTGCCAAAAATGGTGAAAGTCCGATGCCGGACGCCCACACGATCCCAGAACCTGCAGGAAAACTGGACGGGATGTCGATCATGGCAGTCACAGACATAAATAATATGCAAGCAAAAAGGGAAATACACACACACACGGAAATAGGCTAAAAAAGTGCACAAGACGTGGAAAACCGTAGCGAACCAAAAGAAGTGCAAATGACACTAAACAGTGTGCAAAGACAAGAAAATAAGCCTAGATGAGTCCGAAAATAGGTATATAAAGAGGACTCATCACACCCCCAGACTTAACCGTTTGCGCGTCCCGAGCAAACAAAACCTAAGCAGACGGGGAAAGGGCAACTAGCTAACAAAGAAATTGCAAAACGGAGTACCATGCGAAGTCGCATGCTCGCGTGCATAAAAATAAAGTAGAGGAAATTTTTAAGTATACAAAATATTTTATATTTTTCACAATGCGTAGCAAAAATTTATTATTACTCAAAAGTGGAATCACGGTGAATCATCCGGTCCTACGCAGGGAGAAAGTAGACAGGCCACTAAGGTGAGCATTGCCGAAGACCGGGGCTCAAGATTACCCCCAAAGGAATCCACCAATGTCGGAAACCATAAGCTTGCCCGATCGCACTCTCTCCACGGCACTAGTCAACTCAAGCGCAAGTCCGTAGGACTTCGGGTAATAATGGGGCTTGGGTTACGGTGAGGAAAATAAGGATAAACATGAAGGGTATGCACCTAACCCAAATGAGCTAACGTACAAAACTAGTACCCGCTGCCCACAAAATAAATACAGGTGCACCACACCCCCAGACTTAACTTTTACTAAATGGGTGTGTGCACCGCCTACTCCAAATCCAAATCATCTCAAATAAAGATTTTCAATCAAACTTTTTCTTTCATCATTTTTTTTTCTTTTTACAAACATTTCATTTTTTTTTCTTTTTATTTTCAAAATCTCAGCAAATAAAAACTTGGGCGCGCTTCCACATATTCACAAATAATAACACCACAGCACATCCCAACATGAAAATATAAACTCTAAGCTCGACTTGGGTGTGCGACTAGGATAGGCTATAAGGCTTTGGCGAATATAGTGGAGCTGAATCAAAAGGAAGGGTAGGCACAAAGGGGCTAGCAAGGGCGATGTTAGGAATGGGTACAAAGCTCAACCGGCCAAAGGGTGGCCTACATCACTCTCACGCTAGACTAACCGTGTACCAATGCTTCAAGAATAGCTTGGGGCAAGTTCTTAGCAACCGAGAAAGATAATCCTTCCTCCCAACTCAAGCAATACGAGTCTAGTGGCGGCTACACACATTCCTACGCTACCGTTTGATTCACACCGGATTCACCAACTTTTGAGTAGAATAAACGAATTTACGCAGATAGAAAAATATAAACTATAAGCATACTGAAAAATTAAATCTACACAAATTTCTATACAAAACGAGAGCAGTTGACTAGAAACACAGCAAGGCCAACATTTTACTCCGTTGCACAATCCTAAACTAGCACATAAATTTTCCAAATCGAACAAAGATACAGGTTCAACTCGTGACACGCAAACAGCTAAGCTCGCGCTCATGTGGGTGTAGTGGTGTGCAAGAAATGAACTAAACAAAACAATAACTATAAAAGCTTCTAGTATGCACATGAAGGGTGCGCGTGCAAAAGGTAAACATGCTCTCCCCCAGACATAAACTAAACAGCACATCAAATGATAGAGAAGTTAAAATCAGAATGAGCTAAGGGAAGAGGTTACCCAATGCTCAGCTAGTGAGCATACCAGAAGACGCATGAAAAGTAAAAGCAGGCCCGCCATACGAAGAATCACAACCCCGCCAATGCGTAGTTTCCATGAATACCTGCAGGGGTGAGCTCCGCAAAAACAAAAGAAAAATATACAAAAAGAAATACTAAAACTAAAACGAGACATGAAAAAGTAAAATGCAGAAATTTAAGATAACTACTGGGGTTATTGTCATCCCAGCACGACTTATTAAATTCTATACAACTCTAGCTAATGGGCCTATGAAAAGAAAAATGAACAGGTAACTGTTCCATTATCCTTTGCGGTAGCAAGTACCGATACGGAGAAAGAGAAGTTACCCCTCTACCTAGATAATAATACCTGAAAAGCTCAGGTAGAGGAAGCAGGAAATAAGATGAGGAGGCGACCTGGTCCTCGCTCATCTCATCACAAAAAGAATCCTTGCCTAGCAAGGGGTCATCCCACACAGGTGTGTAGGAGTCAACGGCTTGAGCACAAGGCTCATCGTCATCCCAGCACACTAGTGGAGAATCAACCTGCACAGGCTCAGATATGGAAGGGGGATCAAGGAATAAAAGAGAAGAAGGACAAAAACAATCAGAAATCGGGGGAGTGATCCCGGTATCACTCCCAGCAGGATCCAAACAATGATCATCGTCAGTGTCATATGAGTCGTATTGGGGAGAATCCGAGAACTCGAAGTCCGCGGTGGAAAGGGGGACCGCCTCGTTAGATAGGGGGGTGCAAACCTCCGCATCCGAAAGGTGATACTCCTCGTCCCACCGGGGTGCGAAGAAGTGTTCCGAAGATCCACATTCTCCGTCGGAGATACTAGAATCCTCATCCCACTTCGGCGCAACCTCGGGCACCGAATCATCCACAAATACGGCATCATCAGCCGACTCACAAGAAAAAGGAGTAGAAAACACCGGCAAATACTGCGTAGGGGCAAAGCTGCTCACAAAATCAGGCATAGAATGCGCAGGCCCCTTCGCAACATCATCCGCAGACGCCACCCCGTCGATGTCCGGAACACTCTCATTGTCCCATACAGGATCGTCCATGAGTTCCCGATCCACTCCTTGCGGGCTAACATCCGAGTGAGAGTGATCACTCAAAGGAAGCTCGTAAAAAGGGGTTGAGGAACCCATGAAGGAACTATATGTGGCGAGAGATTCTTCCGTAATCTCAACAGGCAAAGATCGAGCAAGGTGCGCCATGTCAGTGTATGGGCCAGGCAACACCCTGGTAGGCCCATCCACAGTAGTCTCCCGCGAACAGGGGACTGTTGTGGATGCGTCCACAGAGGTAGAAGGCTTGCACAGGCGAGGGCAATCCTTCAACATATGGCCCACACCTTGACATAGAATGCACCGAAAACAGTGCTCGGCATTAGAAACAGCCATGGCATTGATGCAACTCCGCAAAGCGTCAATAATACGGCACTCGGCAGCAGAATCCATCGCGAACAAAAATATTTACCGGAAATTACTACACACAAGAATAAAATAACTCGGATCTGCAATATTAAAAAAAAGAAAACAAGGAAGGGACAAGAAAAATAAAGTAAACAATTTCAAAAACTAAAATAAAGACAAAACGGGGTATGAACAAATGGACAAGGGCAACTATCTCGCATCTACCTCTTCAAAAACTCAAACGACTGTTGAAAGTGCAGGATAAGATCACTCCTAACTCTAGAGGGGGGTGAATAGAGTTATTTAAAATAATTTTCCAAATAAAAACTTGCAGAGAAAATTTTTACTTTACTTAGTGTATGGTGCTATAGCAAGTAATCAGAGTAAAAAATAAATTCACAGCACAAAGCAAAACACAGAAAAGGGGCAAGCAATCCAGATGACACAAGGAGCTATAGTGGTTCCCCAAAACTGGGTACATCCACTCTTCTATCACCCTTGATAGGAATCCACTTCAAGATGAGTTGATCAGGTGTCTTGAGCACCAGAGAGTTTTTGATCAGGTTCTCACAAACCAACAGAAGCTGATTTTGACCAGGTTTCAGCAAAACCAAAAGTAACTTTTGAAGGGAGTTAGAACCCTGTACAGAAAGAAAAAGAAAAAGAATGAAGTTGTCTTCTCTTTTCAACAAGCAAAGAGAAGCAGAAGTGGATCTGAAGTTGTTGTCAAAGCTCCCCCTGAGATCAAGATGAGGTTCAGGAAGGAGAGCTCTGCACAAGGGTGACAGGTCTTCAAAGATCTGATTTGCTCCAGCAAAGAATGATCCAAGTGAGTTGGATGGAGGTGTCTGAAGCAATCAGATTTTCTGTAAGAGAGTCTTTCAGAAATAATTTTTCACTGAGAGAAAGATGAGAAGTCTTGTATTGTTGTTCTCTTCTTGTTCTGTGTATTCTCTGTATATTCTTATTATTGTCCAAGAGAAAAAATATATTTGAGTCTTCTTCTTCCTTTACTTTGATAGCCGTTGGAAGTCAGCATTGATTGCTTTCCTTAACTGTCCATGCCTCAAAGGAAATGACAGGCAGACATTCCTTAGAAAATTCCTTGAGCCATGCACCAGATATGCTGTAACGGCCAATAAATTCTTCAGCATTAATTGCCTGTCAGAAGGAATTTGAATTCCTATCCAAAATCGACGGAAGTCTGGAAGGCGTCGAGCTCACAGAAAAACGTCGATCTGAGCACGACACACGTTGGTCAGAGAGTGTTTTCTGTAAGCAGAGCTGGGATCGACGGAACGTCGAGCTGAGGTCGACTCCACGTCGAGCTGAGGTCGACTCTGCGTCGAGCTGAGATCGACTCTGCGTCGAGCAGAGGTCGACTCTGCGTCGAGCTGAGATCGACTCTGCGTCGAGCTGAAGTCGACTATGCGTCGAGCTGAAGACTACTCTAACTAGCCTATGTGACCTATATAACAACATGGAGGTCACAGCATACAATCCCTATAGAAATATAGTCATCCTGGTCCAAATAGTAATAGGGTGTTCCAACAATCTCCCCCTATTTGGATTAGGATTACTATTTACATGAATTTTAGGGAATCAAAGAAAAGAAATAAAGCAGATACAACACAATATAATACAACCAGACATAACAGAATAATATGCAGCATATATGAAGCACTATATAGCAGCAGAATTGTTTAAATGTCCTGAGTCCAGAATATAGAAAGTGTCAGAATACCTTACTTTACTTGTCCTTTGATGCTTTGTCTTGATCACTCTTTTTGAAGATGATTTCTCTGTTTGGATTGGAAGCTTCCTTTTTAGATCTGAAGTCATCAGCTGCACCTAAAGATTTTTGATCTCTAGCACTGGGTGGTACAGCTGCAGGGTGGAGTTCCATGTATCTGTCTGAATCAAAAAATTTCTTTGAGCCATACTTTTCCAATTCTTCTCTTCTTTGTTCTGACATAGTACTGATATGAGATGTATCCAGTCCTCTTTCTCTGGCTTTGCTGATCTCATTTAAGGCAGCCATTTCTGTCATCCTTGCTTTCCAGTAAGCAGGAGTCTTGGTAGGATCTTCAAAGGGGACAGCTGGTTCAAATTTGTTAGAGGATGATTCTTGAGAAGTTCTTGGAGTGAGGTCAACTCTAGGCCTATAGGGATAGGGACCAGAGGTTGGATCAAAGGTTCTTCCCCTGGACTGCCTGCCTTTATAATTTCCTCTTTGTTGACCTCCCCTTTGCTGGCTACTTCCTTGATATCTTCTGGCTTGATAGGTTTTTCCATGAAGAGCTGAAGGGGCTGGTTTTGAAGAAAGACTAGCACCTGCACCTGCATCAGGAGAAGGTGGAGGTGGAGGCTGATGGACTGGTTTAGATGGACCTTCATTGAATTTTCTCTTCTTCTTCATTGCCTTTCTCTGATTCTGAGAGTACTGCATCCAAGGCTCTGTGATTTCACAATTATATTTGATGTAATAGGGAATGTCATGATCTGTAGCTCTGGCAGAAGGTACTCTTTTCAAGGCTTTTGATCTGGCTTTCCTCTTCCTTGCAATAGTTGCAGAGGAGTCATCAGAATCTGTGGCAAACTCATCTTCAGAACTTTGTGATTCTTCATATGGATCTATATATTTTCTTTTGGAGAGGGGAAAGCTGATGGAGGCTGGAGCTGCTGAGGAAGAGACTAAAGGAGGCTCTGCTATCAGTGGGAAGGAGGAAGCAACCACTGCAGGAGAGGGCACAGCCTCAAAAACCATAGAGGCTGAGGAGACTGGTTCCTGAAGAGCTTGGGAGATATTGGCCTCTGCAGCATCAAGTGTCTCAGTCACTTCACCTGAAGTCTCAGCAGAGACTACCACACCAAATCCAACACTAACAGGAGCCACTGCTACCACTGCTAAATCAGAAGTCAAGACCTTCTGGAAGGGGACAATAGCCCTGGACATATCTTCTTGAAGCTGTTTTTCTGCTATATCAAGGTCTTCTTGTATTGAAGCTGGAGGAGAGAAGATCTGAAGAGAAGCTGCCAAAGACTGAATGTCTAAGGCACTGCTGATTTGCTGCTCTGAAACTGGAGGAGAGGCCTCAGATACCATTTGATCTTCTGCAGCAGACACTGTCTGTGAACAAGTAACTGATACTGTCTCTGAAGGAGTCTGAGCAATCTGAACTGAAGAAGGAGGCAGCTCTTCTTCTGCTGACATCTCCCCCTGCCTAGAATCAGGGGCAGCTGACTCTAGGCCCCCAGAAGAAGGGCGTGCCAAATGGGAGGAAAGGGAGGAGACAGAGGCAGAAAGAGCTCTCAATGAAAGTAGGAGAGGAGCCAGCTTGGCATCCAAAAGGGAGGAGAGCCTAGGAGACAGAAGATCAAAAAGTTGATTGGCTAAGGGCAGGAGGGCTCCTTGCTCAAGGGGAACTTGAGTAGAGGTAGAGGGAGTAGCAGAAGCTGAGAATGAAGAAGATGTTGAGAGAGGAACAGACAGAGGAGGTGTAACTTGTTCCTGAATGGAGGAGAAGAGTAAGTCGGAAAAGGTAGATGAATTGAGGAAGTCATGAGGAGAGGAGGTAGAAGCATCCATGAATGAGTCTTCATGGATGTCAAGTGAAAAGATATCCTCATGAGGGGTGGAATCCAAGTTTATTGGAAGGAAAGTAGTTTGAGGAGGAAGGGAGAAGGCAATGGTGGATATGGAGGAGGGTAGAGTTTGAGAGGATGAGATAAGTGAGGTTGAGGGGATGAAGGTGGATGGAAGGGTGAGGGAGAGAGATGGCATAATCCCTTCTTCTGGACCAGTGGACTGAGGGGAAGTGACCTCTATAGTCCTGGTGTCTGCAGAGGATTTCATGGCTGCTGCTGCCCTGGGATTCACGATTCTCCTGTCCCATTTGCCAATTAAAGCACATGTGAGCCTCTTGGAAGCATTTATGTGCTTCTTGGAGGACACCAGCAGTTGGGGGCAGCAGTGGTTGAGAATCAACCCAAGAACTCTTCCAAAATGGACAGAGCTTTTATCCAACTTTTTCTTAAGCATATCAAACACAATTAATCCCCAGTTGGGATGTTTCTTATCCATTAGAGCAGCCATGAGGCAAAACTGATGCCTTGTTATTGCATCATGTGCAGTTCTCTTTGCACAGATCACCTTTCCAGTTATATCTGCTAATAACTTGTACTCAATTGCTAGGTTAATTTTAAGGAGTTTGGAGGGGTTACCAGCAGCATGCCCCATCCTGTCCAGCATCAAGGTATACTCTTCCACTGATAGTTCTATATCATCATCTCCAGCAGCAAAGTTGAAGGCTTCTGTAATGACTTGAGGTGAGATGGCTACCTCATTTCCTGCAATCTTCCCAGTCAAGATGTTGTTATCTGAAATGATTGCTGTAAGACACCATTCTTTAATTTCTGATTCGGGAAGGGGTATCCTGGTAGACATAAAGGGAACTAGCTGCTGCTCCTTGAAAAGATTCAGTATATCCAGAAAGTGTTGTGGAGATCCATCAAAAGAATCGAAATCAATGTCGAAACCAGAGTCGAACTTCATAGCCGCCAGAGCTCCTGCTGTAATTGCCATTGTCCTGCAAAAGAAAGAGTACCTTCCAAGATCAAAAGTATAGTATTTGGAGGGAGAAAGCTTGAGCAGAGAAATATGAAAGCGCAACTGCGAACGACGGAGAAAAAATGATTTTATACTTAGGGTTCGACGCAGAAAAGGAAAGAACGTCGAGCTCAGTTCGACGCTCAAGGGCTCTAGGAGAACTGAAACGACTCAACAGCGTCCAGCTTAGGTCGACGTTCGACGCTTTGGCTGAAGCTATACGTCGAGCTCAGGTCGACGTTGAACGAAGACGTCGACCGGGGAGAGAAAAAACTCAAGAGGCCAGGAAGCTGTGAACTCAGTTCGATGCTAGAAGCTGAGTTCGACGTTCGACGCTTTTGAGGGCGACGGACCGTCGATCTCCATTCGACGCAGCGTCGAGCTTAGTTCAGAGCTCAGAACAACCACTCAGACAGGGAAATTTTGAAAAGAAATTTTTCTTATTCCTGTTAATTATGGGTTTCAAAATCTTGGAGTTTTAATTTATGCTGTCTCCATCTAGCATTCCCAACTGATTGAGGAAAAAGAGGTGCTTCTTTTCATCCAAGGGTTTGGTGAAGATATCTCCTCTCTGTAGTTCAGTGGAAATGTATTCTAGTGCAATTTTCTTCTTTTCTACATTGTCCCTTAAGAAGTGATGTCTGATTTCTATGTGCTTAGTCCTACTATGGAGAACTGGATTTTGAGCAATAGATATTGCACTGGTATTATCACAAAAGATTTTAGACATCTCTAAGTTGTACCCATAGTCTAGGAGCTGGTTTTGAATCCACAAAATCTGTGAGCAACAACTACCTGCAGCCATGTATTCAGCTTCAGCAGTTGATGTGGACACAGAGGTTTGTTTCTTACAAAACCAGGAGACAAGTCTATCACCAAGAAATTGACAAGTTCCACTGGTGCTTTTCCTGTCTACTCTACATCCAGCATAATCAGAATCTGAAAATCCAGTTAGATCAAATCCTGAGTCATGTGGATACCAGAGACCTAGATTAGGACAACTTTTTACATACCTAAGAATCCTCTTAACTAATGTGAGGTGGGACTCTCTAGGGCTTACTTGAAATCTAGCACAAATGCATGTGGCAAACATTATATCTGGTCTAGTAGCTGTTAGATAAAGTAATGAGCCAATGATTGCTCTATAGTTTGTCTGATCAACTGGTTTTCCAGATTCATCAGCATCTAAAACAGCATTTGTAGGCATAGGTGTTTTCATGGATGATGCTTCAGACATTCCAAATTTCTTAACCAGTTCTCTTGCATACTTGGTTTGAGAAATGAAAATGCCATCCACATGTTGTTTAACTTGCAATCCAAGAAAGAAAGCAAGCTCACCCATGCTACTCATTTCAAACTTTGAGTGCATAAGTTGTGAGAACTTTTTGCATAAGTTTGAATCAGTAGATCCAAATATGATGTCGTCTACATAAACTTGTACTAGTAGGGTATGGGCCCTATGGGTTCTAACAAAAAGAGTTTGGTCTACACTACCCCTTTTAAAATCATTTTCCAACAAAAAACAAGCTAAGGTCTCATACCATGCTCTAGGAGCTTGCTTGAGACCATATAAAGCTTTATGCAGTTTAAATACATGATCAGGAAAAGTTGGAGAGATAAAACCTGGAGGTTGCTTTACATAGACTTCTTCCTTGATGTCTCCATTGAGGAATGCACTCTTGACATCCATCTGATATACCTTGAATCTCTTGTGAGCTGCATATGCAAGGAAGATTCTTATGGCCTCCAACCTTGCAACTGGTGCAAAGGTTTGGTCATAATCAATTCCTTCTTCTTGGCAATACCCTTGTGCAACAAGTCTTGCCTTGTTTCTCACAATTATTCCTTGATCATCCAATTTGTTTCTGAATACCCATTTGGTTCCAACAATTTGCTGGTTCCTTGGTCTTGGTACTAATTTCCAAACTTTATTCCTCTCAAATTGATTCAACTCTTCTTGCATTGCAATGATCCAGTTTGGATCTTGCTCTGCATCTTGTATGGTTTGAGGCTCAATTTGAGAAAGGAAGCAGGTGTGCATAATATTTTGGTTAACTTGATTCCTTGTTTGCACACCCACTGAGATATCTCCAATCACTTGTGAGATTGGGTGATCTCTTGTTGTTGCTAGATCAACAAGGGGTGTTGATGATGCACCAACCTGTGTTGTTGTTTCCTCTTGTGGAACAACAACTGGTTCTTCAATTTGTTGGCCCTTTGAACTTTCCAGAACTTGAAATTCCTCTTCATTGTCACTAAGTTCAGTGACTTGTTGAATTGGTGAAGGTGATGACCCTTTGTCTTTGATGGTAAGCTGCTTCAGATTTTCTGAAATTGAATGTTCTTGCAAATTGCTTATGGTAGAAGTCTCCTTCTCCTTATAAAACATGTTAGTTTCATCAAATGTAACATGCATGGATTCTTCAATTTTATTTGTGCACTTGTTAAAAACCCTATAAGCCTTGCTAGTCATGGAGTATCCCATAAACACTCCTTCATCAGCTTTGGCTTCAAATTTAGCTAGGTATTTCTTGTCATTATTGTGAATGAAACAAATGCAACCAAATATTTTGAAGTAGTTCACTTTAGGTTTCTTCCCTTTGAGTAGCTCATAAGGAGTCTTACCCTTTAGCTTATGTATCAGGCTTCTATTCAGAACATAGTTGGAGGTGTTCACAGCCTCTGCCCAAAAGGTTAGAGGAAGGTGAGCATCTGTCAACAATGTTGTGGCAGATTCAATAAGGGTTCTGTTTTTCCTTTCAACTACCTCATTTTGTTGAGGAGTTCTAGGAGCTGAGAAAGTATGCCTGATACCTTCATTCTGGCAGAACTCTAGCATAAGAAGAGAATCAAACTCTGTCCCATGATCACTTCTGATCAGGGCAATGTGAGTATTGAACTCAATCTGTATGCCTTTGAGAAAATCTGTCAAAATTTTGAAGTTATCAGACTTCTTCCTCAGAAAGAACACCCAAGTGAATCTTGAGAAGTCATCTACAATTACTAAAGCATAAGATTTCCCTCCTAGGCTTTGTACATTAATTGGTCCAAAAAGGTCCATGTGCAATAAGTACAAGATTCTAGGTGAGTCACTCTTATTAAGTGACTTGAAACTATTTTTGGTTTGCTTGCCTAATTGACAGGCCTTGCAAAGTCCTTCCTTCTTGTAGGGACCAGAAGGTAGTCCTCTAACAAGGTTGTCTTGGGATAACTTAGCAATGGTTCTAAGGTTCACATGTCCTAATCTTTTATGCCACAAGATGTTTGGTTTTGAAATGGAGTTAAACAGGCAAATATCTACTACAGGTGAATGAAAATCCACTAAGTAAATGTTACCTCTTCTGTTACCTGTCAACACAGTTGTGTTGTCCACTGACTTGACTTTGCATATGGCTTTGTTAAAGGTTACTTGGTATCCTTCATCACACAATTGACTGATGCTTATCAGGTTGTGTTTGAGTCCTTCAACATATGCCACCTTTTTGAAAGTGACTAAGCCAATTTGAACTGTCCCATATCCTTTTGTAGTTCCAAAGCTTGAGTCTCCAAAAATTACTTTGGGTCCAAGCTTGGTTTTGAAGGAAGTGAGGTTGTCCTTGTCTCCTGTCATGTGCTTTGAGCACCCACTATCCAGATACCATTGATGGTTCTCACTTGGATAGGTCTTTACCTGCACAAAAACAGCTTATTTGTTTTTGACCCAGTTAACCTTGGGCCTAGGTTGATATCCCTTAAATTCTGAAATGAAGGACATCTCAGGTTGACTCTTATAGCCTACAGGATGATATCTCCTAGGAGGTATGATCCATTCAGCATAAGGGTTAAAGTAATGAGATGTGGAGCTAGAATTGAAATTTGAGTTAACCCTTGAGAACTGGGTTTTGCTCTGAACTCGGCTCGACGCACGTCGAGCTTCGGTCGACGGACTCAAGTGAGTGCGTCGAGCTCCGTTCGACGGCAAGGTCTTGCTTTGTTCAGAGAGTAGAGGGCGTTGACCTGGGTTCGACGTTTTCTTGCGATTACGTCGAGCTCTGGTCGACGTCCGTCGAGCTTCGTTCGACATTTTTTGTCCAGTTTCCTGGGTTAAGTCAGCATTCTTCCTAGCCACTATCAAGACTCCTTTACCTTTCTCACTGGTAAATTTGATTGGAGTTGTCAGCACTATGGGTTGGCTGGATGAAGCACCCAAGCCCAGTGAACCATTCAATCTTGAGTTCACTGTACTTGTGATGTCCATCAATTTGATACTTCTCCCATTAAGGGTTTCTTCAAATTGTTTGGCCTTAGATAGCTCACTTTTCAGTGAAGCTATCTCCTCCCCACACTGCTTCAACTCTTCTAAGAGTCTAAGGTTATCTGAGTTAATGGATTTGCATTCAATTAATTGTTCATTTAGAGTTTTAATCAGCTTTTGAGACTCAATTAAGTCAATGCACATAGATTTAAACTCAGATTTGAAATCATCAGAAGTAAAGTCAAATGAATCTATTACCTGATCCTCAGTAAGTTCCTGATCAGATGGATAGTCAGCCTCAGGCTCTGAATCAGTGTTCTTTTGAGATGCACTGATGGCCATCATGCAGAATCCCTTTTCTTCTGCATCATCCTCATCATCACTAGAACTGGATGATGAATCAGACTCATCAGAGTCACTCCAGGATTCAGCCACAAATCCTTTCCTGGTGTGCTTGCTGTTGCTGGAGGAAGGCTTGTCATGGTATTTCCTTGACTCCTTGTCCTTCCTTTTATCCTTCCTTTCCTTCTTGTCCCTTCTGTCCTTGTCTTGATTTTCTGGACAGTTTGGGAAGATGTGTCATGGTTTCCTGCAACCAAAGCAGATAATATCTTTATTATTGGATCTGTCATACCTTGGCTTGTCTTTGTCTTTGGATGACCATCTTCTGAAGTTCCTTTTATTTAGCTTATTGAACCTCTTGACCAGTAGGCTCATAAGCTCTTCATTTCCCAACACCTTTTCTTTAGGTTCTTCTTCCTGTGCTTTGAAGGCAATAGTTTTCTCAGCCTTCTCTGTTGGTGTGGATGTCTTCTGCTCTTCTTCTCTTTTCTTAATAAATTGCTCATAGCTCTTGAGCTTTCCTAGAAGAGCTTCTGTGGATAGCTCACAGACATTTCTTCCATCTTTAATTGACCATATTCTTGAGTCCCAAGAGCTAGGGAAACAAGTCAGTATCTTGTCATTTATCTCAGTAAGAGATATGTCCTTCTCTAGTGATCTAAGTTCACTTATGATTAGGCTCAGTCTGTTGTACATGTCAGCAACTGACTCAGACTCTGCCTTTTTGAAGTTTTCATACTGTGTGATGAGATAGGATCTCCTATCCTTTCTTTCATCTGCAGAACCTGATACAATTTCTGAGAGTTTTTCCCAGATCTCCTTGGCAGTATTGCAATCTGCTACCTTCTGGAAAATGTCATCTGACATGGTTTGAGCCAAGATGTTCATGGCTTTAGCATCTGCTGCCTTCCACTTCTTTATGTCAGCATCAGTCCCTGAAGGAGGAGGAACAGCTGATGTACTTGTTCCTGTGGGAGGTCTTGGACAATCTGTCAATACAGAATTGAAGATGTCTTCATCAAAAGAGTTCATATAAAGTCTAATCCTTGCCTTCCATAGTGCAAACTTAGATAGATTGCACATAGGAGGTCTGGTGCTAGCAAAGTCCTTGTTTTGTGCCATGAGTTTTAAAAGATAAGTAAAACTAGGAAAAGTAACCCTTTGAGGGAAATGATCTTATCAGAGATCTTTTGATCCAGGTGTTAGCCTGTATGAATGATCAACCTGCCTCTGATACCAATTGAAAGTGCAGGATAAGATCACTCCTAACTCTAGAGGGGGGTGAATAGAGTTATTTAAAATAATTTTCCAAATAAAAACTTGCAGAGGAAATTTTTACTTTACTTAGTGTATGGTGCTATAGCAAGTAATCAGAGTAAAAAATAAATTCACAGCACAAAGCAAAACACAGAAAAGGGGCAAGCAATCCAGATGACACAAGGAGCTATAGTGGTTCCCCAAAACTGGGTACATCCACTCTTCTATCACCCTTGATAGGAATCCACTTCAAGATGAGTTGATCAGGTGTCTTGAGCACCAGAGAGTTTTTGATCAGGTTCTCACAAACCAACAGAAGCTGATTTTGACCAGGTTTCAGCAAAACCAAAAGTAACTTTTGAAGGGAGTTAGAACCCTGTACAGAAAGAAAAAGAAAAAGAATGAAGTTGTCTTCTCTTTTCAACAAGCAAAGAGAAGCAGAAGTGGATCTGAAGTTGTTGTCAAAGCTCCCCCTGAGATCAAGATGAGGTTCAGGAAGGAGAGCTCTGCACAAGGGTGACAGGTCTTCAAAGATCTGATTTGCTCCAGCAAAGAATGATCCAAGTGAGTTGGATGGAGGTGTCTGAAGCAATCAGATTTTCTGTAAGAGAGTCTTTCAGAAATAATTTTTCACTGAGAGAAAGATGAGAAGTCTTGTATTGTTGTTCTCTTCTTGTTCTGTGTATTCTCTGTATATTCTTATTATTGTCCAAGAGAAAAAATATATTTGAGTCTTCTTCTTCCTTTACTTTGATAGCCGTTGGAAGTCAGCATTGATTGCTTTCCTTAACTGTCCATGCCTCAAAGGAAATGACAGGCAGACATTCCTTAGAAAATTCCTTGAGCCATGCACCAGATATGCTGTAACGGCCAATAAATTCTTCAGCATTAATTGCCTGTCAGAAGGAATTTGAATTCCTATCCAAAATCGACGGAAGTCTGGAAGGCGTCGAGCTCACAGAAAAACGTCGATCTGAGCACGACACACGTTGGTCAGAGAGTGTTTTCTGTAAGCAGAGCTGGGATCGACGGAACGTCGAGCTGAGGTCGACTCCACGTCGAGCTGAGGTCGACTCTGCGTCGAGCTGAGATCGACTCTGCGTCGAGCAGAGGTCGACTCTGCGTCGAGCTGAGATCGACTCTGCGTCGAGCTGAAGTCGACTATGCGTCGAGCTGAAGACTACTCTAACTAGCCTATGTGACCTATATAACAACATGGAGGTCACAGCATACAATCCCTATAGAAATATAGTCATCCTGGTCCAAATAGTAATAGGGTGTTCCAACAACTGTGTTCCCCGGCAACGGCGCCAAAAACTTGATGCGTGGATTACGGCAAGCGCACCGGTCGCACAAGTAATAAAGTTTGGGAATAAATCCCCGAGTGTCGGTCTCTTGAGGAACACAGTAAGGGATGAGTTAATGTCGAGGAGGACTTGAGATTGAAGTCCTCGGGGCGAAGGTAACGATGGGGTTTTGATGGTTGCGGAAAATAAAGTAAAAATCTAACAACTACTCCTATGCAACGCCGCTATGCGATGCTTCGCCAGGCGGGATGGAAGACTAGTCGGGCCGCAATGCACCAAATCGCTTGGCGGATGGGCGAGTAGGCAAGCGTATGAGGTGTAGAGAACGGCGGAAATCCTACTATGCAGGCCGCTATGCACTGCTTCGCCAGGCGGGATGGAAACTACACGGGCCGCTATGCACTGAATCGCTTGGCGGATGGAAGAGTAGGCTAGCGGATGAGGTGGTGAGAATGGCGGAATGAGGGTCGTGAGCACCTCTTCGCAACGCACGCCACTAGCAATTGCTAGTGCGGCAAGGGTGGATGGATGGTGGAGTAATAAGGCGCACCTCAAGCAATAAATAACGAAAATACAAATCACATAGACATGATTTAGCACAAGCGTTAATTACAATAAGCGTACTTCATCAATACAAGGAAAATAACTAAGCTAACAACAACAAGAGGAAGAGGTGTGCAAATCGACCGAATCCGAAGCCTTATTGAGGGTTCACGGTTGGAATCTCGGGTTGTCAATCCGAGTCCAAGCTCGGTCCTCAACTGCGTCCGGGGTTGAGGAGGCTGTCACTCACTCCCAATGGACCCGTCTTCTTCGTTGAAATGACCCGTAGATTGCGGCTCCAGCTCCTCCTAACTTGATGGAGAAAGCTAGGTCAAAACTCCGCTTGTAGCTCTAGGATGAAGGAGGAGGCCGAGAGGATGCTCCGGCGTTGATTTGGCGTTGAAAGCTTGCCCGGAGACCCTCCCTAAGGTGGAGGATGAAGGGGGATGGAGGAAACCCTCGTCCGAGACGAAGAACGGCGGAAAAATCGCGGATCTGGCCAATCTCTCGAATAGGGCGAAACCTGCGCTATTTATAGAAAACAGAATTTAAACAGCGCGCACGATCACCGGCGCACGACCAATGGTCGTGCGCGATATAGTCAGTGATCGTGCGATATGGAGGCAGAAAAGTGGAAAAAGATATAATGACTGCGCACGACCGGCAGCGCACGAGCAGTGATTGTGCGCGGTATGGCTGGTGATCGTGCGATATGGCGGGACAGAACTTTCACAGGAGAGGTCATGACTGCGCACGACCGATGATCGTGCGCCAAAGAGGTCGATGGTCGTGCGTGGGTAAAAACGCACGACCATTGACTCCTTTGCCAAAAATGGTGAAAGTCCGATGCCAGATGCCCACACGATCCCAGAACCTGCAGGAAAACTGGACGGGATGTCGATCATGGCAGTCACAGACATAAATAATATGCAAGCAAAAAGGGAAATACACACACACACGGAATTAGGCTAAAAAAGTGCACAAGACGTGGAAAACCGTAGCGAACCAAAAGAAGTGCAAATGACACTAAACAGTGTGCAAAGACAAGAAAATAAGCCTAGATGAGTCCGAAAATAGGTATATAAAGAGGACTCATCAAATGCAGAGCCTGCCACAAAAATGAACGAGGTCGTTCTTCAGAGTATACTCTTCAGTAGGTCCATCCTCAATTGCTTTAATCACAAGGGCCAGAGCAACATTCTTCCCTTGCTCTACCCGAATTCGATCTCAAATGTCACATACTATACTCATAGCAGTTACGTACTATGTATACTTCTCAGAATGACCCTTGCATACTAACGTGATCTCCATCTCCTTGAGCACTCGAGCCAATTTCATACTCATCATCTGAGACTCAGGGCTCGACTCTGATACTTTTCTGCTCAAAGCATCTGCTACGAAGTTTGCTTTCCTGGGGTGGTTGTTCAATGTAAACTCATAATCACATAAAAATTCTAACCACCGCCGCTGCCTCAAATTCAACTCCTTTTGAGTATGAACATACTTCAAATTCTTATGATCCAAAAAGATCTTGTAGTGGATGCCATATAAATAATGCCTCCAAACCTTTAAAGCGAACACCACTGCTCCTAACTCTAAATCATGCACTGGGTAATTAACCTCATGCTTCTTCAACTGCCTTAAAGCATAAGCAATCACGTGCCCGCGCTATATCAACACTGCTCCTATCCCTTGATAGGAGGTGTCAGTGTAAACTTGAAATCCCTCTTTCCCTAATGGAAGAGCCAGGATGGGTGCGGTGGTAAGTCTATCTTTCATCTCTTGAAATGCATCCTCATACTGGGGTGTCCACTAATATGGCACACCTTTCTTCGTCAATGTAGTTAGGGGAATGGCTATCTTCGAGAATCCTTTCACGAACTTGCGATAATACCAAGTAAGTCCAAGGAAGATCCGTACATCAGTCGCTGAATTCAAAGGCGACCATTCCCTCACGGCACACACCTTGTCCGAGTCTACGTCTAGTCCAGATCCACTAATCACATGGCCCAATAAGGCAACTTCTCGGAGCCAAAATTTGCATTTGCTGAACTTAGCAAACAGGGCATGCACTTTTAGCTTCTTTAAAACTAGGGCCAAGTGCTCAGCATGCTCCTCTTCCCTCTTTGAATAGACCAAAATGTCGTCGATGAAGATGATGACGAAGATGTCTAAATACAGTTCAAACACCCTATTCATCAAGCTCATGAACGCAGAAGGTGCGTTTGTGAGTCCAAACGGAAACACCGTGAACTCGTACAATCCATATCTCGAGCTAAACGTTGTCTTTGGGATATCTTCCTCTTGTATCCTCAATTGATAATACCCCGAGCGTAGATCCAATTTGGAAAACCAATGCGTTGCACTAACTGATCGAACAACTCGTCGATCCGGGGTAGAGGATAGGTGTTCTGCACCGTTAATCGATTGAGTTCCCGGTAGTCTATGCATAATGTTAATGTTCCGTCCTTCTTCTTAACGAATAGAACAGGGGATCCCCAAGGCAATGAACTTGGACAAACAAACCCTGACTCTACTAATTCTTGCAGCTGAACTCTAAACTCGGCGAGTTCCTTTGGGGCCATTTTGTAAGGGGTCCGAGAGACGGGCTTAGCACCCTGTACTAATTTAATCTGAAAGTCCACCTCTCTATGTGGGGGTAATCCTGGTAACTTCTCAGGAAATACCTCAGGGAAGTCCCGCACTACTCGCACATCTTCCACGCTTGTCTCCATCTCTTTTAGTTCAAAGCATATCATATATACTTTGTCCCCTTTCATATGGGCCTTAAGGACCAGAATTGAAGATAACAAAATTCGGAATATGAACTTAATATCTTGGAAGATGACCTCAGAGTCTCCATACCTCAAGATGATTTGCTTTTCCACTCAATCAATCCTGACGTGATGTTAATCCAATCATGTCATGCCCAATATGCAGTCGAATTCCGGGATTCCCAACACCGTTGCAGGGGTTTCAAAAATCTTTCCCCTTATATGTAATTCCAGGTCACACTTGGCGGCTAACATCATCTCGGAGCCGTCTTGGGGGCGTACTCTCTGTATGATACCGGTGAAGTATTGCACTCCTACTAGGTTTTTAACAAAGTCCGTCGAAACAAACGAGTGAGTGGCACTGGTATCAAATAGAGTATAAGCTGGTTTCCTACTAACAGTTACGGTCCCTAAGTATCAATTATAGAGACTCAAAGCTAGATTCCTAGCACAACTCAGGCAATTAAAGTGAACTGCTTATAATGTATTAACCAAATCATGACATACCTGCAATCACCTCCTAAGGATTCCGCTCCTGCGCCATATCTAGTGCAAACATCTGCTCTCGAGCTGGTCCAGGATTCCTTTCTCTTGGCATTCTTCCTCGACCTCGCACATGTCCCCATCCTCGTGGGGCTGTCGTAGGAAAAGTAGTGGGAGCATCTCCACCTAATTGTGGTCAATAGCGCCGGATGTGGCCCCGCTGTTTGCACTGGAAGCAAACTCGCTCATACTGCTCCCTAGGCTACAGGTATAGTTGTTATGGTGGAGGTAGTGCTGGCTGCGTGGCCGGACGCTCCATTCTAAAATTCTGACGAAAGTGACCTCCACCTCTATTGTTTCCTCTTCATTTATTATCCTTCCTCCTTTTATTACCGGGGCCTGCTTCCATTACACCCTCGGCTGGTCTCTTACTACTTACCAAGTGATCCGCCTACAGCCTTTTCTCCATATCAATGATTTCTGCCAAACTCGAGTCCGCTATAAACAAAAGGGTTTGCCTTAGGGGATCTCGCAAGCCTTTGTAAGACCGCTTTGTAGAACCATGGTCACCCAACTCATAGGCGTCAGCGAACCTAGCGAGGTGCTTAAACTACCTCTGATATTCCGTCACATACTTAGATCCTTGCTTCAACTACAGGAATCTTTCTTCAAGCTCGTCTCGAGATGTCGAGGGAATGAAATGCTCCAAGAAAGCTCTAAAAACTCATCCCAACTGATCTCTGTATACACTCAGCCTTGGAAAGTGCAACCCATGAGGGACTTCCACCACCTCTTCGCATGCAATTCCAAGACTGACACCGCTAAGGTCACAAACATATTGGTTGGACATCTGATTCCAGCCATTACTCTTGCACAGCGTCGATCCACTCTTTAGTACGAACAGTCGACTCCGTCCCAAGATAGGCAGGCAGGGAGAGGGCCAGAAAGGTGCTCAACCAATTGGAGTTCGGGGCTTGTTACTGCACAAGGGCCTGTTAAGACCTAAAGACATCTAAGATCATCGTAAGAGTTAGTCCCAACTCAGACTGCTGGAACAGGGTAGGGACGGAAGGGGCGGGAGTGCCCATTACTGGCTCTACACGCGCCAGAATCTACACATAAAGGTACAAACCTAAGGTCAGGTTTGCAAACCGTAGGGTAACGACTGTACATACTGTGTGAATTACACATGGATACTCCACTGCTTCTGCTATGTCAGTTTGTCCGCAAACTGACCAATCGAACGGGGATGCCACCATTGTTCAATGACTTATTTAGTTGAGGATCGTTGCAAGCTGATACCATTTGTAATACCCCCCCCCCCCTCCCAGAACACAAGACATGGCCAAGGGGAGTCTTATACCAAGAACAGCAGCCTTGCGGTAGCGCCAACACACGGTTCGACCTGTGTCGCAAGACATATATCCTGCAGGATAAGACCAATATCATCAATGCCAACCCAACTTAAAGATTATAAACGTAAGTCAAAATCCACACAAGCATATAAGTCCAACTAGAACATCAATAAAAAGAAGCAACAACAAGGCTTCTATAATATCAGAGTACAAAATTGCCCAAAGGGCTACAACAAGAGACTCTCAAAAACACACATCCGTAACAGACAACAGTAATGGTATCGTCACGTCAGGCCCTGTTACCCTGGCCTAGATACCCTCCTGCACAAATGGCTGGTGCTCTATATGCGGGGTTTCCTCCCAAAAAGGAAGACGTAGCAACCGTTAGTTATAAAGACTAAGTGGCTATCACATCCGCTCCCCCGGCGACTCTTAGGCACAGGGCGGAGAGAGGTAAATGGTATTATATATATATATATATATATATATATATATATATATATATATATATAAGCAATAGTACAAGCAGGTGGTATAAGACTAATAAATATCAGAGTATCCAACATGTACAGCAAGTGAGTAAATAAATCTACACTAGCAGTTCTACTATCAACAGCAGTATACAAGTATGATCCTACAATATGAAAATAACTCAACTATATGAATGACCATACAGACATATAAGTTAAGGATCGGCTTAATAGTAAATTAACTCATCATATAAGAGTCCAAAGACTAAGTGGCTATCACATCCACTCCCCCGGTGACTCTTAGGCACCGGGCGGAGAGAGGAAAAGGGTACTATATATATATATATATATATATATATATATATATATATATATATATATATATATATATATATATATATATGTAAGTAGTAGTACAAGCAGGCGGTATACGACTAACCAATAACAGAGTATCCAACATGTACAGCAAGTGAGTAAATCAATCTACACTAGTAGGTCTACTATCAATAGCAGTATACAAGTATGATCCTACAACAGGAAAGTAACTCAACCTATACAGACATATAAGTTAAGGATCGGCTTAACAGTAAAGTAACTCATCATATAAGAGTGCACATACAAACTTATATGATAAGGATCTTATATGGTGCAATGCAATGATATGAATGCAATATGATGACTTACCCATGCTCACACACACGCACACTGCTATGTCGACACAGACTTGTAGTTCTCACTTTTCGGGCAGGTAGCTAACCTCTCAAGCATCATCTGTCGTGGCCAGATGGTAACAGTGAAACGCGCTTTCCACTACTAGGCTGGTCTCACACTATCTGGCCTAGGCCTCCATACGCCTCAATACTAAGAACATAAAAGCGGAGCTCCCTGTGTACTACGGCTCAGAAGGAGCCTCGGGTATATGTGCACCGAGGAGCAAGCCCAACTGGCCTATCTCGTGGCAAGGAAGGAGACCCAGGAATGAGCACCGAAGACCAAGCCCAACCGTCCAAAGCCTATTTGTCAACTCACATCGGTGTGATGACTAGCGAGCCCATAGACCTGCCACACTATCCTTAACCCAGGATTATGACACCATGTATCAACTCACACTGCATGCAATTTCACATGTCCTTTCCATCAACCATCCAGTGCTCAATAGCACCCAAGGGCTCCACATCGTGTCTCTTATAATCACATCAATCCAATGTGGTCAAATACTCACGCACTTACACCCTTTTCATATTTTCGTTATCCAAAGCACTTAAGGGTTCAACAAGAACACAGGTGGCAAGCCACCTCATACAACGTACCACTCCCACACTAATACCCATAGGTAGACACAACTCTGAACAGTGGGTTGCTATACACATTCCATTAGTCATCATATCATATGGTCATGCATTAACCTCATCCAATTCCTTTCCATATGATCAAGCATTCACAACAAGTATAACTCGATATGATAACCACAATAATATAATGATACTTCATATATCCATCAAACACGATAACATAGCAATAAGTTACACACGCAATTATCGGGCGTCACACCCTATTCCAAAAACTATTTCATTCTCCTGATTATAATCATGCACATCCTTACCGGATTTCACAAAAATATCATTTGTACACCCAAATCATATCAAGTCTTTTGTTCACCATATTTTCCCAAAACATTTGTTTATTAAACTCCTTCAAACCGTTTGTACAAACATGTTTCGCCAAACCATTTATTTATTTAAGGATCTAACAACAGAATCCTATCAACCATTTGTTTATCACGATCAAAAATAAACTAAGTTCACCAAAACCTCAACATCTTCCTGTTACAACCTTCTACCGAGTCCAGATCTGATTATACACTAACCTGAAAATAGTGTGCACTTAAGTGATATTGTGCAGCAATTTCGATTAGACTTTCCCGAGGCTACAGGACTCGTATGAAAACGTGTAACCATCCGTTGGAAAGGGCTTTCCAAGTACTACGACTTTTGTGTTCAGTAAAAAACCCATTTCTGGTCGTATCACACTCGAAAATGGCCTCAAAGTTTGTTGCACACAGAAAATAGATTTCTGCACACATCTTAAAGCAAGATGAACGGCAAAAGTTCATCTTCTTCCTCTAGCTATTTGTTCAGAATTGTATTCAGGCTTTCCTCCTCCCTTATTCACCCTCAATAGACCATTCCTCTTCATGAAACTAAGTCCATCAACTTAACATTGAAGGGAGGAGAGGTTGAAGACTATCAATCTCTAGTACAAGGTCCTAGCATGGTCTCTTTCTAGGAGATCTTCATCTCTCAAGAGTCAAACTCCTTTGACTCGACATCTCTCCTAGAAATAATAACTACAGATCTAGCACCAAGGAAGAGTTTAGGAAGCTCACCTCATTTCTGACCATGGATCTTGTTATCCTTCTCGGCATCTTCCTCCTCGTTGGTATTGTTCTTTAATAAGTAAATTTTGATTTAAAGAGGATAGATTTGGTGTTATATAATCTCTTACATATATAAGTCTATCTCTTTTTTATTTACTTATATCCTATGGATTAAGGCAAGAGTACCTATCGCATAGGAGTATAGTATTTTATATAAAATATCAAGGTTGTATTTTTCCTAGGATCGGTGTTAATTATTCTACTTTTTAGAACGAGCTATTATCTTATCGAAAGAATGGAGTGGAATTATATTAAAAATAAAAGACAGAAAAATATAACTACGTGGTTTTATTAGGATAAGGACTCAGAAGGTAGTCCTTGATTTCAGAATTACAATGAGAGAATATTAATTCACCTATTAAAGAACAACTTTATTTCTTGATTACCTAACTTAACGAGAGGGTCCCTTTGGTAGCATCACTGACTCAAAAGTACGACCAGGGAGGCTTGCATTTAAAACGGGTTAACGTAAAATGTAGTGTCTCTTCACCTGGTATATGATCAATTAACAGTAAACCCTAGTTAGAATAACTAGAACGTAGAGTTGAAATAGTTGAAATTAATATCTTCCCCAAAGCTCATCTTGACCAAGTGCTAAGGGTTCTTAGCCTCTTATCAGGATATGGGCGGTATAAAGTGCAGAAAATAATATCTACCTATCTATCTTAATTCAAGACTTAAGCTTTCGCTTTGCCTTTCATTCGAGATAGGGTAGTAAAATCTAAACTATTGAAAAGCTTTCACACAATCTTAATCCATGTCATAGGCTTTCGTCTCGCCTTTTATTTGGGATATATGAAATGATAAGGTTTTGGAAAATAGTTTTGAAAACAGTTTCACGCTATCTTAATCCAAGACATAAGCAGAGCTTCGTCTTTCATTCGGGATAGTATGAGAAAATAAAATAAAGTAAAACAGAAAATAAAACTGTAAAATACTCATAATTGAAATTGAAATATTCTATTTTATAAATTCAAAAAGTTATTACAACTTTCTACAAAGCTGAAAAGAAAGCTAAAAAAATTACAACTTACAGAACTTGGAATACTTGAAAGCAACTACCAGTTCTTTGTCAGAGAGCTGGGGAGTCCTAACAGTTCTTAAGGAAGTTGTTGGTGTTCGAATAATTTTACAAAGCTCTGCCCCTCTATTTATAGAAAAAAATTTGAAACGACACGCCCCTGGACACAGGCGTGTTGGGTGGGCATGACAAGGTCACAGGCGTGTCGGGTGGCGTGTCAGGACATGTATCGAGCTGGGCTGAACTTTGGATAGAACTTCATAAGGTCACGGGCATGTCGAATTGTGTCACGGGCATGTTTGGAAGTCAGTTCATCAGGCGGCACGGGGTGTGGCGACAGTGCGGCATCTTGCTGGAAACAGGCTAACACTGGTGCGGGCACGGGCGTGTCTGATTGGGTCACGGGCGTGTCGTGGACGTGTCATCAGCTTTTCCGATTTTCCTAAATAACAAAAACAGAAAATAAAAAGGAATTAAACAGGGCAGTCACTTAGAAAATAAATATAAAACATAAAATATAAAATATAACAAAAATAATTAGTTTTATATATAAAAACTAAGGTTTTATTTATAAATATTCAAAATTAATACTATATAAAATTGTATATTTTCATACTCATCAAATACCCCCATACTTAGATTTTGTTATTCCAGAGCAAATATAGAGTTGAATATATTTACAAGTTATGAAATTTTCTATTTACTATCAATTTAATTCTTCAAGATAAAACAGGTATAAAAATCAGGTGAATAAAGAGTTAAATGCTATCATATATATATATAATATCATTGATATCAGAGTTAGAATTTATAGCCATAAAAAGTTTTGGAAAACAAATAGTAAAGACATATTAAAATCAGATATAACAAGGATAGATTGGTTTTATGATTACTATATCTTATACGAGATATATTGGAAAATATACATCCTATTATTTATGCTCTCTCAAAATTTTAAACAAAAACAGAATATCAACTTTGGAAGGGTGGAATTTACCTATACAATAGGCTTTTGTAGAAGTGATAGATTTTTGTATTCTATCATCTTTTTATCTAAGTTATGTGTTGTCATAACTACTAAGGAATGTAATTCCAAAGTGGCAAAAAATACAATGCATACTTGAGTTTTTATTTGAATCCAATGTATATTTAGAGGAGCACATACTCCTTTCCATATAATCTTTTCATATTTATTTGATGCCTATATGTATGGAATGAAATCTTATTCCCATTGACATAAGATTTTTTTTTACTAGGAGCACATACTCCTAGATACTTGCTTGGGTAAGAAAACATGCCAAGTAGAAATAAATAAATATTCAAGAGTTAGATAAAAAATTTTGAGAGCAACTATAATAGTTTGTATTTCGTTAAGAATGGAGTAAGGATAATTACAGTCTAAAATTGTTTGGTGAACATAATATGTTTTGCTTCTATTGTATATATATGTATTTTTAATATGTTAAAGCAGGCTTGCTAAAATAATAACTCCGATTGTAATGAAATTTACAAGGTAGGGTTTAAAATTTTATTCCAGATATTTATATCTATCTAGTTATGAGAAAGAGTAGTAAATTTGAAAATTGAATAATTTACATTTTTATCAACACAGATTTTTGGAATATATATAAATAGTATGGTTTTGAAAGTTTTGACTTGTTTTGGATGAGTAATAAAATAAACAATGTTTTTATTTAAAAGGAAAAATATAATATAAAAGTGATAAAAATTTCAACTAAAAGCACCCCCATACTTATGTTAGGTATAGGTATGAAGTGACAAATAAAGACAAAAAACATATGGATAGAATATACAAAAGCATAAAAGATGGAAATATACAAGTGATTTTATATTTCGAGGTTATGGAGTAGTGTTAGGGTTTCAGGGTCTTTTTGAAAAGGAGTCCCCAGTAAAATATAGTTTTTAACGGTGCTCGTTTACTTTGAAAGTTCCTAGTTCAGGGTTAGAAATAAGAACGGTCCCATATGGCCAGATTTGTTTAAAAGTAAAGGGTCCGGTCAATCGGGATTTTAATTTTCCTAGAAATAATTAAAGGCGTGAGTTATATAGTAGGACAAGATCACCTGGTGAAAAAGATTTTGGAAATTTAATTTTCCTATCATGATAAAACTTGGATCGCTCTTTATAAAATTTATTATTTTCATAGGCGTTTGCACGTCATCCCTCAAGTTCATTGAGTGGAAATTTACGTTGTTCGGCGGCAAAGTTTGTATCTAAGTTAAGAAATTTTAGCGCCCAGTATGCGCGATGTTCTAGTTCTACAGGTAGGTGACATGCCTTTCCATATACTAAGCGATAAGGTGTACAACCGATCGCAGTTTTGAATGTTGTACGGTAGGCCCAAAGTGCATCATCTAACTTGAGGGACCAATCTTTTCGATTGGTATCTATAGTCTTTTCTAATATGCGCTTTAGTTCTTTATTGACTACCTCCACTTGGCCGGTTGTTTGGGGGTGATAAGCGGTAGCGAGTTTATGAGTAACTCCATATTTGGCTAACACTTTAGCCATCTGGGTGTTACAAAAATAAGTACCTCGATCGCTAACTATAGCCCTAGGCGTGACAAAACATGAAAATAAGGATTTCAGAAATTTAACAATGACTCTCGTGTCAGCGGTGGGAAAAGTTTGCGCTTCAACCCATCATGAAACGTAATCGCCTGCTACTAAGATATAACGATTTTTAAAAGAATGAGGTAAAGGTCCTACAAAATCTATGCCCCACAGATCAAAAATTTCACATTCTAAGTAAAATTTTTGGGGCATTTCGTCCCGACGGGAAATGTTACCTGACCGTTGGCAGCAGTTGCAAACGCTTACCAATTGTTGAGCGTCCTTGAATAAAGTAGGCCAAAAGAAGCCTGCTTCAAGGGATTTACATACAGTCCAGTTGGCTTGATAATGTCCACCGATTGGTCCTTCGTGGCAGTGCCGTAGTACTTTTAGTCCTTCCTCGTTCGAAATACATCTTCTAATTACTTGGTCGGCACAGACTCGGAATAAATACGGGTCTTCCCAAAAGTAGTTTTTCAAGTCAGAAAAGAATTTCCTCTTTTCTTGAATTGTAAAAGCTTTTGAAAGGACTCGGGCTACTAAATAGTTTGCCAAGTCTGTGAACCAAGTAGTAGAAGAGTTTGTTACCTTTTCGAGGGCAAGGAGACTTTCTTCAGGGAATTTATCTTCGATGTCGGCTTCCACGAGTGTATCTGTTGCAGCATTCTCTAGTCGAGAAAGATGATCGGTTGCTAAATTCTCTACGTCTTTCTTATCTCGGATCTCTAAATCAAATTCTTGTAATAAGAGAATCCAATGTAATAAACGGGGTTTTGCGTCTCCCTTAGTTACTAAATATTTTAAAGAAGAATGATCCGTAAAAACTATAATTTTTAATAGATTTATAAAAGATCTAAACTTATCAAATGCGAATACAATTGCCAGTTGTTCTTTTTCCGTGGTCGTGTAATTGGTTTGTGTGGATGTGAAAGTTTTACTTGCATAATAGATAGGATAAAAATATTTGTCTACTCGCTGTCCTAAGACAGCTCCTACCGCATAATCACTCGAGTCACACATGATCTCAAAAGGAAAGGACCAGTCTGGGGCTACTAAAATAGGAGAGTTGATAAGTTTGTCCTTAAAAATGTTGAATGTTACTAAGCATTCGCTATTAAATATAAATGAGGCTTCTTTTTCTAATAAATGAGTTAACGGTTTTGTTATTTTAGAGAAATTTTGAATGAACCGTCTATAGAAACCTGCATGGCCTAAGAAACTTCGAATAGATTTTACATTTGTTGGAGGAGGAAGTTTTTCAATTATTTCTATCTTGGCCTTATCGACCTCGATTCCCTGAAAGAAATTTTATGACCGAGAACTAAACCTTCGCGGACCATAAAGTGGCATTTCTCCCAGTTCAACATTAAATTCGTGTATTCACAACGTTGAAGAACACGAGCGAGGTTATCTAAACACGTATTTAATGAGTCTCCAAATACGGATAAATCAACCATAAACACTTCCATAACGTCCTCTACTAACTTGCCGAAAATAGCTAGCATACATCTTTGAAATATAGCTGGCGCATTACAAAGTCCAAACGGCATTCTCCTATAGGCGAAAGTACCAAAGGGGCAAGTGAACGTAGTTTTCTCTTGGTCTTCAGGGGCTATAGGGATTTGTAAATACCCTGAATAACCATCGAGAAAACAATAATATGAGTGACCCGAGAGTCGCCCTAATATTATATCTATAAACGGTAGTGGAAAGTGATCTTTACGGGTGGCATCATTTAATTTTTGATAGTCGATGCACATCCTCCAACCCGTAACAGTACATGTTGGAATTAGTTCATTATTAGCATTTGGCACTACCGTTATACCGCCCTTCTTAGGGACGGCTTGTACGGGACTAACCCATGTGCTATCTGAGATTGGATAGATAATTCCTGCGTCTAATAATTTCATTACTTCACCTTTTACGACATCCTTCATATTAGGATTTAAACGTCGTTGGGGCTGGATAGATCTATGAGGGTTATCTTCAAGAAATATTTTATGCGTACAAAAAGATGGGTTGAGTACTTGTATATAAGAAATTTGCCATGCTAATGCATGGCGATGTTGTTTTAACACTTCTATTAATTCAGACATTTTCTTATCATTTAATTCAGCAGAAATGATAACAGGGAGTTTAGATTCGGCTTCAAGGAAAATGTATTTTAAATGTGCGGGAGGTGTTTTCAGCTCGAGGGTTGGTGGTTTTTCATACGAAGTTGGGGTTTTTAGAGTTGTAGAAGTTAAGGATATAAAAGGTTCTAAAGGGTCATCGGTAGGCATTTCTTGTGAAAGGGGTAATTCTGCCAAGTCCGATTCTTTTACCGTTATTGAAAGTAAATAAGAATAGAGAAAACCATTTTCCTCAAAAGAGGCTTCCGCAAGATAGCAGGAATCGTCGTTTATTAAAGAATTTTTCATAGAGGGATATATATCGATAGTAACCTCGTCATCTCCTACTCGTAAGAGAAGTCTACCGTTACTTACGTCAATTATTGTACGAGAGGTTGCGAGAAAAGGACGATCGAGAATTATGGGAACATCGGCGTCTTCCTCTATGTCAAGTATAACAAAGTCTACCAGGAAGATAAACTTGTTTATTTTGACCAGAACATCCTCTACTATCCCTATTGGATATTTAATAGAATGATCTGCTAACTGGATGTTCATTTTAGTTGGGATGGGGTTACCTAATCCTAGTTTCTAAGAGAGCGAGTAGGGTATTAAATTTATGCTAGCACCTAAGTCTGCTAACACATCTTTTATTAATAGATTACCGAAGAGACACGGGATGTAAAATCGTCCCGAATCGTTTAATTTTGGGGGTAATTTATGTAATAAAACGGTTGAACATTCGGCGTTAAGGAAAACTCTCGAAATATCTTCGAGTTTCTTTTTGTTTGAAAGTAACGCTTTTAAATATTTTGCGTATTTAGTCATCTGTGCAATTGCCTCGCAAAAAGGTATATTTATTTGAATTTGTTTTAGCATTTTTAGAAAAATTTTATACTGTTCATCTTCTCGCTCATCTTTTAATTTTGAAGGATAAGGTACAACAACATGAGGTGGAAAAATTTGCGGGGGTTTAGGAGGCAAAGAAGTAATAGGAGGTGGTGTAGGAGGGCTAACCGTAGTTTCTTTTTCTACCCTAACGGGTGGTGGTAGCTCCCTGCCACTTCGTAGTTTGACGGCTTGTCAACTTGGTGGGTTACTTGAATGGACAGTTTCCCGCGGATTTGGTTCTGTATTTCCCGGCAAATTACAAGGTTGGCATTCCGATAGCATTTTTGATAGTTGTCCAATTTGTGTTTCTAAGTTTTTAATTGATCCGGTCAGGTTCCGGATATTGGACTCATTGATACTGACATATTTCGTGAATATGTCTTCTATCGGGGTTGGCCTAAATTGGTGCGGTTCTGGTGGTGGTGTATGTGTTTGTGGGGGTTGCGGTGCAAATCCAATTAGATTTACAATCGGAGGGCGTTGAGCATTATTGGGGTTGCTCCATGAAAAATTAGGATGATTCCTATATCCTGGATTGTAAGAATTATTATTATTATTATTATTCGGATTATAGGAAGGTCTATATGAGTTCCCCATAAAGTCGACTTCTTCATTATTATTATTAGTTGAATTAGGCGGATTCCAAGATGTAGAGGCGGAGGAAGCACTCATCCCCGCCACTTGCCTAGTCAGATACTCTACTTGGAGAGCTAAGTTTGAAGAGGAGTTGAGCTCATAGAGCCTAGCTTGTTTAAGGCGTGACCTCGGCACGTTCCACTGGTACGCATTCATGGCTATCTGCTCAAACAGGGTTTGAGCGGCCTCGGGGGTTTTATTATTGAGCGTGCCCCCAGCGGTAGCATCAATGGCTTGTCGGGTCTGAGTGTTCAGACCGTTATAGAATGTCCGTACCTGGAGCCAAGCTGGCAGCACATGATGTGGACACCAACGTAGGTATTCCTTAAATCGTTCCCAAGTCTCATAGGGAGACTCGGACTCGCCTTGCATAAAGGAAGAAATATTCGCACGCAGACATGCGGTTTTTGCAGGTGGAAAGTACTTTGTGAGGAATTTCTCGATCATGTCAGCCCAAGTGGTGATAGATCCTCTGGGGAGAGAAGTTAGCCACTGTTTGGCTTTCGTTCGTAGCGAAAAAGGAAATAAGCGAAGACGAATGGCATCATCAGTGATGCCATTTATCTTAAATGTGTCGCATATTTCTAAAAAGTTGGACAAGTGTGTGTTTGGATCTTCGTCAGGCAATCCATCGAATTGAACGGAATTTTGAATTATTTTGATTATTCTCGATTTAATCTCGAAGTTATTATTAGCAATTATTGGCCGAACGATACTAGACCCGGTGTCATCTAAATTGGGTCGTGCATAATAAGACATGGTTCTTTGGGGGACAACCTCTGGCGTTTGTTGTGCCTCTGCTACCATTTCTTGTACGTGTGCGGTGCCTACAGACTCTTCCAGATTTAATACTAGCTCTTGATTCAGAGATCAGAGGCGCCTGCGAAAGGTGCGATCGATTTCAGGATCAAATTCAAGATTTAAATCAGATGGAGTTCTGCGGGTCACACACTAAAAAACACTTTTGATAAAAACAAAAAATAAAATAAATATATAAAAACTAAGTAAAAACTAAGTTACAATTAAAAAAAACTAAGTTAAAAACAAATATATATAAACACACAAAAAAACTTAAAATAGGAAAATAACTAAAAATAAGGTTTTATATAAAACAGGTTTTATAATAAAAAGCAGTTTTATTATAAACTAGTTTTATAATAAGAAAAGTTTTATATAAAATACGTTAAAATAGTATGTTTGTTAGAATTCGTTAGTGGTTTTTGTTAGAATTCATTAATGGTTAATAAAATTATTAATAAAAAGTTAGGTTTTATAAAAACAAAGTTTTAAATTCAGTGAATTTTATGTTTGTTTTATTTTTATAAAAACTAAGGTTTTTAAATAACAAGAAAAAAAAAGATAAAATTAATAGCGTTCTTTTATTTTCAAATATTAACACATATAAACGAATCCCCGGCAATGGCGCCAAAAAGCTTGATAAGTAAATTTTGATTTAAAGAGGATAGATTTTGTGTTATATAATCTTTTACGTATATAATTCTATCTCTTTTTTACTTACTTATATCCTGTGGATTAAAGAAAGAGTACCTATCGCATTGGAGTATAGTATTTTGTAGAAAATATCAAGGTCGTATTTTTCCTAGGCTCGGTGTTAATTATTCAACTTTTTAGAACAGACTATTATCTTATCGAAAGAACGGAGTGGAGTTTATATTAAAAATAAAAGATAGAAAAATATAACTACGTGGTTTTATTAAGATAAGGACTCAGAAGGTAGTCCTTGATTTCAGAATTACTATGAGAGAATATTAATTCACATATTAAAGAACAACTTTATTTCTTGATTACCTAACTTAACGAGAGGGTCCCTTTAGTAGCATCACTGACTCGAAAGTATAATCGGGGAGGCTTGAGTTTAAAATAGGTTAACGTAAAACGTAGTGTCTCTTCACCTGGCATATGATCAATTAACAGTAAATCCTAGTTAGAATAACTAAAACATAGAGTTGAAATAGTTGAAAATAATATCCAGCTCAGAGCTCATCTTGACCAAGTGCTAAGGGTTCTTAGCCTCTTATCAGGATGGGGCGGTATAAAGTGCAGAAAATAATATCTACCTATCTATCTTAATTCAAGGCTTAAGTTTTCGCTTTGCCTTTCATTCGGGATAGGGTAGTAAAATCTAAACTATTGAAAAGCTTTAACACTATCTAAATCCAGATCATAAGCTTTCGCCTCGCCTTTCATTCGGGATAGTATGAAATAATAAGGTTTTGGAAAATAGTTTTGAAAACAGTTTCACGCTATCTTAATCCAGGACATAAGCAGAGCTTCGCCTTTCATTCGGGATAGTATGAGAAAATAAAGTAAAGTAAAACAGAAAATAAAACTGTAAAGTACTCATAATTGAAATTGAAATATTCTATTTTATAAATTCCAAAAGTTATTACAACTTTCTACAAAGCTGAAAAGAAAGCTAAAAAAAATTACAACTTATAGAACTTGGAATACTTGAAAGCTACTACTAGTTCTTTGTCAGAGAGCTGGGGAGTCCTAACAGTTCTGAACGAAGTTGCTGGTGTTCGAATAATTTTACAAAGCTCTGCCCCTCTATTTATAGAAAAAATTTGAAACGACACACCCCTGGACACGGGCGTGTCAGGTGGGCGTGACAAGGTCACAATCGTATCGAGTGGCGTGTCGGGTGGCGTTTCGGGACATGTGTCGAGCTGGGCTGAACTTTGGATAGAACTTCATCAGGTCACGGGCGTGTCGAATTGTGTCACGGGCGTGTCTTGCAGTCGGTTCATCAGACGGCACGGGGCGTGGCGACAGCGCGGCATCTTGCTGGAAACAGGCTAACACCGGTGCGGGCACGAGCGTGCTTGATTGGGTCACGGGCGTGTCGTGGACGTGTCATCAGCTTTTTCGATTTTCCCCAATAACAAAAACAAAAAATAAAAAGGAATTAAATAGGGCTGTCACGCCCTAGGTCACGGGCGTGACCTAGGGGCGTGACCGAAGTAAAAAATACAAAAATTCAGAAAAACTTAGAAAATAAATATAAAACATAAAAAATAAAATATAACAAAAATAATTAGTTTTATATATAAAAACTAAGGTTTTATTTATAAATATTCAAAATTAATATTATACAAAATTGTATATTTTTATACTCATCATTCTTCCTGGAAAGGTAGATCGGCTCTTCTTCCAGAAAATGGACTCCAACAACTCCTTCACTTCCGACACTTTCGGCAGAGTAACGGCTCGGCGAGGGGATGAAGTGACGGGTAGGGTTTTCCCGTAAATCTCCTTTATAAGAGGAAATACGGTTAGACCACCCGCCACGTGTCACCCTAGTATTGTACCACCATTATTATTCAAATTAAGTCTTGTCGAAAAGACTTGGTTCAAATAAGTCATATGGCGCGTTTCCCGAAAACCCGGTTCAGCCCGTGTATAGGAATCAGAAAACATACTGGGCCGAAAAATACCCTAAGTCAACATCGTCAAGATCACTCGACGCTTCATCGAGTGGCGTCGAGTTTACTCAACGCACTCGACGCTTTGTCAAGTGGTGTCGAGTTTACTCAACACACTCAAAGCTTTGTCGAATAACGTCGAGTTCACTCAATGCCTATAGAATCCTGAATCATTCTAAGTTAAATTTGTCGAGTGGCGTTGAGACCACTCAATGCACTCGACAATTTGTCGAGTCCAGAATTATTCTAAGTCAGAATTTGTCGAGTGGCATTGAGACAACTCAACGCACTCGACGCTTTGTCGAATGGCGTCGAGTTCACTCAACGCCTATTGCATCCAGAATAATTCTAAGTTAAAATTCGTCGAGTGGCGTTGATACCACTCAACACACTCGATGCTTGTCGAATAGCGTCGAGTTCACTCAATGCTTATAGCGTCCAGAATAATTCTAAGTTAAAATTTGTCGAGTGGCGTTGAGACCACTCAACGCACTCGATGCTTTTTCGAGTCCAGAATTATTCTAAGTCATATTTGCCCTATTTGTCGAGTATCAATCGACACCTGATACCAGTGCACCCCAAGCTTGAGTCAGCTTTCTCGACTCAAAACGAGCGCGAGGGGTCTAGTATTAAATGGGACGTTACATCCCCTGTGATGAAGGATACATCTTTCATATCGGGTGGGTGCATCCTGATCTGGTGATAACCTGAAAATGCATCTAGAAAGCTCATTAGAGAAAAACCGACGGCTGATTCAACCAGTACATCGATTTGAGGCAATGGGTAACAATATTTAGGACATGCTTTTTTTAAAAGAGAGAAGTCGATACACCCTCCAGCGGCCACCCCCCTTCTTGACCATCACCACATTGGAGACCCAGCCTGGATACTAGATCTCTGATACAAACCCCATCTTCAGGAGCTTCTCCACCTCCTCTCGGATGAGCTCGGCCAGCTTTTCAGCGGTGGACCTCTTCTTCTGCCGGATGGGGCGGGCGTCGGCATTGAGGTTGAGGCAGTGGCAAGACACATCCGCATCAATCCCCGGCATGTCCGCTATGCTCCATGCGAAGATGTCGGTATTCTTCTGGATACACTCCAGCATCCTCCTCTGGTCCTCCAGGCTCAGTCCTCTGCTGACCTGCACCTTCTCCGCCCTTCCTCCTAGGGTTAGAACTTCCATCATCACCACCTCCTCTGTTGCCTCCAACCGGGACAAGTCTTCCCAATCGCCTGTGGCCCCCTCACCTGGGGCAAGAGCTTCCTCCTCAGCCTCCTCCATGGCCATCACCTCAGCCTGCTCCTCCAGCATCTCCTCTGCTCCTCCCCCATGGGCGCAGACCTCTTCCTCCTCTACCTCCATCCCCTCAGCTTCTCCTGCAGCCTCCTGGCCAGACAGTTCCTCCATCCTCCGCTCATCTCCTCGGCTCCTCCTTGCCAGGAGATGTAGTTGACCGTGGTCACGTAGCACTCCCTCACCACCTTGGGGTCTCCCCAGACCCGTACCTAGATGGCCTCAGTGTTGAACTTGAGGCGTTGGTGGAAGGAGGATGGCACGCAATGGAAGGTGCTAATGAGGGGCAACCCTAATATGGCGTTGTAGCTGCTAGGAGCGTCCACAATGACGAACCTGCAGTTCCTGGACTGGCCTCCCAAGGTAACACAGAGCCCCACTCCTCCTTCCACTTCTTTCCTCTCCCCGAAGAATCCAAACAGAGGCCCATCTGAGGCCAACACCCTTCTAGCCTCCACCTTCATCGAGTCGAACGCCTTCTTGAGGACGATGTTGACGGAGCTCCCATTTTCCATAAGGATTCGGGAGACGGTGAAATTTTTGATTGCGGCTTGGACCACCAACGCGTCGCAGAACGGATCCTCATGGTCCGGCATGTCCTTTCGGGAGAAGGTAATCTTCTCTTATGGGGACAGGGTTAGGGATGTGGAGGCAACGCTTTGGCGGCACATGGTGTGGAGACTCGTCCTATAAGAGGCCTCGACTCCTCCCGCCCCCCATGGATCACTCTGATCCCTCCTCAGCCTCCGAAATCGGCCCGGTGCTCACACCTATCCTCCTCTTCCCTCGGCAGGACTTCTTCGATCCGCACCTCCTGGCGGTGCTGTTTCTGTTGCTAATCCTGCCCCCTAGCTTCCCTCATCTCCAGGAACTCTGGGAAGGTGGTAGTTGCATGACCCTCCTCTTGGTGAAAATCGCAGTAGGGAAGCTCTGCCCTGCACTCCTGCCTCCTCCTCTGGAAGCCTCTCCTCCTCCTCCCCAGGGCTATCTCCATAGCCTGATATTGATCAGGGAGAGAAGGTCTCTAGCCCTGCATCCAACCTGGAGGGTTGAACTGGCACTACCCTCCTTGGCGATCTCCTCCGTGGAAACCTCTTCTCGGGCCATTTATCTTGCCACTCTAGCTGCCTCCAGCCTAGCGAATTGTTTGGCTCCTGGCACCCACACCTCGGCTACTGCTGATGTTGCTGCTCCCGCTACCTAGGCTCTGCCCTCCTACCCCTTGCCAACTCATGGCTCCTTCTCCTCCTCTGCTGCCCACCTGGCTAGCTTCCTTGAAAATGACAGGTTCGACGCCTATCCCTCGACTTCCCGGGTATCCCTCTCCATGAGCTCCTTAAAGGACAGCGGAGGCACCCTCATCATCTCTAGCCTGAAGAACCCCTGTTGTAGCCCCAGGGTAAAGGCCACCATGAGGGTGTGCCCCGACATCTCCTGCACCTGGAGGACCTCCTCCTGGAATCAATCCACATAGCTCCCCATAGTCTCGTCCAACCCCTGCTTGATGAGGAACAGGGACTCCGTGATGGAGACGACGACCCGTAACATTTTAAAGATGGCGACGGCGTGCTTACGGATGACCATGTGGAGAGTCGCCATAATATCTATCCTGAACGCAAACCAATATATTAATAATTAATAATAATTTATTAATTATTATTATTAATTATTAAGTCATTTTCATGTTTTATTTTAGCATTTTTATTTTTAGGGTGCTGTTATAAGCAAACCCATTTTGGTTATTAACAAACCATTACTACTAGCAAACCATAAAATCTGAAATTGGCTATTTAAAAACCCAATGGTTACTAGCAAACCACTCAAAAAACTTAAAAAAACATAAAATGTTTGTACTATACTATATCATTTAACATTACAAATGTTGACTAATAATCACGTCATTTTGGTACAAAAAAAGTTAATCCAAAAAGCAGTCATCTTCAATAGCTCCAAAAAAACTCTGCAATAAATAAAAATAATGTTACAATATTATGTATAAATGAATCCGGTTAGAAAAATAAATCAAAATGTATACCTTTCTCAATTGCTCCCAAAATATTACAAAAATTGTTTGTTTTTAGTACTCTCTAAAATATCCTGCAATATAATTAAACATTATTAGTACAATTTTAAGTAATTTACTGGACTATGAATTTTGAACTTAAAATTTATACCTTTCATGATTTGTTGTTGAGAATGCTTTCCCATGAACTCGCTATTTGTGTATGATATCTCCTCCATGGGGTGTAAAGTTGAGGCAATGTACATCCTTCTTTCATGCATAGCCTCACAAAATGATTACCATTCACGAAGCCAATAAAAATTACGTTTGGGAGTTGAGGAAGTGCGGTGTCCAATGGCAAAAACATCATACTCTGATTTCGTGAGATTAAAGCCACACCAATATTGTAACAAGAAGATATAATTAACCCCATATCTGGCATGGACATCCATTTTTCAAATGGTGCGGGTGAGCATTTGCACTCAAGGTTGTTTACTAATTCCATCTTTCTAGGAGCTCCAAAAAGTGCATCATATAGTGTTTCTCTTTTCACCAATTCATTCAATAAATCTTCTCTAACTTTTTGTGCATTATTACCCATGTTGATTGATTCACTAATGACACGGAACCCACAATGGCCATCCGCGGGTACATCAAAAACATCCACCAATTGATTAGAAAAATAATTAGGTAGTTGTTGGCGGACTCTATCATATACTTTGTTCTTTTGCTTACTATTTCCCCTTGATAACTTTGACATTTTCTCTTGTGAAAGTGGTCCATCTGACAAAACAATTTCAAATAGTGACGGATTGCGTTTAGTACTTTTGTAGTCATCTTTAAACTTCTTCAAACTCCCTTTTGGTCTACCCTTTAATTTTGTAGGCAAGAGAGGCTCTTTTGTTCCACTTGAAGTCGGATCCATGAGTTCACGTAACTTATTCTTAATCACCTTTTGTTGATGCTCATTTGTGTTTTTGTACCTTTCTATGATCCCCTCCAACTCAAATGTTATATCTATGTCTCCTGTGTTGACAGACTTTTGTGTTTCTGGTACTTCATAGCTATCTAATGAAAAAGACAATTGCTTCCAATGTTTATGAATTAACCAAATCGGACAAGCTGCCTGTTGTGTGACATATGATGCTAACTCGTGACCACATGGTAACCCAAGCGTGGTCCGGGTTGTATGAGAACAATCTACACACATATTTCCTGTCTTACGCAAGTTGTCCTCTTCTACTTTAATCAACTTTAATGCCTGCAATGACACATTTCCAATGAGTTCCGAATACAAAGAGCCCTTGAATTCTTGACTAACTTGAATGGAGCTTTGCCCAAAGGATCTTTTGATCTCTATATGTTGAAGATTTAACATTTGATTAAAAGCCTTCCAAACAGTTGATAAATTCCCAATTGACACTTCTAAAAATTTCTTCAACTTACTATGACCACCTTCTACCCGATTTGTTGTTGAGTTGCCAAGATGTAAATATCTATCAATCCAGGCGCACACAAAATATTCTTTTAAAGGATCGATCCAGGTTTTGCATATATAAGTGACAACATCCAGATATGAGGTGGAGTATGAACTCAAAATATGGTTGTATCTCATATTATACTCGTTCTCATTTCTTGCATCAACTAATCGTTGCCAAGCACCAAGAAATATTTCGAACTCTTTCCCATCCTTGAAATATTTTTTACAATGAGCCAAAATATTTCTATGCACATGAACCTGACATAGAATATGTTTGACATTTGGAAATGTAAACTTTATGGCATTCATCAAAGCAAAATCTCTATCTGTAACCAAAACATTTGGCAAGGAGGTTTCATCCAAGGTAGCTTTGAAATGCTCAAGTGCCCATCTATAACTCGACTCGGACTCATCAGATAGAAAAGCAAAAGCAGCGAAAAAAGTTTGTTGAGTAGATGTAACACCAACCACAGATAGTAATGGCAACCGATACCGATTGGTCTTGTACGTACAATCCATTAAAAACACGGTATAAAATGTTTTACATAGTATGATAGCAGTCGGATGTGCAAAGAACAAGCTCACTAAGTTCCCCTCATCATTCACTCGATTAAAGCTCAAGTAGCCACTATCTGTTAGACACTTATACAAAAATTGTATGGGTGTGGAACCATTCAATTCTTCTTGCTGCAACTTATATCTCTCATTAAAGATTGTCCGCATCACTGTATGATTTTCTGAATTCCGGTTTTTAAGCGTGGTTAATATGCTTCTTGGTTTCACATTGGAGGCTATCATGTCGTGAACTATTTTTTTCTCCTCACAATCCAACCTTCCCACAGTAGCATGTGCTTCCAAGTGAACCATTTCATGATTATGCGTCCCGCAATTGACTTGAATAGTCCATTCGTCCGAGTACGCATTTTTTTTCCCTGTCAGCGAAAAAGGACATCCACAACGCTTACTAGTACATTTTCTCAAATTTTGTTTAACCCAACCTTTTTTGCATTGCTTCTCACGGTATACACCACCTCTATCACACCCAAGAAACACACGTGGCCTTGCTCTTCCTCCCTCTAATTTGTCTGAACCTTTAACCGTGATCGCAAAACTCAGGCTTTTACCGACATTATGAGCCCACTCAACTAAAGCTTCCCTTGATGGAAATTGAATTTCGGTTTCAAAGTGTCTACTATAATCCGAATATACACTTGTTTCACTACAAATTAAATTTTTAAAAATAATTCAAATTTCTTATGTAGCTGGCATGTGCTCATGATCAGCATACCAGCATAAACAAAACAAAGAAAATCAGAGGATTCTAACATAAGTAGCTGGCATGTGCTCAAATGCAAATGTAAGTGCAAATTAGAGAGTGAATTTATGAAGCTATTCGCAATGACATTTATTGCTCTGCCTAAACTCACCTTTGAGCATGCATTTGTACTGTCATAGGTTTCATTAAAACTGATTTTCTAACTAAATTTACATGAATTTATTATACAATTATAATTATAAAAGTATAATTGGAACCAAGTAAGATAATTCATCAATTCCCAATCACTAAGATAATGCTGAAAAGGACTGGCTATACGCATCAGCAGCAGCAGCAGCTGCAATCAGTCAATGCTTCTATTCAAGAAGACGATGTGATGGTAAGAGTATAGAACTACCGTAAATTCATCATACACATTTCCGTCCCAAGATTAAAGAATTAAGATAAAATCAAGAAGACTGCAGACGAAATTTAAAAAAAAAGGATTGACAAACCCTAACCTGGGTGCTTACCATTAACCCCTAAGTAAAAAAAACACAGAAGTCAGATTAACAAAACAATCAAACTAAACCACGCAGAAATTCATAGAGGCAAAGCAACAATTACGATGTGGACAAATGGCAGGTACACCTTGAGCAAGGTCAACTCTAACTCAAAAAAGACGAAGTAAAACTGACTGCGAAGGTATAAAAAAAACAAGGAGTTCACCGAAGGAGAGGCGGGGTTGTAAGCGGCGGCAGGATCTATGGCGGGGATGGAGATCGGGGAGGCCCGACTGAGTTCTGGGCGGGGTCGTGGAAAAGCTGTAGGCGCAGGTGTAGTGGGGGCTCACCGGGAAGAGGAACTGGAGGAGGCTCGGGCTACGGGGAAGGAAGATGTGGGCGGCGACAGCAGCGGGCGGAGGAGGAGACGCCTTCGGAGTTCACCGAAGGAGAGACCGGCGGATTGCACGCGGGCGACTAGGGCAAAAGAAAAAGTCGGGAGGAGAGAAATGAGGTTTTAGGTTAGAAAATGAGTTATATACTAGGTTTGCTAACAACCTTTTTTTTAGGTTAGAAATAATAGAAAATATAGGTGAACCGGGTTTATTATGGTGTGCTAACAACCAAAATGGGTTTGCTTATAACAGCACCCTATTTTTATTGCATTTAACTAATTCATGTAATGATGGGTGCTTATAACTATCATAGGTTGTTTTAATTATTTCATTTCTTGTATTATGATGGGTGCATATAACCATCATAACTTTCATTTTGAATTTTGAATTTTTAATTTTTAATTTTGAATGGAGGGAGATTTAGTGGTGTAGGATATATATAGTCATGTTATGAAGGAATAATTAGAGAATTATTGGGTATTGTATCCACAATGTACCTGATTTGAAGAAGCCCCTAAACAAGCTAAGTTGAATTGACAATGTATTTGACGATCTTCTATCAAGTTGTGCTTGCAGCTATTCCATGCTAAGTACACACCAATGTCATGGTGCAGTGGGTCAATATACACGGATCTGCGCAACGTAATCCCTCGTTGAGTAGATCAGTGTGTTGACTCACGTGTGCTCTCTCTATTGGAGTGTACTTATTTTCAAGTACAGGGTTAAGGCAGATCAAGAGCAGAAGAAGGACCAAAGATGGGTCAAAGACCAAGTCATCAAAGGAAGGAAGAGAAAATTCTTTGATTCTCTAAGTGATTCTCGCCGACTTCGACGGGAATCACTAAGTGATTCTCGCCGACTTCGACGGGAATCGTTAGTGATTCCCGCCGATTCGACGAGAATAAGTCTGCATTCCCTCCGACTTCCTCCGGCTGACAGTTTTCCAACAGGAATTAAGCCAAGGCAGAATCGACGGGAATCGTGAGTGATTCCCGCCGACATCGACGGGAATCACCAACGATTCCCGTAGATTTTGCCTTAGGCAATTTTCCATCGTTCGCTGGACCGAACTAACCTACCATGCGCTGTTTCGGTCGGGGCTAGGGTTTCTCCTTGTGGGTCCCACAACGGACTTTAGGGTTGGCCTCAGGTATATATATGCGCGTATTTTGAACCTCTACAGTAACCATTCACGTGAAATAAAAAGTAGCTTACGGCGTGCCCTAGCCGATCGCGGAAACCGCCGATCGCTTGTCGCCGCTCGCAGTTCATCGTCGCCGCCAATCTCCGATCTTCTTTGATCTTTCGGCGACAGTACCAAGGAAAGCCGAGCGTCTCACGCATCTCTCTTGAGATCTCTTGTCTCTCGATTTGTTGAACGAGACTAGTTCTCCTTTTCGAATCAGTGGAGACGATTGATCCGACTGAGATCGTTGGTAGACCTTGCTTGCTTCGTCAAGAAGTTTGGATCTACAAAGTATTGCCGCCACATTCACTTGTCGTCGCCGATCTTGACAAGATCCTCTCCAATAGAGAAATCCGGTTGTGGACTCTTCGTAACTTTCAAGAAAGCTTCAACGAACGAAGAAGGACATCGGAATCTCCAAAAGCTTTGTTTGTATTTTCTTTTACATTCTATTTTGGTTTTGTTATAAAGGAATTTTCATTCCTTATTGTAAGGGTTGGGTGCAACCCGTGGTGGAGTTGTGACTCCTTTGTTGGAAGGGTTCCTTACGTAGTGTGAGGATTGGATTTCAATCCGTTTGGAGAAATGACCGAGTCGTCCCTTGGTGGGAGATAAGTCGAAGGGGGAAAGTGGATGTACCCAAATCGGGGAACCACTATAACTCTTTGTGTGTTTTCTGTGTTGTGTTTGTTAATTTGTGCATGTAAATTTAATTCTGCAAAAGACTGCACGACACCTATTCCCCCCCCCCATAGGTGGATTTAGTCAACACTAGAGACTTTCAAGTGGTATCAGAGGGAGGTTGCTCATCAGTAAGGTTAACACCTTGAGTAAGATCTTGTGTCTAGTGTCAAGAGGAAAGAAGATCTCGGGAATAGACGGACTCAAGTATTCAGGAAAGATCTCAGTATGCACCAAGCTGAACTTTCCCATCTGGAAGGAAAGGATCAGGTTCTACATGGAAGCAGTTGACCCCCGACTCTTAATGATAGTGGAGGAGGGCCCTTATATCCCCACTAAGGCCTCCACCATTGATCCTACCAATATGGTGCCCAAGAAGCTCTCCGAAATGGATAAGGATGAGATGGTGCTTGTCGGACTAGACAAGAAAGCTCAGAACATTCTAATAAGCACCGTCGATGATTCTATGATGCAGAATTTCAGTAACTGCGGAACTTCCAAGGACATCTGGCACTGCTTGATCATCCTGATGGAAGGCACAGATGAAGTAAGGGATGATCGAAGATCCCTTCTGAACCAAAAGTATGAGGCCTTCAGGCAAGGTCCTAAGGAAGAATTTTGAGTGACTTTCGAGAACTTCCTGAAGATCGTCAATGCCCTGAAGGGATATGGCAGAGTGTTCACCAATGGTGAACTAAATGACAAATTCCTTAGATCCCTTACTAAGGAATGGGACACCAAGATCTGCGCCATCAGGGAGTTTGGCAAGTTGGCAGAAACTGATCCCCAGATTCTGTTTGGGAAGCTTATGTCCTACGAGCTTCAGCTGAACACCAGAAAAGCTGAAGAAGAAGCCGATAAAGTCACTACCAAAGAAAAGACTGTAGCCCTGAAAGCCAATCACTCAAGGAAAGGCAAGTGTGCAGCCTCGTCCCACTCCTAGAAAAAGGATGTGGAAGAAGACTCTTAGCCATGCTCCTCTGTCTCAGAGCTATCTGAAGAAGAATTCTCCTTCATCACTCGAGAGTTCAAGAAGTTCCTCAAGATGAGGAATCAAAGAAAGAGAGACGACTCCTCATCTAGACATCAGAAGAAGAATTACTCTTCTGACAGGTATGAATCTAAACAGAACAAACATCGCTCTGCTGACATTATTTGCTTTGGATGCAATAAGCCAAGCCACGTCGTTGCTGACTACCACCAAAGCAAGAGAGATAAGGGGAAGGGAGAGGAGCACAAGTCCTCTAGAGATAAGAAGAAGGAGAGGAGCTATATTGCTAAAAATCCAAAGACACTGAGTGAATCTGACTCTTCAGACTCCAGTGATGATGAGGAAGCCTACTTCGGGCTAATGGGTCGCTCCGACTCAGATGGAGACTGTCCCCAATTTACTGGGAAGGTAAAAGATCGCACCCCCCCCCCTCTCTGACTCTAACTCTGACTCTGAGTCTCCTGAAGATTACCACGAGGATAGTCCATCTGCCCGTGAGGCTGAACTCCTCGAAAAGTATGAGCTTTTGCTCAATACTTTCGAAGAGTGTCGTAAGAGGTTGAGGGCTCAGAAAAAGGAAGTCAAATTCCTTAAGGCTGAGGGTGTGTCCCTAAGAGAAGAGATCACTAGCTTGATTTCTCTCCGACAGGAACACCTGGACCTGACTTCTGAGCACTAAGATTCTCTAAGGCTCCTTGACCAAAAACAGGAAGAAATCAACAAGCTGGAAGAACAGCTTGAGGTAGAGAGGAAGATTGTCAAAAGCTTCTCTATGCCCAAGATCGTTCTTCCTCTGGTTGATGAATTCTCTGCTCAGACAAGGGGGCTGTCTTAGGGCATGTGGTTGTGCCTGGTAAATCATCCAAGAGAAACAGAAATCGGAGGAAACATAAGGCTACTAAGAAGGCCTCTACTGTAGAAAAGTGAAAGGCTCCACTCGGTCCTATTTCATTCAAAAAGCCTGGCTTTCCTTGCAATGAGCAGGACTTTGAGTCAACCTATGGTCACTTCTTCCGGCCCTCGGTTGAAAAGCCCAAGAGCCGGTATGATGGTTGGACCTTCCCACGCAACTACGATGAGAGTGTCTTCAAGGCACCTTATGAGGAAATCCAAGTGGAGAATTATGGCCACTTCTCTAGTGGCCATAATAGGAAGCAGACACCAAAGGCCAAGCCTGTCATACTGAAGGAACAGGAAGTGAAGAAGTCGTGTGACTGCTGTCATCATGATGCCTCCACCTCCAGATCCAAGGCCCCGGCTAGACCCACTGTTCCAAGGGTGAAGCAGGAGCCTAGGAACCGGTACAGCAGGTTTGACTGTTGGTGTTGTGGCAAAGTTGGTCACTTTGCCGTGGATTGCTGGTTTAATCCAAGATACAATGAGACTCCTTTTGTTAGCAATGCGAGGCTGACCACTCGTAGGGTTAACCAACCGAGGGGGAGTGTGCTAACAAGGAATCTAGGACCCAAGTTCGATTTGGTTCCTAAGGAAAACTAATTCTGTTTTGCAGGTATGTCCAAAGACCACCAAAACGCTAATCTGGTACTTTGATAGTGGATGTTCCCGGCATATGACCGGGACAAGAAGCCTGTTGTGTGATTACTCCCCAGTCAAAAATGGACCCAAAGTCATCTTTGGAGGATCTAATCGAGGAGTCACCAGGGGTTATGGTATGATTTCCAACGGTGTATTCTCTATCACAGACGTGGCCTATGTTGAAGGATTAAACTATAACCTGATCAGTGTAAGCAAGTTGTGTGATAAAGGATGTGACGTTAAGTTCTGCAAAGATAAGTGCTTGATAATATCATGTGGCTCTTCGGAGACGGTATTAACCGGCATTAGGAGCAGAAATATCTTTTGCTTAGATTTTCTTAGCTTGGACTCCTCTACCCCCATGTGCCTAGTAGCAAAAAGCAGTGCTTCTCTCTGTGAACAATGGCACAAGAGATTAGCACATATTAATTTCAAGACTATTAATATGTTGTTTTCCAAGAATTTAGTAAGGGATGCCCCTACTATTAAGTGCATCAAAGATAGCCCTTGTCCTCCATGCCAGAAGGGCAAACATACTCGGGCTACCTTTAAGGGCATTGCTGACAAAGACTCCTTCAGATGCCTTTATCTTCTGCATATGGACTTGTTCGGTCCAGTGCAAGTTCATAGCTTAGGAGGCAAATCGTATATGCTAGTGATTGTTGATTATCACTCTCGGTTTGCGTTGGTGTTCTTCTTGAAACGAAAGTCAGATACGTTTGACATCTTCACTAATTTTATCAAGCAGATTCAGAATGAACTTAACTGCTCCGTGGTCAAAATCAGAAGTGATCATGGAAAATAATTCGAGTCTGGTGCTATGACAAAATTCTGTGAAGAACATGGTATCTTTCATGAGTTTTCCTCCCTGCATACTCCTCAGCAAAACGGAGTTGCGGAGAGGAGAAATAGAACGCTCATTGAAGCATGTACGATAATGTTGAATGACGCTTCTCTTCCAGAGTACTTCTGGGCAGAGGCTGTCAATACGGCTTGTCATGTGCAGAACCGAGCATTGATCAACAAGAATAATCGTAAGACGCCTTATGAGCTATTGAAAGGCAGGAAACCGACCATGTCCTATTTAAAGATTTTTGGCTACAGATGCTATGTACTCAATAATGGGAAGTACCCACGTACTAAATTCGGAGAAAAATGCTTTGAAAGCATCTTCATGGGCTATAGTAGCCATAGTCGGGCTTATAGGGTTTTCAATAAGAAAACCCTAGTGGTAGAGGAGTGCATTAATGTTGTATTTGATGAAGGAAGCTTGCTTCACAGCAATTCTTCCAGTGGCATTCTTGAAGATGCAGGTGCAAGGCTTGAACAGCTAAGTCTCGATGAGACTGCTAAAGATGAAACTCTCAAGTACGTCAAGGTCTCCACCTCAACACAAACTAGAAAAGATGACGATCAGGATGGAGAAAATCTCCCAGAAGAGGGAGGAGCCCGAGAAGCTGTTAGAGCTCCAGATGCCAGACTCTTAGAGCTCCGACACATGAGGGATCATCCCAGAGATCAGATCATAGGAGATCCTCGTGACAGTGTCAGAACTCGCAGAGGTACAATTAACGAGATTCTGCACCTTATTTTCTGTCACAGGTTGAGCCAAAGAAGTTTGACGAAGCGAACAAAGATGCATCATGGATATTGGCCATGCAAGATGAACTGCATCAATTCGAACGATGCAACGTCTGGACGCTTGTTCCCAGACCAAAGAAACAGAATGTGATCGACACTAAGTGGATCTTCAGAAACAAACTGGATGAACATAGTGTCATCATCAAGAACAAGGCCAGACTGGTGGCTCAAGGTTACTGACAGGAGGAGGGAATTGACTTCGACCAAACCTTTGCACCAGTTGCAAGGCTCGAGGCAATCAGATTGTTCCTGGCGTATGCCTCTCACAAAGGCTTCACTGTCTATCAGATGGACGTGAAATCTGCGTTCCTAAATGGAAATTTGAAAGAGGAAGTATATGTCGCGCAACCCCCAAGTTTTGTTAGTCCATCATTCCCTAATCATGTTTACTTTCTTAATAAAGCATTATATGGCTTAAAACAAGCTCCTCGAGCTTGGTATGAGACTCTGTCTAATTTTCTTCTTGAGAACAAGTTCTCGAGAGGAAAAATTGATAAGACATTATTTCTTAGGGAAGTCAAAGGCAAGATTCTGCTAGTGCAAATCAATGTCGATAACATAATATTCGACTCAACGGACAACAATCTTTGCAAGAAGTTTTCTAAACTTATGCAAGGAAAGTTTGAAATGAGCAGCATGGGAGTGCTAAAGTATTTCTTGGGACTTCAAGTGAAATAGTCTGAGGATGGAATTTTCATTTCTCAGACGAAGTTCACAAATGAACTCCTCAAGAAATTCGAAATGGAGAATGCAACCTCTATGAAGACTCCAATGGGATCCACTGTGTCTCTGGACAAGGATTAGAAAGGGAAACCTTTTGATGAAACCAAATACAGAAGCATAATTGGATCCCAGCTCTACCTTACTGCTAGTAGACCGGATATTATGTTTTCCACATGCGTTTGTGCCAGATATCAGGTGAACACTAAGGAATCTCATTATGTCACTGCAAAGCGAATTCTTAGATACCTTAAAGGTACACCAAATCTTGGCTTGTGGTACCCTAGAAACAATGATGTCGAGCTGATAGGATTTTTAGATGCTGACTTTGCAGGAAGCAGGGATGATAGGAAAAGAACTTCCGGGACATGCCAATTCCTCGGAAGAAGGCTTATTTTGTGGAACAGTAAAAAGCAGAACTGTGTCGCAACCTCTACGGCTGAATCTGAGTACATCTCAGCAGGCAGCTGTTGCGCACACCTTCTATGGATCAGAAATCAACTCGAAGATTATGACTTGCAGTTCAGAGAAGTTCCTATGTATTGCGACTCCTCGAGCGCAATAGCAATTGCGAACAATCCAGTGTCGCACAGCAGAACAAAGCATATTGAAGTATGCTACCACTTCATTCGGGAGCATGTGGAAAACAAAGATATATCTCTCTTTTATGTCCCCACGGATAAGAAGATTGCAGATATCTTCACAAAGCCCCTAGACGAGGCCAAGTTCAGTCTCTTCAAAACTGAACTCGGCATGCTGAACTATGAAGATTGAAAACTGAAGGGCTCAAGGCTCTTAGATCAAGGTGGAGCATCTGCTATGAATTCAAGATCGGGCACAGATGCAAGAAATGAGGGGGAGCTTTGTGCTCTAAGTGAAGTCTCAGATTTGCAGAAGCCGAAAAGGGGGAGATTACCCTCTCGACTAAGGCTAAGGTGGCTGCCAATGTTAAGTATGCTCTCAGGAAAATGGTAATGAATTTCACTCTCAACTGAATTTTCATTTTATGATTTTCATTCCCATCTGTTCTATTCACCTTAGCTTGTAGGGTTTAGGCTTCTTCAAATAGGGGGATATTGTTGGGCATTGTATCCACAATGTACCTGATTTGAAGAAGCCCCTGAACAAGCTAAGTTGAATTGATAATGTATTTGACGATCTTCTATCAAGTTGTGCTTGCAGCTATTCCATGCTAAGTACACACCAATGTCAGGGTGCAGTGGATCAATATATACGGGTCTGCGCAATGTAATCCCTCGTTGAGTAGATCAGTGTGTTGACTCACGTGTGCACTCTCTATTGGAGTGTACTTACTTTCAAGTACAGGGTTAAGGCAGATCATAAAATCTTCCCCTATTTGAAGAAGCGAAAATAACCAAGTCATCAAATGAAGGAAGAGAAAATTCTTCTAAGTCAAAATTGACGGGAATCACTAAGTGATTCTCGCCGACTTCGACGGGAATCGTTAGTGATTCCCGCCGATTCTACGAGAATAAGTCTGCATTCCCGCCGACTTCCTCCGGTTGACAGTTTTCCAACAGGAATTCAGCCAAGGCAGAATCGACGGGAATCGTGAGTGATTCCTACCGACATCGATGGGAATCACCAACGATTCCCGCCGATTTTGCCTTAGGCAATTTTCCCTCATTCGCTGCACCGAACCAACCTGTCATGCGCTGTTTCGGCAGGGGCTAGGGTTTCTCCTTGTGGGTCCCACAACGGACTTAAGGGTTGGTCTCAGGTATATATATGTGTGTATTTTGAACCTCTACAGTAACCATTCACGTGAAATAAAAAGTAGCCGACGTCGTTCCCTAGCCGATCGCGGAAACCGTCGATCGCTTGTCGCCGCTCGCAGTTCGTCGTCACCACCAATCTCTGATCTTCTTTGATCTTCTGGCAACAGTACCAAGGCAAGCCGAGCGTCTCACGCATCTCTCTTGAGATCTCTTGTCTCTCGATTCGTTGAACGAGACTAGTTCTCCATTCCGAATCGGTGGAGACGATTGATCCGACTGAGATCGTTGGTAGACCTTGCTTGCTTCGTCAAGAAGTTTTGATCTACAAAGTATTGCCGACGCATTCCTTGCCGTCGCCGATCTTGACAAGTTCCTCTCAAGGAGAGAAATCCGATTGTGAACTCTTCGTAACTTTCAAGAAACTTCAACGAACGAAGAAGGACATCAGAATCTCCAAAAGCTTTGTTTGTATTTTCTTTTACATTCTATTTTGGTTTTGTTTTAAAGGAATTTTCATTCCTTGTTGTAAGGGTTGGGTGCAACCTGTGGTGGTGGAGTTGTGACTCCTTTGTTGGAAGGGTTCCTTCCATAGTGTGAGGATTGGATTTCAATCCGTTTGGAGAAGTGACCGAGTCGTCCCTTGGTGGGAGATCGGTCGAAGGGGGAAAGTGGACGTACCCAAATCGGGGAACCACTATAACTCTTTGTGTGTTTTCTGTGCTGTGTTTGTTAATTTGTGCAGGTAAATTTAATTCCGCAAAAGACAGTACGACACCTATTCCCCCCCCCCCCCATAGGTGGATTTAGTCGACACTAGAGACTTTCAAGAATGAAAAATTGAAAAGCAAGAATTCAAAATTTTAATTTCCCCTCCTCCTCTCTCTTCCCCTCTTGGAAAATTCGTTTCCTCCTCCTTCTCTCCCCTCTTGAAATTTTGGCCAAGGCCTTCTCCCCCTCTCCCCTAGCATCCTCCTTCTTAGCCGCCAACCACACCACCACCTCCACTTGCAAAAAATGAGCACCACCCTCCATTGAAGATAATTCGGCCAAGGTAATAAAGGTTGCTTCCTTGTGGATTCCAACTCTGGCATGAAGCGACGAAGGCATACAAGTTTCCTCTCCTTCCGACGTGACTCCGGCAGAGACGTTGAAGTGTGATCCACGTAAAGATAATCAGAATCATCCATTCCGGTTGGGTAACAAAAAATTTCTACCTTCGTGTGATTTCTTTTTCCTAGATATTCTTGAGGTGGAATTCCTTGGCGTTGAATTTTGATAGCATTAATTCATCGTGATTTTCTTCGCTCGGTTTGTGTTTTTCTTGATTGATTTAATTTCGAAAGGGTTTGGCGAACCTTCGTTTTCTTTTGTTGGGAGAGATCTACCTTTTCCAAATCGTATTTTATTTGGTAGATCTCTTTTGATTCAACACCGCTCGTTCGGACCGAGTAGGTCCTTTTAGCCAGAAAGAATATTGGTCTATCGCCTCTATTCAGTCCTAATCGATTTGGCTACCCGTACGCTAGCAAATAATTGATAGGATTAATTAACGTGGTGCCGCGTAGAACGATTGTGCGAGTGTAGGATTGGATCATTAGAGAGGCAATCGTGTTCGTCCGCAGATATATCTGGTGTCAACGTGCAAGCCTGCATCAATTTGGTATCTGAGAGAGGTTCACGTCAATTTCCTAATTGGCACCCTCCCCCTTTTATTATTTTTTCGCCGACACGCACTTGCACGTTTCATTGCAAAATATATAAAGCAAATTTTGAATTTTTGGTCTGCAAATAGCGGCCTAAAATTTTCAATTTTTTCTCAAATTTCAAAAAGAAAATTCTGGAAAATCTCTATCATTTTATTAGTAAGAAATCAAAAAAAATATTTTATTTTTATTAAGCCATTATTTTTTATTAAATCTTTATAAATTTTTTATCTTGGTCTACAAATAGCGAACTATCTTTTTATTTTTTCAGCAAAATAAAAAAAAATTATTTAATAATCTTCATATTATTTCCAGCAAGAAAATAAAAAAAAATACATTTGTTATTTTAAGTAATTAGCAGGAACAATTATATCTTTGAAATTTAAATAGGGCCAGGTTAATTTTTTTCATTGCATGTGCACTAGTTCTGGTTGGGTGTTTCTCTCCGGTTCTCACTATAATGGCCAAAGACGTCAACGTTTCCCGAGTAAAATCATTAGGTTCCAATATGAACATTAGAAAGCCAGTCCATTGCCAGTAGTAGATGAGATTAAGGCATTGCTTGCACAATTAAAGGCTAGCCAAGTAGCAACACTTTCCCCTAGGCAACACCCCATTTATCCTACTTATGGAGCTAGTTCCATGACAACCTTTAGGAATGAATATAACCTGAATGCCCAAACCAAGAGGCAAATAACTTATGATTTGGCTACCCTTAAACAAGGAAATAAGCCGGTCTTAGATTATATGCAACTCTTTAAGGATATGATGGTTAGGAGCGGTGTGAAGGAATTGCCTGAGGTCACCCTTTCTAAGTTTCGTATGGCGTTAAACCCCTATATCCAGGGTAAGTTACTGCATCATGGTAACACCGACCTGAACACCACTTTTAATGTTGCATTGGAAATTGAGAAGCACCACATTCCTAGGAGTAAAGTTCAGTTGTGTCAGACGATTACTACATGTGAGTCTAGTGGCGTATCTGATCATGGCTCTATGGAGTGTTCTACCCCAATTACACCCGTAGACCCTTGTGAGTCTCCCCCCAAGTTACCCGTATTAGTCTTTGACTCTCCTGTTGAGTCTGAGGCTGTGTCTATGACTGTGCCCGTCACTGAGGACGAAGCTGATTACGCTGACGATTTGAGTGACGATGAGGAGATTGGTTACCCTAGTGCCCTGGATTAGGATTTATCCTCTGAAGAACCGTCTCCTCTTCCCTTTGATGATGTTTCTGAGGCATCACCCTTGATTATCATGGAGTCTTCAGTTGACCCAGTGTTTGTAGATGTTTCAGCGGTGTTGGGAGAGTCACCTTGGGATGGATGTATATCTTGGGATGAACTTAGTGATGCACATCCGGGAGATAGTTCATTGATATTATCGTCGTTGCGTGAGGTTCATGCTAATTTAGATTCTCACCAGGATTCAATTTGCCCAATCCTCTATCCTGATTTTGACAATGTACCTACATCATGGGAAGATTTGGCTAGCGAAGGAAGTATTATATTGGAAGATTTGCCTTGTGTGGGAAAGTTATTTTTGGATGACGTTAGCGCTGAGGACCCGAAAGGCATTTCCTTGATGATATCTCCGTTGCCTGAAGCCCAATATGGATTAGAAATTGTGTCGGGTTCAATTTTCCCAACTTCCGAGACCGTTATTGATTCTGATTTGGAGGAAGTATCTAGTGGGTTGGAAGACATTTTGGCTGAATTGGTAGAGTCATCCTGTGATGAATGTTTATCTGAGAGTGAGTTAGGTGATGATGATCCGGTTGACTTTTCTGTGAGGACGAATCTACAGTTTGATCTTCCTTTTGACTTTGATGACTGGCACCCGGAGGAATTTTCATGGACGTTAAATCCGTGTTTTGACAAGCTCCTCCTCTGGAATCGACCATGCTGACTCTCCCTCTGGTTCGCTTGACTCGATTAGATGACTTGTTAGGACTCGAGATGGTTCTTTTTAGTCCGAGACATATTGGTGTGCCCATTTTGGAGACTGTTACTGCTTCTGACTTGGGTGACGTTAATTATAAAACTACAACTGCGACTTTGATGCCTATGAAAGTCATCTTTGATTTTAAGGCTCTCGTACCCCCCAGATTTAACCTTTTTACCCTCTGTTTTCGGGTTGAGTCACATAGCGCATGGGTTCACTCCACACGGTAGCGAGATATTTAGGCACACTTGTATTAAATTACTCTATATAGTTGTGTCTTATGATTATTTATATGCTTGTTGCTCGCCGAATGAGATCGTGCACGGATTTAAAGCACAAGTGCCTTTTGACTTGACTTCGTTTCCACTCTCTGATAAACCAAGTCAACTTGCACTAGTTTATGCCTCTCATGTTCAAAAATTATATAAGCACAGTAGTGAAGCGCTAGTCATACAAATTATATTTTATCAATTTCATGCCAGTTTACGTAGAAGAGTGTCTCACTATATGATTTGCGATTTAGTTTTGGTGCGTCTTGTCCCTGAACGGTTGCCTTCGGGCACTATAGAAAGTTGGCGAGTTGGTGAGCTGGACCTTTTTCGGATAGTATTGAAATTAGGAGAATTCACATATCATTTGAAGTTTTCCACTGATTGGGGTATTACCCCTATTTTTAATGTTTCTAATTTAACGCTATATATTTCTCCACCACTTGAATTATCTACCTTTCCGTTTGGGTCCACTTTGTTTTCTTATGGTTTGGGTAGTGAGCTTGTGCCTGGATCGTTCTCTTCATCGGTCTTCACTGGAGGTATGTTGGTTGTTGATGTAGAAATTTTCTTTCCTTTATTTTCTAATGCTTTTCCAAGATTCCCCAGGACCATCTTTTTGCATGACAGGATACTCCAGGTTGAAGTGCTCTCCTTTTCATGTGGTGATGTTTGCCACTCCTTGATTCGATGGCGTGACCATTCGGCCTCCGATGACTCTTGGCTTACTAGATCAGAGGTGGCTCTTTTGGATGTTGCTCTCCCGCGCTGGTGCATTCAGCCCAACTCATCGGTGATGAGTACTTTTGAGTGCAAGAGGATTGATGGAGACGACGGCCCACAACTTTTTAAAGACGGCGACGGTGTGCTTACGGATGACCATGTCGAGCATCGCCATAATATCCATCCTGAACGCAAACCAATATATTAATAGTTAATAATAATTTATTAATTATTATTATTAATTATTAATTCATTTTCATGTTTTATTTTTATTGCATTTAACTAATTCATGTAATGATGGGTGCTTATAACCATCATAGGTTGTTTTAATTATTTCATTTCTTGTATTATGATGGGTGCATATAACCATCATAACTTTCATTTTAAATATTTAATTTTGAATGGAGGGAGATTGAGTGGTGTAGGCTATAATAGCCATGTTATGAAGGAATAATTAGAGAATGAAAAATTGAAAACTAAGAATTCAAAATTTAAATTTCCCCTCCTCCTCTCTCTTCCCCTCTTGGAAAATCTATTTCCTCCTCCTTCCCTCCCCTCTTGAAATTTCGGCCAAGGCCTTCTCCCCCTCTCCCCTAGCATCCTCCTTCTTAGGCGCCAACCACACCACCACCTCCACTTGCAAAAAACGAGCACCACCCTCCATTGAAGATAATTCGACCAAGACAATAAAGGTTGCTTCCTTGTGGATTCCAACTCCTGCGTAAAGCGACGAAGGCGGACAAGTTTCCTCTCCTTCCGACGTGACTTCGGCAGAGACGTTGAAGAGTGATCCACATAGAGATAATCGGAATCATCCATTCTGGTTGGGTAACGAAAAATTCCTACCTTCGGGTGATTTCTTTTCCCTAGATATTCTTGTGGTGCAAATCTTTGGCATTGAATTTTGATAGCATTAATTCATCGTGGTTTTCTTCGCTCGTTTGTGTTTTTATTGATTGATTTAATTTCGAAAGGGTTTGGCGAACATTCGTTTTCTTTTGTTGGGAGAGATCTACCTTTTCAAAATCGTATTTTATTTGGTTGATCTCTTTTGGTACAACACCGCTCGTTCAGACCGAGTAGGTCCTTTTAGCCGGAAAGAATATTGGTCTATCGCCTCTATTCGATCCTAATCGGTTTGTCTACCCTTATGCTAGCATATAATTAATAGGATTAATTTACGTGGTGCCGCGTAGAACGATTGTGCGAGTGTAAGATTGGATCATTAGAGAGGCAATTGTGTTCGTCCGCAGATATATCTGGTGTCAATGTGCAAGCCTGCATCACTCCGACTCCTTCCTCTTCTTGGAAGTTGTGAACCTCAGCAAGAACGCCCAGTACTGGTCCTCAAAGCAGTATATGGAGTTGGACGAAATCTGATGGAACCAATCCCTCGCCTTCTCATTGAGAGTGATGGCGAAGAGGCGGTACTTGAAAGCATCTGACATCTGTCGGATTGAAACCACATCCTCAAACCACTTGATGTGCTGGACTGAATCGTCCCTTCCGGTGTAGTAGGACATTTCAGGCCCGCGGAATTCCTCTAGAATGGGGGTGAAAGCGACCAGCTGACTGAAAGGGCTCCCACCACTCGCTGCCAACACAATATGACATGACGCCCGCACTGTGCTGCACTTCATCCAAAAGAACATATTTTCCTGCTTCGGTACTCCCCGTATGATAATCAGTGATGGAGGGAGCCACTTCTACAATCCATAATTCACTCAACGGATGAAGCGGTTTGGTGTCCACCACAAGGTTTCTTTGGCATACCAACCCCAAACTTGCGAGCAAGTGGAAATCTCTAAGAGAGAATTGAAGTTGATTTTGGAAAAATCCATCCATTCTAACATGAAGGAGTGGGCTAAGAAGGTTGATGAGGCTCTCTGGGCGTGCAGAGCTGCTTTCAAAGCACTGATCGGAATTTCACCTTTCCATTTGGCATATGGCAAATCTTGTCATCTTTTGGTTGAGTTGGAGCATAGGGCTCTATAGGCCACAAAAATGCTAAATATGGATGTCATGGCTACCGCTAGCAAAAGACGCAGTCAATTATGTGAGCTCGACGAATTCAGGTTGCTTTTCTATGAGAACACTCGCATATATAAGGAACGAACTAAGCGGTGGCATGATCGGTATATCGTTCCCAAGGAATTTAAGCCTAGTGACAAGGTTCTCTTGTACGACTCCAAACTAAGACTTTTCCCTGGGAAGTTGAAATCAAGATGGAGCGGGCCTTACACAGTCAAGAGTGTATTACCATTTGGTGCTATTGAGGTTCATGGTGACAAGGAACATTCAAGGTCAATGGACATCGTTTGAAGCTTTTTGAAGGGAACATCGACCCGCAGGCGGCTCATTATATCTTGTTGCAAGATCCGGAGGGAATGTAGTTCCACCTTTCTTTCTCCATGTTCATTACTAAGCTTATCTTGTTTCATTTTTTCCTTGTTGTTAGCATGTGCTTTCATAAACTATAACACAGGTATTTGCTCTAACTGGGGCTTGTAACTTTAGCGCTCCGAGGAGAATGCTTAGAGCCTTGCCTATTTGTTTTTTTCGTATCTATTTGTATTTGATGTTGGTTAATAATAATTTTCCTGGGATCTGAGTTCTTTCCGCAGGTGGTACCGACATCTAAAAAAAATCTGTTTTGTTTTTTTACGACGGTGAATCGGTTTTGGAGTTTGTTGTTGTCTTCTGGTATGCTCTTTTCAGAGCATGGGTAATACCTCTCTAGACCCTTGTTATTTTATTTTACTATCAATTCTATTCATATTTTGATTTGCTCAACTCTGAGGGGAATGTGCTCTCGTGTTACCCATGCACGCACATAGTACACAACATACTATAAGTACTTTGCTTTTTATAATTATCATCTTCATATTCACCGCACACTGTGCACCCACATGAGCACATACTAACCACTAACGCGTCTTTGAACAAATTTCGTTTCGCGCATGTAAATTGAAAATTTTTGCGTTGGCTTAGGATTGTGAGCCGGAGTAAAAATAAGACTCATAGAGTGCTCCTAATCAGTGCTCGTGTTTCACATAAAGTTTTGTGTAGAATAGTTTTTATTTATGTTCATAGATTTTATAATTTTCTTTGAGCGTAAAGATTGTTTATTTTACTCTAAAATGTGGTTGATCCAGCAAAATCAAACGGTAGTGTATGACTATGTGTGATGGTCGGTATCATCATATTGCTCGAGTCGAGGAGATGGCTAGTATTTCTCGTTGGCTAAGAACTTGCCCCAAGATATTCTCGAAGCATGGGTATAGGTTAGTTTAGTGTTCGAGCGTGATGTAGGCCATCACTTTGGCCCAGTTGAGCCATGTACCGTACCTAACGTCTAATCCTTGTTAATCCCTTTGTGCTTACCCGTCCTTTGCTTCAGCCCTACATTTCTCACCAAAGCCTAAAATCCAAACCTATTCGCACTCCCAAATTCAAGCTTAGTGGTGTATTTATTTTCATTTGGGAATGTTGTTGAGGTTATTTTTATGTGGAAATGTAGATGTGCGCTCATTTTTATTTATGCTAAATTATGAATAGAGTGTATGATTGTGAAAAATTTGGAAAAAGAAAATAAAAAGAAATAAAAGAAAAAAATTACTATGAAAAAAGAGTGGAAAAGCCTATTGAAAATATTTTTGGGAGCATTATTTGTTTTGGAGTAGGCGGTGCACACACCCATATAGTTAAGTCTAAGTATGGGGTACGGTGCACCCACATTTTTTATTGTGGGGTTTCCGATTTCTAGTTGTGCTTTGTGTGTGAGCCTTCCTGTTTATCTTTTGTATATCCTGCCTGAACCAAGCTGTCATATTAATCTAAGTCCTACGGATTCGCGTCAAACTGTACCAGTGTTGTGGAGAGAGTGCGAACGGGCAAGCTTATGGTCACTGACATTGGTGGATTCCTTTGGAGGTTATCCCGAGACCCAATCTCTTGCAATGCTCACCTCACCGTCCTGTTTGCTTTCCTCTATGCAAGACCGAATGATAAAGGTGATTATTTGGTACGTTGCGAATCATTTGGGTGTATGCGTGTGGACAGAAAAGAGATTTGTCCTCCTATATGACAGGAGTTGCATCAATGTGCCCCTTGATGGAATGAGACTGAAAAATGCATGGTCATGCTTGGTTGAGTCAATATATGATATTGGACTCACTGAATTCTGGAAGTCCGTTATAGATCAGGAAACTGGGATTGAACAATTACGAGGGTGTCACGGTCTATACCTATAGTTCTATCCGGGTGTAAGGGACGAAGGGACATGACAACACTGATACATTGGTCACAATGGCTTTTGAGTTTTAAACTCTTATTGCTTGGGGAGCAATGATGCATTGCTAAATGTCGCTCATTGTTTGTGAATCTTTTGTTTGATACTTTCAAACAAGTGGGAGACTGTTGGTATTACCATTGTGATCTAGAAGTGATCAAGCATGTAGTCTCACTGCCAACGCAATATGAGCCTACAGGGTAGCACAGAAGAGCATTTGGAGAAGTTGGAAGAATGGATTATGTTGGCCTTAATCATTTGATAAGTGAAGGACCAAGCACTAGCAGACGTTGAGCGTGTTGAGACCTAGCACAGCCAGGCGTTGAGTGTGTTGAGACCACTTGACAATTCGTCGAGTCAAATGTTGATTCGTCGAGTTAGGCGTTGAGTGCGTCGAGACCACTCGACGATTCGTCGAGTCAAATGTTGATTCTTCGAGTCAGACATTAAGTGTGTTGAGTCCACTCGACACTTTGTCGAATCAAGTGTTGATTCATCGAGGTGTTGAGAGCGTCGTGACCACTCGACGCTTTGTTGAGTCCACTGTTGATTCGTTGAGAGCGTTGAGTCCACTCGACGATTCGTCGAGTCAGATGTTGATTTGTCAATTCAAGTGCTGAGGCCACTGCCAAGCATTGAGTGCGTTGTGAACGCTTAACGATTCGTCGAGTCAAGTGTTAATTCGTCGAATCGACATTCCATATGTTATGGGTCTGCCGATAGCGACAACTTTTTGCTGTTATTCCTTTGGGTATAAATAGAAGATATCTTAGGGTTTTACTGTGTGGAATGTTGTGAGCCGCAAAGCGAAAATCAAAAGTAAGCCCGAGAAGAAAAAGGCCGACGTAAATGGTTTTGGAAAGTCCCGATCTCATCGCCGTCGCTCAACCAATTTTCGGCGCCCGTCGTCACCGCCTCTTCTAGAGCAGATCTAGTAGTATGTGAAGACGCAGAGTGCTTTCCTCCAACCTATATCTTGTGTGACAAGAGTAAGGGTTCTCTCGTTCGTGTGGATCACCTGTAGAGGCGTGGACATTATTCTGCGCTCGGAACTCCCATCACTAGTGGCCGCCGGATTTCTTGGAGCATCTAGGTTGAGTAGTGACTCAATCCCACAAAGATAAATTTATTTACAGACTTTACTTCTTGATCAATGTTCATCGGGAGATCTATTTCTTTTGGGGTTTTCTTATTTTCTTATTTCGCAGCGCACAACTGTTGTGAGGTATATAAAAACCCAACATGGCGACCCCGTCAATGGAGACCGGTCAGGTTGCCGCCAGCTACGCCGGTAGTGGTGGCGTATTAAATTTTTTATTTTTTATTTGTAAAAACAGCAGCAGCCGCCGGCTCCGTCGACCCTGTCTCGTGTGACCGACGTCGGCTTGCAACTGTAGTAGAAAGTTAACTTCTTTACCGCTGGCTTTCACACTTTCGCATCTCAGATCACTGCTCGGCCTTGCCATCTCTCTCACCTCAGCCTTCTCTGGTGCCCGTCCCAATTTTTTATTTAATTAAAACGGCGACAAAATTCATGACCGACGACACAAACTGCACTATAGAAGGAAGCAAATATCTTTATTATATATATATATATATATTCTCGTGCGATAGTACCCAGTGCCGGTGGTCGGCTTCGCCCCTTACCGTATGTTGGGTAGATTGGAAACAATGTACTTGATTTGAAGAAGTCATTTCAACTCAATGAAATACACAATTATGTATTTGATGTATATTTTAGTTCATGCTTGCAGGTTGCCTATGTCATATAGATTTGACAGGTGGTTCAAGTTAAATTGACAGGTGGACTTTAGAAGCTGACTAAAAAGTGAAGAAAATTGTCTAAGTACAAAAGCGTCGAGTGAAGTCAGCAAAGTGCTGAGTGAAGTCAGCACAGTCAGCATCTAGCAACTTGTAGTTCAGAAAATTGGCTAAGTAAAAAAGTGTCGACACACTTCAACTATGTCGACACTTTTGCAGAAGTTGTGTCGAGATAAGTCAGCAAACTCGACACATTGAAGATTCAATACAGCAGTGCTGAGACAAGTCAGTCTAAGTCAGCAGTGTCGAGACAAGTCAGCTAACTCAACACTGTGAAAGCTAAGTTAGCAGTGTTGAGACAAGTCAGCCGACTCGACACTTTGAAGGTTAAGTCAGCTGTGTCAAGACAAGTCAACTGTCTCGACACAAAGAAGACTGAAAATTATACTAAGTAAAATAGTGTCGAGACAAATAAATTGTCTCGACACAATGAAGAAATAAAGCTAGAATACAAGTGTTGACATTAACAGACTGGAGTGTCGAGACAATTCAACTATCTCGACACAGTGAAGAAATAAAGCAAGCATAGATGTGTCGACACCCAGCAGACAGTTGTGTCGAGACAATTCAACTGTCTCGACACAGTGCAGATTTACAGATGTCTACACAGATGATAGTTGTGTCGAGATAAGTCAACTATATCGACACTTTCAAGTTCACCATGAAAATTCTTCTAAGTAAAATTGTGTTGAGACTGCTAAGATGTCTTCTAAGAACAAGTGTCGAGACACTTTGGTAATCTCGACACTTATGTTTCTAAAGATGTGCAGAGTCAACACAGAAGTGTTAGAACAGGTCAGAAATGTCACATCAGCTACAATAACGTGGTATCTCAACAGAAACAGTTTAAAGGAGAATTTGAAGTATGATGTCACAAGCTGATGTCATAAAACAGAATCCAGTAATCCACAAAGACTATAAATAGAGGGCCTGTCTACACAGAAAGTAATTTTTTCAACAATCATACAAATCATTCCATTCTCTCATTCTGATTTTTCAAAGTCATAGGAGGGCGACAATCCCAAGAAGGAGAAGGAAGACGAAAGTCCTCAAGAAGATCTTCAGATCCTTTCATCAAGTGATCAGAAGATTCAAGTGGATCTATTCTACAAATTCTTCAAGAAAATCAAGCCGATCATCAAGAAGATAGCAGATTTAGAGAAGAATCTCTTCGCCAGATAATTCACCAAGATTTGTTTCTTGGCAGCTGAATTGAAGAATCTGAATTCATTCAAATAAGTCAGATTACAGATTAGTTTTTTGAATACTTATTCCTCTTAATTTTGTAAGATTTCCTTGAGATCTGAGTGGGTAGGAGAGTTTTTCTCTGAGTTATAAGCCTAATTTATAAAGGCTGAGGTAGGGTTCTTGAGGAACCTGAGGTAGGTTATTTGAGTGGTATCACTGAGGTGTAAGTCTGTGTTATAAAGGTTGAGGTAGGGTTCTTGAGAGACCTGAGGTAGGAGATTGGGAGAATCTATGAGGTAGGACCTGTTGGTCTGAGTGTAAGTTTCATAACTGAAACTGTGTCTATAAGATCTTTGGATCTGAGTTATAGATGAGGAGCTATAACCTTATCTAGCACATTGCTAGTGAGGAAGAAGGGGGAAAGTGAATGTACCCTAGATAGGGGAACCACTATAAATTCTTTGTGTGTCGTGTTCTGAGATTTGTATATGTTGTGTTCTGTGATTAATTTATGCTGAGATATTGTTAAGCTAATTTCTTAAGTATATTATATGCTGAACATTTAAGTGACAAAGAATTGACAAAGTTGATCCAAAGGGTATTTGAAAAATATTAGATCAAATGGCTTCTAAATCTCATAGAGAACTCAGTTATATGAAACTAATTATATGTACTAAGGATAACTTTGCTATATGGAAGCAGAGAGTGAGATTGTTTATGGAGGCTTTAGATCCTAGAATCTCTGTCACTGTACAAGAAGGACCATATGTTCCAATGAAAATATTAGTCTTAAATGCAAATGTTCAAACTCCTAAGAAAATGTCTGAAATGACAAAGGATGAGGTGGTTCTTGCCACCATGGATAAAAGAGCTCAAAATATAATAGTCAGTGTTATAGATAATTCAACTTTTCAGAATCTAGTGTACTGTAAAACATCCAAGGAGATGTGGGACACTCTCATAGTCTACATGGAAGGCACAGAAGAAGTAAGAGATGACAGAAAGTCTCTACTAAATCAGCAGTATGAGGCATTCAGATAGGGAAAGACTGATTCTATAGAACTATGTTATGAAAAGTTCTTTAGAATAGTAAATGACTAAAGGAATTATGGCAGAGAATTCTCAAATTATGAGCTGAATGACAAATTTCTGAGATCTCTAAATAAAGAATGGGACATCAAGATTTTTGTTATAAGAGAAATGGGGAATCTGAGAAACATGTTACCCCAAGACTTGTATGGGAAGCTATTGTCACATGAGCTTAAGCTAAATTCTAGAAAAGCTGAGCTGAATCTGCCAGAAGTTCAGACTAAATCTGTGGCCTTCAAAGCAGATATATCAAAGAAGTCTAGAAGAGAAATCTCACCATCACCAAGAAGGGATGAAGATACAGATAGCACTGGAACCTGTTCTTCATCAAAAGAATTATCAGATGATGAATTGGCACTATTTACTAGGTAATTCAAGAAAATAATGAGAAGGAAGCAATGGAATAAAAAAGAAATCTACTTGACCAAGTTCCAGTAAAAACAAATACAAACATAGAGACAAATCTGTGGTCAGGTATGATTCACATCAGAATAAACAATTTAAGACTGACATTATCTGTTATTGCTGTAACAGGCCTGGGCATGTCATTGTTGACTGTCCAGTAAAAAGAAAGAAGAACAAAAAGTCAAAAGAAATGAAGTTCTATAAAGACAAGAAATAAGAAAAGGATCTGATGGTAAATAAGCCAAAGACCTTGTATGATAGTGATACTAATTCAACTGAACCAGAAGAAGAACATGCTGGATTGTTCTCCCATGAATAAGAATTCATCATAGAGGCCATATACAAGGGCAATAACTCCACAACTTCATCACACTATGGTGACTCTGAAGATAATATGGAGGTTAATTTGATGGAACTGTCTGATAATCGAGATACAGAAATTGCTGAATGTCAGGATACTCAGGTAATCTTTGACAATTCCTGTTGTTCTACAAATTTTGTTCATGAGACTGTTGATGAGCAAAACTCATGTGACTCAAAGTTTGATTCACATAAGTTTAACTCTGAGACTGAACTACAACAGCTCACAGTCAAATTTGGAAAACTGTTGGAAGCTCTTGTAAATAGCAAGAAGCTTGTCAAAGAACATGCTATAGAGATTGCATCACTAAAAGGTCTTGAATATCATCATAAAATGGATACTAAGAAGATAGGTCTTCAAAGCTCAAAGTTAGCAAAGCTGACTAAGATCATTGATGATCAAATTATGTTGATAGGATGCAATCATTCAGGAGTTAGAACTCAAACTCTTGAATGAGAAAAGACTAGTACAACTATTTTCTAAACCTAAAACTGTGTTTCCTATAATAGATACCTTCTCAGGAACAGCTGGAAGTGGTCTTGGGTATGTTAAACCCAAGAGAAAAAGTGGCAAAACGCTGACAGGACAAAAGGGTCCAGTCATTCCACAACCTGTGTTTCAGATAAAGGGAAAAGAAACCCAAAAGTTTAGACCAGTTGGACCAAGTTTATATGTGAATAGGAAAGTTATTCCTAATGTGTCTGCTCCAAGGAAAATTGTTGTAACTGAGAGACAAAACAACCTTTTAACTCCCAGACAAAATACAACTGTCAAGTTTGCTGATTCCTGCCCTAAGGAATGTCAGCACAAAGTTCCTTCTATTCCTCCAAAGAGCAGGTACAACAGATATGAATGCTGGTGTTGTGGAAAGATAGGATACTTTGCTTTGGACTGTTGGTTCAACAACACTGTGTCTCAGGCTCAGAAAATGTATCCAGTAAAGAAATTCACAGGTGGTCTCAATGGAGCCACAGCTAACAAGAACCTTGGACCAAAAATAATTTGGGTTCCTAAGGAAAAATAAATTCATATTTTGCAGGAATGTCCAAGCACCAGAGATAGCCCAATCTAGTACTTGGATAGTGGGTGTTCCAGACATATGACTGGAACAAGAGGCAATTTGAGGGAATTTATCCCTATGAAGAATGGACCAAAGGAGAAGACTTGAAGCTAAAGGAGCTGTCTATGGAAGATTCAGTTCCAACAAGCCAAAATATACAAGATGGAGTCAATATTGTTGAAGAAGTGCTTGCACAGGAACAGCCAGGGGAAGAAACTCAGCAATAAGATGTAGTTGGTCCAAGAGAAGAAGTCACATTACTTATAGCTGTCAGACATCTAAGGGATCATCCAAGGGAATTGATCATTGGAGATGCAGCTCAGGGTGTGACTACAAGAAGCAAACAACACAACACTGTGATGTACTCAAGTTTTCTATCTCAAACAGAACCAAAGAAATTTGAAGAAGCCAATGTAAATCCATTTTGGATAGGTGCAATGCAGGAAGAATTGAATTAGTTCAAGAGATGCAATGTCTGGAAGCTTGTTTCCAGACCAGATGACTGTAACATCATAGGAACTAAATGGATATACATGAACAAACTTGATGAGAATGGTGATATTGTAACATCCCTCAAACAGCTAGACCCCTAAGAGTAGTTTTGTCATGACTAGGTCATGACAAAACCCCCAAGAAGCTGAAAAGACAAAGTGAGCTTAGGCATGAAGGTAAAAATCACCTTGGTCTGCAAATAACACTTTCCAATTACCTAACTTAGGGTTTGACTTTAGGGCCTCACCTTGACTCATTAACCCCCACCATAACATCCCTAACCCATTAGGGGGTCCATTGGAGCCATTAGGACCTATTGGGGTCAACTAAGAATGTCAAATTGACCCAAGTCAACCCTAGCCCTAAATTTGGCAAGGTGTCCTAATTAAGGGCAATTGGCCTCTAATGTGCCCAATTGACCCTACCCAGACCTTCCTATCCCTTAGGGGAGGCCAAAGGGTCACTAACCACCCATTAGGGTTAGTTAGGTCACCCAATGTGGCCTAGGGTTGTTCTAACCCATATTGGGTCAATATAACCCAAATAGGCTAACTCAAGCTCAAACACAAATCCACTTGGGCTAATTATTCATATGGGTTAATGGGGCGCTTTTTGGCTTAAATGATCATCAAATTCGGCCATGGTGACTAGGAGAGAGAAAACTCCATCTTTTCTTGAATGGAGGAGAGAGAAAGTGGCCATTCATGGTGTTTTGATTGCCCTTGACCCATCACCTCTCTCTCAATTAATGGGGATTCATCTCCCCTCATCAGTTAAAGGAGACCAAAGGTTTTCCCCGGCCTCTAGGTGGCTAGATTCAGGAGAATTCCATTGGCCAAAATTGAGCTTTCAAGGCCATTAATGGCATTGAAGCTTGACCCCTCCCCTCCCCCACCCTTTTTTTGCTCTTTTAAAAGCTTCCCCAAGGTTAGAGGAATCGTTTCCACCATTCAGCTGAAGAAACCGAGCACTTTGGTTGTACAGTTGCAGAGTGATGAGTCCTCTTTATATACCTATTTTCAGACTCATCTAGGTTTATTTTCTTGTCTTTGCACACCGTTTAGCGTCATTTGCACTCCTTTTGCTTCGCTACGGTTTTCCACGTCTTGTGCACTCTTTTAGCCTATTTCTGTGTGTGTTTGTATTTCCCTTTTTGCTTGCATATTATGTATGTCTGTGACTGCCATGATCGACATCCCGTCCAGTTTTCCTGCAGGTTCTGGGATCGTGTGGGCGTCCGGCATCGGACTTTCACCATTTTTGGCAAAGGAGTCAATGGTCGTGCGTTTTTACCCACGCACAACCATCGACCTCTTTGGCGCACGATCATCGGTCGTGCGCAGTCATGACCTCTCCTGTGAAAGTTCTGTCCCGGCATATCGCACGATCACCAGCCATACCGCGCACGATCACTGCTCGTGCGCTGCCGATCGTGCGCAGTCATTATAACTTTTTCCACTTTTCTGCCTCCATTTCGCACGATCACTGACTATATCGCGCACGACCACCGGTCGTGCGCCAGTGGTCGTGCGCGCTGTTTAAATTCTGTTTTCTATAAATAGTGCAGGTTTCGCCCTATTCGAGAGACCGATCCAGATCCGCGATTTTCCGCCGTTCTTCGTCTCGGACGAGGGTTTCCTCCGTCCCCCTTCATCCTCCACCTTAGGGAGGGTCTCCGGGCAAGCTTTCAACGCCAAATCAATGCCGGAGCATCCTCTCGGCCTCCTCCTTCATCCTAGAGCTTCAAGCGGAGTTTTGACCTAGCTTTCTCCATCAAGTTAGGAGGAGCTGGAGCCGCAATCTACGGGTCATTTCAACGAAGAAGACGGGTCCATTGGGAGTGAGTGACAGCCTCCTCTACCCCGGACGCAGTTGAGGACCGATCTTGGACTCGGATTGACAACCCGGGATTCCAACCGTGAACCCTCAACAAGGCTTCGGATTCGGTCGATTCGCACACCTCTTCCTCTTGTATTTGATGGCTTAGTTTAACTCTTTGTATTGATGAAGTACATTTTCTTGTAGTTAATGATCTTGCACTTTTTCATGTCTATGTGATTTGTGTGATTTCATTATTATTGCTTGAGGTGCGCCTTATTACTCCACCATCCATCCACCCTTGCCGCACTAGCAATTGCTAGTGGCGTGCGTTGCGAAGAGGTGCTCACGACCCTCATTCCGCCATTCTCACCACCTCATCCGCTAGCCTACTCTTCCATCCGCCAAGCGATTCGGTGCATAGCGGCCCGTGTAGTTTCCATCCCGCCTGGCGAAGCATCGCATAGCGGCGTTGCATAGGAGTAGTTGTTAGATTTTTACTTTATTTTCCACAACCATCAAAACCCCCATCGTTACCTTCGCCCCGAGGACTTCAATCTCAAGTCCTCCTCGACATTAACTCATCCCTTACTGTGTTCCTCAAGAGACCGACACTCGGGGATTTATTCCCAAACTTTATTACTTGTGCGACCGGTGCGCTTGCCGTAATTCCACGCATCAAGTTTTTGGCGCCGTTGCCGGGGAACATAGTCGTTTGAGTTTTTGGAGAGGAAGATTTGAGATAGTTGCCCTTTCCATTTGTATATTTCATGTTTTATTTTTGTTTTGGTTTTTAGTTGTTGTTTTTATTTTATTTTATTCCCTTTCTAGTTTTTATTTTGCTACAGCAGGCTGTCCCACTCTTTATTTGCTTGCGAGTATTTAATTTCTGCTTAGAAAATCTCTCGTGGTGAATTCTTTCTTGCTGCACCATGTATTCTTATGCGAATATCTATTGCCGTTGGTGCAGGGATTTTGGGCATAGCAGTGATGAGTGCCCCACTGAAGAATGGGAGCATAATTCTCGTGGTTCAGTGTATGGAGCACCGTTGTCTTATGGTACTTCATACACCATACCTCAGTCGTATGGTCACTACTCTTCTCCGCCTTCACCTTTTTCATATTCCTCCCCGGTCCCTTCTGGACCGAGGGGTAATGGAAAGCGGTGTTTGTGTTGTCATAGCACCGACCATGTGTTGAAAGATTGCGTAGAATTTCAGCGCCAGATGGAGGCGGATGATGAACCGGATATCCGGATCGTCTCATCCACCTCTCAAATGGCCGCTCCTTCTGATTCTGATGATGTATCCGCAGTACCACCTTGTCTATGGGGGACTGCTATGGATACACCCATCAGACTTTCCACTGATCGATGTGACGACATTGTGGTACTGTCACCCTCTATACCTTCTTCCCCTACTTTTGATTCACCCCCGGAGGAACCTGCGCATATTATCTCTGATGATGTTGCTCCTCCGCTTTCTTTGCATGAATTACCTACTCCTATTTCTAGTGAGTTGGTTGATGATGTTGTGCCCTTTGGAAATTTGGAACATGAGGATGCGCCGTGGTGTGACGAGGACATTATTCTCATCAATGGTGAGTACTATGTCTTGGAACACCGTGACGTACCGAGGTGTGATGAGGAAATCCTTGCCGGCGAGGAGGTTTCTACTTCCTTGTTGGATGAGGGGGTCCAAACCACCACCGAGGACCTCGTGGTTTCAGTTTCCCCTCGCCATGACTCACATGACACCGACAGTGATCTATGTTTGGATCCTGCTGAGAGTGATTTCGGGATCACTCTCCCTATTTCCGCTTCTTTTAGTTTTTCTTCTCCTTTATTCCTTGACCCCCCTTCTCCCTCTGCGCCTGTGCGGGTTGACTCCCTGCAGGTGAGTTGGGTTGACATTGAGCCTTGTGCTCAGGTTGTCGGTGAGTGCCTCAGCGTGCATGAGGAGTTTCCTACTCCTTTTGCAGTTGAAGCCTCTACCTACACCTTCGCCCCCAACGAGCTTGTGGTGGACGATACCTTGCTAGGCAAGGATTTGTTTTGTGGTGAGATGGGTGAGGACCAGTGCTCCTCCTCATCTTACTTCCTATTTCCTCTACCTGTGCGTCGCAGGTATTATTATCTAGGTAGAGGGGTAACTGTGCTATCACCGTATCGGTACCCGTTACCGACACGGATATTAGGACAGTTGCCTGTGCACTTTTCTTTTCATAGGCCCATTAGCTAGAACTTTTCTTTTGCTGAATAAGTCGTGCTGGGATGACAATAACCCCAGTGCTTATCTTTCATTTTCTGCATTTTTCTTTTTTTTTTATGTCTAGCTTAGTTAGTATTTCTTTTTGTATATTTTTCTTTTGTTTTTGCGGAGCTCACCCCTGCAGGTATTCATGGAAACTACGCATTGGCGGGGTTGTGATTCTTCGTATGGCAGGCCTGCTTCTAGTTTTCACGCGTCTTCTGGTATGCTCACTAGCTGAGCATTGGGTAACCTCTCCCCTTTTCTCCTTTTGATTTTAATTTAATATCATATGCTATGTTGTATCGTGTAGTTTAAGTCTGGGGGAGAGCATGTTTACCTTTTGCACGTGCACATTTCTTGCGCATACTAGAAGCTTTTATAGTTATTATTTTGTTTAGTTCATTTCTCGCACACCACTACACCCACTTGAGCGCGAGCTTAGCTGTTAGCGTGCCGCGAGTTGAACTTGTGTCTTTGTTAGATTTGGAAAATTTATGTGCTAGTTTAGGATTGTACGCCGGAGTAAAATGTTGGCCTTGCTGTGTTTCTAGTCAACTGCTCTCATCTCGTGTAGAAATTTGAGTAGATTTAATTTTTCTGTATGCTTATAGTTTTATATTTTTCTATCTGCGTAAATTCTTTTTATTCTACTCAAAAGTTGGTGAATCCGGTGTGAATCAAACGGTAGCGTAGGAATGTGTGTAGCCGCCACTAGACTCGTATTGCTTGAGTCGGGAGGAAGGATTATCTTTCTCGGTTGCTAAGAACTTTCCCCAAGCTATTCTTGAAGCATTGGTACACGGTTAGTCTAGCGTAAGAGTGATGTAGGCCACCTTTTGGCCTGGTTGAGCTTTGTACCCATTCCTAACATCGCCCTTGCTAGCCCCTTTGTGCCTACCCTTCCTTTTGATTCAGCTCCACTATATTCGCCAAAGCCTCATAGCCGATCCTAGTCGCACACCCAAGTCGAGCTTAGTGTTTTATATTTTCATGTTGGGATGTGATGTGGTGTTATTATTTGTGAATATGTGGATGTGCTCCAAGATTTATATCTGCTGAGATTGTGAAAATAAAGAAAATGATTTGAAAAGAAAAGAAAAAAAAATATGTGAAAAAGAAAAGTGAAAAGTAAAAGTTGAATTGAAATATTTATTTGAGAAGATCTGGATTTGGAGTAGGCGGTGCACCCACCCATGTTGCAAAAGTTAAGTCTGGGGGTGTGGTGCACCCGTGTTTATTTTGTGGGCAGCGGGTGCAAGTTTTGTACGTTAGCTCATTTGGGTTAGGTGCATACCCTTCATGTTTATCCTTGTTTTCCTCACCGTAACCCAAGCCCCATTATTACCCGAAGTCCTACGGACTTGCGCTTGAGTTGACTAGTGCCGTGGAGAGAGTGCGAACGGGCAAGCTTATGGTTCCCGACATTGGTGGATTCCTTTGGGGGTAATCTTGAGCCCCGGTCTTCGGCAATGCTCACCTTAGTGGCTTGTCTACTTTCTTCCTGCGTAGGACCGGATGATTCACCGTGATTCCACTTTTGAGTAATAATAAATATTTGATACGCATTGTGAAAAATATAAAATATTTTGTATACTTAAAAATTTCCTCTACTTTATTTTTATGCACGCGAGCATGCGACTTCGCATGGTACTCTGTTTTGCAATTTCTTTGTTAGCTAGTTCATTTTCCCCGTCTGCTTAGGTTCTGTTTGCTCGGGACGCGCAAACGGTTAAGTCTGGGGGTGTGATGAGTCCTCTTTATATACCTATTTTCGGACTCATCTAGGTTTATTTTCTTGTCTTTGCACACCGTTTAGCGTCATTTGCACTCCTTTTGCTTCGCTACGGTTTTCCACGTCTTGTGCACTCTTTTAGCCTATTTCTGTGTGTGTTTGTATTTCCCTTTTTGCTTGCATATTATGTATGTCTGTGACTGCCATGATCGACATCCCGTCCAGTTTTCCTGCAGGTTCTGGGATCGTGTGGGCGTCCGGCATCGGACTTTCACCATTTTTGGCAAAGGAGTCAATGGTCGTGCGTTTTTACCCACGCACGACCATCGACCTCTTTGGCGCACGATCATCGGTCGTGCGCAGTCATGACCTCTCCTGTGAAAGTTCTGTCCCGGCATATCGCACGATCACCAGCCATACCGCGCACGATCACTGCTCGTGCGCTGCCAATCGTGCGCAGTCATTATAACTTTTTCCACTTTTCTGCCTCCATTTTGCACGATCACTGACTATATCGCGCACGACCACCGGTCGTGCGCCAGTGGTCGTGCGCACTGTTTAAATTCTGTTTTCTATAAATAGTGCAGGTTTCGCCCTATTCGAGAGACCGATCCAGATCCGCGATTTTCCGCCGTTCTTCGTCTCGGACGAGGGTTTCCTCCGTCCCCCTTCATCCTCCACCTTAGGGAGGGTCTCCGGGCAAGCTTTCAACGCCAAATCAACGCCGGAGCATCCTCTCGGCCTCCTCCTTCATCCTAGAGCTTCAAGCGGAGTTTTGACCTAGCTTTCTCCATCAAGTTAGGAGGAGCTGGAGCCGCAATCTACGGGTCATTTCAACGAAGAAGACGGGTCCATTGGGAGTGAGTGACAGCCTCCTCTACCCCGGACGCAGTTGAGGACCGATCTTGGACTCGGATTGACAACCCGGGATTCCAACCGTGAACCCTCAACAAGGCTTCGGATTCGGTCGATTCGCACACCTCTTCCTCTTGTATTTGATGGCTTAGTTTAACTCTTTGTATTGATGAAGTACATTTTCTTGTAGTTAATGATCTTGCACTTTTTCATGTCTATGTGATTTGTGTGATTTCATTATTATTGCTTGAGGTGCGCCTTATTACTCCACCATCCATCCACCCTTGCCGCACTAGCAATTGCTAGTGGCGTGCGTTGCGAAGTGGTGCTCACGACCCTCATTCCGCCATTCTCACCACCTCATCCGCTAGCCTACTCTTCCATCCGCCAAGCGATTCGGTGCATAGCGGCCCGTGTAGTTTCCATCCCGCCTGGCGAAGCATCGCATAGCGGCGTTGCATAGGAGTAGTTGTTAGATTTTTACTTTATTTTCCACAACCATCAAAACCCCCATCGTTACCTTCGCCCCGAGGACTTCAATCTCAAGTCCTCCTCGACATTAACTCATCCCTTACTGTGTTCCTCAAGAGACCGACACTCGGGGATTTATTCCCAAACTTTATTACTTGTGCGACCGGTGCGCTTGCCGTAATTCCACGCATCACAGAGCACCAAAAGCTCCACCACCAGCCATGGCGCACCACCACCAAACACGTCGGCAAGCACGGTTGCAGGTCCACTTCTCCTCCCCTCCCTCTGTGCTAGATATCTAAGGTGTTAGGAGTCGGAATCGGGCTCAAAGGAGCCGAATCTAATTCGAAATTTTCATGAAAAAAGCCATGAAAATGGATTTTTGGTTGGCCGGAAACCGCCACCTTCGGCGGTCGTGTCGCCGCCCGGCGATAGCCACCACCTCAACGGAGGTGGCAGTGGTGGTGGCCGGCCGGGGAAGTGGCCGGGTGGCCAACATTGAAGCTTGGAAAAAGTTATTGTCTGTTCGGGTTCAGTTGGGAAGAAGATGAACAGTGCAGCTAATATATTATTATACTTATATTATATTATAATGATTAATTATCCCTTTATCATGTACTTTTTTATAACTATAAAATGAGGCCCTTAGAGTCCATAAAACCAAAAGGTTCCTGAGACAACTTTTGTAGGGCTTGAAGTCTAGTTTAAATTAAAATAAGTTTTGACCCATTTGGGTCAGTGGTCTGACCACAGCACTCAATATGGTACAGTCTATACATAGGTCTAGTCAGGGATTAAATTGAGTGCTTCCACTAAAACACTTGTCCAAATGACTTGAAATTTGGAATGGGGGTCACTCCTACCTATACCTATAACATATCCAAAAAAGGGAATTTTTTGAAAACATTTTCCTATAATTTTTGTAAGAATGTAATAAAATAGGTGTGAATTAATTAAGGGGTCTATGGACCTCAAAATCAACCGAAATTTTGGTGGATGGCACTTAGTGTCAATATATGTCTCTGGTAAAAATATCAACCCATTTGGGGTTGGTTTGAATAGGTTTTGGTAAGACCAAAGTTGGGTCCCTTAAGGGTAAAATAGGGCAAAAGGGTACTTGGGGCATGGAGGGGCCAATCCTCACCAAAATGGGATGGGACTTTGGTCAGAGCCTCAAGGTCAGTTAAAACACCCTCACTTGGAGTTTGGGATGGATTAGGGTGGATTTTCCCTACGAACCTAGATCAAACCCTAGGGCTGAATTTTGGGGGTTTGTGAAGGACATAAGGTGTTATGTCCATGTATGGACTTCGGGTTTAGTCCATGTGATCTTAGGATGGTAAATAATCCTAGGAAGTAATTCTAGGACTTTTAGAGTTTACATCCCCTTGCAACAACTTAGGACCGTTTAGGGTACTTTTACACTTGAATTTATTACTGCATCATAGGACTTTGGATGACCTTGAAATTTAAGCAGTGGCCAAATAATATTGCTATTAAACTCTGAAAAATTTTAGTGTGAATTTTGGGTCAGTATTTGAGGTACTTCATTCACAACCCTTGTAGAATCCCCAATCATTAAGGAATTTATTAAGAGATATCTACTCATTGAAAACGTATGCAATTTGGTAGGACCTTTTAAGTCATACATGAGCTCTGTGAATTTTTATAGAATTATTGGAGGATTGTCTATATGGGTTGTTTCACAAGCTGGCTAATATTGTTTTGTTTTAAATGATTTATTTATGGGACCAAATGATGTTGAAAAATAATAATTCTTGGTCAATGGACTTGATCATATTTTTAATCTAGTAATTTTCTGATAAATTTTGGAAAGTTGATTCTATTTTTCCCTTATTTACCCTAATATTGTAGTTGTTTATTCAATAATTAATTGATGGTCAAATTCATTCTGGAAAACTATGAATTTCAGCATTTATTGTTATTTTGATGACATGCACCTAACATAATTTTGATAAGACCTTACCTAGACAGAAAAGTGTACTTGATGTTCAAAAGCATTGTTGGTCTTACTGTGCAGGAAATTAATTAACAATTAAGTTAGAAAAAATACTATTTTCTGGATTTAGTCTAAAAAAATCATGATAGACCCCCAGTAATAATCTTAGGTCACTTGGATGAATATTGGAAGGGGTCACCTCTCATGCTCATCATATAGCTTAAGTTGGTCTGCATATACTAAAACTGCATAATTGTGTTAGCATGTGGGAAGGACAGAGGGAGTTAGGTTAATAATTTACTGATTTGGTAAAGTGAAATTGAGTTCATCATTGGGATTCATGATGGGGAGGGTATTGGTCTGACTAGTGTTAAGTGATGCTCAAGATCGATGAAAGATCGTATTTCCTGATGAGAGAGAGACAGTCAAAACACACTAGGGTTAGACTTAGTATAACATTAAAAGAGATTGGGACCTGGGTAGATATCAATAATAATAAGTGTCGCGAAAGGAAACGATGGGCTTCAGCTACCATCATAATTCCTAGTGCCCCGTGAGAGCCCTTCATAGGGAATACCCTAGGCAGTCTAAGGTTAACCTAAATCGTAAAAATAAATAATAAAGAACAACAAGTAAATCTAGTATATCACTTTCACTCACCCCGATGTCTCGGAAGGTTAGCTTGGTTAGGAAATTTGGGCGGTAGGCACGGTGGTTGTGGAAATGGACGAGTTAGCTCGGCGAGCCAAAGGCTCGGAAGGTAGTTGTAACGGACAGGATAGTCCGGGGATCCGATGTCTCGGGAAATTCATGATTTCATGTGCATAAAGTGGTGGGTCTTCGGTATTTGGCGGTCGTTCACACTGACGTCGATATGCTAACTCGGTGGGTGTAGTTTACACTTAGCCAAGGAAAAGTCTGGCGATGGGTCAGCATAGTACGTGGTGACTCTTGTGTGTCCTTTAGAGGCGTACGTAAGGCTAGGCCTGGTAGAGTGGATACCTGCCTAGGAGTGGGGGCCCGTTCCACTGTCTCTGATGGCCACTTCAGAGGCTCTTGGGAATGAAGCTAGCTGCCCAAATGGGGGAAACAAAAGTCTGTGCGCATAAAGTCGTGTGTGTGTGTTGCACTTGCATGAATCATAGCATAACATATCACCACACTCATACTTGCATATAACCTGACACCCCCATCGTATAAATTGGTATGTGGCTTTTTATACGATAGGAGTTTTGCAAAAGTTTCCTTAACTTATAAATTTGTATGGACATTCATATAAGTTAGGGTTACTTATTTCATTGTCTACATTACATGTACTTACTGCTCTGCTTACTCGTTTACATTACTGCTTTATTATTATAGAATTGTTAGCTGGCATTTTCTTTTATAGTATTATAGATGCTACAATATACCTGCTAGATAGCTCCACCGTCACTTGCTCTTGTTTACTCTCCACCATCATAGTTTTCCTTTCCCCCTCCCCGCATGGGGCCTAGGAGTCATGGGAGTGAGGTGAGGACGATAGTGGCTTAGTCTTTATGACTAACGGTCAGTGGACCAAACATTTCAGGGACTCCAGATGGGGGAAAGGGAGCAACAGCAGGAGATGCAGCACCAGCGGAGTATGGTGCACCTGGAGGTGGGCCAATCTAGTACAAGAGCACCAGCCTCTGGCTCCGTGAGTGATAGCTTTACTTAGCTTCCGCGAGAGGATTGTAGTGAGGATTTTATGTACCGAGCATAAGCCCGATTATTGTCTTTTTATTTTACTGATCTATTTCGATACTTATATCATCACGTGGACTTACTGTGATTTCTGAATCATAGATTATATGTGATGAAAGTGAGGCTAAGATCTATCTCAACTCTAGAGGGGGGTGAATAGAGTATTTTAAAATAATTTTTCACAGTTGAAATCAACAGCACATATAAAATTCAATTTATGATATAGTGTAGAGTGCTAGTAAGAAGTTAAAAACTAAGAAGTAAAAAGCACAACACACAGCAAACAAATCACACAAACAAACCAGAAGACACAAGGAATTATAGTGGTTCCCCAAAAACCTGGGTACATCCACTCTTCTACCACCCTTGGTAGGAATCCACTCAGGATGAGTTGATCAGGTGTCCTGACACCAATGAGCTTTTGATAAGGTGCCCAAAAACCAAAACTAGATTTTTTGATAAGGTGTCTTGCCACCACTGAGTTTTGACAAGGCTCTCAGAACCAGACTGAACTTTTGAAGGGAGTTCAAGAACCCTTTTACAGCAGGAAAAGAAAAATAAGAGTGAAGGGTGTCTTCTCTGTTCTCAATCAAATGAGAGAAGCACAAGTGGATTGATGATGTCAAAGCTCCCCCTGAGATGTAGAAAGGTTCAGGAAAAGAAGCTTTGCTCTAGGGTGATAGGTCTTCAGAACTTTGATCTCCAGCACAGGATGGTTTCAGCAAGAAGGCTGAAGGTAAGGTGTCTGGAGTTCTGAGATGAGATTGTGAACACTTTTCAGTCAGCAAGAAGATTTTTGGAGTCACAGTTCTTCTGTTGTTCTTCTGCTATCAGTATTCTCTATTCTGTGTGTTCACTTTTTTTTTGTCAATCTCTGTGTCTGTGTTCTTCTTGTGTATTCTTTTAAATCTTAATAACACAGAAGAAAGGAATAAAAGATTTCTGACGTTTCCTTGTCCAAAATTAGCCGTTGGGAGTCATAAATGTCTTCCAAAAATAGTCTTGTCTTCTAGAGGAAAGTCCAGCAAACATTCTCTGAATAATTCCTTGAAACTTGCTCCAGAAATAAAGACAAACGGCTGGGAGATCTTCTGACATAAATGCTGATAATATTCAAAAACATTCCAAAGAACAGCAGCATTTGAATTCCTGAAAGCGTCGATCTCTCCAAAGAAAACGTCGATCTGAGCTCTACGATCGTCGAACTGAGCTCAGAGATTAAATGGACAAGCAGACAGAAAACGTCGATCTGAGCTCGAAGATCGTCGAACCGAGCTCAGAGACCTGAGAAATAACTTTAGGGAGGGATCGTCGAACTGAGCTAGAAGATAGTTGAGGGGAGTTCGACGACTCAGCAGAAGCTAGACAAAAGCAGATAGTCGATCTGAGCTCGAAGATCGTCGACCGGAGTTCGACGATTTATTGAAGATGAGCTCAGAGAGCGTCGAACGGAGTTCGACGATTCGTTGACTTTAGCTCGACGTAAATTGCCTTAGACTAAGCTCTTCAACCTTGATCTTGGAATGATCCTGGGGGCAGCTTCAAACCTAAGTTCTAAGCCCTAGACTCATTCTAATGTTGACCTTTTCAACTATACAACTAGGTCAACTGGGATTCCAAAGACAAGCATAGTGATCCTTACCCAAATTAGTAATAGGGTGTTCCAACAATCTCCCCCTATTTGGGTTAGGATTACTATTTACAGACAATCATAGGAAATGAAAAGCATACAACAATACATAAGCTAATACAAAATGCAGAGAAGATATATAGCAGTAAAGCAGATCACAGATAAATAACAGCAGATATCCAAAGGTGGATGAAATGTTTAGCTTACATAGTTCACTTCCTTTCAGATCCCTTTTTAAATAAAATTTCTCTATTTGGATTCTGACTTTCTTTCTTTGACCTTCTGTCATCCTCTGCACCTAGAGAAGTTTGAGATTTGGGCCTTGGAACAACAGCCTCAGGGTGCAGCTTCATATAGTCTTCTGGATTGAAAAATTTCCTTGATGCATATCTTTCCAGTTCTTTCTTTCTCTGCTCTGATAAGGTAGTTATGTTTGAAGTATCCTTGCCTTGTTCTCTGGTCTTTTTTATTTGATCAAGGGCAGCCAATTCTTTCATTCTGGCTGTCCAGGATACAGGGTTGTTCTCAGGATCTTCAAAAGGAATAGGAGATTCATATCTGTTGATGATTTCAGAAACAGTAGAAGGAGTCCTGGAAACAATTGTGTCTTTCAGCTTGTAAGGAAAAGGACCTGAAGAAGGGTCAGGGAGACCTTGTCCTTCCCTTTGATAGGATCTTTCTCCTCTTTGATTTCCTCTGTAATTACCCCTTCTGGGTTGATATCCTCTTTGATGCTGTCCCCTTTGATATGATCTTTGATAATACTGGGAAGAACTGTGTCTGGAGACTGGAGCTTGAGGGGCTGAACCTGAGCCAGAATCTGGAGGAGGAGGAGGAGGAGGCTGATATTGAGAAGATACTTTTTCATATTTGTCAAGCTTCCTCTTCTTCTTCATAGCTTTCAGTTGATTTTTGGAATATTGCATCCAAGGCTCAGAGATGGGGCAGTCATGCAGGATGTAGTATGGAATATCATTTGAGTCTTTGGCTTTGGCAGGAGGGACTGACATCATTGCTTTACTTCTGACTTTTCTCTTCTTGGCAATAGTTCTAGCAGAATCATCAGAATCAGTCCTGTATTGGTCACTCTCAGAACTTTGAGGTTGATCATACAGATCATCAATTCTTCTGATAAGCTCTTCTTGAGCTTTAAGTTTTGCAGAAACAGCAGGAGCAGGAGGAGAGAGAACAAAAGCAGAGCAGGTAGAAACAGGAGCAGACACTGGAGCAGGAGCAGCAATTTCATCAGCATCAGTTGCTGGAATCATTTCTATGTCAGCAGAATCTGCAGTTTCAACAGAAGGAGGCACAGTGGCCTTAGTAGCAGCATCAGAGATATCCACAGCCTTCCAGGACTTGATGTAGGAATCAATATGGCTGGGATCACAGGTAGATACAGGCACAATGGCCTTAGACAAATCTTCAGTAGGAGTTGCAGGCAGATAGCTGAAATGGACTGTATCAAATATAGATAGCCGTCTCTGCAGATTCAGTGCAAAAGCACATCCAAGAGCTGGAGCTGGAGCAGACATAATATCAGCAGCTGGCACATCCACTTCTTCATAAGGCATCTCCCCCTGCCTTGGTTCAGAGAGAGGTGAATCAAGGCACACAGAAGATGTGATAGCCAGGGAGGAGGAGAGGGAGGCAAGCTTGGTAGACAGCTCCTGTACTTGCTTCAGGAGTGGAGCCAGGGAAGACTCCAGTAGAGATGTCAGCTTGGGAGCTAGCAACTCATACAGCCTGTCTGCCAAACTAGGAAGATCCACATGCTCAAGTGGGGCTTGAGCAGAGGTAGAGGCAAAGGTGGATGGAGGGATGGTGGCTGAAACTGAAAATGTGGAGAAAGGTGGAGAGGGAATGGTTGGTTCAGAAGATGGAATAATGGAGATAGAGGAGGTTGAGGTGGAGATAGGGGAAGTAAGAGATGGTGTGAAGGAGGGTTGAGAGAGAATGTCATGGAGCAGTTGTTGAAAGGAGGAAGTTGAGGGTGGCTCAGGAGGAGTAGAGGGTGAATCATCCATGAAGGAACCATCTGTAAGTGAGAAGGATGGTAGGGTGAAGGTTGAATAGGAGAAGAGAGGATGGAATTCCTCTGAGGTGGATAAAGGAGGGGATGGCATAGGTGAGGAAATGGTAATTGGTGATGAGATGATTATGGTGGTGACTGGTGGTGAGGAGGTGACGACTTGGGTGGATATGGCTGGAGGAGGGGAGGAAGCAGGCAGCTCTTCTGCTGAAGGAGTGACTGAAATAGTCCTTGTGCCTGAATGAAGTGTTGCAGCAGCCCTGGAGGGGTTTATAATCTGCCTGTCCCATTTACTGAAGAGGGCACAGGAAAGCCTCTTGGATGCATTGATAAACATGCCAGAGGAGGTTAATAGGTCAGGGCACCTGTTGTGCAGAAAGACTCCTAAGATTCTCCCATAACTAACTGCATTCTTGTTGATCTTCTTCTTAATCAGAGTGAAGAAGATGGAGCCCCAGTCCAGGTGTTTCTTATCTAATAAAGCTCCCATCAGGCAGAACTGATATCTGGAAATGGTGTCATGGGCTGAATGCTTGGCCAACAGTACCTTCCCAACTACATCAGCCAGGAATTGAAATTCGATAGCCAGATTTTTCTTCAGTAGCTTATTAGGGTTTACTGCATTGTGACCCATCCTATCCAACATGGAGTCAAACTCCTCTCCAGACAGTTCAATGGAGTCTTCTCCAGTACTGAGTTGAAAGACTTCTGTTAAAAGAGCCGGGGATAGAAATACCTGAGTCCCCTTAATGGTGCCGACAACAGAATTCTCAGTCTCGTCTGTTGCGGTAAAACACCACTCTTTAATTTCTTCTGAGGCGATCTTCATCCTTGTAGTCATTATTGGAGTCAGCTGTTGTTCTCGGAATAAGTTTAGGATGTCCTTGAAGCGCTGGTCGCTTCCGTGGAAGGAGTTTATGTCGATGTCAAAGCCTGTGTCGAACTTCATCTTAGCGATAGCAGCACTTGATTCAGCCATATTCACCTGCAATAGAAAACCAAAAACGACCAAGCGTAGAGAATTTGGAGGGAAAAGAAAGAGAGTTGCAGAGTATGAAAGCGCAAAGGGAGAACGACGGCTGAAAGAAAGATTTTATATTAGGGTTCGACGCGAAAAAGGAAAATCGTGGAGCTCAGTTCGAAGAAGCGTCGAAGTCAGCTCGACGATTTGGGCAACAGAGGGAAATGAAAAGACGCCAATAGCGTCGAACTCCGTTCGACGTTATTGAGAGCGTCGAGCTCCGCTCGACGACCAAGGATCAGACAGAAGGAAAGCCTAGATACAACGGCGGCGCTGAACTCAGATCGACGCCTCAAGAACCGTCGATCTCCGTTCGACGTTTTCTGGGAAAACGTCGAGCTCAGTTCAGAGCCAGAACTTATTCTACAGACACAAAAAGAGAGGAAATTTTTGACCTAGTCTTGGTCTGTTTTAGCTTTTCAAAATCTTGTAATTTAATTAAGGCTTCCTCCATCTAACATGCCTAACTGATTTAGGAAGAAATTGTGTTTCTTTTCATCCAAAGGTTTGGTGAAAATATCTCCCCTTTGCAAATCAGTAGGGATATATTGAAGTTCAATTTTATTTTTCTCTACATTATCTCTTAGAAAATGATGCCTAATTTCTATGTGTTTTGTCCTACTATGGAGGACTGGATTTTGTGCTATAGAGATAGCACTAGTATTGTCACAGAAAATTTTAGACTTCTCTAAGTTGTAGCCATAGTCTAAGAGCTGATTCTGTATCCACAATATTTGTGAACAGCAACTGCCTGCAGCCATATACTCAGCTTCAGCAGTTGAAGTTGACACAGATGTTTGTTTCTTACAGAACCAAGAGACAAGTCTATCACCAAGGAACTGACAAGTTCCACTGGTGCTTTTCTTGTCTATTCTGCATCCAGCATAATCAGCATCTGAGAATCCAGTTAAATCAAATGCTGAATCTTTTGGATACCAGAGACCTAGATTTGGACAACTTTTTACATACCTAAGAATTCTCTTAACTAAGATTAAATGTGACTCTCTAGGGCTAACTTGGAATCTAGCACAAATACATGTGGCAAACATTATATCAGGCCTACTAGCTGTAAGGTACAATAAAGAGCCAATTATTGCTCTATATGTTGTCTGATCAACAGGTTTCCCATGTTCATCAGCATCTATTACAGCATTTGAGGGCATGGGTGTTTTCATACATGATGCATCAGACATACCAAATTTCTTAACTAATTCTTTTGCATACTTGGTTTGAGAAATAAATATGCCTTCAGCATGTTGCTTGACTTGCAGTCCTAAAAAGAAGGACAGCTCACCCATGCTACTCATTTCAAATTTAGAGTGCATAAGCTTGGAAAACTTTTTGCACAATTTTGAATCAGTAGAACCAAAAATAATGTCATCTACATAAATTTGCACTAGTAGGGTATGGGACTTATGGGTTCTAATAAAAAGAGTTTGGTCTACTCTCCCCCTAACAAAATCATTTTCCAGAAGAAAGCATGCTAGGGTCTCATACCATGCTCTAGGAGCTTGCTTGAGTCCATATAATGCTTTATGCAATTTGAAAACATAATCAGGGTGAGTTAGAGAGATAAAACCTGGAGGTTGTCTAACATAGACTTCCTCTTTGATGTCCCCATTGAGAAATGCACTCTTTACATCCATTTGATACACTTTGAAACCTTTGTGAGCAGCATAGGCTAGGAATATCCTGATGGCTTCCAGCCTTGCCACTGGTGCAAATGTCTGATCATAGTCTATTCCTTCTTGTTGAGAGTACCCTTGAGCAACTAGCCTTGCCTTGTTTCTGACTATAACTCCTTGATCATCCAGCTTGTTCCTGAATACCCACTTTGTTCCAACAATGGGATGATCCTTTGGCTTAGGCACTAGTTCCCAAACCTTGTTCCTTTCAAATTGATGCAACTCCTCTTGCATTGCAATGATCCAGTGTGGATCTTGCTCTACATCTTGAATGGATTGAGGCTCAATTTTAGATAGGAAGCAAGTGTGCATCAGGTTTTGGTTGACCTGACTTCTAGTTTGCACACCAGCTGAGATCTCTCCAATTACTTGGGTGATTGGATGATCTCTTGTTGTTACTAAGTCAACAGGGAGTGTTGATTGTTCACCAGCCTGTGTTGTTGTCTCCTCTAGTGGAGCAGCAACTGGCTCTTCAGGATGATTTTCTTCAAGATGTTGAACTTCTTCTTCATCATCACTGCTCTCATTCTTTTCAGCAACTTGCAGTTTGTTCAAGTCTTCAGCTAGAGAATGTACCTGCAGAGGTTCTATGGTAGAAGCATTCTTCTCCTTGAAAGACATGTTAGCTTCATCAAAAATAATATGAACAGATTCTTCAATTTTACAGGAAGATTTATTATAAACCCTATAGGCCTTGCTGATCATGGAGTATCCCAGAAACACTCCTTCATCAGCTTTAGCTTGGAATTTTGCTAGATATTTCTTGTCATTATTATGAATAAAACAAGTGCAACCAAAAACTTTGAAATAGCCTATTTTAGGTTTCTTCCCTTTGAGCAATTCATAAGGAGTCTTGCCCTTCAGCCTGTGTATCAGGCTTCTGTTCAACACATAGTTGGAGGTGTTCACTGCCTCAGCCCAAAAGGACAGAGGTAAGTGAGCATCTGCCAATAATGTAGTTGCAGATTCAATGAGTGTTCTATTTTTCCTTTCAGCTACCCCATTTTGTTGAGGAGTTCTAGGAGCTGAGAAAGTGTGCCTGATCCCTTCACTCTGACAGAACTCTTGCATGAGAAGAGAATCAAACTCTGTCCCATGATCACTTCTGATCAGGGCAATGTGAGTGTTGAACTCAATCTGAATGCATTTGAGAAAATCTGTCAAACACTTGAAGTTATCAGACTTCTTCCTCAGAAAGAATACCCAAGTGAATCTTCAAAAGTCATCTACAACCACTAAAGTATAGGACTTCCCTCCTAGGCTTTGCACAGATATGGGTCCAAAAAGATCCATGTGCAACAGGTACAAAATCCTAGGTGAATCACTCTTATTAATTGATTTAAAACTACTTTTAGTTTGCTTGCCTAATTGACAAGCCTTGCAAAGTCCTTCCTTCTTGTAGGGACCAGAAGGTAGTCCTTTAACAAGGTTGTCTTTAGATAGCTTAGCAATGGTTCTAAGGTTAATATGCCCTAGTCTCTTATGCCATAAAACATTAGATTTTGAAATGGAATTAAACAGGCAAATATCTACCACTGGTGAATGAAAATCCACTAAGTAAATGTTACATCTTCTGTTACCTGTCAACACAGTTGTGTTGTCCACTGACTTGACTTTGCATATGGCTTTGTTGAAGGTCACTTGATATCCTTCATCACACAGTTGACTGATACTTATCAAGTTGTGCTTGAGTCCTTCAACATATGCCACCTTCTTGAATGTGACTGGGCCAATTTTGACTGCACCATATCCTTTTGTAGTTCCAAAGCTTGAGTCTCCAAAAATTACTTTGGGTCCAAGCTTGGCTTTGAAGGAAGTGAAGTTGTCCTTGTCCCCTGTCATGTGCTTTGAGCACCCACTATCCAGATACCATTGATGGTTTGATGCTGGATAGGTCTTCACCTACACAAAAACAGCTTATTTGTTTTTGACCCAGTTAACCTTGGGCCTAGGTTGATATCCCTTGAATTCTGAAATAAAGGACATCCCAGGTTGATCCTTATAACCTTCAGGATGGTATCTCCTAGGAGGTACTATCCATTCAGTATAGGGATTAAAGCCTTGGGATGTGGAGCTTCTAGGATTGAATCTGAATGTGCCATTGAAGGTGTGTTCACAAGCCTGAACTCTGTTCGACGATCGTCGAACTGAGGTCGACGATCTTGGGTCAGATCATCGATCTCCGTTCGAAGATCGATTATGCTGAGATTCAGAGTTTGGATATCGTCGAGCTGAGGTCGACGATCTGTAGTTAGATCGTCGAGCTCTGTTCGACGATCGTCGAGCTCTGCTCGACGCCATCTGTTGAACTGAGTTCTTCTCTGACAGATCTGCATTCTTCCTGGGTACCTCTATTACTCCCTTTCCTTTGTCAGAGACAAACTTGATTGGAGTTGTCAAAATTATAGGTTGGCTGGATGAAGCACCCAAGCCCAGTGTGCTATTAAATCTAGAGTTCACTGTGCTTGTGATGTCCATCAGTCTGATACTTCTCCCATTTAGGGATTCTTCAAACTTTTTGGCCTTTGATAGTTCATTCTTCAGTGAAGCTATCTCCTCCCTACAGCATTCTAACTCCTCAGAGAGTTTGAGGTTCTTTGAGTTTAGGACACTATGCTCAGATAATTGATTCCTAAGAGAGATTATCTCCTTCTCAGACTTTAATAGATCTAGACACAATGTCTTAAATTCATCTTTGAAGTCTTCAGAATTAAAATCAAAAGAGTTGATTACCTGATCCTCATCTGGTTGACTTTCTGAATCTGAATCTGATTCTTCATCAGAGTTTTGTTGTGATGCATTGATAGCCATCACGCAAAATTCTTTTTCATCTGCATCATCCTCATCATCACTGGAGCTGGATGAGGCTTCAGATTCCTCTTCAGTCTCACTCCATGTCTCAGCAACAAAGCCCTTCCTTGTATGTTTGTTCTTGCTGGAGGAGGCTTTGTCTGAGCTATTCTTCTTGTAATCCTTTTCTTTCCTTCTTTCTCTTCTTTCCCTTTTGTCCTTATTCTTATTTTCTGGACAGTCAGGCACAATGTGGCCTGGTTTCCTGCAACCAAAGCATATGATTTCTTTATTGTTATTTGATTTATCATACCTTGGTTTATCATGACCCTTATATGGTTTCTTTCTGAAGTCTTTTCTGGCCATCTTGTAGAATCTTTTGGCCAGTAGACTTATGAGCTCATCATTTCCTGTAGCTTTATCTTCAGGCTCCTCTTCTACAGCTTTGAAGGCTATGGTCTTTTCTTTCCTTGTAGCTGGAGAGATAGCCTTTTGTTCTTCTTCTCTATTTTTAATGAGCAGCTCATAGGATTTGAGCTTGCCCAGGAGAGCTTCAGTAGTAATCTCATTTAAACTTCTGGCATCCTTAATTGGCCAGATTCTTGAATCCCAAGTGCTGGGGAAGCACATCAGGATTTTGTCATTCAGCTCAGTCAGTGAGATTTCTTTGTCTAGGGTTTTTAGCTCATTGACAATTAGACTTAGTCTATTGTACATATCAGCCACTGATTCAGCTTCTCCCTTTTTGAAGTTCTCATATTGGCTTATCAGATGAGATCTTCTATCTTTCCTTTCATCAGCAGATCCTGAGACAATTTCAGAGAGTTTGTCCCAGATTTCTTTGGCTGAGTGGCATTCAGCTACCTTCTGAAAGATTTCATCAGACATTGTTTGGGCTAAGATGTTCATAGCCTTAGCATCTGCAGTCTTCCACTTCTTTATATCTGCATCTGTTCCAGAAGGAGGTGGGACAGCATTTGTACTTGAGCTTGCTGGTGGAGTTGGACAAACTGTCAAGACAGAATTGAAAATGTCTTCATCAATAGAATTCATGTATAATCTAATCCTTGCCTTCCAGAGTGCAAACTTAGAAAGGTTGCACACTGGTGATCTGGTGCTTGCATAATCCTTGTTCTGTGCCATGTCTTTAAATAAAAAGGAAGATGTAGAGAAAATAATCCCCTTAAGAGATTGATCTTATCAAGGATCTTTTGGTTCAGGTGTTAGCCTGTATGAGCAACCAACCTCACTCTGATACCAATTGAAAGTGAGGCTAAGATCTATCTCAACTCTAGAGGGGAGGGTGAATAGAGTATTTTAAAATAATTTTTCACAGTTGAAATCAACAGCACATATAAAATTCAATTTATGATATAGTGTAGAGTGCTAGTAAGAAGTTAAAAACTAAGAAGTAAAAAAGCACAGCACACAGCAAACAAATCACACAAACAAACCAGAAGACACAAGGAATTATAGTGGTTCCCCAAAAACTTGGGTACATCCACTCTTCTACCACCCTTGGTAGGAATCCACTCAAGATGAGTTGATCAGGTGTCCTGACACCAATGAGCTTTTGATAAGGTGCCCAAAAACCAAAACTAGATTTTTTGATAAGGTGTCTTGCCACCACTGAGTTTTGACAAGGCTCTCAGAACCAGACTGAACTTTTGAAGGGAGTTCAAGAACCCTTTTACAGCAGGAAAAGAAAAATAAGAGTGAAGGGTGTCTTCTCTGTTCTCAATCAAATGAGAGAAGCACAAGTGGATTGATGATGTCAAAACTCCCCCTGAGATGTAGAAAGGTTCAGGAAAAGAAGCTTTGCTCTAGGGTGATAGGTCTTCAGAACTTTGATCTCCAGCACAGGATGGTTTCAGCAAGAAGGCTGAAGGTAAGGTGTCTGGAGTTCTGAGATGAGATTGTGAACACTTTTCAGTCAGCAAGAAGATTTTTGGAGTCACAGTTCTTCTGTTGTTCTTCTGCTATCAGTATTCTCTATTCTGTGTGTTCACTTTTTTTTTGTCAATCTCTGTGTCTGTGTTCTTCTTGTGTATTCTTTTAAATCTTAATAACACAGAAGAAAGGAATAAAAGATTTCTGACGTTTCCTTGTCCAAAATTAGCCGTTGGGAGTCATAAATGTCTTCCAAAAATAGTCTTGTCTTCTAGAGGAAAGTCCAGCAAACATTCTCTGAATAATTCCTTGAAACTTGCTCCAGAAATAAAGACAAACGGCTGGGAGATCTTCTGACATAAATGCTGATAATATTCAAAAACATTCCAAAGAACAGCAGCATTTGAATTCCTGAAAGCGTCGATCTCTCCAAAGAAAACGTCGATCTGAGCTCTACGATCGTCGAACTGAGCTCAGAGATTAAATGGACAAGCAGACAGAAAACGTCGATCTGAGCTCGAAGATCGTCGAACCGAGCTCAGAGACCTGAGAAATAACTTTAGGGAGGGATCGTCGAACTGAGCTAGAAGATAGTTGAGGGGAGTTCGACGACTCAGCAGAAGCTAGACAAAAGCAGATAGTCGATCTGAGCTCGAAGATCGTCGACCGGAGTTCGACGATTTATTGAAGATGAGCTCAGAGAGCGTCGAACGGAGTTCGACGATTCGTCGACCTTAGCTCGACGTAAATTGCCTTAGACTAAGCTCTTCAACCTTGATCTTGGAATGATCCTGGGGGCAGCTTCAAACCTAAGTTCTAAGCCCTAGACTCATTCTAATGTTGACCTTTTCAACTATACAACTAGGTCAACTGGGATTCCTAAGACAAGCATAGTGATCCTTACCCAAATTAGTAATAGGGTGTTCCAACATGTGATATGTGGACTTTTATTTAACTGAACTATCAGTATATTTCTCTTTCTTTGGTGATCGTTAAGGCCAGCGGGATCGGCGTTTTGTAGTGGCGACCTTCTCGAGTGTCGGTGTCATCGCAAAATGGCAATTCTGGGCATAAGACCCAGTAGCGTAGAAAAAAAATGGGGTCTTACAGTTATAGTCAGAAACAAAGCTAGATTGGTTACAAAGGGATATAGACAAGAAGAGGGTATAGACTTTGATCAAACATTTGCACCAGTGGCTAGATTGGAGGCTATTAGACTCTTCTTGTCATATGCAGCCTACAAAGAATTCAAAGTTTACCAAATGGATGTGAAGTCAGCCTTCATAAATGGTAACCTTAAAGAAAAGGTCTATGTTGAGCAACCCTTAAGTTTTGTTGATTCTACTAAACCTACTCATATTTATTTGTTATTAAGAGCTCTCTATGGTTTAAAACAAGCCACAAGGGCTTGGTATGAGACTTTGTCAAAGTTCCTTCTGGAGAATAAATTCTCAAGAGGGAAAATAGACAAAATATTATTCCTAAGGAAAGTCAAAGGCAAGACCATCTTAGTACAAATATATGTTGATGACATTATATTTGATTCTACTGATGCGTCACTTTGCACTAGGTTTGTCAAACTTATGCAAAGTTTGAGATGAGTAGCATGGGTGAACTCAAGTTTTTCTTGAGTCTCTAAGTTAAGCAAACTATAGATGGACTTTTCATTAGTCAGTCTAAGTTCATCAAGGAGTTAATCAAGAAGTATGTCATGAAAACATCCACTTCAATGAGAACTCCTATGGGGTTAGTATGTCTTTAGATAAGGATGGTGTTGGCAAGCTAGTTGATATCACCTTGTATAGGGGCATAATTGGATCACTGCTCTATCTTACAGCCAGCAGATCAGACATAATGTATGTCACTTGTGTCTGTGCTAGGTATCAAGCATGCCCTAAAGAATCTCACTATACTGCAGTTAAAAGAATATTGAGATATCTGAAGGGCACACCTAATCTTGGCATATGGTATCCGAGGAATAGTGATTTTAAACTGACAGGCTTTTCAGATACTGATTATGCAGGATGTAAGGAAGACGGGAAAAGCACATCAGGGTCATGTCAATTTATTGGGAGAAGGCTTATATCATGGAGCAGCAAAAAGCAAACAAGTGTAGCAATATCCACTACTGAATCTGAGTACATTTCAGCTGGAAATTACTGTGCACAATTTCTTTGAATCCAGCATCAATTACAAGATTACAACATAAAACTGAGTAAAATTCCTTTATTTTGTGATTCTACTAGTGTTATTTCTATTACAAACAATCATGTGTCACATAGTAGAACAAAACATATTGAAATTAGATATCATTTTATTAGGGAACATGTAGAAAATAAAGATATTAGCTTAGAATTTGTACCAACAAATAAACAAATTGCTGCTATTTTTACTAAGCCCCAAGAAAAAGAAAATTTTAATTTCTTTAAGTTTGAACTTGGAATATTGAATCTTGAGTAATTGATGCAACAATAAAAACTAATACAAAATTAGAATAAAATAATTAGTCAGTAATCAAGTTTACTTATTTAAATATCAAGGATAAACCTCATAAATGTCAAGTATCTTTAACTTAGAGAACAAAATTTTATCTCTAAGTTAAAAGTTGTGTCGAGACACCAGAGAATGTGTCGAGACATCTAAGAAAGTATTGAGACACCAGAAAGTGTGTCGACACTATAAATTGTAATGTGTCGAGACACCAGAAAGTGTGTCGACATAGAAATACTGCAAAGTGTCGAGACACTAAAATAAGTGTCGATACATAAGGGTGTCGAGACCCTAAGGTATGTGTCGAGACACATTATCCTTATGTCGACATGTGTCGACACATCTCGACAGACAATTTTTCCCTGTGTAGAGACTAGGTATTTACCTTAAAATTGGAAAAGTCTAAATGCATCGCGCCCTTTCGTCTTCAGGAAAGATTAGAATATAAATTGGGTGTGAGAGTAGGAGTCGACTACGCTTTCTTGATTTCATGAGCTTTTGATTCCTGAGTGTCGAGACCTAGAATCCTGATTAGTCGACACTCGTCAATCTTTTCTCTCAACTCCAATGGCTCCCAAGAATGACGACAATATATTTGAAGGTTACGAACTCATGCGCAATGGATTCGTCTCTTTGTAATAAGAAATTAGGAACGTTATTGACCTAATCATTGAGGTAGGCCTGGAATATCTACTCTCTGAACCAACAAAAATTTGGAAACCTGAAGTTTCAGAGTTCTTCACAAATGCTACGCTGGATTCAAACTCAACAAATATAAAGTCTAAAGTGAATGGAGCTAAGGTTAAACTCACAACCAAGAGGATGGCAAGGATATTTCATATACCAAGAATTGATCAGGAAGATTACCATGATTCAGCCAGGACTGCAGAAGCATTTGTGTGGTGTGGTTTGGCCCCAACCACTAAGATTGGAAGCACCCTGAATAGGAAGGGTATGAATTCACAAGGAAAATTCATGTCTGAAATAATTGGGAGGTGTTGTTGTGCAAGACAGGGGCACATGATAGGATATCTACTCAGATGTTTGAGCATATGGCAAGAGTTATTTTTAAAATCAAGACTAACTGGAGTAGAGTGGTCTTTAACAAAATTGTTGAAAGTATCCAGAAGCCCAATATGGGTAGAATTCTAAGTCTATACTTGGTTCATGCCATTCTAGACAGCCTCAACCTCAAGCTTGGCTCCAAGATCAATCACATGAAAAGAATGGATATGAGAATATTAGCTAGGTGGGATAGAGTTCTGTCCAAAGAAACACCTGTAGTTGAGAAGAAGAAAGATAAAAAGAAGAAGGTTATAGTTGAGGAAGCAGATTCTTCTAGTGAATCTGGAGAACAAGACAGTTCAAGCTCTTAAAAATAGGATGATACAATAGCTGAGAATTCTCCAAGGCCCTCACCTGGAACTGGTGATCAGATGCAGGGGGAGAATGTACAAGAGAAGGATCAAATTGAGGGGGAGAACCTTGGTGAACTGCCAAAAATAGATATGGATTGTGTTCACACTATTGTAATGGAAGTAGTACAAGAGCTAGATACAGCTCTGAAGCAAGCAGAGGTTCCTGACCAAGAAATGTCTGACAGCGAGATTGAGGATACAATCTCCAAGGAAATTATTCTGAATACAGATCTAGATGTCCAGGGGGAGATAACTGCTACACCAGAGGACCCTGTTCCTAATCCTGAAGTTCAGCAAAACGAGGCTAACTTGGAAAACATCAATATAAATGAAGGTGCAAGGGTTGAGGGGGAGCTGGCAGTTCAGGCCCCAACTAATGAAACAACTAAAGAGCCTACATCTGTTGAGGTGGTTAGTTCATTAGAATCTGAGGAAGAAGAAGCCTCTTACTTAAAGAAAAAGAAGTTGTCTGAACTGAAGAAGAAAAGTAGAAGTTATAGAAAGATAATTCAGTCTGGACCAACATCTGCTCCTTCTGTAGATTTAAATTCACTTATAGTTCACCTGCAAATAATGCTTGACCAACAAAGAACTCAACTTAAGAAGTATGTAGATGAAAGCAATAAAGTATTGCAGTTTCAGCTGGCTCGGGACATAAAATCTATTAGATTTGAAGTAAATTTGCTAAAGAAAGATATTACAGATTTCTTTGAAAGAGGAGCAAATGTTGTAGTATACATTGCTAAACAGCAAGTGGAATCGCAGAAAGTTGAAAACGACAGCTATCAAACAAGTATATGTCATGGAAAATCAAACAAGAATGAATGAGAATATGATAGTTATGCATGATACTACATTGGCAGAGTTAGTTAAACAAACAACTGTTTTGGAGACTAAGATTACTTCTACTTCCCAGGATATTGAGACTAAGCTAACAACTCACTATGCCTCTTTGATTAAGGATATAAAGGCTTTTGACAAAGACCTGGATGAACATTTACTCAAAGTAAAGAACAATTTGACTTCAGGAATCAATTATCTAGACGGTCAAGTAAAATTTCACAAGAATGACTTAAAGGATCATGTTGAAAGAGAAGTCATAAAGGGGGAGAGAGTAATGATAAAGGCAAGCTCTGAGCATGTTACTTGGATTTCCAATAGCATCGGAGACACTCTAGGCCACCTCCCATATGGTATGATGGAGACCAAACTGCTGAGTCTGGTTGCAAACCAACTTCTTTTGAGACCATTCAAACTGCTGTCCAGTTCATGTACAGTCCTCACCACAAATTCAGAATATTGTATATGGAGAGGTGGAGATGATTGATTTTGCATTGTTAAAGGAACAAGAAGCTCAACTATCAAAGAAAAGATTCAAAGAGCAAGTTGAAGCTAAGCCTGATTTTGAGCAGTGGAGTCCAAAATCTAGATCAATTATACTTACTGCATGGAAAGCAGTCAATAATAATGCAATTGAAAGGGGAAAATGGTATTCAAAGCAAGAGTGGGTCAAGCACACAAAGCAGCATGAGATCATCTAGAAATTCAGAAAATATCTGAAGGCAGGGAAGATTCCAGCTGACTCAATAGTGCCCAGCAAGTATTTCCTCAAGCCCTATCATTATCATGAAAGGCAAAGAATCAAGCAAGAAGAAATTACTAAAGCCAAGAATGTCAAGGGAAAGGAGAAAGTGGCTGATCATGACAAAGTGACTGAAGTCCAAGCTAAAATTCAATCTGGAAAAGTCATTGTCATCAAGGAGCCAGAAGATTCTTAGTTTATTTTTCTTGTCTGAAAAAAACTATGTACTTTTGTTTTAAGAACTTTGTAACAAAACTGAAAGATGTAATCTTTGATTAAATTTGAATAAAAAATTTGGTTGCACCTGGTGAATCTGTGTTATTATTGATTGTGTTCCTTTATATTTTGTTCAGCTTTTTTGTTATACGTCATAATTAATATATTTTGGTATTGTGAGGTATATCATTGAATTGGGGTTATGACTACTCCAAATAGGGCGAGATTGTTGGATATATTGGAAACAATATACTTGATTTGAAGAAGCTCTTTCAACTCAATGATATACACAATTATGTATTTGATGTATAGTTTAGTTCATACTTACAGGTTGCCTATGTCATATTGATTTGATAGGTGGTCCAAGTTACATTGACAGGTGGACACTAAGAAGCTGACTAAAAAGTAAAGAAAATTATCCAAGTACAAAAGCATCGAGTGAAGTCAGCACAGTGTTGAGTGAAGTCAGCACAGTCAGCATCTAGCAACTTGCAGTGTAGAAAATTGGCTAAGTACAAAAGTGTCGACACACTTCAACTATATCGACACCTTTGCAGAAGTTGTGTCAAGATAAGTCAGCAAACTCGACACATTAAAGATTCAATACAACAATGTCGAGACAAGTCGGTCTAAGTCAGCAGTGTCGAGACAAGTCAGCTAACTCGGCACTTTGAAGGCTAAGTCAGCAGTGTCGAGACAAGTCAGCTGACTCGACACTTTGAAAGTTAAGTCAGCTGTGTCAAGACAAGTCAACTGTTTCGACACAAAGAAGAATGAAAAATTATACTAAGTAAAATAGTGTCAAGACAAATCAATTGTCTCGACACAATGAAGAAATAAAGCTAGAATACAAGTGTTGACACCAGCAGACTGGAGTGTCGAGACAATTCAACTGTCTCGACACAGTGAAGAAATAAAGCAAGCATAGATGTGTCGACACCCAACAGATAGTTGTGTCGAGACAATTCAACTGTCTCGACACAGTGCAAATTTATAGATGTCGACACAGATGACAGTTGTGTTGAAACAAGTCAACTGTATCGATACTTTCAAGTTCATCATGAAAATTCTTCCAAGTAAAATTGTGTCGAGACTGCTAAGATGTCTCGACACCTTCTAAGAACAAGTGTCGAGACTCTTTGGTCATCTCGACACTTATGTTTCTAAAGATGTGCAGAGTCAACACAGAAGTGTCAAGACAAGTCAAAAATATCACATCAGCTACAGTAACGTGGTATCTCAACAGAAACAGTTTAAAAGAGAATTTGAAGTATTATGTCACATGTTGATATCATCAGACAGAATCCAGTAATCCACAAAGACTATAAATAGAGGGATTGTGTACACAGAAAGTAAATTTTTCAACAATCAGACAAATCATTTCATTCTCTCATTCTGATTTTTCAAAGTTAGAGGAGGGCGACAATCCCGAGAAGGGGAAGGAAGACGAAAGTTTTCAAGAAGATATTCAGATCCTTTCATCAAGTGATCAAAAGATTCAAGTGGATTTGTTCTATAAATTCTTCAAGAAAATCAAGCCGATCATCAAGAAGATAACAGATCTAGAGAAGAATCTATTCAGCCAGATAATTCATCAAGATTTGTTTCTTGGCAGCTGAATTGAAGAATCTGAATTCATTCAGATAAGTCAGATTACAGATTAGTTTTCTGAATACTTATTCCTCTTAATTTTGTAAGATCTCCTTGAGATCTGAGTGAGTAGGAGAGTTTTTCTCTGAGTTGTAGGCCTAATTTATAAAAGCTGAAGTAGGGTTCTTGAGAAACCTAAGGTAGGTGATTTGAGTGGGATCACTGAGGTGTAAGTCTGTGTTATAAAGACTGAGGTAGGGTTCTTGAGGAACCTGAGATAGGAGATTGGGAGAATCTCTAAGGTAGGACTTGTTGGTCTGAGTGTAGGTTTCATAACTGTAACTGAGTCTATAAGATCTTTGGATCTGAGTTAAAGAGGAGAAGCTATAACTTTATCTAGCACATTGCTAGTGAGGAAGAAGGAAAAAAGTGGATGTACCCTATATTGGAGAACCACTATAAATTTTTTGTGTGATGTGTTCTGAGATTTGTATGTGTTGTGTTCTGTGGTTAATTTGTGTTGAGATATTGTTAAGCTAATTTCTCGAGTATATTATCTGCTAAACATTTAAGTAACAAATAATTGACAAAGTATTTTAAAAGACACATATTCACCCCACCCCCACCCCCCACCCCCCATCTACCCATAGGATTAACTTTCACCGTATCTTAATATTAATGTTTTTTATTATATTATTTGTTTTTTTTATTAGCATATTTTTTAATTGTTTAATTATAAAATTTTTGAAAATTACTATATAATATAATTATTATTATATATAATATATTTATAAAAAAAATCGGCGGTTGCCTGTCCCGATCCTGCCCTCCCGGATGGCCACTTGCAAATGTCAGCGGCGGCGAAGCCGCCGCCGGCCTGCCCGACCACCGGCGGGTTTACCGGCCGGCGATAGCCCTGCTTGCTCGTCGCCGGACAACCCCCGACGGATTCGTCGGTGGCCGGACAACTCCCGGCGGGTTCGTCGGTGATCGGCAAACCCGCCGGTGGGGGCCGGGCAGGCCGCCAGCAACTCCGTCACCGTCGGCATTTGCAAGTGTCAATTTTTTTCCTATATGTTATTGTGGGCTTAATTGGGAATGAGAGAGGTAGGGAGGTGATTTTTGGGAAAATATTTATATGAAGGCCAGATCTTCTTGATCCAACGGCTTAAATTAATTCAATGAATCTTTAATTCATGGCTATTTGCAAATCTTGTATTTCTTTTGAATAGTAATAGATAAATACATACATATATATATTATATTATATTTCAAAAGTCACACCAAACTCATGTTTTTGACCCTTTGATCTCCAGATACAAAGAGTGATAGATCGGAAAGAGAGAGAAAGAGAGGGAGGGAGAGAGGGGGGAGAGGGTGGCGGAGAGGCCAGCAAACAAGTTAAAATATATATATTAATTTTTTAAATATGAGAGAAAAAGAGTGGGAGAGAGAAGGCGGTGGTAAGAGGGAGGGAGAGAATACTCTCGGGTAATTATGAGGGAAGAAAAAAGGGAGAGAGATGCGGGATTTTAGGGAGAGAGCGGGTTCTCTCCCTAAATAATAGCATGGCTCACATTGTTTCTTTCCAAAAAAAACATTTATCGAACCATATACAACATTCTATTGTAAAAATCTTCAGCTTTACAAAATCATCTTGAAGACAAATGTAAAAGAATCCAAAAACCTGATGGTAAAATCTAAAAAGAGTATTTTGATCCTTAAATACAAGCATCGGACCAACTGCAATTCTGATGCTAGAGCGGTCTAATTTACCTTTCAGCTCACACAGCCCTAACTGAAAATTTTGAAAATAAACCAAGAAACCACGGCAATCAAGATACCGAGGATAGATGAAAGGCTACTAATATTACAAGTGCATGCTCGAGAAGAAAATTTAGATCCCTACTGGATCCAACATCCTAAGATCAATTGTTTGTAGGAGAATTTGCTAATGTGGGATTATATTTCCAAGCATTGCCTCACGTATGGGGGCTTTAGCATCTAATCAGTAAACCATTTTTAGTTGACTGATATGCAAGGGGGAAGACAGTTAACCATACTAACTCTAGTATCATATTAGATCCTATGTACACAACTCAAAACCAATTGATTGTAGGTGCAGAACACAAGATCAATGCAAAAAAGCTACATGAGTTCTCTCTCCTTTGACGGGCTATACTCTCAATGGGGGAAAAAAGAAACTATGCCCTAATCAAAGAGAAAATGATAATAGCTCTCAAGAAATTGTCCCTTTTCTTTCAAATAGCCAGTAATCGTATCATCCAACATTTGCTTTATCAAATTTACATCAAGTACTAACAAAATACAAAACAATTGTAATTTACAAGAAAGACTGCACTTCCACAAAGCACTCAATTGAACAAATTTCACTCAACCAATGTTTGAATTATTACCTGAAGATGATCTCAAGAGGGGTTGATGATTGGTTGTATTAGCCATACCAGAATTGAAATTCATTCCCTGGGGAGATCCTGATGAGGCTGGATGGATGGCAGAGAGAGGCAGTCGCGGGCCAAAAGAAAACAATTGTTGCTGTTGAATGAACTGTGAATGAGGATGCGGCAAGTTGTTGCCGAAGGCAGGAGCCTGCCCACCAGTCACAGGGATCACCGCAGGTCTGAGGTTTGCGCTCCCAGTGGATGCTGCTAACGAGCCTGCAGGTGGAATGCTTGATGCAGCCCGTGTGGTGGATCCCGGTGGAGCAAAGCAGGCAGACATGATCCGCGCGCGGTCGGCTGAATACCTCTGCCTTGTTCTCTCCACCTGTTCGCATTCCTTCAGCAACCATGTTTCCACATCTGCAAACTGTTTGAGCTTTAATTCCAGTCTCTTTAACTGCCAGCAAATTAAGAAGAGTTAATTTAGAAAGTTTGTCAAATTTTCAAGAAAAACTTTTTAATAAAAGATGGATATGAAGATGTAGGGGAAGGATCAAGCTTTGACTTTCCATGGTAACAAAGATCATGAATCTTTTGCAGTCATTGATCTAAACCGTGCTTTGGTGTATCAAAGATGACTGAAGCAAATAATAAATTAAGATAAGAATTAAACTTATTTATTTTTAATCTATTGTTCAACGGCTTTATTCCCTATTAGATTAACGCTTCATTTGATAGCATGTAGATAGAAAATAATAATAATAATAATAATAATATGATAACTGTTAAAAATAACAGTTTCGGTCGAGAAACCCATGTAACCTTCTTCTGTAATTCATTATAGCTTACGGTACCCTCCACCTATAACTAGGAGGTTTCGGGGTTAGAGGCATAGGTCAGCAAAGATTATGAATTTCTTAGTCAATGCTCCAAACTGAGCATTTATTCATCAAAGATAGCCGAAACCAAAATATTAAACCAAGATAAGAATTAAGCTGATTTTTAATATATTCGCCAGCAGGTTTACACCCCGACCTCCCCGTTATATTATGTAAGGCCTCATTGGGTAGCTTTTAAATAGAAAAATAATAATAATAATACTTTACCAAGTGTTAAAAATACAGTTCTCATCAAAATCCTAATGTAACTTCATGTACAATATATAGCTCATGAACCCCTCCACCTAGTTGATTCTGAGTTATATACATGAGGTCACAAATGGTCTCAGAGCAAGCTAGGCCCAAAATGCCAACTCCTGGGTCGCCCATTTAACAAGGAGTCTACATGTTAGAAAACAAAAATCTACACTTGAGGAGCGCATTGAAAATATAATCCTCTATCGGGGAAGTATCTTTGTGTAGTTAATAAAGATCATGGTGTTCTACAGAAGGAGGTATCTTCAAGACGGGAGGTTCCGATCGAGAGTAGTGATGATGCTGTCCATGGAATAAACAATAGAATAATCCGTGTGGAGTCAAAGCTACCCAATCACAAGAATAATTTTAATTGTGCTCATCAATCGAAGAACATAAACCTATATTGATTTTTTGTTTCGACATGGCCTTGCAAACTTACATCATAAGCATCAATCAATGTCAACACTAATGAGCACTGATGGATGTTTCTTATAGTCACTGCCACAGTAAACCTACATGTTAGCTTGACTTGTAGGAACAAAGTAAGTGATAATGAATTGTGTGCATGAGCAAAAAATGGGAGTTGCGGAGATGAGAATTCTTAGGTCGATGTGTGGACACACGAGACTGGATAAAATTAGGAATGAATGTATCAGGGATAAGATAGGAGTGGCACAATTGCAGTGAAGATGCAAGAAGCTCGACTAAAATGGTATAGACATGTACAAAGGAGACCATTAGAGGCGCTTGTTAGGCGTTGTGAGAGTCTAGTCACTAGGCATGTTAAACGAGGGAGGGGTAGACCAATAAAGATTTGGAATGAAACTACAAGGAAAGACATGATGTACTTAGGCATTAGTGAGATTATGACTAAAGATAGGGCACAATGGCGACAAAGGATCCATATAGCCGACCCCACTATAGTGGGATAAAGGCTTGAGTGTTGTTGTTGTTGTATGAAGAGTAAATGAATTTCTATATATTTAGTTCTTTCATGAATCACAAAATTTGAAGCAATATGGATGGAAGCTTGATTATCACAACAAAAAGGTAAAAGCCCGGTAATAGAAAATCACATCTCGCTAAGACAAATTTAAGGCAATCAAACTCATAGGTCAAGCCTCAATTCAGCTTCAGCAGATGATTAAACCACGACATTTTGTTTTTTTTACTTATTCAAACCACCAAATTGTCACCATAAGCATAGTGCCTATTAGCTGATTTATCATAGGAAGATTCCGTGCAATCAGCATCACAATATACAAAAATGTAAGATATCCTGGATCCTTAAATACAATAGCCTGTCCTGAAGCTTTCTTAAGATACTTTAAATACAAAGAACAACTTCATAATGATGAACCTTGAGATCACGTATGTACTAACCACAATAACAACAGAAGCAATATTAGATCTTGTGAGAGTAAGAGTAGTTTTCTCACAATCCTAAGGAAGGACATTCATCTTGATTATAAAATAACTGGGGGTCAATAGAATTATAAACAATTTTGACCCTTACGAACCCACTCACAGTAGGAAGACAACGCAACTTTTTCTGAGATATAAGGATACAATTTTTATATAGAACTACCTCCATTCCAAGGAACTACCAAGGTAAACTAAGATCTTTGATCACTGATACCTATAATTTGTATCTACTTTTTACTATCTATATTACAACGTTAAAACTATTTTTGTGAGGTAGATAATGCATTCTATAATTCTAATGCAGGTCGCCATCCTTGAGTCAATGCGTGGAAATCAACGTTTTGAAAGGGTTTTGGGGCGTTCCCGAACCCCTTACGGGCATTCGGCTCATATTGAAAATTGCACTGCGCACATCCAACATGCATGCCCGCGTGTTAAACGGTATGCTCATTCATGGAGCAGCCAACTTCTTGTATACATTTGCCCACACCCATGCAGAATTTCCGCACGGGTGTGCATCCCTCTCAAATGTCCAAAACAGAAGAAGGCTTTCTGGAATCCTTGAACACACACCCGTGCATGGTTTTCGCACTCCCATCAGTTTGCCCATATAGTTCAACCCCAACGAATAGAGTTTGAGATTATAAGGCGCGCACGCCCGTGCCTATTTTACACACGACCATGTGCTCATTTACTATGAAGCGTGGATGCTTACAACAACACGAGAACTTTCGGAAACACATCCCCGAAAATCTTGTAAAAAAATATTTTAAATTAAGGAGAAAATTAAAATACTCGTCGATACTTTCAGATACTACGAGATACACCTGAGTATGCTCAAAAATACCCAAAAACTGTGTTTAGCGATAGTGACATGGAGAGAATGAAAGACAAGTGTTAAATGATATAAGTGGTAAGATTCAATTGATTACATATTTTTATTCATGACTCAAAAAAAAATAGTTTTTGTGGCACATAAATTTTATTTGTATTTAATATATGATGATATGTGAGATATAATGATAAAAACATGAAACGTGAATGTCACACATGTCTTCATATTAGTTTGTACTTATATTTAAATAATTAAAATTTTCAAAAATATATCATCTATCGTAGATTTTTTTTAATCACATTTCCTGTATGTTAAAAGAATTTGTACAAAAGCCTAACGGGGTGTAAACAAAGAAGAAAAGAAAAAAAAGCGCAAAGGACGCGCGGTCCGTGGAAAAGAAGAGACAGCAGGAAGAGGCCACAGGAAAGAGGCCACAGGAAAGAGGCCGCATGAAGGAAGAGACCGCCGAGCAAAGGAAGATTGCACGCTGCTGCAAGAGAGACCGTCCTAGAGAAGTCACAGAGCTGCTATCGTCGAGAAGGTCGTGCGTGGAGGAGAGGCCGCATGCTGCTGGGAGAGAGACTACATGCTACTGCGAGAGACCACACATTGTGATGCAACCCACGTCACATCTTTGCGCATATTTATGTTATTATTATTTCCTGCATTTTTTCCTGTGTAGCGCATGTCTTTGCGCACCTTTAATTATCGTACATGTAGTTTGTTTAATTTTGCGCACATTGCCCGTGGTCGTTATGACGGCTTATTGGAGTGATCGTTCAATAAGTCCCTGAATAAAAAGATCCGTCAAATTAGATAGCAGGTTAATTAAGGAAAGCACTCTAATCGATATATTTAAATTAGGCATATTTTAAATCAAAATAATCTACTTTGAAAATTAATTGAATTCTTTGGGAAACATATTTTGAGAGATTCATTTCTTGTTATTTTAGGAGAAATACCTAAATCTGATTTTCCTCACATTCTTGATTAAGAAACTTTCTTATTCTAATCATCCACCTTTAATTCCTATCCTGAATTAAAAATATCAAAATACCATCATCCTTTTATACCAAAAATAAACTTCACGCCAACAATAAAAAGGCTCCACCTTCTCCTCCCTAGCAGCTTTGACATTATTTGGGAACAGATAAATAATTTCTCTGTTTCCCAAAGGTCCTACCTGTACGGTCTGCTTCCTCCTCACGCAACGTGAGACCCGGCGCAGAACCCAGTCGCCCCTGTTGTTCTCCTCTAGGCTCGCCACTGCCGTCGCCGGCTTCCCCGAGTTCCGGCGACCCCTCCTCGCCTGCCATCTAAGGAGATGACGTTGTCCCCCCCCCCCCCCCGTCGGTTCTACAGCTCCAGCCATCTCCAATTACCCCCATCTGCCAGTTTCGCCGCCGCTACTGTCAACCTACTCGCCACCAGCCTCTGTGGGCTTCTGCGAACTGTCCTCTCCCACCACCATTCACTTTGTCCACCCCCCTGAGCCTCAACCGAACTTCCCGCTGTCATCAGCTGATCCAGTCCCTGTTTCCTTACATCTGTTCGTCGTGCAACCGTGGGTATATCTCCCAAAACCTGTCTCCCTTGCTAGTTTACTATTAATCAAAATATGCTAAATATTTTTTAGATCTTAAACATTCAGAGCTTACTTGTCTTTAATTAACTCGTCACTTATTTGCCATTAATTTTCACATTCTTGTATTTTTTCTCTCTCGCATACTTGCCGAAGAACTATTTCATAATTGTTAATTATTCCTGATTGCTAGGCTCGTATGCGCGTTTGTGAAGCTAAGATCTTGCCGCTTACCGTTGCTCGAGAACATCATGCTAGAGCAACATATTTAAAGAAGAAATCAAATTTATTTTATTTAAAATTGACTTAAAAGTTCTGGCCTACATCAGTTTGGTATCAGAGGATTTTGATTCACTCTTACCGTGAATCGATCGATCCGGTATTTTAAGTTCAAAAAAAAATTATTCTCAACAACAACAACATTCAAACCTTTATCCCACTATAGTGGGGTCGGCAATATGGATCCTTTGTCGTCATTGTTCCCTATCATTTGTCATAATCATCATGTCTTTCCTTACAGTTTCATTCCAAGTCTTTATTGGTCTACCCCTCCCTCGTTTAACATGTCAGGTGACTAGACTCTCACAACGCCTAACAGGTGCCTCTAATGGTCTCCTTTGTACGTGTCCAAACCATCTTAGACGAGCTTCTCGCATCTTCTCTGCAATTGGTGTTACTCCTGTCATATCCCTGATACTTACATTCCTAATTTATCCAATCTCGTGTGTCCACACATCCACCTAAGCATTCTCATCTCTGCAACTCCCATTTTTTTGCAAATGTACAAAATTCACTGCCCAACACTCAGAACGATAGAGCATCGCGGGTCTGAGAATTTTTTTACTTGAAATTTTTTATTCTCATTTAGCAAAAAAAAAATTTTTATACTTGACATTTTTTTTATAAAATAAATTATGAAGTCACTTTAAAATATTTTTAGTATTCATTATAGAAAAACAACAAAAAAAATCATTTTTATTTGAGTTGAATATTAAAATTTAAAAATAAAATTATTTTTTCTCCCTCTCGGATGCTATCTCATTTTAAAAAAAATTGTCACATTAGGATTTCACTGAAATAAAGAGAGATTATTTTTAAATCCTTAGTAAAAAAATGAAGAAACTTAAAGAACGCATGAGAACCTTAATGATAAATATTGAGTTTGTCACTGCAGAATTCAAGTAAAATCTGAATGGGTTGTGCACCGATGTACTTAACCTTGAAATGACAATTACGTGTCAACTAGTGAAACCCGGACTTCGAATTATTAATAGTCCTATTTCTAGGCTCGTTTCCCCCACGATTCTACGAACACCTTGGCCCCACTAGCCTCCACTATAGCACCCCCTTTAGTCGAGGAGTTCCTTCACGAGCCCTAACACCAAGAAAGAGAATTTCATCCTCCTCATCCCCACATCCCGACTGAAGCGATGTCTCCACTTGTTCACACTGAATCAAAATCTTAAGTCACCTAGTTTATTCCTGAGGCCCCGCTCCAGAAAGAATTTACTAGTGTGTCACTCACCCCGGATGACACAATTGCAATCTCACTTCTCCCGGAGGAGCTATCTAGTGATGAGTCTCTTGTCTTAGGTGACATAGACTCGATCTACTTATGTCTTAATTCTCCTAGCCCACTGCAACCACCAATCCGTGAAACCACATATACTATGTATGATGGAACACTTTCTCTTAAAATTTGAGTTATCACAATATATTGATTTTATATTTGGAGAATGTCATTTTAAATCACTACATTATCCTCTAAACATAAATGTGTCTGATAAAATCTCTTGTCAACTTGTCAAAATAATTATTATAATGATACAGTGGAAGCCTAAGATTTTCACACCAAACAAATATACACGATTTAAAGGATTTCTCCAAAAAAAAATTAAATGATAGATTTGGGCTTAACATTAAATTTTGAAATGTTAATCAGATTATGTCGGGTAATAGAAAAAAGATTAAGACAAGAGACTAACATCTCGAAAAATCAATTTGGATTCATGTCAGGGAGGTTGACCATGGAAGCTATACATCTTTTAAGGAGACTCATTGACAACTATCGAGAAAGAAAACAAGATTTGCATATGTTGTTTATTGATCTTGAGAAGGCTTATGATAGAGTCCCAAGAGAGATTTTATGGAGAGTCTTAGAAAAGAAAGGTGTAAATGTATCGTATATTGACATAATCAAAGATATGTATACAAATTCAGTGACAAGGGTGAGGACATCTGGAGGATTAACACATGAATTCCTTATTAATGTTGGATTACCTCAAGGTTCAGCTTTAAGCCCTTATCTCTTTACCCTTATCTTAGATGAGCTCACCAGACATATCCAACAAGCAATACCTTGGTGTTTATTGTTTGCGGATGATATCGTTTTGTTTGATGAGACACGCGAGGGTGTAAACGCAAAACTTGAATCTAGGCGAGATACTTTAGAAAAGAAGGATTTTAGGTTGAGCAGGGCAAAGACAGAGTATATGGAGCTTAAATTTAGCAGTACAAGAAGGATAGATGACTACGTTATTAAGTTGGGTGATCAAGATATTTCTTGTAGTGAGTGTTTTAAATATTTTGGATCAATAGTTCAAAAAGATGGAGGTATTGATAAAGATGTAACACATAAAATCCAAGCGGGGTGGATGAAATGGAGAGGCGCGTCAGGGATCTTATGTGATCGTAAAGTACCAATAAAACTTAAGGGCAAGTTTTATCGTACTGCAATTAGACCCACGATGCTCTATGGTTCTGAGTGTTGGGCAGTGAATTGAGTATATGAGCAAAAAATGGGAGTTGCGGAGATGAGAATGCTTAGGTGGATGTGTGGACACACGAAATTGGATAAAATTAGGAAGGAAAGTGTCAGGGATAAGACAGAAGTAGCACCAATTTCAGAGAAGATGTGAGAAGCCCGTCTAAGATGGTTTGAACACATACAAAGGAGACCATTAGAGGCACATGTTAGGCGCCGTGAGAGCCTAGTCACTAGGCATGTTAGACGAGGAGGGGTAGACAATTAAAGACTTGGAATGAAACTATAAAGAAAGACATGATGTACTTAGGCATTATTATGACAAGATAGGGCACAATGGCGACAAAGGATCCATATAGCTGACCATACTATAGTGGGATAAAGGCTCGAGTGTTATGTAATCAGATTCTGTCGGGTGATATGTTTGGGATAGTTGATTTTAGTCTAGTAGACGTTAGTATGTGTCTGACAAGAGAGCCTACGATGTGATGTGGTTTAATGATTCCACATGTCGAGCCTACTTGCTTCTCACGGCCTTTTTTTGATCCCTGCTCTCCCCCACTTTGTGATATCATTCTTTTATGTGCTCTAATTTTTTCTGATCATTTAAATATCGTGCATAAAATTTTGACTAACTGTTTGCGAGCATATTCGGACATATATAATTCCATGGTTAATTCTGTCACCGAGAATTATATTATTCCGAATGAGATTGGTTTCCTGCATTTTTCAGGAAAGGGAGTTTACCTACAGGTCAGAGCTGCAGCGAAAGATCTTTCTTTTGCCTCACTTCAGAGCTTGATAGTAGCGGAGCATTTTCAGATCGACGGTCGGATTTCCTTATCACAGACTACATTACACTCTCGACGGGATCGAGGACTTTCAACCCCAGGAGAATTGAGGCAACCTGCGTCGCATCTTTGTGTATATTTATGTTATTATTTCCTGCATTTTTTTTGTGTAGCGCATTTTAAATTATCGTACATGTAGTTTGTTTTATTTCGTGCACATCTCCCGCGCTCGTTATGACGGCTTATTCGGGTGATTGCCCAATAAGTCCCTGAATAAAAAGATCCGTCAAAACATGTAATAGGTTAATTAAGGCAAGCACTCTAATCGATATATTTAAATTAAGCATATTTTAAAATCAAAAAATCTGCTTTGAAAATCAATTGAAGAAGTCTTTGGGAAACATATTTTGAGAGGTTCATTTCTTGTTATTTTGGGAGAAATACCTAAATCTGATTTTCCTCACGTTCTTGATTAAGAAGCATTCGTATTCTAATTCTACCTTGGCCTCTATCTACAATTTAAGGATTGAAGTCGACAATTTCGAAAAAAATTACTTCTAAATCTAACCACTGAACTATATTTTCAGCCTTCTGCAAATCTCCTAAACAAAAACCCACTTAAATCCTTATATAGATTCAAAATTAGGATAACTCGGTTCACATGCATGGCCCGCACGCACGGGCATGCACATGAGTGTGCATGATATAAAGCCGCAACTTAAAATATTGGAGGGATAATTGAAATATTGTTAGCAGAAATAATGCACAAGTGCAGGTTGCGTGTAGGAGTGCATGCAGATTTTCTCTGTCCGAGATGTGAATTTGTTGGAAATGGTGCATGCAAATGGCCCACGGTTGTGTGGAAATTTCGCACAAACATCCGTAGCTTAAAACTCCAGAAACCAGCTTCTCGGAAAACAAGTACATAAATTAGCTATGTTGCACGAGGACAACAAATTCTACGAGATATGATACTGTAGAATAACATGGAAGAGATAAAAACAAACATTTTATTAATTTCTCAAAAAATAGCCTTTCATGATACAAGTATTTGTACAATTAGAAAGGGTGGAGACTACAGTTTATTCTAAGGTGTGAGAATAAATACTAAAGAGGTAATGAGCTCTAACTGGGCCTGCTTTATTAGTTTTTGTACAAATTCTCTTAACACTCTCCTGTAAGCTGGACCATACAAGTCGTAGGAACCAAGCTTGGACAAGAACTGATAATATAGTAGACGAGGTAATTCCTTCATAAGAATGCTATCAATTTGGCCAGCAGCATGGACATGTCTTAATTCCAATTTTTTTTAATTGAACCTTTTCCCGAATAAAGTGACAATCGATTTTGATGTACCACGTTCATGGAGGACAAGATTCTTTCCAATATCGATACCAACATGACTATTACATATTAGAATGGCTAGATAGGAGAATTTGACATTCAGGTCTCTCAGAAGGCTTTCCAACCACGTAAGCTCAGAAATGACGGAGGTCATTTAACGATACCCGGCTTCGGTAGATGAGCGTGCAACCATGGATTGTTTCTTGCTTTGTCAGGTGACAAAGTGTCCACCAAAGTATGTACAAAATCTACATGTGTAACGACGATCATCCAAAAAGCCAGCAAAGTTATCATCAGGATAGACAATGAGAGATAAGGATAAGGGGGTCCTGCATACGATCCCTTGTCCAGGTGCAGTCTCAGATATAGGAGGATGCACTCAATAGTTTGATGGTGAAAAATCCGTAGAGCATGCATAAATCGACTGACAACCGCAACAATAAAGGATATTCTAGGGCTTGTAACTATAAGATAAATCAGCTTTTCTACAAGACAATAGTACTCTGAGTTTAGAACGAGTAGAGCAGAATTAGAGGTAGGAGCGCATAATTTCTGATTGACATTCATAGGTGTGTCAACAGACTTGCATCCAGAGTAGCCAACATTATGAAGAAGATTAAGAAAGTACTTTCGTTGGGATAGGACAAGACCATCGAGACACTGAGCTACCTCGATACAAAGAATGTACCAAAGATTTCCAAAAAAAATTAGCATGGAATGCAAAGGCCAAGTGCTTCTTGATCATGTATATTCTTTTGAGATCATCACCCGTAATCAAAATATCATCAATATACACCAATAGTATCACTGTGTCTGTCGAGCGATGACGAGCAAATAGAGAGAAGTCGACCGAGCTTCGACAAAACCCAGCATCACGAATAACCACACTGAACTTGTTAAACTAAGCTCGAGAAGACTGTTTGAGACCATAAAGAGATTTTTTGAGGTGACATACAAGAGACTCCCCCTTGATCTCAAAATCATGAGAGTGGTGCATGTAGACAATCTTAATAATGTCGTCATTCAGAAAGACATTCTTGGCGTCCAACTGATGTAACCACCACTGTCGATGAACAACCAGAGAGATTAGGGCACGAACAATATTCAATTTCGTGACGGGTGGAAAAATTTCGTCGTAGTCGAGGACGTGTTGTTGAGTGAAATTACGAGACACGAGACGAGCTTTTAGACGTTCAATCATCTCATCGAGACCATGCTTGATGGAAAAGACCCACTTACAACTCACACAATTCTGACCGGGAGGAAGAGGGACAAGATCTCAAGTTTGATTGGCCTAGAGAGCAGCTATTTTTTCATCCATAACAATCTGTTACCCCAGATGCAAAAGAGATTTTTGCAGAGAAGCAAAGATGGAAATAGACGACAAAGTAAACAAATATGTGCAGCATCGGAGACAGGAGATGTTATGAAAGATAATTAGATAGGGGGTGAGTGGTAGAAGCTTGTGTCGGATCAACAGTCCGCGGAGCATCATTAGTAGAGGGTAACTGTCGTAGAGCATTTGAACAAGAAGGACGACAAGTGTACATACAAAGAGGCGGTGGTTTGGAGGGTATGGTGTCCGTAGTGGGTAGGAGAGGAGGAAGAAGAGAGGTAACAGGGACGGCAGGGCGCATTAGTGTGGCAGGAGCTGGAGATGCAGTAGGTAAATATTGAAATGACTGGTCTTCAAGGAAGGTCACATCTACAGACGTAACTACCTTGTGATCGATAAGAGAATAGCAGACATAGTCTTTCAAAGTGAGGGAATAACCAACAAACATATATCTGGTAGTTCGGGGAGCAAATTTGTCTGTAGAAGGACTAAGGCAGTGAACATAACAGACGCAACCAAAAGACGTAATGCATTATGGGAAAGGGCGGTGTGGTGGGAAAGAGATTACTGAATGGATTCACAAAGTTTAGAATCTACGAGGGCATGCTATTTATGAGATAGCAGACAGCAGAAACCGTGAAATGTCAATAATGCTTAGGAACCTGCATCTGAAACATAAGTGAGTGAGCAATCTTAAGAATGTAACGATTAAGGTCTCCAAATATCATAATGAAATAAAACAAAAGGAGCATTGCTCTGAATACAATGAGGGGGGGGGGGGGAAGAACAATGTTGTTTGCTGAAATACAAGACTCGCGGGTGAAGTCGGTGAGGGAGAGATCGGGAAGAGCTTTCTTGAGAATTGGCAGAGGGGCATGCCCGAGACGCAGGTGTCAATCAATAGAAGTAACAGAGGGGATAATAGTGGGGGAACATCCATAGTGTAGAGTCCTTTAGAAAGTCATCCTTTACAAATGATATTTTGCATCCGTCGATTCGGCACAAAAAAGGAAGAGGAAAAAAGGTTACAGAGCAATCAAGATCTTGAGTAAAATGACTAACAACAATCCAAGTTAGACTACGTGAAAGAGGGGAGATGCCTTCGATAGAGATAGATGCAACAAAGTCGGAAGAAAGATTGATCAACCCCTGAAGATGTTGGACTTGGGTGCAGAAAGATCAATGTCAATGCCGGTTGTAGAAAGATCATCGACCGAGATGGAGGCATGCTGTTGAGGAAGCATATCATGCTTGCGATAGATGGTTGCCTCAAAATGACCATCACAACCACAAGAATTACACTTGGGATGAGTCTGACTATTGTGTTGTCTGCCCCGAGAGTCGGTGTGACCCGCACTAGCCAATGGAGGAGCTGGTTGAGCTGTAGAAGAGTGATGGACAAAAGCCAGAGAGATAGTCCTGGGAGCATCGAGTGGGGGGGGCGATGTCACCTAAAACAACATGGAACATACATACGAGAGCGGGGGAATGTTGGAGGAATAAAGGATATGGGCGCAGACGCTGTGGAGCTGAGGCAGGACACGAACCATCATCACGACGATACCAACAACTTATTTATGGGTATGTTGAGCTACAAGATCCACCGTGGGAGGCTGATGTTGAATCCAGACTTCAACAAGAGTTTTGGACCTCGCAACAAAGGAGGTGAGGTTGTCATCCATCCCAATTCAAGAGATTGGAGGTCCGCGAAGATGTCGGACAGGTGTTGCAAATTGTCCTTTCCAGAATATAGGGAGTGAAGTTCATTCCATATCGCCTTGACCGTCTCATGATACATGGCTATACGATAGGGTTCTGTTGCGGGCTTCCGTCGGGACAACTGGTACCCGGAGCTTCTCCACAACATGGGCCAGCCCAACGCACCCAACCCCATTTTCGCGCTTGTTATCAGCGCGGCGGGGATGTTGAGGCCAGGATTCGAACCAGTTACCTCGTTGATAAGACGCACTTAACGCTTGCCCACATCACCAACTAATAGCGTCGCGCCAAGTGCTCCTTATCAAAGAGGTAGCGGGGTCGAATCCTGGCCTCAACATCCCCGACGCGCTGAGAATAGACCCGAAAATGGGGTTGGGTGCGTTAGGTCGCGGCCCATGTTGTGAAGAATCTCTGGGCGCTAGTTGTCCGGGAGAAAGCCCGCAACATATTTTTATGTTGTTTTCCTGTTGTTTGTGTGTTGGAGGCTTGTGCCCCAGCTGGTGTATGCGGTGCAGGTGGGGCAGATCTTCATTGTTGTCCAATTCTTCCTATAGACATCGCGCGATCGTACGTTTTATTCACACACAATCGGTGCAACCGTGCAATGCCTACAGAGCCCAAATGTGGTGATCTGTCCCGGGCCGTGCGATTTGTTCTCGCACGGGTTGTTTTGCCCGTGTGTGATCAAATCGCAGGACCATGTCTCTTTTGTCTAAAAATTTATATATTTTCGCTCGTGCGTTTTCTTCACGCACTGTTGAATTCAACCGTGCGCGAAGAAAACAGCATGATCTGTCTGTTTGGGCTGGTTTTCTGTGACCTGTCGTTAACCGTGCGATTTGTTCTCGCACGGGTTATTTCGCCCGTTTGTGATCAAAATCATTCGGTCTGCTGCAGTATCGGGTTGGGCGATTTCTGTGCGTTAATTATCGCACGATGCACGCACGGTCGTGCGTTCGACCTTCCGTGCCCAATTTCTGATGCGTTTTTTATTTAAGTCGCGGGTTCCGCCCTTTGCTGGGGAATCTTCATTTTTCGAGAATCCTTCTGCCGCAAACCCTAGGGGGAGAGCTCCGGTTCCTTCCTCCTTCCATTAGGGCTTTGGCCCTAGACCACGACCACCATCGAAGAGCTTCCAAGGAGAGGATTCTAGCCCTACTTTCATCATCAAGCAAGGGGAGCTATGCACCGGAGAAGATCAGGTCGTGAGACGAAGAAGACGGGTCAACTGGGAGGAAGTGACAACCCTCTTCTACCCCGAACGTAGTTGTGGACGTGGATTGACAACCCGGCGATTCCTATCGTGAATCTCAATGAGTCTTCGGATGTGGTTGATTCCCTTGCCTCTCTCCTCTTGTTTTGATGAATGTATCTAAATCTTCATATTATTGATGATTTGCTACATAAACTCTTTGCTTTAAACTTTTATTTCATTTTACATGAATGCTTTTGGTTTATATGTATGTATGTGGTGCGCCGCCATTCCACCATCATCACCCTCATTCCACTCCGCTTAACTTCTCCATTCTGCTTGACTACTCCACTCCGCAAGCCTACTATTTTATCCGCAAGCCTACTATTTTATCCGCAAGCCTTCTTCTCCATTCTGTATGCCTACTTGTCCATCCGCCAAGCGAAGCAGTGCATAGCGGCCTGCATAATCCCCCACCTTGTGAAGCGGTGTCAGCGACCTGAATTGTTAACTTAGGTTTCTTTTCTTTTGTTTACGCAAACCAAACCTAGCCTCTTGTATCCCTTCTGACTGTAAGGAATTCAATTTCAAGTCCTTCGAAAGTAAACTCCACCTTCCTGTGTTGTTTGTGAGATCGATACTTGGGAAACGTTCATCCATTTTATATTAATTGTGTGACTAGTACATTTGTTGTCAACGCATCAAGTTTTTTGCGTCATTGCCGGAGAGCACAGTTGTGTGAGTTTCAGGAGGAGTCGAGAGAAGAATTTCTTTCAGTTGTGAATAGCATCCTTTTTGTTTTATTTCTTCGTTTTCCTTTTTTCTTGTTTTAAATATAAGTTGTCTTAGTGATTTATTGTTGGGTGTATTATTTTGCACAGCAGTATCTATCTTGTGAATATGACTCTCTTCACTCAATGTGGGTTGGATTCAATATCTGTTATGGTTGGTGTGGAGATGCCTCCCACGCTGGTGATAGATACCCAACGGGAGATAGTAGCTCTAGTTCACGAGGCTCAGTGTATAGGGCACCGACATCGTAACGTACCTCATACATCATGCCTAAGTCCTATGGTTATTTTTTGCACCCCATGTGTCATTTTGGAATTCGTCTCCAGCCCCATTTGGACTGAAGAAGATTACAAAACAGTGTTTGTTTTGTCATAGCGCAGACCACGCTCCAAATGATTGTGCTGAGTATCTTCACCAATTGGACGAGGATGATGAGCCGGATATCCGGATCGTCCCGACTCCTTCTGGCAGTACACCTTCTACATCTGGTTACGTATCTGTGTCACCTTCATGTTTTGAAGGGAATGATGCAGATACACCCATCAAAGTTGTGGCGGATCTATGTTCCGACATGGCTGAGACCATCTCCCTGTGCATTTATCATTACCTGGGGATTCAATTTTTTGTGAGCAATCGGTGCTCGATTTTTCCCCGAGTATTATTTTTCCTCCTTTGGTGCATACAGTACATTCATTTCTGATGACCTTATTGAGAATGTTCCTCAGGAAAAGGCAGGTGATTCGTGTGTTGCATATTTCTTGATCACCCTTCTCTATCTGAGCATGTGCAGATTGAGCTTTCGCAGGTATTCCAGGAGGACTTGGACCTCCTTCCCATAGACAGCACCATGCTCAACAAGGATATTTTTGGTAGGATAAGTGAGGATTCCTCCTAATCTAATTTCATTTTCCATCTACCTGTGAGGAGCAGGTATTACTATTCAAGTAGATGGGTAGTTATTCTATCGTCGTATCGGTACCTGCAACCGACACAGATATTTGAACAGTTGCATGTTAACTTTTCCTTCCATACTCCTATAAGCTAGAACTGTTAAACTTAAATAAGTCGGGCTGGGAGGACAATAACCCTAGTAGTCATCTTATTTCATTTGCATTCCCATTAATTCAGTCTCTACTTGTTTGTTGTTATTTTTGCAGAGCTCACCCCTACAGGTACTTAATTTGGAAGGTGGTGGTTGTGATTATTCGTATAGTGTCTTTGCTTTGACTTTCACGCGTCTTCTGGTATGCTTACTAGCTGAGCATTGGGTAATCTCTTCCCTAGCTCAATTGTTAATTTCAATTGTTACATTATGTAATGTATTGCTTAGTTTAAGTCTGAGGGAAAGCTATCTTTGTCGTTACCCACTGCATGTGCACATTTTATTAGCATGCTAGAAGTTTTTTAATTTAGTTTTATAATTTTTGTTCATTTTCATCACACACCACAGCACCCACATGAGTGTGCACTTATCTATTGATGCGTCGTGAGTATAATTTTTGTCTCATGTGTGGTTGAGAAATTCATTTTGTTGGTATAGAATTGTGAGACGGAGTAAAATGTTGACTCATGTAATGCTCTGAGTCGAGTGTTCGTGTTTTGCTTAGAAATCCGAGTAGAGTTAAATTTTTTTTATGCTTATAGTTTTATATTTTTTAATTTGCGTAGATATTGTTTATTCTACTCACAATTGGTGAATCCGATGTAAATCTGACGGTAGTGTAGAGATGTGTGTAGATAATCGTTAGCCTCGTATTGCTCGAGTTGGGAGGAAGGATAATATTTCTCAGTGGTTAAGAACTTGCCCCAGCTATTCTCGAAGCATGGGTATAGGTTAGTTATATTGCATGAGTGTGATGTAGGCCATCATTTTGGCCCAGTTGAGCTTATGTACCATTCTTATTGTCTTATCCCCGCTAGCCCTGTTTTGCCTACCCATCCATTGATTCAGCTCCACCATTATTTCACCAAAGCCTAAAAGTCAATCATAGTCGCACACTAAAATTTGAGCTCTAGTTTGTATTTTTAATTTCATGATTGGGGTGTTGATATGGTGATATTTTGTGAAAATGTGGTTATGCTCAATTGAATATTTGCTGAAAATAATTGTGAAAAGAATATATATATATATATATATGAAAAAGAAAAAGTGATGTGAAAAAAGTGAAAGGAGAAAAACTTAATTGAAAATCTTTATGAGATGATTTATGTTGGGAATAGGCGATGCACACACCCATGTCATCAAGTCTAAGTCTGGGGGTGTGGTGCACCCGCATGTTATTGTGGCGAGTGGATAGTTTTTTTTGTGTTAGCTCATTTGGGGTAGGTGTGTGAGCCTTTGATTTTATCATTGTATACCTCACCTAATCTCAAGCCTTATTCTAAATCTAAAGTCCTACTGATTCGCGCATCGAACCAAACTAGTGTCGTGGAGAGAGTGCGAACGGGCAAGCTTATGGTCACCGACATTGATGAATTTCTTAGGAGGTTGTCCCGATCCCCGGTCTTTGGCAATGTTCATATTAGCGATCTGTCTGCTTTCTCTATGCGTGTGACTTGAGGATTCACCTCAATTCCAATTATAAGTAGTAATAATATTTAGATACGCATCTAGAAATTCATAAATTGTTTTGTATAGTTAAAAATTCTTTCTACTGTATTTCTATGCATGTGAGTATGTGATTTCGCATGATACTCCGCTTTTCAATTACTATGTCAGCTGTTGTTTTTCTCATCAATATGAGAGATGGTTTGCTCGGCACGAACAAACGGTTAAGTCTGGGGGTGTGATGACTCCGATATTTATAGGGTTTTTAAAACTCATCTGGGCACGATTCTGAGTGTTTGCATTTCACTTTTAGTTCCTTATTGCTCATATTTCACTTGTTCACAATTCTCATACGAAGTGCACTTTTAGTTTGTTGTGGTGTGTAATTGCGCACTTTGGTGTTGGGAGTAAGCACATGATGATCCCCATATCGTTTTATGTTGTTTTCCTGTTGTTCGTGTGTGTTGGAGGCTTGTGCCCCAGCGGGTGTTTATGGTGCAGGTGGGGCAGATCTCCCTTGTTACCCAGTTCATCTCTACAGACATCGCACAGTCGTGTGTTTTCTTCACGCGGGATCGGTGCGACCGTGCGATGCCTACAGAGCCCCAATGTAGTGATCTGTCACGGGTCGTGCGATTTGTTCTTGCACGGGCAGTTTTGCCCGTGCGAGATCAAATCGCACGACATTGTCTCTTGTCTAAAAACTTATGTAATTTTTGCATGTGCATTTTCTTCACGCGCGTTTGAATTCAACCATTCGTGAAGGAAATCACATGATCTGTCTGTTTGGCATGTTTTCCTGAGATCTGTCGCTAACCGTGCGTTTGTTCTCGCACGGACTGTTTCGCCCGTCCGTGATCAAAATCACACGGTCTATTGTTATACCGGGCAAGGCAATTTCTGTATGTTACTTAACGCACGATGCACGCACGGTAGTGCGTTCGACCGTGAGTGCCCATTTTCAGACGTGTCTTTCTATTTAAGCCGCAGGTTCCGCCCTTTGCGGGGGAATCTTCATTTTTGTGAATCCTTTCGCCGCAAACCCTAGGGAGAGAGCTCTGGCTCCTTCCTCCTCCTTCCATTAGGGCTTTGTCCCTAGGCCACCACCATCATCGAAGAGCTTCCAAGGAGAGGATTTTAGCCATACTTTCATCAAGCAAGGAGAGCTCTGCATCGGAGAAGATCGGGTCGTCAGACGAAGAAGACGGGTCAACTGGGAGGAAGTGACTACCCTCTTCTACCCCGGATGTTGTTGCGGACCGAGCCAGGATGCGGATTGACAACCTGTCGATTCCAACCGTGAATCTCAACGAGTCTTCGGATGTGATCGATTCTCTTGCCTCTCTCCTCTTGTTTTGATGAATGCATCTAAATCTTCATATTTTTGATGATGTGCACTATAAACTCTTGCTTTTAACTTTTATTCCATTTTACATTAATGTTTTTGGTTTATATGTGTATGTGGTGCGCCACCATTCCACCACCATCACCCTCATTCCACTCCGCTTAACTTCTCCTCCATTCTGCTTGACTACTCTACTCTGCAAGCCTACTCTTCCATCTGCAAGCCTTCTTGTCCATTTTGTATGCCTACTCGTCCATCCGCCAAGTGAAGCAGTGCATAGCAGCCTGCATAATCCCCTGTTGGAACACCCTATTACTTATTTGGGTCATGATCACTATGTCTGTTAGGAATGTTACATTGACCTAGTTGTATAGAGTAAAGGTCAATTAGTTTCAAGGTTTAGGACTTAGGGTTGAAGTTTTCCTCAAGATCTCCAAGCTCTGATGAGAAGCCAGAATTCTAGTAAGGATTGACATGTCGTCAAACCCAGCTCGACGATAGTCGAACTCAGCTCAACGAGGTCGTCAAATCCAGTTCGACGATCTCTGAGCTCAGGTCGACTATCTCAGAACTCCGTTCAGCGATCTCTGTCCAAGACCATTTTCAATACCTCTGAGCCCAGTTCAACGATAGTTGAGCTCAGATCGACGATAACTGTTTGAGGTCGACGTTTCTGGGAATTCTATTACTTTGTTAAGGCTTTCAAATGATTTCAAATCAGAGCATTTAATGATGAAGATTTGTAGCCGTTTTATCACATCTGGAGCAAGTTTCAAGGGAAGAAATAAGGAATATATTTATTCTCTTTAATTCATTCCTTCCAGAGACAGTTGACAGATAAGGGATTTCCTTTATGACTTTTCTAACGGCTCTAAGGACGATTGCAGCATTGGATTTCAGACAAGAAGAGAATATATATTATTATTATTGGTCTGATCAACAACAATACACAGACAGAAATAGAAGAAGCTTTTGTGATCAGCAATCAAGTTTTGGTCTTCATTCTTCATTCTCCAGATTCACATAATTCAGTTCTTGCTGAATCATCCTTTGCTGGAGCCATCTCTTTTGAAGACCTATCACCCTTGCAAAACTTCTCTTCCTGATCCTTTACTAATCTCAGGGGGAGCTTTGACAACAGCATCCACTTGTGCTTCTCTTTGATAGTTGACAGAGAAGACAACTCATTTCTTTTTTTTTCATTACTGTAAAAGGGTTTTTGAACTCCCTTCAAAAGTTTTTGTTTTGGTTCCTGAGACCTGATCAAAACTCAGTGGTGGCAAGACACCTGATCAAAAAATCTGGTTTGGTTTTTGAGCACCTTATCAAAAGCTCATTGGTGCCAGGACACCTGATCAACTCATCCTGCAGTGGATTCCTACCAAGGGTGATAGAAGAGTGGATGTACCCAGATTTTGGGGAACCACTATAGATCCTTGTGTCTTCTGGTTGTTCTTTATTCTCTTTGCTGTGTTCTGTGAATTCGTGTTTGTGTTACTTTATTTAAAAACTCCTTTTTAAAATCACACTACACTAAGTAAATCATAAGTCTTTCACTGCCAAATTATTCTTAGTTGCAAAATTATTTTAATACACTCTATTCACCCCCCCTCTAGAGTGAAGGGTTGATCTAACTCTCACTTTCAATTGGTATCAGAGGCAGGTTAGTTGCTCATGCAGGCTAACACCTGAACCAAAAGATCTCTGATAAGATCCATCCTTAATAGAGGGCTATTTTTATTATATTTATTTTAATCTAAACTCATGACACGGAACAAAGATTATGCTAGCACCAGACCTCCAGTGTGCAACCTTTCTAAGTTTGCACTTTGGAAGGCAAGGATCAAATTATATATGAACTATATTGATGAAGACATTTTCAATTCTGTTTTGACAGATTGTCTCAAGCCTCCTGCAGCCACAAGCACTACAAATATTGTTCCACCTCCTTCAGGAACAAATGCTGAGATAAAGAAATAGAAGGTTGCAGATGCAAAATCTATGAACATACTTGCTCAGACAATGTCTAATGACATCTTCCAGAAAGTAGCTGAATGCAACTCAGCCAAAGAGATTTGTGACAAGCTATCTGAGATCGTGTTAGGATCAGCAGATGAGAGAAAAGATAGGAGATCACATCTCATTACCCAATATGAGAACTTCAAGAAGGCAGAGAATGAATCAGTAACTGACATGTACAATAGATTAAGTCTGATTGTCAGTGAACTCAAGACTTTGGATGAGAAGATCTCTCTCACAGAGATCAATGATAAAATCCTAACATGCTTCCCCAACACTTGGGATTCAAGGATCTGGCCCATCAAGGATGTCAGAAGTCTAAATGAAATCACCACAGAAGCACTTTTGGGCAAGCTCAAATCTTATGAGCAGCTCATTAAGAATAGAGAAGAAGAGCAGACAACATCTTCTCCAGCAGTCAGGAAGGAGAAGTCCATTGCATTCAAGGCAACAAAAGAACGATCTGAAGATAAAGTCACGGGCAATGAAGAGTTGATGAGCCTCCTAGCCAAGAGATTCTACAAAATGGCCAGGAAGGATTTCAGAAAAAGATCATTCAGAGGACAAGAAAAGCCAAGGTATGACAAATCAAATAATGAGATTATTTGTTTTGGATGCAGGAAACCAGACCACATACTGTCTGATTGTCCAGATAGTCAGAATAAGGACAAGAAGGACAAGAGAGAGAAGAGGAAAGATAAAGATTCCAGAAGGAATCACAATGACAGATCATCTTCCAGCAAAAACAAACATAAAGGGAAGGGAATTATTGCAGAAACATGGAGTAAAACAGAAGAGGAATCTGAAATATCATCAAGTTTAAGTGCTATTTTGGGATCAATCTATTAGGAATCGGGTCCGCCTGGGATCATGTATTCTTAGGTCTATTCTGGATGATGATGAGGATGATGCTCAGGATAGGGAATTCTGTATGATGGCAATCAATGCATCACAGAATAACACTGATTCAGATCATGGATCTGAATCTGAATCTGAACCAGAACAAGGAGAAGATCAGGTAATTGATTCTTTTGATTTTAATTCTGAAGATTTCAAATCTGAATTTAAAACATTGTGTTTGGATTTACTTAAGTCTAAGAAAGAAATAATCTCTCTCAGAAAGCAGTTATCTGAATACAGCACCTTAACTTCAGATAATCTCAAACTCTCAAAAGAGTTAGAGTGTTGCAGAGAGCAGATAGCTTCACAGAAAAGTGAACTATCTGAGGCCAAAAAGTTTGAAGAATCCCTTAATGGGAGAAGTATCAAACTGATGAACATAACAAGCACAGTTAACTCTAGACTCAATAGTAAACTGGGCTTGGGTGCTTCATCAAGCCAACCTATTGTGCTAACAATTCCTATTAAGTTTATCTCAGATAAAGGAAAATGAGTTGTGGAGGTAGCTAGGAAGAATTCTGATCTACCCAAAGAGAATAAAGTTCAACAGAAATCGTCGAACGGAACTCGATCTCCGAACGGAGCTCAGCTATTTCATGCTGAATCGTCGAACTCAGGACAACGATCTCTGAACTCTGAACACAGACAAAATCGATCTCTGAACGGAGCTCGACGATCTGACCCAAGATCGTCGAACTCAGGTCGACGATCATCGAAAGGAGCTCAAAGATCTGACCAGCTCATAAGGGGTACATCAAAAATTAATTCTAGATATCCTACATCTCAAAGGTTCAACCTTTATACTGAATGGATAATACCCCCTAAGAGATATCATCCTGAAGGATATAAGAGTCAACCAGAGATGTCTTTCATTTCTGAATTCAAAGGTTATCAAACTAGACTCAAGGTAAACTGGGTCAAAAATAAATGAATTGTTATTTGTGCAGGGAAAGACCTATCCAACCATAGACCAGCAATGGTATCTGGATAGTGAGTGCTCCAAGCACATGACTGGAAGCAAGGGTAACCTAGTATCCTACAAGGCTAAGCATGGACCCAAAGTGATGTTTGGAGATTCAAACTATGGACAGAGCAAAGGATATGGTGCAGTCAAAATTAGGTCAGTGACATTCAAAAAGGGAGCATATGTGGAAGGACTGAAGCACAACCTTATTAGTATCAGACAGTTATGTGATGAAGGCTACAAAGTAACATTCAACAAATCTTCATGTTTCATCAAATCAGAAGACAACACAACTGTGTTGACAGGTAACAGAAAAGGTAACATCTATCTAGTAAATTTTCATTCAACCAAGGTAGATATCTGCTTATTTTCTCTTAGCAAACCTAATGAACTATGGAATAAGAGATTAGGACATGTGAACCTTAGAACCATTGCTAGGCTGTCCAAGGACAACCTTGTAAGAGGACTACCTTCTTTCCCCTACAAGAAGGAAGGTCTCTGCAGGGCTTGTCAATTAGGTAAGCAAACTAAAAACAGTTTTAAGTCACCTAATAAGAGTGATTCACCTAGGATATTGTACTTGTTACATATGAATCTGTTTGGACCCATTACTGTACAAAGCCTGTGAGGAAAATCTTATACTTTAGTAGTTGTAGATGAATTCTCAAGATTCACATGGGTGTTCTTTCTGAGGAAAAAGTCTGATAACTTCAAATGTTTGACAGAGTTTCTCAAATGTATACAAATTGAGTTCAATACTCACATAGCCCTGATCAGAAGTGATCATGGGAATGAGTTTGATTCTCTTCTTATGCAAGAGTTCTGTCAGAAGAAAGGAATCAGACACACTTTCTCAGCTCCTAGAACTCCTCAACAGAATGGGGTAGCTGAAAGGAAAAATAGAACCCTTATTGAATCTGCCACAACATCATTGACAGATGCTCACCTTCCTCTATCATTTTGGGCAGAGGCTGTGAATACTTCAAATTATGTTTTAAATAGAAGTTTGATACATAAACTAAAAGGCAAGACTCCCTATGAATTACTCAAAGAGAAGAAACCTAAAGTTGATTTTTTTAGAATTTTTGGTTGCATTTGCTATATTCATAACAATGACAAGAAATACATAGCAAAATTTGAAGCCAAAACTGATGAATGAGTGTTTCTGGGATACTCCATGATCAGTAAGGCCTATAGGGTTTTTAACAAATCATCTCTAAAAATTGAAGAAACAGTGCATGTATCTTTTGATGAAACTAATATGTTTTACAAGGAGAAGAGCACTTCTACCAAAGATCCTTTGCAGGTACTTTCTCTATCAGAAAATTTGGACAGACTAAATAACATTAAAGATGATCCATCACCTTCATCCACCCAACAAGAAGCTAAAAGTAGTGAAAATGAAGATGACATTCAGATCTTAGCAAATCATGGTGACAATCAAAATGAAGAGTCAGTTGTTGTTCCACAAGAGGAAACAACAACACAGGTTGGTGAACAATCAACACTCATTGTTGATTTAGTAACAACAAAAGATAATCCAATCTCTCAAGTGATTGGAGACATCTCAGCTGGTGTGCAAACCAGGAATCAGATCAATCAACATCTGATGCACACCTGCTTTCTTTCTCAAATTGAGCCTCAATCCATACAAGATGCAGAACAAGATCTAAACTGGATCATTGCAATGCAAGAGGAATTACACCAATTTGAAAGAAACAAAGTTTGGGAGCTAGTGCCAAGGCCAAAGAATCATCAAATTGTTGGAACTAAATGGGTATTCAGAAAGAAGCTGAATGATCAAGGAATTATTGTGAGAAACAAGGCAAGGCTGGTTGCTCAAGGATATTCTCAAGAAGAAGGCATAGATTATGACCAAACTTTTGCACCAGTTGCAAGGTTAGAGGTCATAAAAATTTTTCTGGCATATGCAGCTCACAAGAAATTAAAAGTATATCAGATGGATGTCAAAAGTGCTTTCCTAAATGGTGATATCAAGGAAGAGGTCAATGTAAAACAACCTTCAGGTTTTATCTCATCAACTCACCCTGATTTTGTTTATAAGTTACACAAAGCTTTATATGGTCTCAAACAAGCTTCTAGAGCATGGTATGAGACCCTAACTAGCTTTCTCTTGGAAAATGATTTTAAAAGTGGTAGAGTAGAGCAAACTCTTTTTATTAGAACTCATAAGGCCAACATCCTACTAGTGCAAATCTATGTAAATGATATTATCTTTGGCTCTACTGATTCAAATTTGTGTAAAAGGTTCTCCAACCTCATGCATTCCAAGTTTGAAATGAGTAGCATGGGTGAGTTATCCTTCTTCCTAGGATTGCAAGTCAAACAACATGCTGATGGCATCTTTATCTCTCAAACCAAATATGCAAAAGAATTGGTTAAGAAATTTGGAATGTCTAAAGCATCTTCTATGAAAACACCCATGCCTACTAATGTTGTATTAAATGCTGATGAACATGGGAAACCTGTTGATCAGACCACATATAGAGCAATGATTGGCTCCTTATTGTATCTTACAGCTAGTAGACCAGATATAATGTTTGCTACATGTATATGTGCTAGATTCCAAGTTAGCCCTAGAGAGTCACACCTCACATTAGTCAAGAGAATTCTTAGGTATGTGAAAGGTTGTCCAAATCTAGGTCTCTGGTATCCAGCTGATTCAGGATTTGATTTAACTGGATTTTCAGATGTTGATCATGCTGGATGTAGAATTGACAGGAAAAGCACCAGTGGAACTTGTCAATTCCTTGGTGACAGACTTGTCTCCTGGTTTTGCAAGAAACAAACAACTGTGTCCACATCAACTGCTGAAGCTGAATACATGGCAGCAGGTAGTTGTTACTCACAGATATTGTGGATTCAAAATCAGCTCCTGGACTATGGCTACAATTTAAAGAAGTCCAAAATATTTTGTGACAATACAAGTGCTATTTATATAGCCCAAAATCCAGTCCTCCATAGTAGGACCAAACACATAAAGATTAGGCATCATTTCTTAAGGGATAATGTAGAGAAAATAAAATTAAACTGGAATTCATCTCAACTGACTTACAAAGGGGAGATATTCTCACCAAACCTTTGGATGAGAAGAAACACAATTTCTTCCTTAATCAGTTAGAAATGTTAGATGGATAAAGTCTTAATTAATTCTCAAGATCTTAAAACCCCAAAAATGACAAAGAATCGACTAAAAATTTGTTTTTCTAAGTGTCTGTAGGTTTTCTCTGTACTCTGAGCTGCGGTCGACGATTTTTTTGAAGATCGTCGAACGGAGCTCGTCGTTTCCAGATAGTGTTCAACTATTTTTCTACGGGTAGAGATCGTCGAACGGAGATCGACGATGTTGTAGTCTTTTCGTTTTCCGTCAGCGCCGTCGATCGTCGAACTGAGTTCAACGATCTTTCCTTTTCTGCGTCGAACCCCAATTTAAAATCATTTTCGAGGCGTCGTTCTCTCTTGCGCTTTCAGATTTTCTGCAAGAATCTCTTTCCCTCCAAGTTCCTCTACACTTGATCTTTTATTATTACAGGAAAATGTCTGTCCCAACCGCAGTTCTCACCGCCATGAGGTTCGACACCGGGTTTGATATTGGCATGGAGTCGTTTGAGGGTACAGACCAAATGTTCAAAGATATTCTGGACCTATTCAAGGAGCAACACTTAGTGAAAGTCATGACAACAAGAATCAAGATGGCTGCTGATGAAATAAAGGAATGGGTATACACAGCTCACAGTTTGGATCAGAATACCCTTGTTGGAACCATTGCAGGGAATCAGGTATCCTTAAAATCAACTGTACTTACTGAAATTTTTGAATTAAGTACAGGTGATGATAGCATTGAACTGTCTGGAGTAGAATTCAATGAAATGTTAGATAGAATGGGACACAACAATGAGAACCCTAATAAGCTTCTGAAAAAGAATCTTTCCCTTGAATATAGATTCTTAGCTGATATAGTAGGGAAGGTAATTCTGACAAAACACTCTGCACATGATAGCATTTCTAGATATCAGTTTTGTCTGATGGCTGCCCTAGTGGACAAGAAGCATTTAAATTGGGGAGAAATCTTCTTTGACTTGCTCAAGAAGAAGATCAACAAAACGTTTGTGAATTTTGGAAGAATATTGGGACTATTCCTTCAGAATAAGTGCCCACAGCTCTTGGTTTCCAATGGAATGCATACTAATGCCTCAAAAAGACTCTCTTCGGCTCTCTTTGGCAAATGGGAGAGAAGGATTGTCAGGCCCAGCAAAACTCCTCCAGCCAAGACAACTTCAGGCACAAGGACTATTGTAGTCACTCTCCCTCACTCTACTGCCCCAGTAGAAGAAATGTCATCCTCTTCCCCATCAACTCTTCCACCTCCAGTGACTTCATCCATGCCTACACCTCCTGCAACATCTTCACCTTCTCAAATTACTCAACCTGAGGTTTTTCATCCATTGCACTACTTTCCACCCATAGATATACTCTCATCTCGTCATATTCCATCCTTCAATCTGCTGGATGACTCCTATATGGCTTGCTCTCCCTCTTCACCACAAGAATTTCCATCCCACTCAACATCTCTTCAACAACTCCTCATTGATACCATCTCTCAACCATCCTTTCCCCTTCCTATCTCCACATTCATTCCAACAATCACTATTCCAGCACCATCCATTACCTCCATTCCAGTCTCTCAGCCATCCATTCCACTTCCATCTGCATCTATTCCATCCATCTCTGCAGCTCCTCCCTCTACCTCTACTCAGGTTAATCTTGAGCAAGTAGATCTTATTCCTCTAGCAGATAAACTATATGAGTTGTTGGCACCCAGGCTAACTCTCTTATTGGATGCCTCCTTGGCTCCCTTAGTTAAGACATTGAATGATTTCTCTGCTAAGATCTCTTCTTCCTTCTCCCTTCAGGTCATCCCATCTTCTGGGGGCCTAGGTTCAGTATTCACTGAATCTAGGCAGGGGGAGATGCCAGATGAAGAAGCACAGCCTTCAGAGACACTTCCAAATGCACCTTTAATTATAGTTTCAGATGATATAATGACAGATGATATAAGTACAGTTACAGCTCCAGCTCCAGTTACACCTCCAGCACATATCATCAGCCCATCAGTAGATCTCACCATATTATTATCCTTATTTGATTCATTTTATAGCAGCTATCTTCCAGCACCTCTACAAGCTGAAGACTTAACAAGGGCTATAGTTCTCTTTAACAGTTGTGATCCAAATCTGCTTCAGTTTTATGTAAATTCAGTTATTTCTGTTAAGAATGCTCTTGAGCTTGAAGCCTCTGCTGAAGTTACAAAGCCTCTTGATGTTTCTTCTGAGCTAAATATTGTTGAAGACAGTTCTGTTAAGCCTATGGACAGCGTTCCTATGGATATTCCTGCTATTGCTGCTATCTCTACTGCTTCAGTTGTTGCTCCTGCTATATCAATTGCACCTTCTGCTCCTGTTCCTGTTTACATCTCAAAAGAAGCTTTGAAGCAAATAGATGCCTTATATGATGATCCTCAAAGCTCTGATGATGAATTTAGAACAGATCCTGATGACTCCTCTGTAACCATTGCAAAGAAGAGGAAAGCAAGAAGCAAAGCTATGAAAAAAGTTCCAATTTCAAAGGATACTTCTGATCATGATATCCCATACTATATTCTGCACAACTGCCCCATTACTGAGCACTGGATGCAGTATTCTAAGAATCAGTTGAAGGCATTGAGGAAGAAAAGGAAATATAATAAAAGAACTTCTCACTATGATCCTTCTCCTTCTCCAGGTGCAGGATCTAGTGGAGACTCGGCTCCTCAATCCTCAAATGTTACATCTCAAAGATCCTCTCAATCCCAGCAAACTTTTCAGGGAAGCTCTCAATCTAGAGGAAATCAACAAAGAGGTAATCAGTCTAGAGGAAATCAAAGAGGTAGTAAGTATAGAGGTAATCAAAGAGGTTATCAAGTCTATTCCAGAGGTCAATCCAGACATCAACCTTATCATAAGAAAGGACAAGGTCCAAGTGATACTATAACTGGTCCTTATCCTTACAAGTTGAAAGAAGGTTACTATGAGAAAGCCCCTCCAACTGATACCATCAACAAATATGAATCTTCAACTCCATATGAGGATCCAGAAAACAATCCAGTCTCCAGAACTGTTAGACTGAAAGAACTTGCTAGCTTAGATCAGTTGCAGAAAGCAAGAGAAAGAGGCCTAGACAATTCTAACATCACAACTCTTTCATGTCAGAGAAGACAAGAGTTTGAAAGATATAGTTCCAAGAAGTTCTTTAATGCTGACAAGTACATGCAGTTGCATCCTGAAGCTGTAGTCCCTAGAAGCAAAAGCCAGAAGACTCTTGGTGATGCAGATGACTTCAAGTCAAAGAAAGACTCAGAAAATCCCAACAGAGAAATCTTTTTTAAGAAAAGGACTGATGATCAGCATTAATCTGAGTGTAAGCTGAAACTCTCATATCTCTCCTGAACTATAGCATCTTATACATATGCTGAGATATATATATATATATATATGTGGTTCTGTATGTTTTTATGTGTTTGTGTTTTTGTTTTATGATGTATTTAATTCCATCAATTCATGTAAATAGTAATCCTAACCCGAATAGGGGGAGATTGTTGGAACACCCTATTACTTATTTGGGTCAGGATCACTATGTCTGTTAGGAATATTGCATTGACCTAGTTGTATAGAGTAAAGGTCCATAAGTTTCAAGGTTTAGGACTTAGGGTTGAAGTTTTCCTCAAGATCTCCAACCTCTGATGAGAAGCCAGAATTCTAGTAAGGATTGACATGTCGTCGAACCCAGCTCGACGATAGTCGAACTCAGCTCAACGAGGTCGTCAAATCCAGTTCGACGATCTCTGAGCTCAGGTCGACTATCTCAGAACTCCGTTCAGCGATCTCTATCCAAGACCATTTTCAATACCTCTGAGCCCAGTTCAACGATAGTTGAGCTCAGATCGACGATAACTGTTTTAGGTCGACGTTTCTGGGAATTTTATTACTTTGTTAAGGCTTTCAAATGATTTCAAATCAGAGCATTTAATGATGAAGATTTGTAGCCGTTTTATCACATCTGGAGCAAGTTTCAAAGGAAGAAATAAGGAATATATTTATTCTCTTTAATTCATTCCTTCCAGAGACAGTTGACAGATAAGGGATTTCCTTTATGACTTTTCTAACGGCTCCAAGGATGATTGCAGCATTGGATTTCAGACAAGAAGAGAATATATATTATTATTATTGGTCTGATCAACAACAATACACAGACAGAGAAATAGAAGAAGCTTTTGTGATCAGCAATCAAGTTTTGGTCTTCATTCTTCATTCTCCAGATTCACATAATTCAGTTCTTGCTGAATCATCCTTTGCTGGAGCCATCTCTTTTGAAGACCTATCACCCTTGCAAAACTTCTCTTCCTGATCCTTTACTAATCTCAGGGGGAGCTTTGACAACAGCATCCACTTGTGCTTCTCTTTGATAGTTGACAGAGAAGACAACTCATTTCTTTTTTTTTCATTACTGTAAAAGGGTTTTTGAACTCCCTTCAAAAGTTTCTGTTTTGGTTCCTGAGACCTGATCAAAACTCAGTGGTGGCAAGACACCTGATCAAAAAATCTGGTTTGGTTTTTGAGCACCTTATCAAAAGCTCATTGGTGCCAGGACACCTGATCAACTCATCCCGCAGTGGATTCCTACCAAGGGTGGTAGAAGAGTGGATGTACCCAGATTTTGGGGAACCACTATAGATCATTGTGTCTTCTGGTTGTTCTTTATTCTCTTTGCTGCTGTGAATTTGTGTTTGTGTTACTTTATTTAAAAACTCCTTTTTAAAATCAAACTACACTAAGTAAATCACAAGTCTTCCACTGCCAAATTATTCTTAGTTGCAAAATTATTTTAATACACTTTATTCACCCCCCCCCCCCCCTCTAGAGTGAATGGTTGATCTTACTCTCACTTTCATCCCCCACCTTGTGAAGCGGTGTCGGCGACCCGCATTGTTAATTTATATTTCTTTTTTTGTTTTTGCAACCAAACCTAGCCTCCCACATCCCTTTCAACCGTAAGGACTTCAATCTCAAGTCCTTCTTCGAATGCAAACTTCACCTTACTGTGTTGCTTGTGAGATCGATACTTGAGAAACATTCGCCCATTTTATATTATTTGTGCGACCGGTACACTTGTCGTCAGTGCATCAGCTTTGTGTGGGCACTTTCTTCATGGCTAACTCTTCGGACTCGAG